>OV815310.1:6255000-7505000 GCA_929108375.1 Gymnoscelis rufifasciata
TATAAAATATAGAGTTTTTAAAATGAATTGGAAATTATTGTGAAATCGGTAAATTCAGTAATAGATACATAAATTAAGCTTAATTAATTTGAGCACATGGAATCGATCTCGAAGTTGAAAAGCCCTTATGTTGTCTTTGCTTATATAATGAGTCAACGTATCCAAGAAGACCTTCCATCAATGGCACGACCTTCATTAATGACTCATGACGTTTACAGTTAAAAAGTCATAATCAATATTTGTGTTTTTAGCTCCACAGCAATAATTCAAAAATTTTCACACAATTCATCATTACCTATTATTATTATTAACGTTCCCACTACTGGGACAGAGGGACTTCTCTCTTGGGGAGAGAGAATAGGCCTTAATTCACCACGCTGGCTAAGGGCGGGTTGGTGAATGTCACATGCCCTTCAAACTCATTAAAGTTGTCAGAACATGCCGGTTTCCTCACGATGTCTGCCTTCACCGTTAAGCACGTGTTTTAAAGCGCACATAAATTTATTAATCTCAATTTAACGTAGACCCTTAAAGAATATTTTAATTGGATGTTGTTGAATCCTAAATCAACGCGCTGGTACAAATTAATTGTTTTTTGGTAGAGCTATTTTTAGCTAGACTGTTTACCCTTAGGCTGTAACATGGGACTCAGGAGAAAAATCCTCCCTAGAAGAACAAAGCTCGAAACAAACAAACGTAGACGCTGAGTTTGCGGCTGGATATATGTGTGATATTCACATGAGAACGGGCTTGGGAGAACAAATGGACGCACTGTGAAAATGTATCAACGGTTTCAACGTATAAAGTACCTAATGTCATTGTACTTACATATGGGTGTTCACTATAATTATTGAAGTATGTATTTTGAGTTACTTACTAAACTTTTGTTTGTGATACTAAATAAGAGATGTCGCTACCATGCAAAATAGATCGCGCCTGCGATGCGTATCACCCTGTAACAAGGTTCGCAAAATGCTTCCAAAATTCAGTTTAGTAATTATTAAACAAAAGATAAATGTGCATAAACAAGATTATGAAGGAAGAAACTATGATTTTTATAGACATTTATTTGTGTTTTATGTTATTGACACAAAAATAACACAAGCTTAGAGCTTACTACGGTGCTAGTTGTTGTTTTGTGGATTGTCCGAAAATATTTATTTATTTAAAATCCAGTTTGAGAGAAACAGAATATGACGTGACTTTGTTCACGAAGTTTAGCATTAAAAACGTAACGCGCTTTATTAAATTCTCGTGTCACGTTGCCTATATAAACGTTGTATGTGTAAAGGTAAGTAAATACATATTAAGTAGTCAGATATAACATGGTTCTTTAAAAATTTTGAGTGTGAGGAGAATTTAAAAATAAGATCTAAAATACGTCCGTATTTTATAAAGAAAAGTAATGTTCAATGGAATTTACATTTAAATGTTTTCTACCAGAAGGCGTACGAACGATTGTTAAATATATTTATTCGTGGCTTATGGATTCAGCTTCGCAGAAAACTTGTACAAAAACGCCACCTACTCCTGTTCCATAGTTGAGTTAATATTTTAATCAAATAAGGAAAATTTAATTTATTAGAGAGAAATATTCTTAGCTTTATGATTAATTTTAATTGGAAATAAATAATTTGGTTCTATAAGTACAATTTAATTTAATAAGGCTTTTATCCTGCTGTGTAGGAATTATCCAGCTTTGAAAGGAGATTATTAAATTTTGTGAATATTATAATCATAATCATTTATTTGTACAACAAGAATATTACTTTACGATACAATTAACTTTTGCATACATGTTTCAAATTACGACGTACATTATGTTAACTCACTATGCAACATGGAATATTATAATAATTAACATACCCATGGCAAGAAGTCATTTAGAGATATCTGCATATCGAATAAAATAAATAAATTATTCTGGACTAATCACTCAGCATCACGTAACCCTAAACTTAGCAGTGATTGTACTATGGGTGTAAGGTGACTGATATACTACATAGATAATATTTTTTTGTAAACATATACTTATGATACATATAAAACTCCCAATACCCCGAATCCGACCAAATAAGTGTCTTTAGTGTGTTATGCGATTTCGTTTTCTATGTTTTTATATTGAGGTTAATTAGGTTGAGTAGAACCATCAGAGAACCAATGGATCGGGAACTTAGCGTTGGACGTCCACCAACGAGATAGATAGACCTTTGTTTAGTTTAGTTGCTGTTGCTATTTCACGGTGGCTGCAAACCGCTTCTGACCGTAATACCTGAAAGTAATTGGAGGAGGATGTCCAGCAGTGGACATGTTATGTCTGGAAAATACTGATGAGTAGAACAAATAGGAAAATGAAAAGTATCTTCACAGTGCGAGCTCACGTCAAGTTCTCTCGTTAATCACGCGTCGCTATAGACTTGACACCGCCATCACAGAGCTCTCGAGTTAAATTATTGCCTGTATAAATATTGGTGCTTGACACTCAAACTTGCAATTTACGGGTTAAGTTGGATCAAATTGTAGAGCAGACTAAAGTTATGTAAGTATTGGGATTTCAAGTTCTAGGTTCAGGGGAATTCGAAGTTTGAAAGATAGAGACGACATCTGTGGTTACAGATTTTTGCTTGATATGAAGTTGCTTACAAGATTTAGAACTCATCCGTCAGATTCCTTTTTCGTCAGAAGCTATTTATGTTCAGTTGCCTTGTGCAAACCTGGTTAACCACTCTATCCTATGATAAAACTGAGGAAATCCTGCAATTCAGTCATTAGGTTTCTCATACTTTAATTACCAATTATTATTATACAGCAGATGGATTGTATTGAATAATATTATAACTAAAATATATACATACTATATTATATATTATTTATTCTATATATATTCTATTTATATTATACCTACTTAATTATTAATACTATACACAATACAAACATTTTTTCTTTTTAGTCTACCAGTTATTATTATTATTTAAAGTTAAAATCACAAGAAGTATCCTATCATTCTTCGATACAGGCTTAGCCTAGTGAAGAAGTCGCCAGATATACCAGTCTGCTTTATAAGTTATCTGCAAATAACTGAAGGACACCTTACGTCTATTTGTTTTATTTCAAAGTATGTTTAGAATATTAGTCGTAATGTTTTTTTGCTGAAATAAATATTTTTAATTTTTAATTAACCCCCGACTAAAAAAGAGGGGTGTTATAAGTTTGACGTGTCTGTCTGTCTGTCTGTTCCATCATAGCTCCCGAACGGTTGGAGCGATTTTAATTTAGTTTTTTTATATGAAAGGTGAGTTTGGCCCGGGTGTTCTTAGACATGTTTCAAGAAAATCGGTTGAGCCGTTTAAAAGTTATGGGGGTGAGAGTGGGGAAGGAAAACAGAAAATCTGCAAATATACTAGTGTGGGGTATCAAATGAAAGCGCATCGCGTCCACATTACATAATATTATGTTGTTTTACATTAAAGGAAATGAAGGCATTGGAATCGGGGGTTTTTCTTAAATTTTTAATTTATTTTTAATTAAGTTTCGTCAGGAATGACCATGTTGGTTAACAAACAGGCCATATTCGCAAAGGAACATAAAACAGGGGAACATAAAAATATTTTTCCTTGAATAAAAATTGATATTAGTTTCCAGGATAGCAGAAACGACAAAAAGGTAGTTTAACTTGACTCATTAGATCGCTCTATATTTATACGGTTCACGAAAAACCTATTTATAAACTATATTTCTGGTGGTAAAACAAGAATTATGTTGAATTATTTTGCATAATGTAATCTGAACTATAACTGTAAACCTCTCACTAAGCTGTAAACGTACTTGAGATTTTAAAACAAAAATATTTAAAAATTAAACGAAAATAATCTACATTAGGTATTATAAAGTAGTTAACATATCTAAATTATTCCCTTCTTAGCACATCCGTTTTGCTTAAAATTGGATTGACTTAGATAATATTGTTTTACTTTCATTATGAATCTGCACAATGGAGAGATTGGTCTAAACAAACAATCCTGTATTTTAAGACATCTGACGAATGAGGAATCTGATGAACCAAGTTTTACGGAAATTCTTGGTACGTCACCAGTTTAAAAATTTTGAAAAATTAAGGGATCTGAAAAAAAAAGGAATCTAACAGATGTATTATAAATGTCTATGACAAATCAAACTTGGTCATATAGAACTATCTAAAAATAGTCTACAAAGACAGGATTATAAAGCTCGCTGCACATATTTTTACAATGAAACAATTTCCTCTATTATTTTGTTTCACGAAAAACTGCACTTTATTTCAATCTGACTAGTTAATCTTCTTGTTCATAAACTTTTTTACTTTGTACCTATTATTCTTCCTCTTCCGTTATGAATGTTGTCCAAATCTCGTGTGCCAACAATTTATAGCCTTGTGAATAACTGCAATGTTACTCCAATCTTCATTTAGTTTAAAAGCAAGATGAACAAAGACGGGTTTGGATTATTGAAACTCCTTGCTCAAACTTACCCGCCGTTCGGCCAACGTGGCCTTCACGCCTTTGTTCCGTGAACCAACAAGTATTGAAGATAATTGGCCGCTCGGTTGGCACAAATTAGATAATAAGCTTGACTATTCCTTTTGTCTCGTTAATTGCGAAGTCTGCGGGCCGATCTGAAAGGAAATTAATGTTGCTACGGGTATGATTGTTGAATGATAGAAAAGAAAGGCAGTATTATGCTGTGTAAGTTTGTCGTATGTGAACAAGCGTAAACATCAATACAAATACATACACAAAAAAAAAAGAAAACATTAAATCAAGAAGGGGGTATATATTTTATGAAGGAAACGAGCAGATCAGAAAAGTTACTAACTATTAAAATTACCTAATTTATTCAATGATGAGTTCCCCTCACAAAAATAAATTATCCCACATTATCTAAGTGTTTGATTTACATATCCGTGCAAAATTATAGCTTAAAATAATAGCTATTTAGGTTGCTTTTTTGAATACGGAACCCCAAAAACGTGGCATGTTTTTAAATCCCCGCTTGGGCTCCCCTTCTATGAAGATATATTTTAACAATAATTTCGTTAATACTAGGCACAATACAGTTCAAACAATTGAATTTACCACGCCACAGCAAAAAAGTACAAAATCACAATTTTCGATTTCAGAACGACCTAAAGCATATTCGTAGTTCTCACTGCAGCACCTACCAATCTGCGCGGATGACAGTTATGGGCCATTATCAAAACATAAATTCGCAAATTATTATTAGTACTACACAAAACAACAAGTCAGGCAGAAAACTACAAATCAAATTGTTGCCTGTAAATTCATCAGAACATTTTTGATACTGAGATAACAAAACGCATCGTAAATGTGCAACCGTTTTTTAACAAATCAGTTTGGATGTCTCTGTAAGCGGAGCAATGAACTGTGGAAATTTGGAACCTAGAGCCAGTCAAATGTCAACGACGATACCTAACTCAATATAAGTGCTCTACATTATCTGAGTTAGCTATCATAAGGTTGAAAGCATATCGAGCATCATTAAAATGCTTGTTATTTTATGCAAGTTTATTAGATTTGAAAGTATATTAGATATAGCTTTCAGTTAGATGATTAAAATTATTCTTATATAATTTTATATTCTATATATTTTCACATTACAGGACTATGTATAAAGACGAAAATATAACGCAGAATCCGTAAACACCATGGCTTGTTTGCGGCTCTGCGCCCACTGGAATTAGCAGATCTTGGTGCAGCAAGTGTATATGGTGTTGCATGGGGAGCAGCCGCCTCCGCAATTATACATTCTATTTTGATGCTTCTTCGATCAATTAAATCACGATTTAGATTTTTAGGTGCTAGAAATATGCTAAAAATTAAAAAGGTTTAAAAATAAAGGAGTTGTTACTGTTTTATGTGACGACTGTGAAATATGTGTTAATAAAATTATTTGTTTCAGTCACCCACGGAATCCGGACGAAAATATTACTTAATTCGGTTTCACAGCGATATATTTTTTGTATTAAATGCTCTGACAAACATTTTCTAATAAGGCTAGAACACTGAGAAGTGAATTGTATTTAGCTATCTCTGAATTATCTTACTTAAATTAGATTTTAATTAAACTAAAGTGGCCAAATTAAGTCTTAGCTGCAGCGTTGTCATTTAAATACATAGGATTTTTCACACGGTAAAAAACAGAATAAACGTTAAACCTTGGCTCTACTTTAATTTCGCAAAATGTTACAAAAGAACCTGATAACTCGAGTATATTATCGGTTAAAAACAAAGCTTTTTAACGAATGGAGATTTCGCCCATTTCCCATCGACTGTGTTTTTCCGGGCCAGTCGATGAACGGCACGCTTTAATTTATGTGACGTTCCTTCCTCCTCGGTTGATAAAATTGGGTGGAAATATACGACAATTGTGATTTCTGACTAACCGATGACGCCTTAATTAAAAACAAGGGTACGATAGTTGCTCAACTTGAATTGAACCAAACTCGGTTTAAAAAAAAGGTGCCTTGACATGCCATAGGACAAAAATGCAACTATGTAGTACGAAATATTGCCCTGTCATGCCGTATTGTTTGAAATGCCGCCTAAAAGGGTAATTTGATTACGTGCACAATGGGAAGCTTAATTTCAACTGGCTGATTGAATGGCATATTCATCAATAGCTTATTATCGGTGAAGTGATAACTGAAGCGAATCTTGGATGGGAGCTCCAATTGTTCGCAAAACGCATTTGTGAGCCCACTAAGCTGACATGAATGAATGTGTCGGCAAGCGCAAACTGCAAATAATACAAGCTGTATGGTCATTCCATTTACAATATGCTAGGGAGTATCACGAGGCATACTGAAAGCCATTGACTGTAAGGCCATTCAGGTGTCTTGAGTGACGGCGTAAGGGCATGTATGGCGGGCGCAGCCGATTTAGTATGCACCGGAAAAATAGCCAGTATTGACTCTGGATAAGCTTTGTTGAGCATTTATTTTCGCGCCATTTCTCCTGCCATAACAACGCTTTAGATTTTCTCAAGATATTGTATGACTTTGTGGTTTATAGTAGTCTGTCTTTTAGCCCGTGCAAAAAAATACTGGACACCTAGTTTTTGGATTAAGTGCAGTGATATAAATTTGGTACAAATCGCACGAATGCAAAAATTCACTGTAACGTTTTAATATTTCGTTTTCAAGAAAAACAAAAAATACGGGAACAATGACGGTACGGGTCTTAATACTTTTCTTTTATTTATCTGCCCCAATGTCGATACATTAAACATTTTAAAGACTGAAATTGAAGTACCCAAAAATAGTACGTTATTGCAGTATTATATCAAAAGCCTAACAATATAATGTTTAATCACGAAATGCAAACCAACAACGGATATAACGGATATTATATTCTATTATCGTGAGTGCCTTTGTAAACCGTGACAAGTACTATCGAACACAGAAAACAATGAAGCAAATAACACGATAGGGCTGCCGAGATCCACAGGCAAACTGCACTAGTTACTAGCTCACTGTGCTACCAGCTTTACAGTGCATACGTAATAGGAATTCCGGACACGTATCTGCCAAGTAGAGATCACACGACTGAAGTCACAGATTATACATACATATATACAACTTAGGGTTTCCACTCGGATTGGAGTGTAATGGGTTTATTCTGGGAGGTTATCAGTTACCGAGCGAGACGAATTTGTGTCTATTATAATTATTTTGGGATTGATTTACATCGTGCCTAGGACGGCATTTATTTGTTACGTGATACTTCGGCGATATTGGAAAAGTTCCGAAAATAACTACGGTATAATAAAAAAATCCAGAGGAGCGTTAAATGTGTTGTCCTCGAATGAAAGAAAGCTTGGTTATCTGCAAAATTGTATTTATAGGATAAAACGATATATTGGTTTATAGGTAAGCGTGTTTTTGCTAATGTCACCTGATGGTATATGAAAATGTGTGCTAAGACTACGTAAGCTAATAAATCTAAATTTAAAATTTAAGAAAAACCCCCGATTTCAATGCCTTAATTTCCTTAAATGTAAAACAACATATTATTATGTAATGTGGACGCGATGCGCTTTCATTTGATACCCCACACTGGTATATTTGCAGATTTTCGGTTTTCCTTCCCCACTCTCACCCCCATAACTTTTAAACGTCTCAACCGATTTTCATGAAACATGTCTAAGAACAACACTAAATTGAAATCGCTCCATCCGTACTTGAGCTATGATGTCCCAGACAGACAGATAGACAGACAGAAACACAGAGAGACAGACAGACAGACACGTCAAACTTATAACACCCCTCTTTTTTGGTCGGGGGTTAAAAAATATAGCATTTCACATTACAAAGTCACTTAATGCGCTTGCCAAATTTGGCAGCCATGTTTTCAGTATCAAGCGGACGTGAACTATCAGTGTAGCTAGTATTTAAAGCCAATGGCTCTACTTATTTTCAAGATTATTTATTTTTATGCCATTATATTAGGTCCTTACATATGAAATTGGCGTTTTTCGTACTGGCCACTTTAATCACAAATTTCTCCTCTTTGGTAAGGAATTCCAAATTCAAATTTGTACAGCTATAGACTCATGTATTTGTGCTTCGATGATCGTCATTCATTTGTTTTTTTTCTTCTGTTTTTTTCTGTTTGCGTCACTCATTTTACAAAATGGAAAACTTAAAATATCGCATTATTTACGAGTACGAGTTCCGCCGTGGCACTAGTGCTGCGGAAACAACTCGAAGGGTGAATGATGTGTATGGCGGTCGTGTTGCAAAAGAAAACACAGTTCGTTTTTGGTTCCAACGTTTTCGTTCTGGAAATTTCGACTTGCAGAACAAGCCCCGTGGACTGCCTGAGACTCAAGTTGATAATGAAGAGTTGAAGGCTATTGTGGAAGCGGATCCATCGCAAACCACGTCCGAGTTAGCTGCAGGCTGCGGTGTTAGTGATAAAACTGTTTTAATTCACTTGAAGCAAATTGGGAAGATTAAAAAGCTTGAAAGGTGGGTACCTCACGAATTGACTGAAGCAAACCGGCAAACGCGCGTCGACTGCTGCGTTACATTACTAAACCGGCACAATAATGAAGGTATTTTAAACCGAATCATTACCTGTGATGAAAAATGGGTTCTTTACGATAATCGGAAGCGCTCAGCGCAATGGTTGGATCCTGGCCAGCCAGCCAAATCCTGCCCCAAGCGAAAATTAACCCCAAAAAAGTTACTTGTAAGCGTTTGGTGGACTAGTGCCGGTATTGTTCATTACAGTTTTCTCAAATCTGGCCAGACTATTACGGCTGATGTCTATTGTCAGCAATTGCAAACCATGATGGAAAAGCTAGCGGCTAAACAACCTAGGCTGGTCAATCGCTCCACGCCACTGCTGCTTCACGACAACGCTAGACCACACACTGCGCAACAGACGGCTACTAAATTAGAAGAGCTTCAATTGGAAAGTCTAAGACATCCTCCGTACTCCCCGGACCTTGCTCCAACAGATTACCATTTTTTTCGAAATTTGGATAACTTCTTGCAAGGGAAAAAATTCAACTCCGATGGGGCAGTCCAAATCGCCTTCAAAGATTTTATTGATTCCCGTCCGACTGGTTTTTTTAGTAAAGGGATCAATGAACTACCTATAAGATGGCAAAAGTGCATAGAAAATAATGGTTCATACTTTGATTAATTAAATATATTATATTAAAAAATATTCGACTTTTTGTTCCTCCCATACAAAACGCCAATTTCATATGTAAGGACCTAATATTTGATTTTGATTATTTTATATTAGATGAATATAGTGATTTTTATAGAAATTTTTACAATGCCAAATGTTAGGCCTTATTAAATAAAATATCTTTATAAATTATTTAATTCACTTTAACTGCCTCAGTGGCGTGGTGGGCGAAGGTCCGCTTGGTTCGCTATAGGTAGCGGGTTTCATTGCCGCCGAGGGGTCAAGTGTTTGTATATTTTACAATCACTTTCTCCTTGGTCTAGGTGTTAATATGTGAAATAAATTAAATCATTTTATCGTTCAGTCCCACCCCAACCTAAAATAAATTTTACTTGAAACTTATTGGTTGGAAATTACTCGTATGAAGTACAGAATTTATTCATAATACCATTATTACATGTCAGAAATTAATTAATTAAATATGATTGTAGTTTAATTATATAGTTACAAATATTACAATATTACACATAAAAATTACATATGTATCGATTAATACTTACGTAACATGGCTTAACTTTGATGGAAAATCCAAAATTAGTAGGTAAACAAGGAAGTGTTCACATCTCTACCCACTTCTTAGGATTATCGTATCAACGGTGCCGTAAAAATCTCGTTTTATCCAAGTAGTCTCTGTTTATGATAGTTCTCGGGTGCCACGGTAACATGTTTATAGATAGCTTCGAAACCAGTAGGCGTTTACAATATTGCCAAGAAAATCCGAATCAAGCGATAGGACAATGTTGTTTTATTTATCGTGATGTTTGTTCTTGTATTTCTTGTAATAAAATTCGGCTTTTATTACGCCGTTCTTAGAAACGCGAGGCATATAATGAAAATATGTATTGGGGGTTGTGCACGTTTGAGCTTGACTGGTGTATTTTATTTAGCGCATCCCGGTGAGCCTTATGGATCGTCAACATCATTCAAAATCACAGATGTCGTTTATTTTATGGATATGGAGCTCCGACAGACATACATCAAATATGCCAGCGATTGGCGAAACTCCCATTTTATTTTTTATAATCCACGTACTTTTTTGTGAAATCCTCATCAGTTTTTCGTTAAAACATAAAATGGATGCATGTTATTTAAAAAGCTCTGATTTTGTGTTTTTGTATTGTTGTAATGTTAATACAAAACTACTACATTATAATAATATCTATCTATATAAATAAAAATGAATTGTTGTTCGTTAGTCTGATTAAAACTCGAGAACAGCTGGGCCGATTGAGCTGATTTTGGTTTTAAAATGTTTGTCGTAGTCCAGGGTAGGTCTAAACGGTGAGCAAATAAGGAAAAATTGTTGGGATCTTTTTTTACCCGTGCGACGCCGGGGCGGGCCGCTAGTTATTAATATAAATGACGGTTTCAGATTATTATGTCGAAAGTGTATGTAATAACGTGTTTCATAAAGATAATGAATTCGAAACGTGCGGCACTGTTGATAAACATCATCCAATTTTATTGAATGATATTGAATAGTAGCTACATCTATATAAATAAAAATGAATTGTTGTTCGTTAGTCTGATTAAAACTCGAGAACGGCTGGGCCGATTGAGCTAATTTTGGTTTTAAAATGTTTGTCATAGTCCAGGGTAGGTCTAAACGGTGAGTCAATAAGTAACAATTGCCGGGAACTCTTTTTACCCGTGCGACGCCGGGGCGGGCCGCTAGTTAGAACTAAAAATGTATTTTAAAATAGCTTTAACTAAAATTATTTACTGATTTTTGCATTTCAAAAGCAGAACTTAAAACTTCGTGCATAACTATCATAAATCCGGAAAATTTACGTGAGTTCCGCTTTTATATCCTAAATTTCTGAACAGCATCCACATTGCATGGCAATGAATAACTTTTAGTGACTACTCTGAACATATTTGTGGCGAGATGTAACAAATTATTTACATGCACGAACGATAATTTAGTTGCTCATATTTCAAAAGAGGTGAAAATACTCATAAATTAATATTTTATCTCTGTTCTGTAAAATTATGGTTCAAATAGTCCGAAATTTTGCAGCGAAATCAGGTCTAGCTAGACAGAAACATGGCAATTTTAAATTGAAACATTGCGTCTAAAATCCCTTTGAAACAGAATTTCATTAGGTATTTTTATTACATCCCGATTTTTAATATTAAATTTCAAGGTAAGACAGATTGCAGTTTTATAAATTACGTCGTAAATACGTTTAGCAAAGGCAGATTTTGTAGCTTTTACTTAAACTTTTACGACGACTAGATTGAGACTTTGTTGAGAATAATGTGGCTGGATAAAACAACATAAAATATATAAAGTTGACGAATAATCCAAGTTTTTGTTTCTGAATAACTCTGCAGTTGGATACATTTAGGTGTTCCGAAAAATAATTTAGTGATTGTACAGGGAGAGGGAACAGATGAGGTTACTGATTACACTGGTCATTGAAGGTAAGACATATCACAGAGATCAGAATTATAAATACCAATTAGTTTTCAGTTTCCCTTATTAGGGGTTGTCTTTTAACCTTTGAATCCTAAATACCAGTTAAATACTTAGTTAGAGCGAGGGGTTGAAACTAAGAATAAGAAACTAGATCTAAACTAAACAATGTACTGTTACTGTTAAGGCCTTTTGAAATAAACGATATATTATTATTATTATTACCAATGAATCCTTTTTTTACAGATAGGGCCCCATGGCCAAAATGGCGTCGAAAGTACAACTTAGCACAAAATACGTCATTGTATTAACAAAAATATCTTGTCTTACGTCTTATAATAATTTTAGGTTACTCGTTTTCGCAGTTTCGTCTATATCTGGACTGGTTTACGGTGGATGCGGGCCGCTTCCAATAAAAATAACTGGTGATCTTTGAGGGAATCCTATATCCAGCAGTGGATGCTTAATAGATCATCAACATCATCATTTCTGATGATCTATCAAGCAGTCTATCAGTCAGGACATGTATCATGTATCCTTTTTGTGTACAATAAAGAATCATAAATTCTTTATTGTACACAAAAAGGATACAAGGTTTATTAACAATGGTCATGTACAAAGGCGAGCTTAAGAGTTTAAGAGCATTAGCATAAGAGTTTTCTTACAGCAAACCTGTGGTGATGAAGAAATTTGAAACAAATAAGAGTAACTACAATAGGCATTAAATATAGAGGTGGATATCTAATATAACTTATATTATACCTTTATCTCGATCTCTTCAAAACATATAAATAACAAGTCTTCACAAGCTCAACCACAACGGCGTTGCCAAGTACCGTTATGCAAAATCCCGTATCCAACTTTTAAACACTTTCGAAATGTTCTCTCAAGCTATTTTCCTAAACCTCATACTTCTCTGTCATGCATAAATCCACGTCACAATCCTTCGGTAACTTGAAACGCTTGCGCTAAGCGATGGCTAACTGCTACTATTTCTGGACAAAGCCAAGGACATTATACAAGACAAATGCTCCCCAAGTGATTTAAATACGTAGTGCGAGTCGAAAGTTGAGACTTGACACACTATAACAGCACATTTACGAGTTGTGGAGCTGTGAAAGCGTTCCGGATGGATACGTTTACGTGGAGCAATATGTTGTTCAGTCACGTAAATGTACTTTGCTGTTGTATTTTAAAGCTATGAAGATATAAAAGGGAACCAAGTTTTGAATTTTTATGTATCCTGGAATGTTGTTTTGTGAATCAAAATGCATAGTCATACCGAGGAATTGCCAATTTCATGATGTAGGCAACCTAATTTGACGTTTTTATTTTTCATTAAATCGTGAGCTATGTTGGTCAGCAACAGCATTGGTATGCTTATGGCAAGGTGATAAAGAGTTTGAAAGATAGGCCTGTTAATTTCGCTTAATATTTTAATAAACTTTAGATTTTTTTTCCAATGCAAAATTGTCCAGCTTCGGTCGGAAAATATAGTGTTAATGGTCATTGCTTCACGCCCCATTAAATTGTGTGTGAAATAATTTAGCAACTTGGACCCCGAGCAGAACTCTTATCATAAATATTAACAAAACCCCTAGTAAAATATATATTAGAGTGATAAATAGGTCTATTTCACATGAAATTGTCACGGTGAATTTTACGCCCACTCTATAAGGAAAAGGTTTTCATGCATAATGCAAGATCACGTTCGTCTCACTTTTCTCTGGATGACGGCTTTGCGGCAGGCAACTTAGTTGTCTTTTAGAATATTTTGTATGCCATTGGATTTCTATACGAGCCGAATCTATCGCCTAAAATAACATCGTGTTCGGTTTAATAAAATACCAACATTATCTTTTGATAGTACATTATGGCACTGTAATATAATGAGGGATCTTAAAACACCAATCCCTTTATATGGAACGAACCGAATACGACTTCCATTTAATATCGGGCGAGGTGACAGGCCTAAATAGGGATGATAACTACATACAAAAATAAGTTTCCTATTACTAAGGATTTTCTATTGGCCCGTTGAAAAATACAAGACACTTTTTTTCGATTTATCAATTTCATAAGAAAATGCCAAGATATATAGCATCAAAGTTTTTTAAATCCCGTACTCTATTATATACAGTTGGGGCCAAATAGTTCTAAAATGCCGCGAGTTTTTAGCGAATGCAGAATACGCTTCCACGCCTCTATCCAATAGTGAACGTCTTGCAGCTGCAATGTTAATTCCATTTTCATTTAGAAGACTTATATGTATAGCTACTAACTTTGTTTAAACCTACTCGTGTCTAGCTAAGCTCGCTACACTCACATCTTTATAATATTTTTATTTGACATTTTCATCTTCCAATATCCAAATTTGCACACGCAGGCTGTAATTAAATATGTTCCAGAATGTAACGGCTTCCATATTTCAACGTTGGCTTTATGCCAATATTAAGTCCCATAACCTAAGACCATATCGGAGCAGTATGCTCCGATATACTTTATTCATGTTCGGTTTTAAATTCCCGAAGTTATGGGCTGTGAAAATAATATTATCATTCTGACTTTAAGTAATTTAAATTTTAATAAAATCTTTATGAAACCTGAAATAACTTTATCCCAACAACAGGATAATGGCATTCAGAATGATCTAGGTAGAATTAGCTAAACAAGTTTGATTAAATTATTATATAACATTGAATTGGTGAATGGTGAATGAAAATTTGCCCAATTGTGGGAACATAAATATGAGTGCTTATGCTTATAATATCGCTCATAGATTACAATATCGTTGAAGTTGGAGTATACACGGTGTTTCAAATTGGTATATAATGCGGAAAAGGGAACGCACTAGCTAACATAATTTGTTCAACGACATTTCGATTTGCAGGTCTATTTTTCGAAAAAGGCCTCTATAGTGTAAGAGTCAATCAAATAAGTCCTTTCAATAGGATAATGAGAGACAAATTTTCATAATTTTAACCCAAGTCAAATTTTAGCTGAACAGTCGCTTTATACTTATTATTTTATTTAGTTTTTTAAACAATAATGTATATTATAATAATTTATGGACGTTACTAAGTGTTCTTTAATGTCCCAATATTGAAATAAATGAATTGATTTGAATTAACCAATCACGAGGTGAAATAATAACAGTTTTGTGTATCAACCCAGACAAGCCCAAATAAGGGTTAATCCCACCAGGTTAAATTCAAACAACTTCGTATGAGCTTTACATCATAGCTTTGCGCAAAACAAATTCCCCAACAAAAATAGAGGAAAACTAATTCCCATTTCTGGCTTACTAGCAACATAAACGTACTCATCCCAATGCGATATGAAGAAAATACTTGAGCAAACGGTAATGACGTCATCAGTCTTCCCCCAGATTCCGCTGCCTCCAGATAAGATATGAGCTTATCAAATAGATACATAACAGCAATCTTGTGTGGCACAAATGAAAGTCATTCAGCGAAATGACAAGACGGAAACGAGTAAGGATCTATAGTAGAACTTTAGGCAGTAGGTACGCGTTTAATGAATTCATGATCATTACTGATAATAATTATTTTAGCAGCAGCCATTACACAGCTGCTTTATAGGGTTCCGTACCTAAAGGTTACAAGAGGAAACTTTTACTAATATGTACTGATTTATCCTTTTATTTAGTTGAACCTCTCCGGATGTTTGTCTGTAATCAAATCTTGCATCCCGTATTCCGATGGAACCCTAACAAGTTTGGACTAGTCTTGAAGATAATTTATTAAAAAGTGTCTTGTTTATGATGCAATTAAATATTCGTATAAAAAGTTTTAAGACAAGTCTTTTTACAATTATTTTTTATTTTTGTATGTGTTGACTTTGGGCTGCCTAGAACGCATTTTAAGCCAAAGATTGACTAGCAGATTCATAACTTTCATTATATCAATGAGTTGTGGATTTTTTAATGTTTCCTTGCAGTTTTTAGCTTTGGTGCCCTATTCGTTTCTTATTGCAACTTGTATATTTTTGTACCATAATGTAAAAAATATTTTTTGATTTTAGTTTGTTATATCTTTCTGGGAACGAAACATTTTCTTTTTAATTTTATTATTATTAAAAGACAGTAATTATTTGTATTATAATAATTATAAAAATAGCAATCATTTACTTGAAAATAGTTATTTACGGAAGAAACCCGTTTAGGGTCCCGTAACTCGTTAAAGACAGACCAGGCGTCGTGGTATGAGTTAAACTGCAGATTAGATTAAATGTTATACTTTTCCATTGTTATGTGTAAATAGTTTTACAATAGTTTATTTTGATCGAAATTACTCTCAAGGAGACATATTATGTATTTTCCATTTATTTCATTTAATAGGTTTGTACGGAACACTCGGCGTGCAAGAATGACTCGCATTTGGCCGCTTTTATTTTTAATTGTGGTAACATAAATGCTCATTCTTACTCTTCATTACTTCTTAGCAGAACTGCGAATTCAACAACAAAAAACTGACTGTAAATGATGAGCAGCGGAATCCATGTAATTTACAAACTTCCGCAGATTGAAGCCACTGAATTAATAGGCATTATTGTAGCTTTTAAAGCTTTATGCCACGCAATACGCAGAACAATTTTTCCTTTGAGTAAACCCAATTTTCGTTTTGGGAATAATGGGAGTATGCCGTATTCATGGAAATTGCTCCCTCTATAAATCATGTTGGATTAAATTAGGTATTCCGTGATGGAATGGAGCGGCCATCATTGGTCGTTACGCTAATTTTGTTCTTACAAATTAACTCGCGTTTTCGTGTACCTTATACAATTTAATGAGAGTCACATTTTAATTTGATATGCCTATTTGTTGAGGGAAGGTCACTGTTATGACTGTTAGGTCTAAAGTCTCAGGAGTAGGTAGAGGATGGATTGAGTTGATTGGAAACCTAACACATATCTTAATATATATAAATCTCGTGTCACAATGTTTGTCCTCAATGGACTCCTAAACCACTTAACCGATTATAATAAAATTCGCACACCATGTGCAGTTCGATCCAACTTGAGAGATAGGATAGTTTAAATCTCAAATTATAGTCGCAATTTTAATTTATTGCTAATTATTTGTCTGTTATTATTCGACAGTCACAATTATCTGCTGTTAACTCCAAATTATTCTAACAGATGTCGATACCTTTCGACTGGGTTGAGTAAGTAATCAATAGATAGCGCTGCTATGGCAAATCTACGAACGTCTATATAAATAAAAATGAATTGTTGTTCGTTAGTCTGATTAAAACTCGAGAACGGCTGAACGGATTTATCTTGTCTTGTCTTGAAATGTTCGTGGAGGTCTAGGGAAGGTTTAAAAGGTGAGAAAAAATCGAATAATTGCCGGGAAAAAAAATTGAATAAAAATCCGTGCGAAGCCGGGGCGGGCCACTAGTTCAATTATAAAACAAATTATATTTGTAAAAACTCATACCTCTGCAAAAGCCATGTTGGCTAAGTGGGAGCACACTCGACTTTAATTCCGAAGGTCGTGGGTTCAAAACCCCGCCACGCACCTCTGGATTTTTCTTCTTGAGAAATTTATGTGCGCTTAAAACACGTGCTTTAACGGTGAAGGCAAACATCGTGAGGAAACCGGCATGTTCTGAAAACTTTAAAGAGTTTGAAGGACATGTGACATTTACCAACCCGCACTTGGCCAGCGTTGTGAATTAAGGCCTAATCTCTGTCGTCAAGAGAGAAGTCCCTGTGTCCCAGCAGTGGGAACGTAAATAGGTGATTATGATGATACCTATTTAAATACAAATACTTAGATATCTAATCCTTATCATTTCAGACGTAGGACGTCCAATGATCAACATAAGTCTCCCTCATAATTTTTAAATAGTTTCAGTTGGAAGCGGCCAGCTGCATAAACTGTGAAACTTTTGCCCGTAGCAGATGCTAACTTAGAAAATAATTCTAAATAATATTCTATTTAAGTAACTATAATTAACAACGTTAAAAATTATAGCTATTAAAAACCCATCAGATGAGTGCAATTTATTTTCAGAAAACTCTTATAAAACGACATTTTTTATCGTCTAATTGTCCTAAAAACTACAAAAAGCTACTTCTGGTAAACAGGTTTTAATACCAAATTAAACTCAGACATAATCAAAAACATCTGGTTCCAAATTGTAAGCAATCCGCCTAGTTTGTCTGCTTTAATGAGATAATTGTTGAAAGAAAGGCGCGATCACACTAACCGTTTGAATTTCACAAAAAACGGGTTTTCTAATAAGGGTGAAATGTTTTTTTCAGCCGTATAATGTACTGGACTTACAAAAACGGGAGAATCTGGTATACTAACAGCGATGGGTATTACCATAATCGCCAAGCTTCGCAGGCTGGTTTGCGAGAACTGTATTTGATGCGCCCAGCATCCAAGACGACGCTACCAATCTTCTGGTTAGTTTCTCTTGACAAATTTTTACATAGATTATAAACGCGAAAGTTTCTGAGGATGCCAGTAAGTAAGTGTGTTTGTTGCTCATTCAAGCAAAAAATACCAATAGTGTTTTCGAAATTAAAAAAATATCTAAATAATAGAATAGTTGCGAGCAAAACCCGATTTGAGTAAAATTTGACATAGACATAGATAGCTGTTTCGACAGTTAAGTTACTGTTTACAACGGGCAAAGCCGTGGGCGGGTAGGTAATCCTCAATAATTTACTTTATTCATCCAGCGCGTCGTAAATGGTTCAGAAATAGCCCATACTCATAATAGGCAACAAACTACTCCATCTAAGTTTACGATTGAACAAGTTCAAATAAGAGATTTAAATTTGTTTGAAGTGAACTGTGTGGATGCGGATTAAGGTCTCGAGAACCCTAAAATTTGTCCTGTATTTGCTTCCATTTTTGTCTAAGGACGGTTCGGGTCCTCAGTTTATTTTTCATTATAGCGGGAATCCCATTTCGTGTTCTTAATTAAACAGGATGGTAGACCCACTCGACGCTGTTCAGGTTATATTCTATTCTATGACATTTATGTGAATGTACGCGTGACATCATATAATGGTTTTGTTTGAACAATGAACAGGGTTCAAGCTGTATAGAGGTATATTATTTTAATTTTGTCGCTTACATTTTCCTTTATTTCATAGATGTTTGGTTTACATTTGTTTGGTTTGTTTTCCATTCTCTTTTTCTAGGAACAGACTGATAAATTATTTAAACGTTACCTATTTACAATATGTGTAGGTTTTGAAAACAAATCGTTAAAAAGACATTGAAAAAGCTATATGGTATTTTTTTTCTTAAAAAATATCTTGACAATTCTAAACCCGTATAAAACATCCAGTTCGAATGAAAACTAATTGATATATGAGCAAGTTGAGACCTATGATGATCACGGGGCTAACAAGCGATTTAGCATCCGACGGTATTTTACGGTTAAAATTGTTTATGCTTGATAATTGATAATTGATAATTGTTTTTGCTTGTCCTCATGTCCCATCTTAGACCACATCGTCACTTTACATCAGGTGCGATTGTGGTCAAATGAGTCTTCATTTGACCACAATCGCCTAGAAGGTTCTCCGGACCACATTACGAAACACGAAAAAATCCTTTTACGCAGTGGCCCAGCCCGGAGGGTGGTGACAAGCCGCGGCCGAAGCCTACCACCAGAGATTGTTCTTAGCACCACCGGTCACGTGTAAGGATTTAGAGGGAAAACACTTACGGACGTGAACAGAAAAAAAATCCAAATAACTCGAAGTAAAACTGAATTTTATGTGTTTTGTCGTTAAAAAGTAATACTTAGGGTAGGAAAGCAGAACCTTTTAATAAGTTTTTGTGTTTTGGGATAAATGCACAGGAACTAATATAATTTATGAATAGGGCGATGATGATGATTACATTGAGTGAATTTACATGATGAGTAAATCTCATTTTACCTTATTAAATATATTAATATCTTAATAGAAATAAAGAGAAATTAGGCCTTAACTAACAACTTAGCTAAGGGGGGATTTGGAGAATGTCACATGTTCTTCAAATTCTTCGAAATTCTCAGAACATACCGATTAAATTATATATATTGATAATATTCTATTCGTATTAAGTAACAAGATTTTCTCTTGCGAACAAACATAGACAAAGATAAATAAAACATTTTCTATCTAAGCTAACGAACGACTTTGTACTCGTATTTACCAAGGAGTGTTTTCAAGTTTTTTCTTGTCGATGCCTCAGAGATTCCAAGATTTCTGAATGAAAAAAATTATTATAAATAACAAGGGAGAAACTATGAGTGGATGATACTAACTTCGGCAAATATACTTTTTGATGTTATTCAGTAATACGTGATAAAGTAAGTAGTTTCAATATAATAAGAATTAGAATTGTAACATATGATTATAACCCTATTAACTTTCCCACTACTGGGACACAGGGCACACAAATTTTTCATTTCATTACAAGCATCAGTAAGAAGCACAACCTCCTTATGCGCTAAGGGCCTAATTTCTGTGCCTTTTGCGTTATCCCAGATTTTGTTTATTAAATAATCTAAAGTACCACAATCTCAGTAACTTAATAAGATCAAGTAAGGCTAAGTAGGGAATTCTTATACTTTAATATCCTTACAAGCATGCTCATAGCACTTAAAATCCTTCGTTTTATGACATGGCTCTTTTGTAAAACATCTCTTGTAATACATATTTCATAATGCGATATGACATAGTTTTAACCCCAACTTCCTGTTCTATTGTCTACATGACCAGCCCATTGCTACTTTCACCGTTCACTTTTTAGTAAGCTAAGACCCGCGTTCTTCTTCGTATCTCCTTATTCTTGATTCGATCACTTAAAGAAACCCCGAGCCCTTTTCATAGCTCGCTGCGCAACTCTGAGCTATCGGGCCTATATAGTGAAGCACCACTTAGATATAATAACTGTTTTATTATTTATCATCAGTTAAGAATGTTCTTATCTTTCCTTTCGAAAGGTTATTCTATTGGAATAAGGTACAAAGTTGATTTTGCAGTTTTAGATGACTACATCACCACTTAACATCTGAATTTTCTCATTTCAAATTAAAGCTCTATGTTCCCCGTCTGAAGTTTAATTCAGCAAAATTTAAGCTGCATCTGGAACTCTTTGTTTACTCTCAAGCATGCAAACAGAGCTAAGCTCTGTTCGACTGTCTTTTAAGAAAGGTAATCTTCCCCCTTTGAAAGTAATAAACGGATTGCCTCTAAGCTGTGGATTTATTATTAAATAAATTGCGATTTCTTTTTATGAAACATAAAGGAGTATTAATGCTACACAATGTTTTGATTTGACTGCGAAATGAGACTAATGTTTTTAGTGAATAGATAGATAACTCTTTATTGTACACCACAAAAATATAATATACATATTATAGTAAACAGTAACAAGACAATAAATAGGATAAAAAATGCAATCGGAAATAATACAAACGGAAAAAATAACGCACTCCGATGCAGTTAAAAGTTGAAAACCAACGACTTAAATAACGACGACCCTGTGACGTAATTGATTTGAATCCAATGGACACCAAAACGGGAAAACCTTTCAGTTGTAACTCTCCGTGAAAGCTTACATTTCAATTTCGGTAGGCGTGATGGATTAGCGAGTCCGTAGTGTTAGGATCCGATGGAGATAAGGCTTGGAAAAACAAATGAATAACACATAAATCATATTCAATATCACCGCTGAAGGGTTTAAGTACATATTTACTTACCACAAATTTTATGATTCTTTTAAATCCAAAGTTTTCTTTCTTCAGTCAGTTTAATGAGATATTAAAATTATTCAAGAACTCTTTGTAAATTATATGAAAAACTTAAAACAGAATAGTTTTATTATTCAATAAGGATAGATAAGTACCTACCTACGTTATTATAAATACATATTTTTTAAACGAAAATTTGAGAAAAGCTTTGGCTCTTTTATACACAGACAACCCAAAGTTTCTATAATTTAGGCGATCACACACATCTTTATTACCGTCCCGAATCAAGTTTCACAAATTCTCGCCCAAAAGGTTGGTCCCTTTCCGTAAATCTGCACAGAAAAACATGAAAGCGGTGTTACACTCGACATTCTGTCTGTTTTATAAAATTGTCATTATTTTTATTCATGGCAGAGAGAGGCGCTATTTGAATAACAAACGTTTTCGTAAAGAGCAGTGGAATTTTACGTTTGGAGTTTGTAACAGTACAAGGCATTGTCATGAATCGGTATCATTTTCTGATTGGCTGGGTGCTGTATTAACAAGGGTCTTGTTTGGCAATCATGTTATGGGTGACGGCTAATTTTGTTCTTAAAAATACAAAAGTTATTTCTTATTCGATTACGTTTTTTAAGACTTATTTATGGATTACTAGGTTCTTCGGTTCTTATAATATTTGTAGGAATGGGAAATAACTTATGTCTTTTCAGTGTCACTTTTTCTCCTTTACGCTCTAAAATTCTACAGTCCATAATACGGTTGATTGAATGATTAATTGATTCAGATTCAGTTTTTGCCCCTAAAATTACAAAGTTTATGGGGGCATGTCATTATTATCTATAATTAATCCCTACGACTTACCATGAATTTACACATATTAGTTCCCCATGCTTTTTTTCCATTCAAATCAATCAGAGATCTTGTACTGACCCTTTTTAACCCCCTACCAAAAAAGAGGGGTGTTATAAGTTTGACGTGTCTGTCTGTGTGTCTGTCTGTCTGTCTGTGGCACCATAGCTTCCGAACGGATAGAGCGATTTCAATTTAGTTGTTTGTATGAAAGGCGCGAGTGTTCTTAGACATGTTTCATGAAAATCGGTTGAGCCGTTTAAAAGTTATGGGGGTGAGAGTGGGTAAGGAAAACCTTCAAATATACTAGTGTGGGGTATCAAATGAAATCGCATCGCGTCCACATTACATAATATTATGTTGTTTTACGTTTAAGGAAATTAAGGCATTGGAATAGGGGGTTTTTCTTAAATTTTAAATTTAGATTTATTACATAGAACGTTACAACTTTCTTAAATGTATTAATAGATAGATTATGAAATTAAACAGGAACTTTGTTCAAAACTGTACGCAACAACCCTTAAAAAGAAAATTATTTCTAGTATTTACCCTATCCAGTGTAAATACTAGAAATAAGGTTAAACTTGCTTTGCAGAATATGCGGCTACTTTAAGTTAAATTTTCTTTTTAAGGGTTATTGCGTACAGTTTTGAACAAAGTTCCTAGATTGATTACCCAATCAATCTACGAATCTATCAAAATTCTTGTGAGTATATCCACTATGTTACTTTTTATTAATAGCCCAACAACAAATACATTATTTATTTGAGAATAATGTATTTGTTCTACAAAAATGCGATATACGGGCTTAGGATACTGGAATATATTTAAGCTTTTTCATATTCATATAAAATGCACTCTTCTGTTCTGTAATGTTCTATTGAGTGGAAATGGGATTTTTAAATAAGCAATTTACTAAGTCAGAACAGTTTTATTCAATCCCTGAGCGGAGTTTATAACATTTTAAAAATAAAACTGAAGGTTTCATACACAGAGGATTAAACAGTTCGTGTAATATAAAACTAGCTTTAGTACCTTAATTTTTTACAAAAAAGTCAAACATTCACGGTATGGCGACATGCTAAATTTTCAAAAATCACTTGCTTTAGGTATTGTATAACAGCCTCCTTAAATATTTAATAATTATGTGTTTTAGATATAATATGTGTAGCATCAACATAAAAATTTGACTTAATTCGTCAAAAAGCCTATCAATCGCGGTTGTTGACGACACCAGGGTTTACCTGACGACAGACAGACTGACAACGAAGTCAAAATATATTAGAGGTCACGTTATACCCTTTGGGTACAAAACTCTTAAAAACATCACAAGCATCCTGTTCACGACGTGTAGAATACGTCATAAATCGTACTCGAATATTTATAATTTACTGCTTTTACATCGGAGGTGCCAACCACAACATAAAACCGAATGAACCACATATTCCATCGATTTATATTTCCACTTGCGCCATTCTCGACTTTATATCGAAGTCGTAGACCTCCCTCAAAGCGGTGCTGGTCTGAACCTTTCGACTGAGAGGTTCTTTGTACGCAAAACATCTCATATCAAAGAGCAATATTTTCCAACTTTTAAATGTTGGTACAAGATTGGGTTTCGTCGACGTTGATAGCGATACTTTGAAATATTGTTTGAAATAAATTCTATGACGCTTACATTAATGTTTTGTTGCATAAAAATTGAGGTTTTTATGTTGTTTTAATTAAGTGTCATTTGTCAAAAGTGTTAATAACATTGTAAGTCTGTTTCACTATCTGCAAATAAAATTAGTCAATGGCTATAATAAGGAGTTACCGAGTCAACTCATAACTGTCGGTGACTGACGTTCCGAGATTTCTATATTTTACTATTGACTTATTTATTCAGAGATTTCGAAATAAGTCTAAAATCTATACAACCCGACCATTTTAAGGACCAGAGTGAATAAACTTTTTATGGGCAAACTTGTTTCCATCGTTGACCTCATTTCTGCCTTCTGGCTAGACTGTAGTCAAAAGTAAGCCCATTAAAAAATAAAACATAAAAGATTCAAGAGGAAGGTTTTCGCGTATGAGCAAAGCTGGAAAGGACTAGCTAGTCTAGTTTATAATGAAAAGTTTTATTTGTTAGCGATAATACACTGAAAGATTTTAAATAATAAATTCTTCTATCGCTAGAGCTTACGTCTATCCTGCATATTTAAGGCAGTTCAATTGAAGGGAAAACTCAAACATTTCCGAACAATTAGGATTTAGAACCTCTATCATGAAATGAGTTTTGGTTTACCCGCCAACTTAAACTAAATCAGGACAGTATATCTCGACACATCTCGGTGACACCACACTCTGCGGAGTATCAAACCAAATAGTCGAGTCAACAAGTTGGAAATTGGGAAAATTGGAGTTAAAGATGTACTATTAAGAGCTAAGCGACAACTCGAATACGAAAGTGTATGTGTTTGTTCAATTTATTTAATATTTTTGCGATAAATCGGACGAAATAAAATAGAGTTTTATAAATCAAACAAGGCTTTATCAGCTTATACAATAACAATTCATCATCATCATCATCATTTCAGCCATTAGACGCCCACTGCTGGACATAAGCCTCCCTCAAAGACGACCAATTATTCCGATCGGTCGCCATTTGCATCCACCGTGACCAGTTTGACCAAGTCATCTGTCCATCTTGTTGGTGGGCGTCCGACGCTGCGCTTACCAATTCGCGGCCTCCATTCGAGAACCTTTCTGCCCCAACGGCCATCTGTTCTACGTGCTATGTGGCCTGCCCACTGCCACTTCAAAGAGCTAATCCGTTTGGCTATGTCGGTGACCCTCGTTCTTCTACGGATCTCCTCATTTCTGATTCGATCCCGTAGAGAAACCCCGAGCATAGCCCTTTCCATAGCTCTTTGAGCGACTCTGAGCCTATTCATAAAACCAATAGTGAAGCACCTCGTTTCGGATCCGTAAGTCATCACTGGCAACACACACATGTTGAATACAATCATACAATTCAGTAGTTACAATTTTGTAATTATTAAAATTTTGGAGTTTTTCAATAGCACTAACCGTGCCCGAGTGCTGTCCGTGATACAGCCGTGCCTAGCCCGTGCCTCGATTGCTGAGCCGTGCCCCAATCAACTTTATTACCTACACTTTGTATGAAAGAACTCACCGTGTCAGAGCCGCTCGTGCTTCTTCCGTGCCCTTCCCGTGCCAAAACCGAAAACGGCACGATAGAGCATGAGCATTGGCTTAAAGCTTTCAGACTTCACCTAAAACAAAGAAAAATAGTAAAGATAAAAAAAAATATGCAGATTTCAGTAGAAGGCAGAGGAAGGAATTAATAATTAAATCTCAATTTCGCCATCCGTAGTTTGTTGACAAGACAGAAGGACTTGATTGTTTAACCCACTTAAATTGCGGTAACACTAAGTAACATCAAGAAGTTCCCCAACTTTGACCCGGGGCACACATCATTACGTATTGGGTCAACATTTACGTATCGATTTAACTTCCAAGGATGTAAGCCCTTAAATCTATTTTAACTAAACGAAGAAGGAACGATGAAGGCCGACCCTTAATCTTGTATGGAAAAAGCTTGGGCTTGGGATTTGTTTTGCTTTGGGTATGGAAAATGCTTGGGATCTGTGTCATCGAAATGTAAATAAATAAAAGGTATGAAAAGGCTTCTCTCATCACCCTATTAACCTTCCCACTGCTGGGACACAGGGACTTCTCTCTTGACGAGAGAGATTAGGCCTTAATTCACCACGCTGGCCAAGTGCGGGTTGGTGAATGTCACATGTCCTTCAAACTCTTTTAAAGTTCTCAGAACATGCCGGTTTCCTCACGATGTTTGCCTTCACCGTTAAAGCACGTGTTTAAAGCGCACATAAATTTCTCAAGAAGAAAAATCCAGAGGTGCGTGGCGGGGTTTGAACCCACGACCTTCGGAATGAAAGTCGAGTGTCCTCCCGCTTAGCCAACACGGCTTTTTGAAAAGGCTTAGTTCCTAATAATTTAATCATCGTAGGTAGTATATTAATACTGTACACTTGACTTGGTTTCAATCTCTGTGCCTCAGTATTATATAATCATAATTTTAAGTAGTATTATAAGGATGACATGAGTAAGAAAGGAGTGAGTGTTGAAATGACGAGTGACAGAGGAAAATTGAAAGAAAAAACATGTTGTGCCGACCCCACGTAATGCGGACTATGGGCAAGAGAATGATGAGAATGATGGTGATTCAAAGTGGGCATCTCTGCATGTCAAAGACAAGATTTCAGTTAACTATGTCATAGTTAGAAAAACAGTAAAACATGTAGAAAAAAGTTCAGTTCAGTTTAAGATGTTGATGAGATTATCTTGGCCTTGCTTGTTTATAAACAATTTCTTCAAATTACGTATCGTCTTCAAATAATATGATTGTATTGAAAATACTAATTTCATACAACAATAAAGTTGTTGTTAAGCAGGAAGGTTTTTTTTACATTTTGATAAGTTTTACTTATTTTTTCACAATATAAAGTATTTTGTCTACTTTACATAATTTTATTTGATGTTTAAGCTTTATCTAAAAATTAAAATGGTTTCTGTATTATATTATATATTATTCCAAGGTGGAAGAAGTCGCTCACAGCGATAAGGCCTACAATTGTACCTTGCATTAATAATAAGATATTTGTTTTCATTTGTCTGGTTCGATAAGATTTTTACACTTTATTTAACACTTTATTGTATACACCACACAAATGAAAGAGTTTTTTTATTCTATTCTTTGTTTTTTTGAATAATTTGCAATTCATCAGTAGTAAATTGTATGGACAGCGGTTTGTGTAAGAAATAAGATATTAGTTAAAGTTAGAAAAGGTGGTGTTAGCTCTGCTAGAGGCAACTTTTCTAATAAAATTTTATCATGTTTCATTAATGCATTCTTGGTTTAGTTTTTATTTTCATAATAAAGTATTTTCTATCTATCTTAATATAACTCTAAATGCCTACTTCCTACAATTGTATCGACTAAAGAATAAAATTATCTATACTTTTGAAGTTCTTTGGATAGCAATAGTAATAAACATTTAAAATATACTTAAGCAAGGCTATTCGAATAGGTGCTGTAAGTGAACTAGGTCAGGTGCGATACGTGCCGGTGCGATATGACGGGGTGCTGCAACTGGACTACTTAGGGAAATCGACTAACTGTGTACAAGACCAGTGATTTTACCTATCCATCGGACGCTCTGATGAGGTTCTTTGAAAAATAGAATTGTTATCTGTAAAATCCACTGGTAATTTATTAATTTGGTATTTTTATTATTTTATAGTTGCAATACAGTTGTCGTAATGGTCTGGTTTTTTATTTGCTCGAATTTAATTTCATCTTTATAAGCTTTTGAGCATAAGCAATGAGTTACCAGGATGAAAATCCAAAAAAAAAACATAATCCAGATGGAAGCCACGGATTGGCAAACGCAGCATCCGATATCATCTTTAAACAAGATGGATAGGCTTGGTCAATGTGTTCCCAAATATTTTATATAATAACTAGTAGTGTCCCAAAGTTTTACCCGCGTTATAATAGATTTCCCGCAACATTACATTTTCCCGCGGAAAAGTACTTTAAGACCTTTCTCAGGCTCAGAATTGACCCATTTTTAAATATACCTTCGTATAGTCGATCTGTCTAGGGGTTTGTCAAAAATGTTGCCTTGGAATTTATTCGCAAAGTCATGTCGAGATTAGATCTAATTCAATAACACACGCTGGCCAAGTGCGGGTTGGTGGTGTGTGTGATGCGTTTCAGTGTGAAAATCGCCTAACCCACCGAAACAGTTTACAACACAAACAAAGTTGCACGAGAATTCGCCAGCACACTTGTATGTGTTCTTGCCAATATTGACTCTTAGTGAGCTTGTATTTGTATTAACATAGCAACAACTGCTGCTGCTGCGCTGCAATGTTGTCCAGTATCGTTTATGTTTCAGCCTGTACTGTTAACCTATGTTATATAAACTGTAATGTAATACAAAAAAAAAAACTTATTTAAGCTTCTATATGTATAGGACTAGTTGGCGCCTACGAGTAAGTATGCGTGGAGTTTGGTATTAAGATAGATAAACGTATGTTTATGTTTAAAGTTATACTATTAGCACACTACCACACCATCTCATGATATAATAGGGTATTCATTTTTAAATTTTAAGTCTGTTATTTCTAGCGGTGAGCGTTATTAACAATAACAGGTTATAATTAAAGCTGTTGGTACAATAGCAGCTATTGCGTTATCACTTATCAGTCTCAAGAATAGCCGGTTATTGTGAATCACCGGTTATTGTGAATCACCAGTTGTTATTGTGAATAACAAGTGATTTATAATAACGATAGTCAGTGATTATCATGTGTGGAAGTATGGATGTGTTTATGTATGGATGAACGTTTTAATGGATGTTTTAATGGATATGATGCATGGAAGGATGAATTATTGATAAACGATGTTTCTACCAAAACTCAAATGTAAGGTGTATAATAGCAAAAGTAATGACTATTAAGTTTGTACCTATATAGGAACAAAACATTGAAAAAGCTGGTATTGAAAATAGCTGCTATTGTTAATATAGTATTGCCAAAACCCATCCACTAGATCAATTTTCGTTGGAAGTTTGCATGGTTATGTAAATCCTTATATTTTCAGTTTTATCATTCCCGAATTTTAAAAGTTTACACATTTTACTAATTGCCTTCACATATCAGGTAATTTATTTCTCTTTAGAACTAACTACATTCAATTAAAATAGAAATATATTTATTAACATTTCACTTAATGATACAGTTTTCATGGGCATTTCACTCAGCACGAACACACTTTGCGAGGTTGGTTTAGCGGTCAGGACGTCCATGCGTATAATGGAAGCCAGTGGGTCAGAGTCCCGAATCTCGCTGGTAAGCTATGTTTCTTCGTCTTCGTTTTTTCTACACACATTTAGAATATTAAGGCAACGAGTGGACGACTTAAGGCTGAAAATCACTTTTCAACAGCTCTACTCTTGTGTGAGATCCGGAATTAGTACGCACCCAATGTCGTTGTAGCCTTGAAAATAAAACCTGCGCGTAGGCGACCCCGTAAATGCTACACGCTCGTAAAGAGTAAAGTGTTATTTTTTATTAACCCAAATGTAAATTGTTGGCGTTATTCGTGCCACAATATTCGCTTGTACCGGTGCCGTGGTAATACGGTTACCGTTACCAAATTTTTCAGTATATTTTTTTGTATGTTAGTACATAATAGGGGTATTCGTAACCTCAGATGTAGGAACTCTTTTATCGTTTTATTATTATAACTTTTGGTTGTTAAATGTCACAAGTCCTTTAAAGTTTTCATAGTTCTCAAAATATGCCGGTTTCCTTACGATATTTACCGTTGATGCACGTGTATAAAGCGCACATACAGTACAATACAATACACTTTATTGAACACCAGTTTACAAAACAAAAAATGAAATATACATAATATAGTAGTGTCACAATGGGCGTCCTTATCACTAAAGTTATATACTAAGTCTATGTTTATTTTTTGTGTATTTTATGTGGTGTGCAATAAAGTGTTATCTAATCTAATCTAAAAGTGATCTCTACCAGACAACCTTTGGATGGACTGGGATAAATGATAAAAGATGGAAGAGGCATAATTGGTAATAACAAAAGTCAGGAAATAAGAAAGAAAATAATTCAAATTATATAAATAAATACATAAACATATATAATAAAAACTATATAATAAGACATATGCGATAATAACTTATTTTTCTTTCTTTATTCAGCGATAATTTCCTGGAAATCTGTGGTACCTTTATTCATAAGTATCCGTTCGCTTTGCTTGCTCATCAGCAAGTACTTGTACTTGTGGCAAGTACCTTGCCCTCAGATAGTTTATTTACTATCTGGGGGCAAGGTAGTACCTACCATGGAGACATATTGTGCTTGTAGCTGCGTTGACATAAGAGCCTTAAAATAAGTAGCCTTCATTATTCGAAACCATCTGCATGAGCACTTGGCAAGAATCTATTCCCTCAGCACCGAGGAAAGACAAATAAAACATGAATGGTTGAAATCTCAACGGAGGGTTCGAAGACGTATGACTAACGTTTGGTTCTGTCGTGATCGAAAATAGTTCGGAGACATGAGACTACATCGGTTTAGCACAGCAAGGATAACTGAATTGCTTTTATGCGTATAATTTACTTTATGAACGATTTCTTCTGTTTTGTTGAACTCTTTGATTTGATTGACTTGTGAAACTGCGCCAGAATATTGTGAACTCAAAAAGATTTCGATGATTATATGGAAAACTATTTTTGAAGTAGGTTGATTCGTTTAATGAAAGAAAAAGTTATATCATATGTATGTATTTACAAAAAAAAAAGTATCTATGTAGTATATCAGTCACCTAGCATTACCCATAGTACAAGCTCTGCTTAGTTTGGGGTTAGGTGATGCTGTGTGAGTATTCCGGAATATATACGAATAAAAACCTTTATAAATGATTGGTTTTGGAACATAGTGTTATTTATACATATAGGCTAGATGTTGCTGTGTGTCTGGCAATTTTTAATATAAAGTTTTATGCATAAAATTAAAAACAGCTATTTGTTCCAGCTACCCTAGACTGTCTATAATACCCGTTGACTGCTTAAGTAGATATTTTACCGTCTCTGAGCTTGATACTTACAGTACTTGTCGTAAAATGTAATCCTGCAATTTTTCGAGCTACGATGTAGCGCAGCAACAAATTTGAAGTTTTATTTTTGAAAATAGGTATTGGTAGTCTATTTCTTGTTTCTCTGGAAGAAAAACAGTGTAAATTATCAAACTAGGATAACATTTATGCTACAAATGTGTTTGTTATTTGACAAAAATAAAATATGTTTTTTAAAATGACATTGTTGGATGATCAAAATGGAAAATTTTGACAAGGTTCTACTTCACCTTTTATCTCGATATTTGTCTATAATCAAATCGTGCATTAATTAATATTTGCTCGATCGAACGAACGAACTTGTCTGCAATTCTGTCTAACATGTGTATGGCATAATTACGTGCACCCAATTCCCTGTTTCCTGGAATATTATACACACAATGCAGTCAATGGCGTGTCAATGCACTGATGTGCTGATGAATTGATCTGATACAAATGAGCTTGAAGGTGGGCATAGAAACGAAATTCCCGGAATGTTAGACACATGTTAATCCCTCGTGTATGATTAATCTCTTTGAGATCATTAGTTAGAATAAACGAGGCGTAGATACTACCGACGATGGTTGAGGCTGAGCATAGCAGACCGTGTCCTTTAACCGTACAATTCCAAGCCAAATGCGCGACATGTCGTCGTCAAAATTCAGAAAGAAATAGTCGTTTTATTGTCACGAAAACATTACTGCATGACTGCGTCACTATAAAACTTAAGTTAATATTTCATTTTGTACCGTGAATTCCTTCTTACCGCAGTGTTATCATAGCAGCTGACGACTAGAGCAGTTTTACCACTCAATTCTTCATTATTTGTTACGAGCTAACTGGCTAGGTGGTGCACGTCCTCATGGAATTCGTCCATTCCGTATGTAAATGTCAAATGTTATAATTTAAAAGTTTACGTTTTTTAGGCAAAGTAACTAATTACGCTGTTATTCAATCCGTAAAAGCAAAGTGGTTTGTATAAAATGTGTGTTGATCTTTCTCTTCACGACATTAGAGTTTAGATAATTTTATTGAAACGAAGAATCAAAGCGGCTTTTGGGCTGTCTAGATGATATTTGACGCTGAAATTCAATTTAATTAGGTCAAAGTCAAAACGTTTTTTTTTTTTTAGAATCACAGGGAATTATATGGAGAGGCAACCCAAAATTAATAAAACTGAATATTTAACTATCGCTCCAATTTTTTATACCAAGTTGTGAAGCAAATAATTATAAAATCAACTACAACAATTTACGCACAATTTTTAAAATACAAACAACTTCAAAGAAATACAAAAATTCATTGCAAACGTCCTTGAAGTGACAATGTAAACATTGTATTAACAAAAAGAAGTATCTGTATGAATATCTGTATCTATTGAAATTTATTACATTTTATTAGGGAAAATGCCATGGCGAACTGGTTTACAAAATTTGGGTCGCTTTATTTAATTATAAATGATATTCACATTTTCCTATATTCCAGCTCCATGTATGGTATGTTGATAATAATACTCTATGACCAACATTGTGGAAAAAATGGAATGTTTGTTTTATTAGGAGTGTTGCCAAAGACAACAAATCCGCAGTGCTTGTCTCTATATTTACTTGTCATTTACTTTTAGATTTGAAGTGAATTGTGTTCACAAAATATTGTTCAACATTGGGCTCACGTAAATCGCGCGGCGTTTAATATATTCATATTCATTTATTTCTTAACAATTATTTTACAAATCGTGTTGAAAATTATTCTTAATTCTAAGTCTTAATCTAAAAATTAAAATAAAATAATAAATTTATGCATGCAAAAATATTAAATATCAATAATAATAATAGTATATATTTAAAGGAAGTTCTCAGCCTCATATTCATCTATGGTATAGTAGCAACCTCGCAACAAAACATCCTTCAGTTTCTTTTTGAAGATGTATGGACTATCAATGCATTTTAAATCTCTATGTAGCTTGTTGAAAAGTTTCACGGCCTGATAGCGACAATAATATAATAATATCATTTCTTGAAACAGGAAAATTATTTAACTATAATCCGTTAGTATCCTAATTTTAATGAATTCGGCTACTGGTAATATCGATTTTTTATCAATATCGTGTAAAAATTCCAAGTATCTTCAAATAAAAATTCATGTACCTTTTAGGTCTTCATGTCCCATCTTATACCGCATCGTCACTTTACATCAGGTGAAATTGTGGTCGAGATTATGGCGTCCGATAATGACTATCTGATTATGAAGTCAAGTGAAATTAACGTTTTATTTCGCATGACTTACTATGAAGTGCATAACGAATGTATTGAATTATATAATATGTATTATAACATATTAAATACTAAGCATTGCGTTTATTATCGACATATAATAAAATAATAATACATAATAGTATTTTATTATATACATATATAATTTTTTTTTGTTTTCCTCGTTTTTTTTTTCATTTTTTGCCTTTCCACTGCTGGGAGTCAGGGACTTCCATTTATTAGTAACTCTTTTTTGTACACAACATAGATAAGAAAATATAAATTACAAGATTAAAGTAAAACATGAAAAATAACGTTAAAAAATAACTTAAAATTTACTTAACGTAGAATAGGGCGAAGCCGTGTCGGCAAAATTGGGAGCACACAGGACTTTCATTCCGAAGGTCAAAAATACGTGAGTAAATCGGCATGTTCGGAGAACTTTAAAGAGTTTGAAGGACATGTGACATTCACAAACCAGCACTTGGCCAGCGTTCACCTAGGGGTTTATCTCTTGACGAGAGAGATAAGGTAAGCTTATTCACCGTTGGCCAAGTACGGGTGTGTGAATGGCACATGCCCTTCAAACTCTTCACAGTTCAAAAACATGCTCAAAACCTCTCGTTGTGTATAAACACCGTTAAACACACAAGCTGTTCGAAGCACTTTAATTTTCAAGAAAAATCCTGTTAAAAATGTGTGCTTCGAACAGCTTGTGTGTTTAACGGTGTTGATACAATGCAGGAATGTGCAAACCTTGAATGGATAGGATAATCCTGACTACGGACTGTATCTAGATCAGTAGTCAATAAAATAAAACAAGTTGGTACAACTTCACTATCAAAACTAACTCGAGTTACAATATTCATTTTAAAAACGGTTTTTAAAACTGTGACGTGACTGAATGAGACAGCTTACGTGAGTAAAATCCCTTGTCAAAATGCAAACGTCAAACTCGTTAATGAACTATAGAAATGTTATCTCTTTTGAATCACACCCAAATTTAACTAGAGACTAGAGAATATTTCGTTTTAAACATTTTTGCTATAAAATATAAAAACACCGTTGTACATTTAAAACACTTGCAGACGGTTTAGCGTCTCCGCCTCGACAGAGAACACCTAAATACATTGTCCTCATAAATTCCGAGAGAGCTTAAACTTCCTCTAACCATATTTCATTGGAATGGCAATTTGTTCTGTCTTCTCTCACCTGTCAGGCACATTCCCTGAGCTCCGCATGTGAAATGCAAAAGCGCATTAACTAGTTACGTCAACCGATGCACTGCACATTCTGATTTGTGAAAACGATTCTAGGTTAGTGGATCTGGAATTTCCTTTATTACACCAATACCAATGGTAACTTTAAGCTTTTTGGCAGCAAGACCTAAAGAAATAACGAGTATCAGGACTTTTATCATTTGTTTAAATTTTATTGTACATTTCGGGACTATTTGAAGTATGTAGATCGTTAATGGGATACATAAATTTAGTAAACGAGAATTTAAGATTAGATTTTAGATATTTTTTGTACATTTCTGTCTGGTATCTTTATTTGATGAGAACTAGAAACTGTAAACAGAAAGCGGAAAGAAGCCAAATGTAATTTAATCAAAGTTCAATATTCCCACTTAATAGTCATAATAATAATAATAATAGTCATATATTGATAATATAAATTATAAGTCACAATATGGTTTTTAACGTGGTTCCCCAATGCCACAACTTATTCAAAATAAAGTAATGGGATAATTATTATTAAATGACAAAATCTGAAATACATTAATAATTATAACAACAAGAAATATAATAATGACAATTTATCATAATTACTATTAACAATGGTTACGAATACTTATTAAATTCAAATGCTGTGATACAAGCACTCGATTTATTATTCAAAGAATTTCTTTTTATCTGTGGTCTGTCTCCTGCTAGACCTGAAACGCCTTTTCGTTCGAACGGACGACTCCGCAACTAAGTTAAATTGGCTCTAAATCAAGACGGCATTGAATCCACTTTATAACTCTGCTGGATTGGAATTCTTCACAAAATCCAGTCTCATGCGAGCGCTAGATCTCCGTACTAAAATTGTAGAAACTAAGTCGCGATTCGCTGGTAAATCTGCCGCTGAGATTCTTCAAGTACCTATCTTATTATCAAATATGTGAGGGGTTGGAGATCGGAGATTGGAATACCTTTTTATAAAATCTTGTAAGAATTGTAGCTATGCCGTTCCTATCGTATTTAAGTCTGATGTAATACAGAGTTACTCTCCATTTGGAAGGTAGTGCGAGAAAACATACATAATTCACTTAACCATACATTTCAGTTGTTATTATACTAGCATGTTAATTGATATTTCACCAATTGAAGTCGGTAGACTTGGGCAGAAGCCAAGCAATAAGGAGGTTCGACAGACTCTATGCAACTTTGTCGAGGGCTTTCCAATTTATCTTCAAAACAATGTACAACTTTCACAGACAGCTCACGTAATAAAATAGTTGTTTTGTTTTCGGAACAGAACAAAAATTAGTACAAACTGCGGTAAGTAATTACGCTAACTATGGTAATGTTTGAATTCCAAATATTTGCTGCATTCGTTGGAAAAATGGAATATTAAACGTTCTTTTATTGAAATTAGAGCGCTTTGTACATATAGTAGGTATGTTTTTTTGTGTAACTCGTCTAGGGATTGTTTGCCGCAATATTTACACAAGCATACACAAGCGTTGCCACGATGGATTATATCATTTAACGATTGTGATATAGACATTAGAAGATCACTTTTTAACGAAAATAGGGTTGATTTAATTCGCAGCGGGCGAAGGTTTGCCTCCAGCGTAAGCGTTACGGATACTATTCAAATTCTTTTATATTGCTGAGTGTAATCTTTCCATAAGGAGCCAACCCAGCATCTGAGCCGCGCAGTATGGTAACTCGTAGAGTAACTGTGACCACCGACTGCCTGTATGCCCACTGCCCGCGCCTTGACATTACGAATGCGCGCTTGTCACAGATCATTATTTTGCTGCGAAGATAATAAGATCTTCTAAGGCAATAAACGTTTTGACTTAATCTTATATATACAATTCTCGTGTCACAATCTTCGTTCCCGTAGGTACTCCTCCGAAACGGCTTCACCGATTCTCATGAAATTTTGTGAGCATATTGAGTAGGTCTGAGAATCGGCCAACACCTTTTTTTCATTTTGCAAAACAACAGCTTGTAATAACATATTATCCTATATTTATACTTAGTAGTTAAGTTTTACTAAGCCTTTTCCACTGGTCTGTGAAATATATTGCGCCTCAGGGTTGAACCCTAAACCGGCATTGTGAATCACAGTCGTGTGCTCTTATTGACTTGGGAATAAGCTTTCAACGGGTCTCGTGGTGTTGCCAACTCCTCCGTGTTCTAAACACAACGGAAATGTTTGTGGTCGGGTCTAACATCTCCACAAAGATTGGAAAAATACAATTTCGATTTGTGGCAACATTGCAGTGCGTGCTCGGAAATGTTTTATTATTCTAGTGCATTTATTTTGTTATTTTTTTTAACATGATATTTGGCTTAGTTTGTTTATTGATCATGTTGCATATTTTATTTGAATTTGATAAAGCTGTTGCAATGTAAATCTTGTGCGCGCGAAGGTTACGGATGTGTCTTAATCTTTTTCTGCATAAAATTTAAAAAAAGTAGTTTCACCAGCAAAGTGGGGTTTATCACTAATAAAAAATCATTAAAATTTTTCTTTCTAAATGAGTGGGTTAAAACAAAGTTTAAAAATCTTCCAACTTATATGTAGCCAAAGCCGTAGACTATTTTTACTGATAAAGTTTTAAATTTATCTAAAGTGAAACGGCTGAACGATGTTTATAAAAAAAACAGCATTTCCTGAGATAGTTCTCGTTCGTTCAAACAAACAAACTATTCAGCTTTATTATATTATAATACATATTTCTAATAAAATGTCTTCAATATTGCAAAAGCATTTATTCTTGATTTAATAATGTAAATTTAAAGCGCATCTGTAAAATTCTGTAAATTACAACAGAAGACTTTTATATGTTAAAACTGAAGCAATCTTCTGGTAATATTTGTTTAAAAACAGCAGCAGAATATCTTTGAGACACAGGGCAATTCTATTCGATGGTATGAATACAGAAGCAAATTAAGTGAGATTGTTTTGTTTAAGAGCCAGTTTACAGTTTAACAGTGTATTTCGAGGTTTAATTTAGAATTTTTAGACACCTAAGCAAAAATCCTAAGCAATTAATAAATAAGGCATTTGTTATTATAATTAAATATTGATGAAGTAAAACATAAGTGTAGGCGTATTTTCTAAATTTGGTTTGATAAAAAAATAACTTCCATAGTTGAAAAATCCGCAAGGAAAGTCTTAAATCTGTACTTTAATTAAACAGTCAAATTGGCAATTAATCAATAATTTTACATGGGTTTAAAAATAAGTACAATTCAGTATGTTAGATTGAAGTCAATTTTTGCCTTATTTTACTACTATATACATCATTTTCAACAAATTAACTTACGAAATGCTAGAATTAATCTCTTACATGTAAATAATATTTACCAGAGTTTTAAAAACAAAGCCAATCATATTTTATTATTTTGCTCGAGAGGATTGTTCTGCCATACCAGCTAACCAGCAAATTTTTCATGTTCAGCAATATTTTTAAATAATCTATTTTTATTTTACAGACGCGTATTTTATCAATAAATCTTACGTTTTTTTATGAATTCAGAGAGCCGTTACGGCTGTATGAGGCCAGATTTATACATAGTGTTTAAAGCAAAGCTAGACTTCAACATGAGCTAGGTAAATTATTTGTAAGTAGCTATACACTTACACGAACCTCTATACGCCGATAACAACCAACAACCTTTTCTACTATATAGTAAAAATATAAATGATTTAATAACTGTATCTAAAACAGATACCAACATATAAATGAATAACTTAAGTATAAAATACTTAGTAAATACAACACAGACATCCATTATGATTTCAAAGCCAAAAAAAAATAATACTGTCTTCTCCATTAAGCATGAATCGATATATTAAATAAATAAATATTTCCAGACAATTCACACAACAACATCTAGCCCCGTGGTAAGCTCTAAGCCTATGTTATGGGTACTAGATATCTGATATATACTTAATATAATAGTCATACATATATAGATATTTTTTATTATAAATATTAAACACCCAGACCAAGGAGAAAGTGCTTGCAGAACATACAAACATACAAAGACTTTCACCCTCGGCGGGAATCGAACCCGCTACCTCTTGCGCCGCAAGCGGACCCTCGCCCACTGCGCCACTGAAGCAGTCTTACTAAGCAATATTACTTAGCAATTTGACGTTGAAAACAGTCATTTTGCTTAGTTATATATTGATCGAGTCATAATGTCACATTTTAAAACAAAACAAAACAATTGTTTTCATAAACAAAGTCTCAAAAATAGTACGCAACATTGTTTAGATTTACAATACGGTCAACTAGGTGCGAAGCGGGGGCGGACCGCTAGTTAAATATATAAAATGTAAATATACTACACTAGCTGTGCCCTGCGGTGCTACCCGCGTTATAATGGATGAAGTACTCTTAACCAACAACATATTTATTTGAATAAAGATTAATATTATTATGTTGATACAACCTAAACAAATTATTTCGACCAAATTAGGTACCATAAAAACGGTTTTTGTGAGTTAATCTTAAAAGATAGACATATACTATCGCGGACTGTTTTTTAGATCATTAAAAGAGCTATTATTCTTTAATACATATTTTTTGTGTATCTTGAACCGTTTTCACGGCGCACGCAACGGAAGGCTTCAAAGATGAACAATTTCTCCCGTTTTTTACACATTTACCACTATATCTTTGCTCTTATTGGTCGTAGCGTGATGTTATATAGCCTATAGCCTTCCTCGATAACTGGACTATCCAACACAAAAATAATTATTCAATTCGAACCAGTAGTTTCGGAGATTAGCGCGTTCAAACAAACAAACAAACAAACTCTTCAGCTTTATATATTAGTATAGATATTAAATACAGTTTTAGAAATAAATCAAAACTACAACGACTCAAAACGCGTAAAAACTATGGCTATAAAACTACATTATCAAAAGGCGCTAATTTATTTAACAGCTTGCCAAAAAGCATAAAGGTAAGGCTTTGCTGTAATTGGTTCTAGCACGTCAGGGCGCATTCCTGGAGATGCAGGTTCGAATCCTGTGCGCGAAGATTACGGATGTGTCTTAATTATTTCTGCATAAAATTTTAAAAAATAAAGGCATGTGTTTAATTAATGAATTGAATACCTATTAAATTAAAGTTATAGAAAGTTATTGTGTCTTACTTGTAGTGAAAAACTTATGCAAATTTAATAAAATATCAGTTCAAGATCAGATCAGAGTTTAAAGTTATATTATTTCTTAGAAAGTGCTTGTAGAATTATTGAAAGTATAAGATGTAAACAATATATTTTTATGAAAATTTAATAGTCTATCAAAAGCAAAGCGCAACAAACCTTTATGTATCTATATAACATTTAATTATATGTTTAATGTCACGATGACAGACACTGCTCTTAACGATGCTGGTGTCCTCAGTTGGAATATTAGTTCCTAAAAATTTGTCGAACTAAAAAATATATATATATTTTAATTATAGTTCTTATAATTATTATTGTTATGTTATAGACTTATCTAAAGTGTACTTATTTGTAATTAGTATGCAAGTAAATTTTGCTATGTAGGTACATACAGGGTTCTAAAATATTATTATTTATTGCATTTAAGAAACTGAAACTGACCACAGGAATAATTATTGTCATAATAGAAATACTATTTTTAACCAACTTGTTATTTACAACAATAATAAGAATTATTCTTCCTGAGTTTAATTATTTCCAAACAAAGGTTGTCTGGAAGTAATTGCTTTAAGCAATAAGACCGCTTATTACGCATGCAAGGTTTAATTTTACTATTGTTGGTGTGTAATAAATAATTTTATATTGCTATTTATTGTAACTTTGAAAAAAAATTCCGAAAAATGATTGCGAATAATTCGTGATATCATCAAACTACTTATAAGAGTAAGTTAAAATGAAAATCACGTAACGGGTGATTTCATTACATCTTCACCGTCGTAACCCGAAGTGGGGAAATCTATTTACGCTGACCCTGGATAAAAGGAATTTCCACAGACATTTTTATAACCACTTACGATCAACGAAACCAGTGTGCGATACATTTGGCTTTCATCTACTTGCGAGGCCATGCCAGCTTTGTAACAAATATCTTGGCCAGAATATTTATTTGAAAACTAGAAGCTAAGTCTTGTAGGTTAAACTGGGTGTTACACGAATTTCGGTGAGTATGAAAAGGTCTCAATCTGACTTACGAAAATATTACAATACAACAACAACAATATTCCATATTGAAAAAACTTTTATATTGTTTCGTATCGAACTTGTACTTTTTGGAAAATAAAAGTGACCATATTTCTATTTATATACAACTTTTTTAGACATTATGATTCATATTAAAATTTTAAGGATTATTATGACCAACACAAACGTTATCTAGATGTTTATGTTTTATCAGGTATACTGTATGTGTATATAAATTCATTATATACCTCTAATTGCTGACCCCTTTTGGCTGTACACGAATGCGAAAACCTTCGTCTTGAATTTCCCTACGTATAGCGGAAAAAAGTTTACTGCAAACTACTAAAACCCCATATGGTAGTTTATCAGTTTATCCCGAACATACAGATAGACAGACACGGCGGCGAAAGTACTTTAATTTATTATATATTTATGAAGTATATGTTATGCATATATTAGAGGGAAAAATATATGGCAGATGATTTATAGTTGCCGCCAAAAAAATATGAGGCTATAAAAGTAATAGCTTCATTGTTTAACATAATAATAAATATTTTTATCACAGTTTTGAACAATATGTATGACGTAATGGATGATGATTTTCTAACTATCGAAACATTTTCTACTGAGTCTGATATGTAGGTATATGAAGTTCTATATGCATGAAGAAAAACATTTGAAGTGGTACGCCCTTGAGAAGGGACGTAGGTTCGAAAGACACACCCTTGAACTTCTTTAAGGATATGGGTGTCTGACTGAGATTTAGAAGTGCTACGAGCCTCAAATTTTGCTTGGGATTTCCTTTTAAATAAATAAATATTTCCGGACTACTCACACAGCATCACCTAACCCCAAACTTAACAAAGCTTGTACTATGGGTGTTAGGTGACTGATATACATATGATACAATAGAAAACACCCAGACCCGAAACCAGAAATTGTAGATCGTACAAAATCTGGTCCCCCGGCGGGAATCGAACCCGCAACCTCGTGCGCCTCAGGCGGACGTTCGCCCACCGAGCCACAGAGGTTTTAGAACAAAGATGCTTATTAAGATTAAATTTTTCAAATTCTGATTGTGAATATAGCAGTTAGTATTCAATTGGATGGTAACAACTCCCATTACGACGGTTTGGCATAATCCATTAAATTATAGGTAATATTGAAATGAATGGATGATTAAGTTAGTGCGAAATGGCCACGGCGTCCTAATGACTACCTCATTAGGACGCCTTGGCCCGTCAATATTTAGATTAGAGAATTAAGAACTAAACAGAAAGCTGCCTGCTATCTTACTACCAATATCGCTGACTCAACCAATGAACCAATGACCAATGAATATGTCTAATGACTTTCCCCCGTAACGGTACGTTCACACGGCGTCGAGTGTTTCCGATTTTTCGGATGTCAACTTCAGCAAGATTCGGTTTTTTTGTCGTGTCTTGAAACCGAATGCATGTGTGAACTCCATCATTGAAATACTTATGCCACTAAACCGAATCCTGCAAAAAACCGATTCGTTAGAGAAACACTCGACGCCGTGTGAACGTACCGTTAGTCTAGCTTTCAAGCATTTGCCGGGCTTTGTGTCCGATTTCGGAATACCAGATAGGGTCCGACATGGCTCATAAATTAGCATCATTAGGGAGATAAGCAAAAAATTGAATGCTGCCCATGACGTAACTTCACAGTAAATATCCTCGGAGTGTTGGGGATTTCCTAAGGTCTTCATGCTAATGGATGCAATAAAATGGAAATGGTGAAAGAAGTATTGTTTTACGATTAATTGAGGAAAATAGACTGTATTGCTGGACAGGGCATAACTGCCTAGCTTTATAAGAGGACGGACACAGGAACAGTCTTTAGCTATGTTTGCAATTACCGATATATATTTACCTCTATATAATTAAAAGATTACCTTTATATACTAAAAATAAAATTTAAGAGGCTCATTGATTAAGCCGTACCTATGTAGGTACATATATAATTTCCAACAAGAAAAATTTACTGTACAAATATAAAGATGTAAGTAGTTGAGCCATTAATTACTTCCTAATAGTCTCCCAGTAAAAGCTTTCAACGATCCATTTTATTTATGAGGAAAAAGTTTTCATAGAAAATACTTTTTGTTATTCTAACGACAACTAAGCGGAAACCTTTTTCAGGATTTGTATTGAGACGTTGTAAAGGGTAACTCAGATAACTATGTCAGAAAACTTCTGATGCTTTTAGAGCAACTTAACAAATCGACTCGACTTCGATGGAGTTCAGTAACTTTGTTTTGGATGTCGATCAAGGCATGATAGCTCACTTATTAGTCTAGAGATCAGTTTAGCAAGTTATTGGAAATATTCGTCCTCTGTTTTTTACCCCCGACCAAAAAAGGTGGGTGTTATAAGTTTGACGTGTCTGTCTGTCTGTCTGGACATCATAGCTCCCGAACGGATAAAGCGATTTCAATTTAGTATGAAAGGTGAGTTTTGCGCGAGTGTTTTTAGACATGTTTTATGAAAATCAGTTATACCGTTTAAAAGTTATGGGGGTGAGAGTGGGGCAGGAAAACCGAAAATCTTCAAATATACTCGAGCGGGGTCTCAAATGAAAGCGGATCGCGTGCACATTACAAAATATTATGGTGATTTACTTTAAGGCAAATTAAGGCATTGGAATCGGGGATTTTCTTAAATTTTGCTATCTAGGTTCTATAAAAGTAATGGATAATTACAGCAACTATTTTATTACTGTCTGCGATTTTCTGCAAATATGTAGAGTGATTCAAGGAGAAGATTTTTGCATCCGAGGAAAGTCGGAAAATACCGGCTAGTAGGTAATTAATAAATAACTTAAATAACTAAATCCATAACTTCTTACCGTCAGTAGTATAAACAAAATAAATTATATCAATAATTCCGGACACACCGCATTCCCTAGCCCCAAACTAAGCAGAGCTTGTACTATGGGTTAGGTGACTGATATACTAGATAGTTATTTTTTTTAATACATACTTAAGTTAGTTCAGTTATAATTTTCCCGAAGCTGTAAAATAACTATTTATGTTGAATACATTATGATGATTATTATTATAATGAAACATTTAAAACACCCAGACCCGAAACCAGAAATTGTAGATCGTACAAAATCTGGTCCCCCGGCGGGAACGAACCCGCAAACTCTTGCGCCTCTGAAGGACCTTCGCCCACCGAGCCACAGAGGTCGTATTATTTCAGCCTATTCTAACTACATACACTGCTGGATTTCCATATATTTCCATTTATTCCAGTTGAAAGTGTCTTGAATCCACTGTGCATCGTAAACTGCAATCAAAATGTGCGTCCCCATTGCTATTTCGAAAAATGTCGGAGACCATCTTTCCTTGTCTTATTGCCTCATTTCTGAATTAATTCTTCTAATATTTGTCCATGTCTTTTGGTTTTTACTGGACGATAATATATAAATATTATAGTCCAGTAAAAACCGTTAAAGATTTTGCAAATCTATGTCTTCATGTCCCATCTTAGACCTCATCGACACTTTACATCAGGTGAGATTGTGGTCAAATGAAGGCATAAAAAAAAATGGGACCTTCACCTCCCAAGATCTAATGTTTCATAAGTTCTGAATACTTTAAGTCAGAATATTATATAAACATAGTGTTTGTTTCATGTTTTGGTGAAAAACTATTTTTTTTAAATAACGATAGGTTAATGTTGATGGTTGACGCGTTGTTGTAATTGGTAGCACGTCGGGGCGCTATCCCGGAGATGCAGGTTCAAACCCTGTGTGCGAAGGTTACGGAAGTGCCTGATCTTTTTCTGCATATAATTTAAAAATAAATTAAGATATTTAAAGTAAATTTGGTAAGGTAAAACCTAAGGCGTTATGTTCAAAATTAACATAGCTGAATGTGCAGTCGAAGAGCCTTTCCTAATTAATAAACTATATTATAATTTGATTCAATTCTTCATTATATGTAATACTACATTCTACCCATATAATACTCACAATCTTAAAAAACACCTTTTTCGAATCGCCGTGTCTAAATGAATAAATAAATAATAATTCAATTGTGTTTTTATGGTAATCAACCTGGCCATATTTCTCGTTCCGTAAAACAAGTATGAATACTCCAACACCAATGGAAAACAAATTATGTTGGTTTGAGTTTTGCACGCAAAATACTGTTTGCTGAAATACTAAACAAATTTGTATTTGAATGAAACAAAGCGAAAATTAAAATGAATGAAATTGAGCTGCCTAATGTATGCGCTTCAAGAGGTTTAAAAGTTAAAATGTTTAAAACAAAGCGTTAAGTTCAGTAACAAGTTATACAGATGCCTCTTAACCGAGATGAAGGTAAGTTTTCAACTTCGTCTTCATTTTGATAGTGAAATGAATTTAAAATCTGTTATGAACATTATGAACTTTGAATATAGACAGACTTGGACTAAGTTTTCGACGATGATAAGTTTTTAAAGAACCATTGAGTTTTTGAATTATGGCACATGAATAATATTAGTTAACGAAGATTTGATAAACGCGCATTGCTGTTTTATAATTAGGGTTAAAAAATTGATTATATTTGAAGGCATTTTTTTGTAAATCTGTCATGTCTATCTGTCATTTTGTGAGAACGAATATTGATAATTTATTTTCATAAGAAAGCTGTTGCTTTAAGCCTCTTTGAATTTTATAAGGTTCTGTTTCGTAATCCTCGAGTTTTATATTATATAAAAAATATATTTCATACAAATAGTTCCAAGTCTAAATGGTTAAAAAGTATGTAAAGTACGTGACGTTGAGCGTTGTGATAATGACGTAAATAAATGAAAAATTTTAGATAATCCCCCGATTCCAATGCCTTCATTTCCTTAAAAGTAAAACACCATAATATTTTGTAATGTGCACGCGATGAGCTTTCATTTGATACCACAATCGAGTATATTTGCAGATTTTCGGTTTTCCTTCCCCACTCTAAAACTTATAAACTTATCTTATAAATTTTAAACGGCACAACCGATTTTCATGAAACACTTGCGCCAGACTCAACTTTCATACAAAACAAACTAAATTGAAATCGCTCCATCCGTTCGGGAGCTAGATATCCCAGAAAAACAGACAGACAGACAGCCACGACATACTTATAACACCCCTCTTTTTTGGTCGGTCTTAAAAGAGTTATAAGACTGAAGACATAAGAGGTTTGTTCATAGACCTCTTTGTCTTCAACTATTTTTTTAACCCCCGATCAAAAAAGAGGGGTGTTATAAGTTTGACGTGTCTGTCTGTCTGTGTGTCTGTCTGTCTGTCTATGGCACCATAGCTCCTGAACGGATGGAGCGATTTTAATTTAGTTTTTTTTGTATGATAGGTGAGTCTGGCGCGAGTGTTCTTAGACATGTTTCATGAAAATCGGTGGTGCCGTTTTAAAGTTATGGGGGTGAGAGTGGGTAAGGCAAACCAAAAATCTGCAAATATACTAGTGTGGGGTATCAAATGAAATCACATCGCGTCCACATTAAATAATATTATGTTGTTTTACGTTTAAGGAAATAGTGGCAGTGGAATCGGGGGTTTTTCTTAAATTTTAAATTAAGATTTATGTCGTGTTACTTTTAACAAATTATTTTTTCTGTAAAATTAACCGCTTTCGGATTAGAGCCCAGAAAAAGAAATAAAAATGTACTTAAATACGGTGTTGTATACCATACACCAAAGCGTGGAAAAAAACAAACTATCGGACTAATTTTTTTGTCATCTACCCTCTTCTTGATATGAGCACATTCAACTAAACTTTGCCCAACAATCAAAACCCCAAGGTACCTTTTACCAATAGACCATTCTGATATCATCATCATCATCATCACCCTATTAACGTTCCCACAGCTGGGACACAGGGACTTCTCTCTTGACGAGAGAGATTAGGCCTTATGCACCACGCTGGCCAAGAGCGGGTTGGTGAATGTCACATGTCCTTCAAACTGTTTAAAATTCTCAGAACATGCCGGTTTCCTCACAATGTTTGCCTTCACCGTTAAAGCACGTGTTTAAAGCGCATATAAATTTCTCAAGAAGAAAAATCCAGAGATGCGTGGCGGGGTTTGAACCCTAGACCTTGCGGAATGAAAGTCGAGTGTCCTCTTACTTAGCCAACACGGCTTCCATTTGGCACTCTGATATGAAATAACTAAAAAAAAAAATACAAGAGGTACATCTTATCGCTAGTACGATGTCTAAAACTAGGTTTAATTGCACCAAGTATACGAGTCATATTTTGCATACAGTCGAGGCTACGGATCCTTCTGAGCTAATCAGTGACTGTATCTCAGAGGATCCGTATTTCGACAGCAGCTCAAGCCATCTTGAAAGAAAAAAGGGGAAGATTATAAATGAAATAAATAAATCAATAATTTATTTTCTTAACTTCGACCAATACAGTCGACCTATCGATTGGTTAGTCGATATGTATGCGTCAATCAATAAATAGTTCCGCCCCAATCAATCGACTCAAATCAACGTCAATCAATGCTAGAACTTAGTTTAATGTTAATCTTATCACGCTTAACATTTAACTTAGTTCTAACATCTTGCTAATAAGGTATTTACGTGAATTCTAAACATAATTCAACTCGACGCCTGGGGCACATTCATTTCAGCTTATGTGACAAAATTGCATTATTACTTGCCGCTTCAAAATCTTTAATTAACGAGTCTTCTACGAGAGAGGAATGTGAGATTAGTTTAAGTCGAAACGTTACTTTGAATAACAACTAGGAGTTTCCCAAAGGGGTCTTAACTCGGCAACTTTGTGATATTTGATGTCAACTTATCGTTACGTACTCTTAGTGAGGTTGTTGTCAGTTTCCTGTTACGGAAGCTGGTAGATTGCGGAGTATTATTAATAATAATTTATAGTTTTCCAAAAAAAAATAGTTTTTCGGTGTGTAGATTGATACATACTACAGACATAATTCGTCCGTACTCTTATTACCTTACACAAAATGTATCAAGACAAAGTTTATCAATAAGAATCGATCCATAATAAAGAATTACTCAAATTACAATAACAGGGGGTGGACTACTTAATTCACCTGGATTTATTCAACTAGGTGCATTGTAAATTTATCGAATAACGGAAAACATCATTAGCTGCTGGATTGTATTATTTCACGTTTAAATTGATTGTAATTGATCAGTTAAATCATCAATGGATGCTGATTGGATAAATTATAGAACGATGATGTAGGTTAGGTTATATTTGTATATGAAAACCACGTGCGAGACGAGCGAGTGCTGCAAGCTATGTTCAATTTACGATTTGCTTTATTTTCCGGTGACTTTTAGATCGTTTAAAAAGCTATTTCAGCTATTTGTTAACAAGACTAATCCTTGTCAACTTTTTGAGTAACCATAAGGGCCAATGAAATGTTAAAAAATCATATTCATATTTATTTATTTGTTGCTTCATGTGGTTACAATAAAGGTATTAACATAATAGATTCCCTGACAAATCGCAAGTAGTTAACAAAATAAATAACATTACGAAGTCAAAAAATAATAAAATGTCCATTTGTTTTATTTATTTGTAGGATTTTCAACAATGGATACACCTGAATATTAATAAGAAACACATAATAATTATATTACATGTTAAGTATGTCTTTATACTATAAATAACATTAAAAAAGTGGTCAGCTAAATCGAAGCTTTCATACATTTTGAGAGTTTATCGTGGCCCATATAAGGGTCGCGCCACAAATTCCCTTCTGACCTTTTTAAGCGCGAACTTGTAAAGTTTTATGGTGACAGGATTGTAAACAAAAGTTCCAAGCCACTTTATCTTAAGTTTACCCAGAGACCTCAAAAACATTAACACGTGCTTAACAGTTCTTTAAAAATAAATAAATAAATAAATATCCGCCTGAGGTGCAAGAGGTTGAGGTTGGGTTTGATTCCCGCCGGGGGACCAGATTTTGTACGATCTACAATTACATCTAAAATATGTATGTATTTCCAAAAAAGGATTTACCTATGTAGTACATAATAATATACCAGTCAACTCACACTCATATTACAAGCTCTGATAAGTTTGGGGTTAGGTGATGCTGTGTAATGAGTCCGGAAATATTTATTTATTTTTATTTAAATAACTTTTGATAAATAACTGCTGAACGCGTGCTTATGCTTTTATGGTAAGGCTGTTGTTGTTTACAAAAGAGAAGACATATTATAGGCTAGTCAATACTTTGTTAATTCGGAAAATATGGTCACAAAAATAGTAACTAAAAATAATTTCAAGCAGCTAGAGATAATGAGGCCTGACTCCGTATTATAAATATACATGTACTATGCAAATAATCTCGAATAGATTACCAATAATAATAAAAACATGGAAAATAAAGTTACTTTTATGTACCTAGGGATGGGCTTGGGTTTAGTCTAATTATCAATAAACATTGTCTGGAGTTATTATCTCCGCGGCAATTTCTGTTTTAGGTGATAGATATCTCTGATTTTATTTTCGAAGCCGTGTTGGCTAAGTGAGAGTTTGAAGGATATGTGACATTCATCAACCCGCACTTGGCCAGCTGGTGAATTAAAGCCTAATCTCTCTCACCAAGAGAGAAGTCATAGAGTGATGATGATGATGATTATATTGTCGATAAACATTTTGGGTAAGGTACAATCACTATCAGAGTAACAAAACTACTTGTAACAGTTGCGTCATTACAGGGCCTAGAGATAGCATTGTTTTCTCTTACAGCCAAATAAGATTTTGTTTTTATTGGAAAGGGATGGGAATAGTTCGTGAGAATGATTTTCGGTCATGCGCAATCAACATAGAACTATAACTGTGATCTGAGTCAGTAAAATGACAAGATTTTAAATAAATTACAATGTATTGAATCCACGCGTCCACGTTTATAAGAACGAATACCGCAAAAACACCCTAAAGCGAAGTTTACCCCTAGTTTAGTGATCGTAACTGTTACGCAATTATGCCATGATAGTAATTCAATCTAGTATCCTCGGACCGAGTCAAGCAATAACAGCAGATGTTTTTACGTTGAAAGAAATAACCCTACCTACTGTTGAATAAACTGTAACAGCATATTTAGACTTCCAGAGATAGAAATTACGGCAAGAAACATCTGCCATGCTTTAAACTCTTCCGACCTATATAATTATTCCACGTTTCAGAACAATTTTTACTTATTGGAAGAATAAATAACAAATTCTGTCAAGTATGTGTCCAGATGTCTTCTATGACCGTGTGAATTCTTACGAATGTATTGGAAATGTTTTCTCGCCTATTTTATATTTTTAGCCTCCTTAGTAAAATATTTCCAGTCTACGGTTGCCTGGAAGAGATCACTTTTCAGCGATATGGCTGCCCATTGTACCACTTGTATTATTTTATTTGGTTTTACGTGTTTATGTTCCTGTGTTGTGTACAATAAAGCGTTTTTTTTCCGTTATTGTTTCCGTAACGTTTTTCGTTATTGTTTCTCCTAACAATGCCACATTTAATATAAAAACTAAGGGATTGCTTGAAATTCTATAATCACGGCATTATAACATTATTTTGCAAAAATAAATCCTACAAAGCAGGCGATTTCATGGAGTAATGAATGCATGATTTCATCATTAGCCCTTATTATGGTTATAGCTGGATGTAAGCCTACCTCATTGATTTCCAGTTATTCCATTCGAAATCTGTTTTAAGCCAAACCATATGTATAGATAATCCATCATTATAAATCAAAGTCCCCGGCGTCAGACTTCCTGTTTTCGGCATTAACTCAAAAACTACTGAAAAGAACTTTATGCGGTGATCTGCAATAAGATAATTCAAGAGGAAGGTTGTCGCAAGCAAAGTTGGAACGTGCGAGCTAGTTGTGAACAATTATATTAATAGCAAAAGCGGTATTTTCCTCTCATCGTAACTTGAGGGCCGTCTGATAGCAGGAAGCAATGGACAAGTGGAGTGATTTAGAAGAGATCTTCGGCTTGTAGTGAAATACGCAAGTATAAAAATGCTATAAGGCTCACAACCTCTCTATCTTTATTTTCCTCTATTTGTTTTGTTTTTATCTTTCATTTTAATTATAATTTCATAACATTCTACTGAACTTACCTTTCTTTCCCTTGTTCACCCTTGTTTTTCAGTCTGACTTACATAATCTTACTTCATATTGCTATTTTCAGAAACTATCACACACAATGACCATGACAAGGAAGGCATGCCAAGCTGACCTTGAGGGAAGGCTAAAACAAGTTACGGCTCAGCTGAAGGAAGTTAAAGAGGACCGGGACAGGCTTCTACAAGACAGGGAGGAATGTGAAGCTGAGTTCCTTGCAAATCTTGGGAAAATGAAAAGCCTAAAAAATGAACTCGCTGAACTTCATTCCCACTATGAAGAGGCCCTCCTTGATATCAACAGACTGCAATCCTGCTTACATTCTGTGGATAGCTGCCATCAAGAGTATGACTCAGTGCTACAAAAAAACAAGGACTTACAACAAGAACTCTCCGAGTGCAGGATAAAAATTGATAGGTTAGAATCTAAGCCATTGACTTCAGCGATGAGTTTTGCTAGCATGGATCTACAAACGGAGCTACAATGCTAACTTAATATGCCCATAGTCGATCTTACTTCTCCTCATCGCTTGAGCCAAACACCGGTCATAAAAGGGAGCAAAAAAATTAAAAAATATGTTAAACTAAATAATTTTATCAAGAAATCAGAAAAAAAGGAAAATACCGCTTTTGCTATTAATATAATTGTTCACAACTAGCTCGCACGTTCCAACTTTGCTTGCGACAACCTTCCTCTTGAATTATCTTATTGCAGATCACCGCATAAAGTTCTTTTCAGTAGTTTTTGAGTTAATGCCGAAAACAGGAAGTCTGACGCCGGGGACTTTGATTTATAATGATGGATTATCTATACATATGGTTTGGCTTAAAACAGATTTCGAATGGAATAACTGGAAATCAATGAGGTAGGCTTACATCCAGCTATAACCATAATAAGGGCTAATGATGAAATCATGCATTCATTACTCCATGAAATCGCCTGCTTTGTAGGATTTATTTTTGCAAAATAATGTTATAATGCCGTGATTATAGAATTTCAAGCAATCCCTTAGTTTTTATATTAAATGTGGCATTGTTAGGAGAAACAATAACGAAAAACGTTACGGAAACAATAACGGAAAAAAAACGCTTTATTGTACACAACACAGGAACATAAACACGTAAAACCAAATAAAATAATACAAGTGGTACAATGGGCAGCCATATCGCTGAAAAGTGATCTCTTCCAGGCAACCGTAGACTGGAAATATTTTACTTAGGAGGCTAAAAATATAAAATAGGCGAGAAAACATTTCCAATACATTCGTAAGAATTCACACGGTCAATAGAAGACATCTGGACAAAGCTTAGAAAACAAAAGCTTATTATAAATAATACTAGGATAAGCAAAGAAAAGTGTAAATGGGACATGCAGGAAGAATTAAACTCTTGCTACAATTTGATAGGAAGAAATACAAAAGAATTAGATTATATGTCAGGTAAAATTGTTATCTTAGAAAAGGAATTGCAAAATGTGTCTTGTAAATATCAGCAAGCCATGACAGAGGCTAAAGACAATTGCCATAAACTTAGTAAATATGTAGACCTAGTCAATAATACATCCATTTATGTGCAAGTTTATAGCAGCAGCACTCAAACGGACCAGCCAGCCACCTCACACTCAGCCTCTCGTGCTGGCGCAGGACAGGAGTTGGCGCCGCCTTTGGAACATGAAGCCATTTCTCCTGTGGCGGCGCCTTCGCCTTCTCCAGTGTGGGCTGAAGGCTTAGGTTTACCATCTTCACAGTCTACGGTAAAGCAAAACACCTGCTGTCAGACCCGGAAAACTGTGATCTATTCAGATAGGATTGGCAACGGAATGGGCTCACTTTTAAATGACCTTCTGTCTCAGAGTGTGATTAATAACTGCTATATAAATGCTGCAACTAGAACTATCACAAATTCTATTGATAAGGATGTTAGTTTTGATAAATTGACCTCACTAATAGTACAGTTAAGTGAAATAAATGTTAAGCGGTTAGATATTTTACAACTTTTTGAGGTATTGCTTCATAAATTAGAATGTGGTCTAGGTAAATTGATTATATGTGCCTTCCCATACTCAAAGTCATTGAGTATAAAACAAAATAGACATTTAAGTAATATGAATTTACTACTTTACAACTTGACATGTCGTCATAGTGACGTTTTATTTTTAGACACTAATATTTTTATAAGTAACAGTTTTTTGATAAGAGATACTTTGTATCTTAACAACCAGAACAAGAATGTTCTTGCTAAATTATTAGCATACAATATTAATGACTCAGTTATAAATTCTATGACAAAGTTTTCTGACGAGCCTATATCTTTAGCTAGTTATTCTGCTAATAAGGGTGTAGATTTAACAAAGTCAGCTTATCATAATTTAAACTGACTTTGTCGACAATGGGTAACAACTTGCAGTTACATGTAGTCCACCAAAATATTCAAGGTTTACCCAGCAAAATTCTGGAATTAGAATTATTTCTAAATTGTTTTAATGTAGATGTTATGTGCATATCAGAACACTGGATCACAAGTAATCAGTCAATACCATATTACAGTAATTATTCTTGTGCTAGTAGTTTCAAAAGAAGTACTGCTATTAGAGGCGGAACTGTTATCCTGGTTAAAAATAATCTTAAATTTAAAGAACGTAAAGATATTGCTAAGTTAAGTGTTGAGAGATGCATTGAACTGTCTTGTGTGGAACTTGAGCGACATATTTGTGTTTGCGTTTATCGACCTCCGATTGCGGATCAGGCAACCTTCGAGTCTACCATGGAGGATGCCTTACTGAAAATATTTACTTGTAATAAAACTATTATTGTATGTGGAGACTTTAACATTGATATCATTAGTAATCCTCTTGCAGACAGACTAATTAATTTATTTAAATGTTTTAATTTGATAAATAATTTTCATGACCCCACACGCGTAACATCAACTACTGCAACATGCATAGATAACATATTCTCCTCTCAGTCACCAACAGTAAAATCAGTAGTTAAACATTTTAATTCAGACCACTATGGTCAGAGTATTAAGTTTTCTTTAGAAAGAGGTCATAATAAGTTATTAGAATTTACATACAGACCCATAACTAATGAACGTATTTTAGCTTTTCAAAGTAGAGTAGAACAAAGACTTTTAACATTACCTACTGGTGATGACCCTAATGAATTGTTTATGTTTTTATCAGAAACAATAGCAAGGGAAAATAACGAAGTATTTACAAAGAAAACTTGCAAAATTAAAGAAAAAGTAGGATTCACAGATTGGGCTACGCCTGGTATTTATAAAAGTAGAAATAAGTTATATGATCTGTATTCGGAAAGAGAATCTAAACTAAATGATGACGAATTCATAACATATGTCAGAAATTACGGAAAATTATTTAAACAAGTATGCAACATAGCAAAATCAAATTTTCATAAGAATAAAATAATTAACTCTTCAAATAAAGTTAAAGCCACTTGGAAGCTTATCAATAATGAGACTGGCAAATCAGTACCCCGTAGTAAACAGATTAGGTTAAAAATAAATGATAATATCCTAGTCAAAGACAATGACATTGCCAATGCTTTTGAAAGTTTTTTCTGTAACATACCGAAAACTATAACGCAGTCATTAAACTCATCTACATCTAAGGCTGTGGAACTATTAGAGGCATCCGTAGATGCATGTGCTGAAGTCTTTTACTTTACTCATGTAACTGCCGACTGCATAGTGAAAACATTCAAATCTCTCAACATCAAATACACAGAAGATCTTTGGAATATCTCAACAAAAGTGCTAGGTAATATTATTAATGATATTGCCCCCCTACTGGCCTTCATTTTTAACAGCTGTGTTGATGTTGGTATCTTTCCGGATCTCATGAAATATGGCAAGCTTGTCCCTCTTCATAAATCTGGTACTCAATTTGATCCTGCAAATTATCGGCCTATCTCAGTTCTTCCCGTAATGAGTAAAATCTTTGAAAAAATTATTTTAACACAATTAATTAATCACTTTGATCGCAACAGACTTCTGCATAGCAATCAGTTTGGCTTCACCAAAGGTAGATCAACTACTGATGCTGGAACACTATTGATAAAGCACATTTTGGCGGCTTGGGATAGAGCGCAAAATACTATCGGCGTGTTCTGTGATCTCTCCAAGGCTTTTGATTGTGTCTGCCATGCAACACTTATAAATAAATTAAAGCATTACGGCATTCACAACAAAGCCCTTGAGCTCCTACATTCCTACTTGACCGATAGAATTCAAATGGTTCAAGTAGGTAATGAAAGATCCTCAGGATCAAAAATCGAATTAGGGGTTCCACAAGGATCAATACTTGGGCCTTTTTTGTTTTTAGTATATGTAAATGATCTCCCGTATTTTGCTAAAGACCTTTGTGACATAGTCTTATTTGCTGATGATACTTCTTTATTATTTAAAGTTGATAGGAATAAAAATAATTTTGACGATGTAAATAACTCACTGTCACTAGTACTAAATTGGTTTACGGTTAATAACTTACTGCTAAACGCAAAAAAAACTAAATGTATTAAATTCAAACTCCCTAATGTTAAAGAATTTCCTACAAAAATCATAGTAAACGATGAAATTCTCGAGCTCGTTGACTCAACAGTGTTTCTAGGTTTACATATTGATTCTCGTCTACAATGGAAACCCCAAATTACAAACCTTGCAGGTAGACTTAGTTCAGCCGCTTATGCAGTGCGAACAATGAGATATATCACAGATGAGGGTACAGCTAGACTGGTTTATTTTAGTTACTTTCATAGTGTTATGTCATATGGTATCCTACTCTGGGGTGCTGCAGCCGATATTCAAACTATATTCGTGCTGCAAAAAAGGGCTGTACGTGCAATATATCGTCGGCTTATTGCAAGAAGTCATTAACCGACAAATCCAAAAGTGTGGCAAAATCAGTTTTAAACTTTTTATGACTTTAAGAGCCCATATCATCAAAACTACGGCAGTTATCAATATAATTTAAACGCCAATATATAGTGATATTTAATTATTATATAAACAGCTGAAATCAGTCTAAATTTAATCATGGCATTTTTTTTAAAAGCTAAAAATGCAAAGATAATGATTTCTTGCGATAAAAAGTTTTGACTAAACTGGAGTTAAGTATTTCTGCAACAAAGTTATTAGTGGCCTCTTTCAAGTAATAAAATACAAAATAATCTTAAAATAACGTCTTTTATTACTAAAAACTTAAGGAATTACCTTGTTTGTTCATAAAAACTTAATAAAATAACTAAAATGGCCACAGAAATCAATCAATCAGGAAATATTGATATTTCGGTAACTGTCACCTCATCGCTTCCTTTTTTCCCATCAACTTCAGACCACAGGTAGGTTCGCTAGGTTTAGGAGCCTTGGGTGGTTGTTCAACTTTTTTGCAACACGTAAACAACATAAATCTTCGATTGCTTTATCGTTAATATTCGTATTAATAAAAATAGAAATACCTACTTAACTATTTAATGTAGAATTTGCAACCAAGATAGATTAGCTCATTTCTCAAATTGTAACGAATTAAACAAGTTGGTATTGAAACTTTAAATAGGTACCTAACTGGGTAGTAACCTAGGTATGTAAATTATTTTATGTAATAATCATCTATTAATGAGAAACCAATATTCAATGTAATTATTACTACCAGTTTTGAATTGCATCTCATAGCTCTAAAATCATAAGTGTCTAAGTTTTGTAAAACCAAACTATGGAAATAAATGATTTTGTATCTTGTAACTCATAAAACTCGCCGGCAACTTATAAGTAAACAAGCATTACATGTTGGCTTAAATGTATGTGTGCAAAAGTCATTACATGCATTTTCCTGTATAATTTTACAATAACAAAAATCACTAATAAAACAATAAATCATTTAGGCGATTTCAGTCTTGTATTAAGTTGTTTGCCATGTTTCGGCAAAAGTAATTAATGTGTATATAATGAATTCTATAAAAACGTTACTCGTTTTGATAGAAATCATTAAAAACCGTTAGTATTTTTTTTCCCAAATAGTATGATACGTCAAAACTAGTTAAGTGCAAATAATGAATTCAAGCAAAACTTAATCCACGGTTTGTAAACGTAAAAGCATTTTTAAAATGTTGATATGTCACATAAATGAATTATGTATGAAAATAAAAATGACAATTGTGTTTTGTTTTCTTTTAGTAAAATATATTAATGTAAGTTAATGAATTTTATGAAACCAGATTGACCAAAAATGCAGTTATTGACTTTATTACCAAGCCATAACTTCTAAGTTTGAAGAGCTACAAATTAGTGAGTTTTACCAAAACGTAGAGCTCATCGAGACGAACTCATTGGTGTATCTAACGCAGTTAGTGACTTCTTGCGACTAATGACTTCTTGCAGTAAGCCGACGATATAAAATGAAACCACGTGACTCCCTCAAAGAAAAATTCAAAGAGATTAACATTCTAACTGTAATCTCACAGTACATTTTTGAGAACTTGATGTTCACCCACAAGAATAAGCATTTGTTTCTAAGAAAAAGTGACGTACATAGTATTAACACTAGAAGTAAAGAAAAATTACTAATTCCTACTTACAGACTAAAAAAACTAGGCAAATCATTTATGGGTAACTCTGTACGTTTTTATAATAAGCTTCCTCATAATGTAACAGAGCTTCCTATTAGAAAATTTAAATCATTTATTAAGAGAAGTCTAATGAAAAAAGCGTATTACTCTATAAATGATTATATAAAGGATGATGCAGCTTGGATAGATGTTGCTTAGTTCCACAGTAACAGGCTCTAATAATTCTGGTTGACCAGGACTGATATGCTCATGCTAAAATAGCTTCCTTATATGACAAACATTTTTTTTATTGTAAATGTTAAACTTATAATAGTTACCTATAAATAAGAACTGTAATAACTACAAAATTGTAATAACTGATAAAGCTGTGTTGTTCTATTCGCTTCTCAACTCAGTATAAAACATTGAAGCGAACTGTCAAGACAATGTTATTTCCTTGATATTTGTTATTTAAGCAATTTAGTTTTATTAATTTTAATTTTAAGTTGACCTGTCCATGTAGGCTATGTGCTTCTAAGGAAATAAACGTTTTGACTTTGACTTTGACTTTGACTATAATCGTTATGCATTAATAGGTGTTCGAAAAATATCGTCCTGTTATTATAGTTTAAACATAAATTTGGCATTTATGATGTCATACTTATAAGGTTAAAGTTCTTAATAATGAAATTAGAATAAAAAAAAAATACTTGGTACAAAGCTAAAAAACAACTTACTCCAAAGCATTCCACATATCGTCCACAACCTAAAAAAAAGCAGTTTTGATTTTTCAATTTTAGATCTTACAAATTGGGACGTTCCCGTATAAACACCGAATAAGCGAGAAAGCCCCAAGGACGCGCTCGTGACTGGGACAAAGGGGCAGGAATCTAGAACACAACAACTTTTAAAAGTCCTCGGCGAATATCTTCTTTGTTGGAAAGTAGCCGCTGCCCGACTGAGGTTTTATTGAGAACTATGTTGTAATATCTTGAACGTTTATTTAATGCGCCATCGGACCACTTTACTTCACAACCTTGTCGGTTTAATTAAACTGTAAGGATTTATTGGAGCGCAAATCTCGACAACAGAGATTTGAAAGGAGTTAAGGGTTTTAAATGCGATGGTTTCTTGTATTTCGAAATCGAAATACTTACGACAATAGTACTTGTTATGATTTCAAATACTGTTTTATGGTCACTATTACCTACTCGTAACATCTTTTCTGATTGTAATCTCTCTGTAAGATTTCGTGTGGTTTCGGTTAGACTTGGCTTCCAACGCAAACCTACGGCTTTGCCCAGGTCAACCGTATATCATCTTACACTTCGATTTTTGAAGCCTTCATTAGAAAACCTATCACACCCGATGGCTGATCTACGCTATCTACCTGTTTACTGTGTGATTCATCACACAAAAAACAGGTAGATAGCGTAGATGTATGTGTGTGAAATATTGTGTAAAGTCAATTCATTTTCTTAATGAAACGCACAATTTGAAGAAGTAAATAGATCACACTTATTTATTTATTTTCAAAACCGAACCGAATTGGAAATTGAACATGAAACCACTGATTCATGTTCTATTATATATTATACACTTATCTATATAAATAAAAATGAATTGTTGCTCGTTAGTCTGATTAAAACTCGAGAACGGCTGAACGGATTTATCTTATCATAGTTTAGAAATGTTCGTGGAGGTCTAGGGATGGTTTATAAGGCGAGAAAAAATCGAATAATTGTTGGGTTTTTATTTTTATAATTACCCGTGCGAAGCCGGGGCTGGCCGCTAGTTGTATAATAATAATATTGTAATATAGGTCATTTTAGCTTTGGACGTTTCATCAACAATGCAAGAACCTTGCCTACCCGTAAATTAGCTACCTTTGTCAGAAATTTGACAAACGTCACTTTGTTACTGTATCAATTTACCAGAAACCACGAAAGATAACCTGCGGTTATCATGCGGTTATTAATATCAGTTCTTTAGATTTAAGTCTCTCCTAAGACGTGTAGAACAAAAAAAAAAAAGGTGTGTGTGCGATTCACACACGATAGAAGTGAAACTTCAGTAAATCGACGAAAGAATAAGAAGAATAAAAAAAAGTGTGTGTGTGTCAGCTACGACGCACGATTGGAGTCTACTACTTACGAACTATAATTATGATATTTATATCAAATAGAAAAAAGGGTAAATGAACGCATCTGCTAAAATGATAAGAGAAACAAACATATATCTGTAATTATTCGGATTATTTATATTACTTCAATAAAGCGTATTACATAAAGTATGTTACAAAATAATATAAATAATATACAGCAATACCTCTTTTAAAATTTAAATAAAGCATTGTATTTGTGTCTCTTACCATTTCCGTTTCATCTTTTTGCTTCCGGTTTGAAATCACTACGATTCTATAGAAGTTTCACTTCAAAAAGTACGAAATTTATTTGGGTTAAGGAATATTTAAGAACTGTTGGAGAAAAGTCCTTACACGGCGGAGGTCTTTATGCGCAAATCTAAACAACTCTCTTACTATGTCCCATAATCGGGTTCAATGTATCCATAACCGTAATATCACATGATACCAACGCAATAAATTGCTGTAACATAGGCTGTAATTACAAGGAATAACTCGTAATTACGAGAGTAAGGGAAAAATACGGCACTTAAAGACCAATAGCAATAAGTTCTCCCATAATGGTGCTTTTTCAGAGCAATTAGCCACAACTGATCGGTAATATGCTAAAGGGGATTATTATGTTTACAAATTGCCCCATGGGCAGTTTGCGATTTATTGCCCAGGTAAGCCGGTACGGTTGTTGTGAAACCAAATTAAAAAATATTTAACTTCACAGAAGAATATTTTTATATGCCATTTTGGTTAAATGTGACTAACGGATTTTTTCATGAAAAATTACGTAAATGGAAAACAAAAATGAATAAAAATACTCTTAAAAACCGTCACAGCATAAAAAAGCGAGTTCGATAAAAAATGTTTTGTTTTTACTTCTGCTTTTTATTTGAGAGAGTTTTGTACGGAATGTTGTTTTTAGTTTTCACACTTATTTAAAATATAGCAAAATAATGTACTATTCATACAACTTATGCTATATATATTATAAATTTTAGTTACTCTATCTTAATTAATGAAATACATATATGATTTTATGATTGTCTCATAAAATCACATTCTGAAAGGAAAAATTATACTTGGAAATAAACGAACAAATTAATGTTATGCCTTTGTTAAGACCTGTGATATGACTCTATTTAAATTTGTCATAATACATCTGACGACGGTTTTGGTACTAGTGAAGTAAGTGATTGATTACAGTGTATGAATATACCTACAATAAACACGCATAACAACTGAAGTCGTTTTTCATCCGCAACGTCAGGGGCGTGCATGTATTAAACACTGTTGGGGCACTATTGTTGATCGAAGCCGAGTTAAATCTACCCAAATAAAAACAGTGTTTTTCTGGATTGTGAAGAAAACAAGTGAATTTTTGTATTATATCAAACAAAAATGACGATTTTTTTATGTTCAGAAAGATTAAAATGATGCGATTAAATTGTTTTTCAATATTATTCAAATAATAATTATGTTAATAAACAAAGATAATAAAATTCAATACCTTAATCTGTTTCTCGAACACTTCTCGAAGTAGTATATTTCTAAATGAATGCTTGTTATATGTTTAGCTATTAGAAATTGAAATAGAAAAATGGTTTATTTACGTCAAAAATACCAATACAATAAATACAATGAAGTGTCTTGGGATGGGTGTCACCTTAAATTTATTATTAGATTTGGTAGTAATCTGCAATACCCTCATAATGTATATATAACCAATCTCCAAGAAATATAAGTTCGAAAAATATGGGCTAGTTTAAGCACATAACAATAGATTACAGCGTAAATTAAGATTTATCCATTTAAAATCATGAGCATTTCGAGAAAATATCCATATTTTCTGCATAACAGTTCTCCATACCCTAAGGTTTGCTGTAAGAAAACTGTAATCGGGTTAAGCTTGCCTTTCTACATGACCTTATAACAAATATTTGTATATTTTTCTGTGTGCAATAAAGAATTTAAGAATTTAAAATATTATTAGCAATATTAGTAAAATCATATTATTCAGTTTATCAAAACAAAATAGGTATAAGCGCAAAATTTAAACCCGCTTAGCTAGAACAACCATTTTAAAACAAAATAAGTTTCAAGTACCGCTTAAGCTATAAGTTAAACCAGTTTGAAATTTAAAATGTACCTGCTAGTTCCAGTTGTTTGAAATTTGTATCGCAGCAATAGCTTAAAACTTATTTTGAACGTTATATCAAAAGTTATTCGTATTTAAACTGTAACATTTTCTAATAATTTCAAATTTACTGAGGGCCTATTTTTGCAAAGTCCGAATAAGGATCAGTTATTTGCTGTGCATTTGCCTCTCCATCCAAAGATTGTCTGGAAGAAATTGCTTTAAGCAATAAGGCCGCCCATTACGAATTTTGTATTAAGTATTAAGTCCATTTTTGTATTGTTTTGTCTTGGTGTGTATTAAAGAGTTAAATTATTATTATAAGGTCAAATCTACGAGTCACCAACACGGGAAGCGTCTTCAACATCTTGAACAAGGAGTTTTTTTCGCTCGAAAACGTCCCTCTTGGTGGCCGCCTAGTTGTCCTAATGGCCATAGTAAAGCATGGATAGAGTCCCCCGCGCGGCAGACGCACCCTCTTCGCAGTCGGTTTGGTCGTTCAGGTTTGGCCGAACCATAAATTATCAATATAAATAATAATTAAATAAATAAATATTTCCGGACAATCCACACAACAACATCTAGCCCTGTGGTAAGCTCTTAGCTTGTGTTACGGGCACTAAACATCTGATATACTTAATATAATATACATACATACATAGATATTTTTATTATACATATTAAACACCCAGACCAAGGAGAAAGTGCTTGCAGAACATACAAACACTTGACCCCTCGGCGGGAATCGAACCCGCTACCTCTTGCGCCGCAAGCGGACTCTCGCCCACCGCGCCACTGAGGCAGTCAAATATAGTTTAACTATAAGACGTCAGATTAAAGATGTCTGACTTCTTACTTTAATCTTTGACAGACAATTGAACCACAAAATTCAAAATTTAAGACAATTTTATTCCACCATCTTACCCTTTATTAGTTAGTTATTTTTATTCTGAAATTGGAAAAATCGGCCGATAGTCAAATATATATGACTTTTGGATATGAGAATGATATACTATAAATTAACTAGAAATGTACTGTTTATTGAACACGGAAACAGCAAACAAGCTTTATAGCCCCGAAGGCTTTGACCGTTCTATAAATAAAATATTTTGTACGCGAAATGTTTTTCGTCCGCGTCGTATTAAATGTCTTTTATTGATTTACTAAAACTGCTTAAAATATTATGATCTATATTTATCTAATAATATAATTACTGTAATATAATCGCACCTAAAATTACGAGTTGTCTTCTTAAGTAAAACAAACTTACAAAGTTGGGAATAAATAGCTCTATTTTCTCAGATCACACACAGAAGCTTAAGTGATCCTAACTTGCAAGTCTTTAGTTGGAAGACTTTATTAAATTCTTACTATCCCTTACTTAGTTTGTAAGTAATTGGAATATAACGCTTACACTATTTTTTTATATTTTTTTATATTCTAGATCTCAAAAGAATCATCTCATCACCCTATTAACGTTCCCACTGCTGGGACACAGGGACTTCTCTCTTGGCGAGAGAGATTAGGCCTTAATTCACCACGCTGGCCAAGTGCGGGTTGGTGAATGTCACATGTCCTTCAAACTTTTATAAAGTTCTCAGAACATGCCGGTTTCCTCACGATGTTTGCCTTCATCGTTAATGCACGTGTTTAAAGCGCACATAAATTTCTCAAGCAGAAAAATCGTGCGGTGGTAGAGGTGCGTGGCGGGGTTTGACCTACGACCTTCGGAATTAAAGATGAGTGTCCTCCCACTTAGCCAACACGGCTTTTTTTTGGCTCAAAAGTATATTGAGAATAATTATAATGAAATTATGTTTAGTAACTTGATTAAAAGAAGTTCTAGATTTTAAACCCTTTGCTGTGCTGAAATCAGTACTGTGTCTTAAGCTAAAGAGTTAGAATGGCTCGGCACGCCGGCATGTGGCATTGCTCGCTGGGTAAGCCGGTCTAGTTTTGCGCTGACCGTCACGGAGCTTGCGCCTGCGCGCAGTCTCCGGGGAGTCATGCCGACACTTCATGCTTGCTCGCTCATTTGGACTGGCTACGTACAGTTACGAACAGTTTCGCGCGTACGGACCTTCTTCTAAATACTTCGATCTCGGCGACGTTTTGTAACAAAACGATCGCCGAGTTCGGCCCTTTTTGCAACCCGTTGCAAATAGTGAGGGGACCGCCCCCCCCCCGCGAGTGCCGGACGCTCCCCTGGGAGCGCCCGTTGGTCACGCGATTACGGTATCGCCCGCATTTACCCGCGCCGCGTACCAAAATCCTGAGCCATGTCCGGCCAGGATTCGTCTTCCGGCGGGGCCGTCCGTGAAGGTCGGGACCCCCGGAAGAAAACACCACCACCAGTGACAGTGTCAGTGACAACCGTTCCACATTCCCTAAGTGCGAGTGCCTCAAAAAAGGATCACCTGATCGGAGACCCAGCCCGAATGGAAAAGCCAAGAACTGTGAGTACCTCGTCGGCTTCAAGCCGGGAATCCAGCCGTGCTGCCAGCTCGGACAGTGAACGCTCTCGCTCAAAATCTTCCTCACGGAAGCAAATAAAGATCGTGAAAAAACACGAAACAACAAAGATGGCCCGACGGGTGGGTAGCGAGACGAGCGTCATGCCGCCGCCTGCAGCACCACTCACATTACCAACTACAGCTCCATATGAAACCCAAATTTCCAAGAAATCTAAACTAGAACAACATGATTCTGATCTAAAAGTTATGGCCGACTTAGTTAAAAACAAAAAACTAAGCCCTAAACTTATTGAATTACTAAAACCCATCTTACAAGGTAGGGAAAAAGAAGTGAGAGGTATCCCAACCAAGACAAACACCCCACCACCACCAGGTCAACGCCGCAAACGGGACGAAGACTCCCCGCCCCAGGAACCGCCCAAGCGTCCAGCCACGTTTGAATGGGAACCTCTCCCACAAAGATCCCCAGCATCGGAGGCCTCAACCTCGTACGCGTCTCTGGTCGCATCTCCCGCCCACCAGACAGGAAGAACCGCCCGCCCAGTCGTTACCGCCCGCCCACCACCAAACACACAAGGAGGGGAACAAACCCGCCCACAAACACCAAGCCGCCCCATGGAACTTGCCCAGGAAGCGACCGCCCAAACCACAACTGGCCAGAATCCGCCCGCCCAGAAAGGTAAAACCAGATACCCTCCAATTGTGGTGGAGAATATGCCAAACTGGGTTCAACACCTTAAGAAATTAAAAGACACCCTAGGACATACCCCAAATGCCCGCCCTTTTGGAAAAGGGGTCAGATTTTCACCTGAAACGCCAGAGGAGTACCGGACAATACAGAAATATTTGTCCGACATCCAAGACATCACCTGGTTCTCCTACAGCCTACCAGAAGAACGTCAGGTGAAGGTGGCCATCCGCGGTATCCCAGCAGATACCCCCGCTGAAGAAATAAAGAAGGACCTTGAAGCTCAGGGGTTTGAACCTGAAACAGTTAGGCCCATAAGAGCGAGCAAAGGACGCCCCGGCTGCATCTTTTTCGCCCTCTTCAAGCCCACACCAAACCTCCTCCCAGCTATATACGAGGTAAGCGAAATACTTTGCATGCCTGGTATAACAATAGAGAGCTGGAGAGGGAAAAAGGGACCCGCCCAATGTCACCGCTGTCAAGGCTTCCGACACTCCAGCCACAACTGCCACCGCCCTCTTGCCTGCGTTCGCTGTGGAGACCCGCACTACGCCGGAGACTGCCCACGCGACCGTGAAGCGACCCCGACCTGCGCAAACTGCAAGGGGCCCCACACGGCAAACAACCATACCTGCGAGGTATACAAGAGAGAAGCCCGAAACAAGAAAGCCGGCTCCACGGCCTTTTCAGCCACGCCAGGGAGCAGACCGAGGAGAGACCGATCCAGGTCAAACCACAGAGCACCAGAGACTACAAACCAGCAACAACAACAACCACTACCACCTCCACCACCACCACCACCACCACCACCACATCTACAACAAATACCATCAATGGAAATGAAAACGTCAGAATATGGACCCTCCTTGATGGCCCCGGCAAATAATCCAACCGAGAGAACCGCGCGCCTGCCACAAAGAAGACGACAAAAGAAAAAGGTCCACATAGCAGAACAAACTGACACGGAGACCGACAACCCAACCAACCAAGTCCCTCGGAGAACCATGGCCGCAGCGATGAAGAAGACAGAAAACGCTGCACCAACCTGGGAGCGGAACCCTCCCTCCCAGGAACAACGCCAACAACCCCAACCCCCCATACCTCCACACCCCCATCACCGGCAACATCAAACTCCCCATCCACTCCCTCCCAACCAGTGCCAGGACCAATCACAAATGAAGGTCCTGGACATTGCTCTACAGGTGCTGTACGACATACTATGGGCCATGAGAACCGGCCAAACCCCAATCCCGCTGATCCTCAACGGGATAGGACAGCTACTGCAGCTCCAGCTGCAATAACCACTTGAACGTCCAGTGGTACTGTAGTGCCACAAAACTTTATGCCGACTAACGTCCATGGTACTAGAGTGCCACACGAGTTTTTGGTTTTTTTATTTCGGATTTTCTTTATTTTCTAATAAGACAAGTTGCTAGTGTCAATGTCAGATGTCATTGTCAATAATTATTCTACTAAATTCTAATTAGAAAAACCCATACCTGGCAACAAAAATTATGAAAAAAAAAATATTTTGTTTATAAAGTGAGATAAATTTTCCGCCATTTTCCTATTTTTCGCAAATTAATTTCTTTATGATTTACTTGTGATATCTGTATTAAATTTAAATATGTTATTGAAAAAACTAGACTCCAACCCCGTTAAAACGGTACCAAAATAATAATTAAATGTTCAGAAAAAGTATTTTAAATAAATTTATCAAAATAGGTCTCCAAATCAGTCTAAAAATGCTACCATCCTATTTTTGATAATTTTTTAGTAAATGAAGATGTAGGTACGATGATTCATATTATTATTCAAGTTTATATAATTATAATAAAGAAAATAAATACATTTTTGGTTTTGAAATAGGTTTAGTACTTTTTATGTGATAAATAGTTTTAACGGAAAAAACGCGGAGATTTTCACGCTCGGCGCGCGTAACGCGCGCTGGGACGTTAGTCCCTAGTTACGCCGCGGGCGCTGGACGTTAGAGTGGATAAGAGAATTGGTGCCTAAAGAAACCGAGGACCCGAAAGGGACCAATCAAAAGACTCCTCGTCAGTAGGCGAGGGCGAAAACACTAGCACCGCGGAAAGGGGCACACAAGCCCGAAGCCGCCTCCCCACCGCACCGGCTCCGCCGGCGCGGCGCGAAGACATTCAAGAACGAAGCTCGCTCATTTGGCCACCGGCTTTCATAACGTTATGACGTGCGGTGAAATATTTTATTCTGTTTTCGTGTCGATTGTAGATATGGAATGGAACAATGATAAAGTTGAAAATTAAATAGTCTTCTACCGATCTAGATAAATATTATAACAAAACCCTAAAGCATATCGACTACAAGACTTCTAAGATTTAGGATTTAGGAATGTTTGAAAAAAATAGGTCTCTGCAGGTTATTTTTCAAAATCTCTCAATATTTCACTAATACTGTAAACATTACGACTCGACAGTGAGCCGAACCCAACATTATCGTGTTCAGCCATAATAATTTCCAATTAGACTTTTATACAAATATACATTACAATTAAATTTAGTTTTTACACTTGAAAATGTATATAGTAGACAGTGGTTTACGTCAGTAGAATTACTGTACGGTACGGTATTAGAATTGGCCTTACAACGTATAGTGGCACCTTAGATTGTAAGACCGGCCTAATTATACATCTCTAACATTATTCTGTATATTAACATTTAAAACAAACATAAAACTGCACCTACTTGGTTAAAAAAATATCTTAAAGAAAGAGGTTGTTCCTCCTCCACCGAGATCGTAAATTTGCGAAAGCTCTGTTTATCTCAATTTCTTGAATTCTTAAAGGTACAAAAGATTTTGAGTTTCCATATTTCATATGAAGCTTTAGAGTTTTTCTGTGCAAAATCGCACAACAAAGTGCAGGCTGAAAGCTTGTAGGTATAATCTGCAAAATGGGTGAATTTGTAGACTAAAGTAGATTTCAGTCTACGAAATCTCCCGTTTATTTTTATCTTTGTTTTACTTAGTAAGAACAGAGTAAATATTGTGTAGACACAATTTATACTCGACAAAAAAATAATTGATAACGTTTGTTATTCGAAAATAATTTATATTTTTTAATAATATTCCTAATCTGTGTGTGTATGTGTATGTGCGGTTTATGACACCATAGCGATTAATTATTTGTTATTGACAACAAGCGAATTTGAAGCGCTGAGCGAGTCCGAGTCAATTTATAAATAAATCCTGGCCACAATTACGTTAAATGTTATATTTTATATGGAAACCAAATATAACAATTTAATACGCTTTAATACTTAGGTAAATCATCTTTGTCATTGAAATACAATATTTCTTCGCGGCTTAGATAGTTTACAGAATCGAATATTTTTCTCAGTCGGTATATCCTTTGGGATCGCAAGAACTCTTACAATTTCAAGTTTGAGAATATTTTCGTGCAGTTGAGAAAATGTTAGTTCCGAGTTTTCTTTCTATTCAATTCTTTCTATTGTATTGCATATCTAGGCAATATAATTTTCGATGTGATTTTGTTTTATTTCAACATTTTGAGAGAGTAATCTTCGAACGCGGTTAAAGAAAAAGTAGGCGCTATTCTATCAACTCACTTTCGTCCAATATAACTAACTCATTGCATGAATATAAAAATCTTTATTTTAGTTTCGATTTCATACTTATGACAGTGACAACAAATCAGTCAATTCATTTTATGCACTTTTTATGTTATTACATTGAATTTGATTAGTCTATATAATGAGATCTGCGATGTTACCTGCGTTTAAATGAATTTTCCCGCGAAATTACATATTTTCCCAATATAAAGTATCCTATGATCCTTTAATACCTCCAAGAATATGTGCACAAAATTTAATGATGATCGGTTGATTAGTTTTCGCGTGAAAGCGTAACAAACAAACTTACATTCACATAATATATATTATATAGGATATAGGCGAGACGACTACATAACTTCTGTTTACCGCGGGAAATTAAATTATTGGGCGGACAAAACCGCGGGCCGGCAGCTAATTAATATGACTTGCTCGTATATGCTAATAGCTAACGGAAATTACACAATACATATTTAAGTACTGTTTGCTTTCGAATTACAATGTTTTATGCTATGAGTTGTAACAATGAGACTAATGTTGATATTTGTAACCAAATACAAAGTAGGATTTGAATTTTGGGTATAAGAACCATATTAAACATAAAAAAGATATATTAAACTAGACAAATGTAGTATATACTCGTAATGAAGATAAAATATATTAAATACATAAGAACAAATGTATAACTTCGTAACTAACCAGACAAATGTATAACTTCGTAACTTATGATTAAAATTATTATTTGGATGTCGTGATAAAAATTTCAATCGTAGTAAGCCGATGCTATTCGTGTGAACCAGCAACGGCCACTTTGACATTCGTCAACCCTATTGGTTAACGTCTGACCCTGCGTTTTCAGATATAGCCTGACAGCTTTTTTTTTATTTGATTTTTTGATTCTCAATGACTTAACTTGAAATGGCTCACCTGTTTTTCAAAAATGATGGCATTTGGCTTCACTTCTCTGACGGAATTCTCTCGAAAAAACTGTTTAGTTTAGAAATAAAAATATTAATATTTGAAGACCTATTGTATCTATGGACCAACCCGTAAGGGTATTAATTATAGTAGGTATTAATAAGTTTTTTTTTTGAGTTTCAGCTCTAAGTGCAAAATCAAAATCAACTATTTTAGATTTTTTTACGTAATAAGTTATTTAATAGATTTATAAAACTTATACAAAGCCCATTCAAGTAATTCACCTAAATAATCTAAACTATTATCATAAAATATTGCATAGGTTCTTTTCAGGGTTCACCTTATCTTAACTTATTGGGGCAAGCATTCCTTCAAACCTTGTAAGGGATGGGCGATAACGATAAAATTTTATGGTATCAAATTCCCATAAGTAATAATGTTGGGGACAATATAGACGTGATTGCATTTGAACGTTTGAAACCTCTTATTTTTAACCCCCGACCAAAAAAGAGGGGTGTTATAAGTTTGACGTGTCTGTCTGTCTGTCTGTCTGTCTGTGTGTCTGTCTGTCTGTCTGTGTCACCATAGCTCCCGAACGGATGGAGCGATTTCAATTAATTTTTTTTGTATGAAAGGTGAGTCTTGCGCGAGTGTTCTTAGACATGTTTCATGAAAATCGGTTGGGCCGTTTAAAAGTTATGGGGGTGAGAGTGGGGAAGCAAAACCGAAAATCTGCAAATATACTAGTGTGGGGTATCAAATGAATCCACATTACATAATATTATAATTGCGTCCACATTACATAATATTATGTTATTTTACATTTAAGGAAATTAAGGCATTGGAATCGGGGGTTTTTCTTAAATTTTAAATTTAGATTTATTCCTTCGGTTATTTTCGGTGCTAAAATTAAGTGTTCCTTTTTTCCTTTGTCAGAGCAATGACTTGCTGGAGTCGATAATATATGATCACGGTTGTAGCAAGTAAATGAGCCTTTTTAAGTTTTTATCTTTTGATGGTAAGGAGAGCTTTGAATATATATTATTTTGTGTTTATATTAGTGGTAAAAAACGGAGCAATGTTTTTGTAATTTGGTAAAATTTGCAATAATAAAAATAAAAGCATTTTTTAACGATTTAAGTGCAGTTAATATAAAAACAATATAAAAATTAAGTACCTATAACGGTCATAATATAAACTATAACGGTATCGACAAATAAATCAAATTATTGTAAAAAATTAAAACTCATAATTTCAAAGCATAAAGTAATCAACAGAACAGACCATAAGCCTTTGACTTACATATTTGGAAACAAAGTCGGTATTCCAGTTATGGCGGCATCGCGGCTTCAGAGATGGGCTATTTTACTGTCAGGCTATAGATACGACATAGAATATGTGGCGTCGGCGAATAACTGCGCGGACGCCCTGTCGCGCCTGCCTCAGGCGGGGGATAGGCGAGAAGTGGGACTCAATAAAAACGAAATAACGTACCTAAACTTCGTAGAAAACTTTTTGCCGGTTACGAATGACGATGTGAGACAAGCTACGGCCCGTGACCCGGTCCTAAGCAAAGTATTGATGTATGTACAGTCGGGCTGGCCATCTCATTGTACAGATGACGAGCTAAAGGCTTATTTTATTAGGAAGCATGAGTTATATGTCGAAAGAAATTGTTTAATGTGGGGCTATAGGATCGTTGTGCCTTTATATTTACGGAATACTATTCTTAAACAATTACACACTAGTCACATGGGCATAGTCAAAACTAAGTCTCTGGGTCGTAGTTTCGTGTGGTGGCCCAACATTGACAGCGACATCGAAAAAACATGTCAGCAGTGCGAGACCTGCGCGCTGGAGGCGCCGGCGCCTCCCCGCGCGTCGCCGCAGCCGTGGCCGTACTTAGCTCAGCCATGGTCTCGCTTACATATCGATTTCCTTGGTCCGTTCTTAGGTAAAACGTTTTTTGTTGTGGTAGATTCCACGACCAAATGGATCGAGGTAGTGGAAATGAACCAAACGAAAGCCATATCGGTGATAAGAGTACTGAGGACATTGTTCGCGCGTTTCGGTCTTCCTTTAGAAGTAGTTTCAGACCAAGGCCCTCCATTCACTAGTGTAGAACTTAGGGAATTTTTAACAGCAAATGGAATTAAGCAATCATTTTCACCAGTCTATCATCCGGCATCCAATGGAGCGGCGGAGAATGCTGTAAAGCTGTGTAAGCGAGCCATCAAGAAAGCCGTCAGGGACAAGGTAGATGTAGAGGCCGCACTACAAACCTACCTATTAGCGTATAGAAATACCACTCATAGCACGACCGGTGATAGTCCAGCGATGTTGTTGCAGCGTCGTCCGCTACGTTCGCGGTGGGACTTGCTGCGCGGCGCGAGCGCCCAGCAAGAGCACGTGCAACGCGCGCAGGCGCGGCAGGCCGGCGCAGTAGCTAGTACAGAAGTTTCGCGTCGGTACTTGATTAATAGCGGTGACGGTCGACATATAACTAGGCACGCAGATCAAATTCGGAGGAAGTCGCAACGCTCTAGTCTAATATACCCGGAGGCCCCTTCGGAGTCGGAGGGCAGTGAGACTGTCGACGCGCAGTCGGCTCCGCGAATGATGGCGGTGGAAGAGGTGTCCAGTAAAATAGAAGGGGGAGGCACTGGCGGAAAGGAGACTGCCGGACCTACAGATGCGCCGCCCATTGTATCGTCGCCACTGAGAGATATCGGGATATCCAGGAAGGCACGGGAATTGTCCTGACAGTAAAACACAGCTGTTCTATTCACGATTTATTGCAAGACTGAAGAAATCTTAATCTACCTACTTATTATTACTTTAATACTAAACTACCTACATTACAAAAAGTACAAAAGATTTTGAGTTTCCATATTTCATATGAAGCTTTAGAGTTTTTCTGTGCAAAATCGCACTACAAAGTGCAGGTATAATCTGCAAAATGGGCGAATTTGTAGACTAAAGTAGATTTCAGTCTACGAAGTCTCCCGTTTATTTTCATCTTTGTTTTACTTAGTAAGAACAGAGTAAATATTGTGTAGACACAATTTTTACTCGACAAAACTAAAATTGATTACGTTTGTTATTCGAAAATAATTTATATTTTTAATAATATTCCTAATCTGTGTGTGTATGTGTGTGTGCGGTTTATGACACCATAGCGATTAATTATTTGTTATTGACAACAAGCGAATTTGAAGCGCTGAGCGAGTCCGAGTCAATTTATAAATAAATCCTGGCCACAATTACGTTAAATGTTATATTTTATATGGAAACCAAATATAACAATATAATACGCTTTAATACTTAGGTAAATCATCTTTGTCATTGAAATACAATATTTCTTCGCGGCTTAGATAGTTTACAGAATCGAATATTTTTCTCAGTCGGTATATCCTTTGGGATCGCAAGAACTCTTACAATTTCAAGTTTGAGAATATTTTCGTGCAGTTGAGAAAATGTTAGTTCCGAGTTTTCTTTTTATTCAATTCTTTCTATTGTATTGCATATCTAGGCAATATAATTTTCGATGTGATTTTGTTTTATTTCAACATTTTGAGAGAGTAATCTTCGAACGCGGTTAAAGAAAAAGTAGGCGCTATTCTATCAACTCACTTTCGTCCAATATAACTAACTCATTGCATGAATATAAAAATCTTTATTTTAGTTTCGATTTCATACTTATGACAGTGACAACAAATCAGTCAATTCATTTTATGCACTTTTTATGTTATTACATTGAATTTGATTAGTCTATATAATGAGATCTGCGATGTTACCTGCGTTTAAATGAATTTTCCCGCGAAATTACATATTTTCCCAATATAAAGTATCCTATGATCCTTTAATACCTCCAAGAATATGTGCACAAAATTTAATGATGATCGGTTGATTAGTTTTCGCGTGAAAGCGTAACAAACAAACTTACATTCACATAATATATATTATATAGGATATAGGCGAGACGACTACATAACTTCTGTTTACCGCGGGAAATTAAATTATTGGGCGGACAAAACCGCGGGCCGGCAGCTAATTAATATGACTTGCTCGTATATGCTAATAGCTAACGGAAATTACACAATACATATTTAAGTACTGTTTGCTTTCGAATTACAATGTTTTATGCTATGAGTTGTAACAATGAGACTAATGTTGATATTTGTAACCAAATACAAAGTAGGATTTGAATTTTGGGTATAAGAACCATATTAAACATAAAAAATATATATTAGGTCCTTACATATGAAATTGGCGTTTTGTATGGGAGGAACAAAAAGTCGAATATTTTTTAATATAATATATTTAATTAATCAAAGTATGAACCATTATTTTCTATGCACTTTTGCCATCTTATAGGTAGTTCATTGATCCCTTTACTAAAAAAACCAGTCGGACGGGAATCAATAAAATCTTTGAAGGCGATTTGGACTGCCCCATCGGAGTTGAATTTTTTCCCTTGCAAGAAGTTATCCAAATTTCGAAAAAAATGGTAATCTGTTGGAGCAAGGTCCGGGGAGTACGGAGGATGTCTTAGACTTTCCAATTGAAGCTCTTCTAATTTAGTAGCCGTCTGTTGCGCAGTGTGTGGTCTAGCGTTGTCGTGAAGCAGCAGTGGCGTGGAGCGATTGACCAGCCTAGGTTGTTTAGCCGCTAGCTTTTCCATCATGGTTTGCAATTGCTGACAATAGACATCAGCCGTAATAGTCTGGCCAGATTTGAGAAAACTGTAATGAACAATACCGGCACTAGTCCACCAAACGCTTACAAGTAACTTTTTTGGGGTTAATTTTCGCTTGGGGCAGGATTTGGCTGGCTGGCCAGGATCCAACCATTGCGCTGAGCGCTTCCGATTATCGTAAAGAACCCATTTTTCATCACAGGTAATGATTCGGTTTAAAATACCTTCATTATTGTGCCGGTTTAGTAATGTAACGCAGCAGTCGACGCGCGTTTGCCGGTTTGCTTCAGTCAATTCGTGAGGTACCCACCTTTCAAGCTTTTTAATCTTCCCAATTTGCTTCAAGTGAATTAAAACAGTTTTATCACTAACACCGCAGCCTGCAGCTAACTCGGACGTGGTTTGCGATGGATCCGCTTCCACAATAGCCTTCAACTCTTCATTATCAACTTGAGTCTCAGGCCGTCCACGGGGCTTGTTCTGCAAGTCGAAATTTCCAGAACGAAAACGTTGGAACCAAAAACGAACTGTGTTTTCTTTTGCAACACGACCGCCATACACATCATTCACCCTTCGAGTTGTTTCCGCAGCACTAGTGCCACGGCGGAACTCGTACTCGTAAATAATGCGATATTTTAAGTTTTCCATTTTGTAAAATGAGTGACGCAAACAGAAAAAAACAGAAGAAATAAAACAAATGAATGACGATCATCGAAGCACAAATACATGAGTCTATAGCTGTACAAATTTGAATTTGGAATTCCTTACCAAAGAGGAGAAATTTGTGATTAAAGTGGCCAGTACGAAAAACGCCAATTTCATATGTAAGGACCTAATATTAAACTAGACAAATGTAGTATATACTCGTAATGAAGATAAAATATATTAAATACATAAGAACAAATGTATAACTTCGTAACTAACCAGACAAATGTATAACTTCGTAACTTATGATTAAAATTATTATTTGGATGTCGTGATAAAAATTTCAATCGTAGTAAGCCGATGCTATTCGTGTGAACCAGCAACGGCCGCTTTGACATTCGTCAACCCTATTGGTTAACGTCTGACCCTGCGTTTTCAGATATACCCTGACAGCTTTTTTTTTTATTAGATTTTTTGATTCTCATTGACATTACTTGAAATCGCTCAACTGTTTTTCAAAAATGGTGGCATTTGGCTTCACTTCTCTGACGGAATTCTCTCGAAAAAACTGTTTATTTTAGAAAAAAATTTTATTAAATTTTGAAGACCTATTATATATGTATCTATGGACCCATCCGTAAGGGTATTAATTATAGTAGGTATTATAAAGTATTTTTTTGAGTTTCAGCTCTAAGTGCAAAATCAAAATCAACTATTTTAGATTTTTTTACGTAATAAGTTATTTAATAGATTTATAAAACTTATACAAAGCCCATTCAAGTAATTCACCTAAATAATCTAAACTATTATCATAAATTATTGCATAGGTTCTTTTCAGGGTTCACCTTATCTTAACTTATTGGGGCAAGCATTCCTTCAAACCTTGTAAGGGATGGGCGATGGCGATAAAATTTTATGGTATCAAATTCCCATAAGTAATAATGTTGGGGACAATATAGACGTGATTGCATTTGAACGTTTGAAACCTCTTATTTTTAACCCCCGACCAAAAAAGAGGGGTGTTATAAGTTTGACGTGTCTGTCTGTCTGTCTGTCTGTCTGTCTGTCTGTGTGTCTGTCTGTCTGTCTGTGTCACCATAGCTCCCGAACGGATGGAGCGATTTCAATTTATTTTTTTTGTATGAAAGGTGAGTCTTGCGCGAGTGTTCTTAGACATGTTTCATGAAAATCGGTTGGGCCGTTTAAAAGTTATGGGGGTGAGAGTGGGGAAGCAAAACCGAAAATCTGCAAATATACTAGTGTGGGGTATCAAATGAATCCACATTACATAATATTATAATTGCGTCCACATTACATAATATTATGTTATTTTACATTTAAGGAAATTAAGGCATTGGAATCGGGGGTTTTTCTTAAATTTTAAATTTAGATTTATTCCTTCGGTTATTTTCGGTGCTAAAATTAAGTGTTCCTTTTTTCCTTTATCAGAGCAATGACTCGCTGGAGTCGATAATATATGATCACGGTTGTAGCAAGTAAATGAGCCTTTTTAAGTTTTTATCTTTTGATGGTAAGGAGAGCTTTGAATATATATTATTTTTGTGTTAGTGGTAAAAAACGTAGCAATGTTTTTGTAATTTGGTAAAATTTACAATAATAAAAATAAAAGCATTTTTTAACGATTTAAATGCAGTTAATATAAAAACAACATAAAAATTAAGTACCTATAACGGTTTCTACAAATAAATCAAATTATTGTAGAAATATGAAACTCATAATTTCAAAGTATAAAGAAATTTGAATAAATGAAACGTTTATAAAAACTTTTACATTTATTAACAAGTGTTAAACCTTTAAGTTGAAACTATAATACTAAATAATTTGTACAAAAACAAAAAAAAATTGCCTTCCTATTTTTCTCTACAACAATTTAGGATATGAGAATAAAACGGTTTTCAATTTTAGGATTTTTGCAGTCATTTTACAATTCAATTTCAACATTAAAACAGTCAAAAACATTGATCATATAGGAACTTTGCGAGCAATATTGTGAGCCCCGGAATCCAAGCACGCAGAAACATCAGACGTATAAAAACTTACTTATTTAGCGAAGGGAAACTTTGCGTTTACCTGGGTTCGCGTAGTTTCAGACGCAACTATAGAATAGTTTTCAAGTAGTCTCTGTACACTCAGAGAAAAACTCACAAGTGGATCTCTAGGGTCTTGAAAAAAATTGAGTTTTCCTTAGAGAAATGTTCTCTATTCTTGGAATATTATTTAAATCGAAATGTTTCTTTGTATATTGATGGAATAAAGGAATGAAACATTTTTAGAATATGTTATTTAAATCACGTGCTATGTAGAACAGAATGGTCGTTAAAGCAACATGATAAAAAGAGATTTAGATTCAAGTGATAGACATGCAAAAGTAGCCTAGCATATAAAAAGTATAAAAAAAATACTTATCATAATAAATATCAATATCTGTTTCACAATATCCGAGTAATCTAGTCAATGGGTAAAAAAGAGCAATCTCCGCCATTCAGGAAAGTTGTCAGTTGACTAAGTAGCTCTATATTTTAATCATTGACTAATATATTTTCTTAACGCCCAGGATGACTGGTAGCGGAAGTCCTCCTCCATACATTGTTTGTTTGTGTATAATTAACTCGAAGATGGTGAAATAGGCCCTTAGGCTAATATATTTTACGAAGGTTATAATTCAGATTTCTACAATATCTAGCTTTTGGAAGAGTGACTGACATTGGGAGATAGAAGGGTCTCATTTTAACTAAAAAACATTTTAACAGTTTTGGTACTTCAACCCCAGATTAATAACAGAATGTTATAAGTTTGACCATTTCTCTGGTGGTAGACTTCGGCCGCGGCTTGTCACCACCCCCCGGGCTGGGCCAGTGCGTGAAACGATTTTTTTTGTGTTTCGTAATGTGGTCCGGAGACGCCATCTATCTTCTTATACCACATCGTCACTTGCGTCACGTCATCGAGATTGTGGTCAAATGAAGGCTTATCAAACATAAAATAAAAATAAAAACCTATAGATATGTATCTATTTCAGGTCCGAGGTCGTAGTAGCTTATAACCGGTTTAATCACTCCGAAATGGGGCGGTTTTCTAATTTCACCTGGGTTCACCTGGGTGAACCCAGTTGCATTAAGTACACTTTTAATAGACATTATTGGAATTCGTTTATTAAACTGATAAACCACTTCGAATAATTTCTTGTAATAGTTCGTGAAAAACTAAATGTTTTCAAATAAGCTTACGTACATTGAGAACTATTACACGTTATAGTTACACGGTTTCAGCTGTATTTAAGCAAGTTATAAGCCCATTATGCTGATGCCATAGGCAGTAATTCCTGCATTGCGGGTGCGGGAATGTACTTAGATGCTCTAATATTTTAGAGCTATGCAACTTACTAGGCAAGTCGGAATTTATGAATATTGCTTGCTAAGAGAGCGTGAACGGAGTATTATTTATCTAACAAGATATAGCGATCAAATATTTACTCCTGAAATAAGATATTTGGATGGTTAAATGTATGTTCTAAATTAAGGTCATTTACAACGAAAATTAATGTATAATTTAACTTACTCTTCTTTTTTGTCTCTTAATAGAATTGGAATACATTTTTTTTTTATAATTTCCTATACATAAAAGTTTTTCATGATATATAAGATTTGAAAAATATAATTTTACTAAAATAATGTTTCATTTATTCTTCTTCCTGCAATATCCTGAGGAAAATTACCTCTATAACAGTTGTTGCCGCGTTCTAATAAATTTCGGAAATGTATATCTTCTCTGATACGAAAACCTTATCACTGTCCAATGACCAATACCGGTATAAAACATAAACCATCTCGCGTTGTAAAATACCGGCTTTCAATATGTCTACAAGTCTACAGGCCTCAATATTTTTCTCTGAAGTATGAAATAACGCGACTTAATTATATTTGAATCAATGACGACACACACTTTACCGAAATTACGTTGCGTAATAACTTCCGCCCGAAGTTTGGCTATCTTTGGTCGGACTAAAGTTCAGCACCAACTTATTCTGTACAGCACACATTATAAGCAACCGATAGGATTCAAATTATCATCACAACAGCGGTCAAGACATGATACACATACACTAAGTTTCGCGACTAAATGCCGCTTAAATTCGGCGCGTATAATGTGTTGTATCAGCCGAAAATGACGAAACGGAAAGTCAGCTACTTAACTTCGGTCACGTAACCTCGACATGTTATTGTGCTCTAAATATCCATTTGATAAATACGAAATTATCAACCAACATTATTTTTAAATGCAGTAACGAGTGCGTGCTTTAAAGCGCTCGGTTTGTGCTACGGGTAATTCAGTTATATGCAGGAACGTGTATCCGTGTACTGCTTTTCTGCTGAAACGCAGATCCTCGATCCAGGCGCGCCATCGATATTATTTCTCGGCAAATATCTGTACCGCTACTACTCTCGTAAATTCTCGGCATATGAAAGGTCAAATATCGAAACCTAGAGACTACCCAGTAAATGTTGATGTAACTGAGCAAAGTCTTGCTGCGTTATATGCAGCAGGGTCTTAAAATATTTAACGTGATTTTTATTTACCTTTAGACACGTTATTATGTTAATAGCAATAGGCTTATATGATTTAAAAATTATATGACATATCTTGTACATTTAAATATGTGTTAAACATTTTTGAGTATCACTATATAGTTATAAATAAAATAATAAAATAAATTAAATTGCTGAATGTGTTACTCAATTCTGCCCAATCAGTAAATATCGTATTCCGGTAGGTTACATAATTATTTTTATTGAATTTGAGCGGTTTCACTGAAATTTTCCCGATTCTTAGTTTTTATTTAAATTAGCTTTAAGTTGACCTGTCCATGTAAGCATAGGCTTTTATGTAAATGAATATTTTAACAAGGTCTATTAAAAGCAAAGTAAATCATTATGGTATAATTGATTGTTTGAACAAAACGGCTTTTTTTACAATGTTTATTTGTATACCGAATGATCGGTCAAGTGTGTGATTCTTGTGATAGCATTAAGGCCTCGTAAACCCACCATACTTGTCGCAAATAAAGAATTTGATTTGATTTGATTTAAAGATTTATGTATATTGCTGTAATAGCACTCTGCTGGTTTTGTCTTATTTCTGATCTAGTCATAACATCTCATGTGAACTTCATCTATAGTACCTCTATATATATTCCGTATCGTCTATCCCCAACAATACCTATGTAAATCCATTATGCCTTACAAAATTTGAGAGCAAACTTTGCTGTTCAGAATCTAATAGTTTCCGGATCACTTGGAAGTCCGGGCCTAACTCATTGAAATTGTGGTTAATTTAGCGAAACGTAGGAGCTCGTTTAAATAGAGATAGTTTGACTTTGAGCTTAAGAAGTACATAATGAAATGTCATGTCTTTCGGACTTTGCACTCCGATTTAATCAAATAATTGATTGAATATGAAAATTTACCAACCACACCATTATTTGTAAAAATTATAATCACATTTATTTTGTACTAGCTCACCCATCTCGTTTTGCTAGGATGCAAAAATCTTTTTCTTTAATCAATCTACATTATTGTACAACACCGCATAAAAATCTGTTCAGCTGTTTTGGATTTAACTTAATACTAACCATACATTTTTGTGAAACTGTCACTGGGGACTAACGCTTATTAACCTGGCTTATAAATGTTTTTAAACTGCTGTTTCGACAAGAAAATTTCCTAGATAAATCTATTTATTTTTTATTCATTTATTTTATGGAAAACTAATAGCTTTTATAATGTTACAGGACGTCATTGACAACCCTCGGGCGCGGAGGGCGAAGGCCCGCTTTCTACGCCAGACGTAGCGGGTTCGATTCCCGCCGAGGGGTAAAGTGATTGTACGTTCTGCAAGCACTTGCTCCTTGGTCTGGCTGTTTAACATGTAATTATAATTTAATATCATAAAAGAGATACATATGTTTATTATTATATATGTACTATTATATTACGTATATCAGAAGTCTAGTACCAAGCTTAGAGCTTACCACGGGCTTAAAGGTTTTTGTGTGGATTGTCCGGAATGTTTTATTTATATTTATTTATAATAATATAAAGCAAAATTAAAGGTCTTCACTAATAGGTAAACATAACAAAAATAATAAATGCCGGTGATATTATTTATTTATTTCCTCCAACAAGAATACACATACAACTTGCTTTACTTATAAACTAACACAAAGAATACAACAGTGATTCAATTAAAGGGCACACCATACAATTTTAATATTTTGGGCAATAGTTAGGAAGAATATGTGCTTTGGTTTTTGTCCTCTCTTCTTGGATCAGTGCCACGGGGCTAGATGTTATTGTGTAGATTGTGGACTCACTTTTTAAAATAAGATTAAGACGTATCCATAACCTTCGCACGCAGTATTCGAACCTGCACCTCTGGGACGCTTTTTTGGAGGTGCTGGTTTGATCTTTTTATGCATATTTTTTTTAAATATTTACCTATTGCACAATCACTGAAGGTCAGTTCAAATAACTGAGATTTTCATCATTTATCGAACATACCAAAGTTTCACAACGCATTCCATATTTTCATACAATCGATAACAGTTTTTTGCTTTGGCCCCATCCGTCATCACTATGTTAGGAATGTTCAATTTCTCCTATATTGAAGTGGGGTACCGCATTCGTGTGGCATCGTTCTCACAGCCCTACTGCGCCAAACGCATCGGAGTTGAAATTGAAACTTGCGCGTATTTGACAGGCATTGATAACTCAGCTCCACGTCGAGTGTCCTTAGTAATTAGAAATGTTATACCACTAACAAATAAATTTAAAAAGTATGAGATGGTCTCATATGTAAGATAAATATCCTTTATGAGAAATAACACACAAATAAATACATAAGCACTTGAGACCATGTGACAAATAGCGATCTTATCGCTAAAGACCGATTTCTACCTGTCAAACTTGAATGGATAGGATTATTGGGAAAAAAGGGGACCTGTGTGCAAGATGCGGAAGTAGTATAGTCTAAGGAGTAATATAATAACAATAATTACCAAGGGTACACCAAGGTTAAGAGTTATTACAATACTTTATACACTCATTGTAACAAAAAGAAACACTTAATTTAAAAAAAAAATAGTGCTGATGTAGTCAGAGTGGTCACCCATCCGGTAACTGACCTCGCTTTTCATCCCTAAATTTTATAGTTGAAACGATAAATTGCGATCTAAGACTTATTAAAAAAACATCCAATTCTATATCTAGTATATCCGGTCTTTTTTCGCTGGTAGTTTGAATAATGTACATCATATCATATATTTTATCAATCGCTTTCTCATTTCAAATCCATGATTTCTATACCTATAAAAGTACACCTGACAGGTGTAACTGCACACACGTACCTGGACAAGCTTGTACCCGTATAATTTATCTTCCCATAAATCCTTAGTCTCAAATTAATATTCTATGAATTATTCGTTCTATTCCAACAATCAGTATTCAGTACACGCTCGAGCTGTGTTTAGAGATGATACGTCAATGCATGAAGTACATCGGCACACAGCCAAATTATGTACATCTCTGTCAACAATGGGTTTACCAATTTTTTATTGAATTATTAATTTTTGGTTTTTAAAGGTTAAATTATCAAGGTTTATAAATTGTATTTATATGGAAATGAGAATGAAACCAAATTCGATTAATTTAAGTATATATGATGAAAGTACACTAAAAAAAGCAACAAAACAAGAACACAGATACGAATCAGTATAACCATTAGAACGGAAGTTACTCACGTAAACTCAGAAGATATTAAAAATAATATCAAGAGACAATAAATCTATTCTATATAGACGAGAAAGTCTATTTACCTAGACAAGGTTTCTTCTCTACCTAGACATCAATCGCCATGCTAGCTGATGATCCTACGTACCATTGAACGTATAGTGCAAAATAGGTTTACTATCCCATCTTGATCGGTACACTCTTGTTAGAGTGGTCGTGGTCATCATTGGAAGTTTTCACTTGTGCCACGCTTCACAGCTCTTCTCCACCCCACCACCTGACAGCTTATATATTATAAAGTTGAGAAAATCAGCATGTTCTGAGAACTTTGAAGAGTTTGAAAGAATTGTTATAACCAGTCAGCAATCTTTCCTAAATAGTAATAGGGCCTAGTTTCGTCAATAGAAAAGTTCATTCGTCCCAGCAGAACATAAATAGGTAGGATTATGCTTATAAAGGCCCCCGCCGAAGACCTCGTGAGCACAAATTTGTTCGTAAACGGTTCCCAAGCTCGCTATGACTGAAGGTTAATCATAAAGTCGATCTAATCAAAATTAATATTATAAATGCGAAAGTAACTCTGCCCGTCTGTTCCTATTTCACGTAAAAACTACTGAACTGATTTAAATGATATTTGGAACAAATAGATGCTACTTTTTATCGCGGGAAAATATCAATCCCCAAAATATCTGCAAATCGGAGCATTATTAGTTATTTATAAAATCAACACAATTAAAATCGTAGAAATCGTAATTGCACAATATTTTTCTTGAACAGATTCATTTTAAAATGAGTCTCGATAATTTGGCTTGGTTCTCGAAAAAACGAAAGGACATTTGAAGTTCAACCCATGGTATGTTTACTTATAAATAATCATAAATCTTTACAAGTGGCCAGTGCCTGTAAAAAATCTCTTCCAAAAAAACTTTTTGTGTTGCCAGGTTTATTGATATGATAAAATGATTATAACTACAAAACTAACACTACATTGAATTTTATTTGTAGTAGTTTTGTGTTTTGCATGAATTATTTCTTTTTGCATAATGTTAAAAATAAAAAAATAAAAAATTCAAAGTGTTAGAAACATAAAATTATAATAGACTCAATCATACTTGAGGCAGTTACTTTTTATACGTAAATGGACCATTTATGTGGCAGAAAATATTTAAGTCATTTCAGGGGTAAGTACATCATAATTCCAAGATTAATTTAAAGGGGACAAAAGTAATTAAACGATACAACTTTTTGTACATTATTGTCCAAAACTGCCGTGTGGACACACAGAAAAGCAAATAAGCAATTTCCGGCTCTTCGCTTCCAAATATTATTAAAATTTATATTTTAATTCCAACCTTTGCCTCAGGTTACACTCAGAATTCTTAATTCTTAAGCTTATTATAATTTCCTTTGTTTCAAAATTAAAATAATTATGTATCTTTTAAAATGCCTTCGAAGCAGAGTGGATTAAATACCATATGTTATGCATTACTGTTGTACAACAATTCAATTTAATATTTTACATTACGGATATTTAAAATAAAGCCGTGCTATGCAAGCGTTTTCACATTATTCTATCCGAGATCGGAAGTATCGGAAGGATTTTGTCGGAAAACTTAAAAACAGAACATGTATCGGTAATGTAGCCCTACCATGAGTTGCCACTTACGACTGTTTTTTTTTTATGTTAGATAAGCCTTCATTTGATCACAATCTCACCTGATGTAAAGTGACGATGTGGTCTAAGAAGATGGGGCATGATTTGGCGATTTTTTCGTGTTTCGTAATGTGGCTTCTTCAGGCCACATTACGAAACACGAAAAAATCGCTTCACGCACTGGCCCAGCCCGGATTGTGACAAGCCGCGGCCGAAGCCTACCACCAGAGACTGTTCTTAGCACCACCCGGAGGTCACGTGTAAGGATTCAGAGGGTTTTCACTTACGGACGTGAACAGAAAAAACCTCCGTTGTTGTTGGGAATAACAACATGTTGCAATCCCATACATTTCATTGATATAGATACAATTTTAGTTGTGAAAAATCTGTCAAATGCCTGCTATTACAACATGTTGTAATTTCCAACAGTCGTAAGTGGACACCCGTGGTAGGGTTAATGATATCTAATCGGAAAATGTGAAAAAGCTTTTAAAATACGATCACATTACATTCTCATACGTAAACATTGTCTAAAGCTACACGAAATATTGTAACTTAAACGCAGTAGAAAACCAATTTTGTTTGCAACAACAATATTTACACACATTATGTATATTAAATAAAGCTATTTTTGAAACTGATTGAAATAGGTTATTTTTAAAATTCTCATCATTTATTTTTCTGAAAAACATTGGAATACCAGGTGCACGTTTGTTGGTTTCAATTCAGGACAAATGTAAGTTTACATGTGAACATTTTAGTTTAATTAATGAAAATATACCGCGGTTGGAATTGATTTTTTTATTTGTTTGTATTGTTGTTGTGGTCTAACAAGCGATGACTTGTGATTAGAAAAACTATTAAGGTCCAGTGTTTTTGGAAATTGTCTCTACAAAAACTAAGCAAAAAAGCCGTATTAGTAAGGGGGAGCACACTCGACTATCTATCCGAAGGTCGTCGGTTCAAACCCCTGCCCCGCCAAGCACCGGGTAGTTTAGGAAGTTCACATAGTTTAAAAAAAAACATTACAATTTTGTCATTTCCTGGTTGCAAAGACATGTTTCAAATATTCCACAAAATATTTGCTGTTGTTTTAGCGTGGGAGAAGTATACCTTTACCTACCCACGCTTAAACAGAAGATAAGATTTTCTTTCAATACTTCAATATCTAAATAAAATCCTTGTAAGGTGAAATTATTACGGGCTAGGAAAATACTAACAATTTAATAAAATCACACGAGACATTATGTTACGAAATATTTCATCTTGCTAATTGAATCATTGTCTGCAAGTTGCCAAAATATAAATGATAATTTACATGACAAAGCTCTTCATAGAGAGGTAAAACCAGTTATAAAACATTGTAACACTTGTAGTTAAAAATACCTATTTGTTAGCATCCAACAGTGAATAAGAATATACCACAGAAAAACATTTATTTCGACACCGACAGAAAATAACATATAAGAAATAAAAAAAAAACAAACTATACAATTTAACTTAAATCTAAAAAACACAGCCCTGATTTTTGGCCGAGAAAGACGAATATTTTTCTCGACTACTTCAACGAACATGTATTTACCAATCTGCTACAAAATATAAGGATTTTTTTATGAATAAAAATATATTCGATGTTAAATTGAATTAAACCAGATTACTTTATTAATATATTTCCTTCATTTATTCATGTTTCAAGGTGCGGCTACATTAGCGGCCTACGGCGAATATTCGTGGCAACGCGATCAGTATGACCGGGTACATCGTGCAACATTAAGTATTCGGGCGGTAACGATGTTTTCCGTGAATGTAACTACGGCACTACATAATCGTTAAGCGCGGATCGCGACACAAATCTTTTTCAGTATAAGATAAAAAAGAAAAATAAAAAAGAGGGGTTTTATATGTTTGACGTGTCTGTCTGTCTGTCTGTCTGTCTGTCTAGGACATCATAGCTCCAGAACAGATGGAGCGATTTCAATTAAGTTTTTTTTGTATGAAAATCGGTTATGCCTCTTAAAAGTTATGGGGGAGAGAGTGGGGAAGGAAAACAGAAAATCTTCAAATATACTCTAATGAAAGCGCATAGCTTGCACATTACAAAATATTATGGTGTTTTACTTTTAAGGAAATTACGGCATTGGATTCGGGGGTTTTTCTGAAATTTTAAATTATATTTATTTTATATCAAAGTATACCTAACACCCATAGTACAAGCACTGCTTAGTTTGGGGTTAGGTGATGCTGTGTAAGTAGTCTGGAAATATTTATTTTAATTTTATTTATTGTCTGTTAATGAAGACAAGAATATTGCTTGTACTTGATCACCATGATTTTAGTGGCCGCACCATACAGGAAAAAATAAATTGCTTACTTGTCAAAATGGCCACTAGCCATATTTTAAGAGTCAACAAAATGACACCGGGGCATTATAATTTTTTTTTAATAAGTATTAGTGTCGTTTGAACTGGTTGATCCAGATTAAATTTCAAGCTCAAAATAAGGAAATACCTATACGCAATCTTGCTTTGTTTTTCTTATAATTCGTTTTGAAATATTCCACTGGCCTCATTTACACCGCAATGTTAGCTTTTCTTTGCAATTACAAACTATCATACAAAAAACTTTTTTTCGTATGAAATATTTATTAGTGTTAGCTTCTAGAGTGCAACACTTGTGATAACTGTTGTAGTAAATAACAAAAAATATTATAACCTACCAAAAAATACATATTAATATACATAAATCTTCTGTATGTGTGTTAGTAATTGAACTCCACATAACGGCTGAACCGATTTTGATAAACATTTTTGTGTGTGTTTAAGCGGGTTCGAGAATGGTTTAGATTCATAATATTGTCAACTAGGTGCGAAGCGGGGGCTGATCGTTAGCTTTTCATATTTTAATAACTTTAGCTTTAAGAATTAACTTCCAAACATAATTATGATAACATTCAAATTACATATTATTTTAAACTGAGGGCTTATTTCACAAAATCCAAGTAAACAATGGTTAGCTACGTCAATAATAACATCGTCTCAATGGTTAGTCAAGAGCTATCTCGCTTTGTCACATAAGACTCAGCAAAAAGCTCAATATTTTAACCATTGTCAAATTTTGATCGCAGAAGGTGATACAGGCCCTTAGAATGAGAGAGAGTGAGATAAAATATGCAAAATCGTAGACTTGGAATAATCTGAGAATTGTTTAAAAACTTTTTTAATGATTTTGTTATGAAACATTTGCACTGAAAAGACGAACAATAAGTAAATCATAATTTTGTCATTATATCACACAGTGTTTAATCGGCATCAACAAATCAACACGGGTCGGCAAACTTTCCACCCTTGTAACTTTTCAATCATTAAATATTTAAATTACCCATTATATTTTCATCATACATTAACAATATAAATGTTTAATTTAAATGCTCTAATAATTTGTGAATTGATAAACTATTATGGCATATGAAATGGTCCGCATATTATAGAATTACCACTTGTTTGATGAATTAAATTTCATATTGCCTAGAGAATTCGTAGCGCTAATGAATTGACCAGTGTTCATTTACTTTTACCGAAATGGAATTTATGAATTTAAGCCATTTGGAAATAATAAATGCTTTTGGAAATATTTAACGTAGAACATTTCATTTAATATTGAATGAAGGCTTATTTAGCATAAAAAAACTATATTTTTTTTTATGTTTAATAAGCCTTCATTTGACCACAATGTCAACTGGTGTTGAGTGACGATGTGGTCTAAGATGGAGCATGAAGACCTAGAAGGTAGATGAATATCTTGTTTATGTCATTGCAATGCTTTGATATCCTTAATTTTGTCTGGTTTTTCCTTGTGTTGCAAACAGGTCCTAAGTGATACCTTCGATTGCCGCTGCGTTGGTTGAACCATATTGATGGAAGCTGGGTTCTTAAGTTACTGCTAATCTAGTTGAAATTCAGACATATAACTAATAAAAAGCTTTATATAATTATTATTCTCCACATAAACTGTAACTGTGTCAAAAATTTACTTGTTTGCAAAATCTCTTTCAAATCGGTACAAACTTCCTAATATTGTTATGGCCTGATTCTCCATCTCCAAGTAGAATAAGACAATGGTCAAAAAATATAGCTATTTCACTCAATCACATGTAACAAAGCGAGATAGCCCTATAGCCCTCGACAACTAACCATTGACACGTAATTATTGACATAGCTTACCTAATAATTCTTATTTTACTCGAATTTTGTGAAATCAGCCCATAAAATAAATGAAATTAACTTGCTTTTTATTCTACTCCTAACTATCTTCTATTACTTTCTATTGGCTTTTTATTTTCGTTATTTATTTCTCCTCAAAAACAGTCATTTTATTCCCGCATCAAACATAACAATCAAAATTATTGTTCATCGAATTATTATGCTACTTAATTAATTTGATATACTCAAATTAAGGAGAATTTGGACGAATCAAGACGACTCAATCTTATGTGACCAATCAACTACAAAAACACGCTGTTGTAGATTAATTAATTATTCGTCATTGCAATGCAAAAAATATTTTGTTGCAATAGAAATGCCCATATAATCGGTGTAAATGTGCCAAGAAACCGGTGTTCCACCGACGAAGAGAATGGCAAGGCCTGGCTATGCGCACGCAGGTAACAGGTACATAGTTTAGTACAGGGCCTTAGGCTGCGCACGCGTTCTACGGTGGATAGAAATTATTAGTGCGAAAATAAAGGGTAAGTTGCTATTGTTTGTTTATTTATTTTTTTAATAATATTGCGCTTAGATAAATTTTTTGATGGTATATGTAATTATGAAGTTTACCTTTTTTCGATTATACATTTAATATAATTTACTAAATTTAAATTTTCGACGACAATAGTTCTAATAAGAAAAATAAATGTGATAGCATTCCCAAAACAGCATCAAAGACGATCGATAATTTTAAGGTTTATATAAATTTCTGTTTGAAATTAAAAATGGCAATTGTAACAAAGGGGTGCCTACGCCATTTTGAAACACTATTCACCGAAAGCTCAATTTAATTGAATATTTGTCTGAATCAAGAGAATAAAGTACAAAACGATGGAATTCCTGAAATACATTAAGGGAAATGCTCGGATTTACTTGTAAAATATTTTTTATTATGTGCCATTACGAAATCGTAAAAAGAGGCAATCTCTTTTATCTATTTTAATTTCGATGACGGAAGTATTTTGATTTAAAATAACCTTACAGATCGAGTTAAAGCCATTCAATGTTTTATATGAATATAACGTGTTCTTTTTCAATAACGAAAAAAAGAAAATAAACGCAGACTTTATTAATTAAAATTCATATTTTATTCATCAGCTGAATATAAAAAATCCCATGTAAGACATACTTTATCGCAACTGCATATTTTGTTGTTCCATTACGAATTTTTTACAGATTTTTTTATACATTTTTTTTTACATTGCACACCAATGCGGAACTAGTTTTAAATATTTATCGTTAGAATAATAATTAATAGTAAAAAACACCAAAACATAATTATTCGCGCCAGACTAACATTCACACTACTGTTATGATTATGAAAAAAAAAAACTTACGATCACACTGTAATGTTAATCATTGTACCCGTTCACGGCGAAGCAAAAAGTAGGGTTATAATTTTATCCTTGGGCTATGAATGTTCATCTGTTCCCTCATAACTTCTAAAGTACTAATCATAATTAGACAAATGAGGTGTCGTTGGAAGCCTCTTGATTGTCTCCTGATTAAAGGTTATATGTTGTGACGTTAAAATGCCTCCAGCGCCCTCTAGGAAAAATAAATAACGGAAGTAGAAAAAAAAATCGAATGAAAGAATTTAGTTAGCGCATTTCAAATTTGTAAAAACATATTAGCTGTTGCCCCCAGCTCTACATGATATAAATTTACGCATCAATGTAATTTTAACTGCTATATTTGGTCTGCCCTGCATAATAATTATACCCATCACGAATTTATTTAGCTGCATAATATAAATAGAAAATTATAAGTATTGCTAACATTCGACCACGAATATTCTTTGAAATAATAAAAATGATTATTTGGTTACAAAATGACATATTTCACATAATTTTTTAGTACACAGACTGTAACAAAAAGGCTTCCACTCAGCATTATGCTACAGCAGACTAATCTACTCTAACGCTGGTCTTCTGTGGTAAGCAATCTTCTTTCTTAAAATCTAATCGGTCATGTAATACACTAGCTCTTGCAACTCCGAGTCACCGCACTTCCTTTGTAGGCAATTCTTTCGCAGTAGTAGCTGTAAGACTATGGAACTCTCTACCGCTGGACATTAGAAAAATTAATAACAAACTGTTTAAGCTGGCGGCTCGCAAACATCTAGCTAACCGTAATTAGCTACTAAAATGTTCACAAGGCTTGTAATTAGCTATAGCTTTTATGTACTACAATTCTATACTCAGAGTCAAATTTATGTATTGTTTATGGTATATCTGTATATATTGATATATAAATATTCCTTATGTATATAATATGTATATTTTATATATGTATTTATTAATACTTAATCATTTTTTATGTATATATTATAATATATATAATATCTTTAAATAAGTTTTATATTATAGTGCCTAATTTATTTTCTTGCACGCCCAGGATGACCGGTAAAGAATGCTTCTAGCATTAAGTCCTCCTCTGTACATTGTCTTTTGTGCACAAAGTATTAATAAATAAATAAATCTTCATTCGTACTTATTAGGGCGTGCTTTTAGTAATCGGGTTTTAGTTTTAAAACTTTCTTTTTATTAAGGCTGTAAATCTCGTCAAATACTTAAATTTAAATTTAAATATGATGATGATAGTAGTGATATCTAATTAAGGGCCGATTTTTCAATCGTCAGATAAACAGTCAGATAGACTTTATTCGTCGAATAGCAATATTCATGGTTTTTCAATGGTCTGATAGTAGTTAACTGTCGAATAAGGTCCCTATCAGAGGAATAAAGTTACCTGCTACTTGAAGGACCAGATAAGGTTCTATCCCGCCGATAAGTTTGACGTTTAGGTTATGTTGTATAGTTTCGTTCGTTTTATTTTTGTTTGATAAAACCGTAAAACGACATAGACCCGTGATTTGTTATAAATGGTTGTATTTGAAGCAATTGACGACTTATCAATCGAGGAAGAACAAAAATACTTAATTATCTATATCCTTCTGAGAGAAAAACCCGAACTTTACGAGAGAGGCCTGATAATTTAAACACATGGGACGACACTGAATTTTAGAGAAGATTTCGGTTGTAAAATGAAGCCATAGCCGACTTACTTTCATTGATTGAAGAAATAAATCATTAGTTAAATACTGGTAATAAAAGAAAGAAAAGTTAGAAGTATACATATGTAGTACATCTGAAATACTGATTTTTTTATTGAAAATCCACAACCTACTTGCAATATTATCACTGTCATTACGTGCTCTAATATATCTAGTCCAGATGTATTGGAGCATATTGCCAACACTTTATCTTCAACATCATTGATATCGGGGGCAGTAGAAGTTCGGCCACCTGTTCTATACAACTCCTGTCTAAGGACAGTCTCTTTCTTTGTAATTTTTTTACGCCTTAGTACTTTCATTTTAATGTTGTAGCCGTGCTAACTGCAGTTTCACTAGATGTCTCATTATGTAATATGCTGTTGCAATTTTGGTCCATGCATCATCTTTGTCTTTGTTGGTTACGGCGTCGGTTTTCTTGTTTTCGATTACTGACCGATATTTAGTTACCAACTCGGTCAGTAAACGTACTTCTGAACTACTGAAATTAGTAGCACGTTCACGTTTCTTGGATAATTCCATTTTCTGATTCATTTTTAATTCGCAAAAGAACACTAATCGTATATTGATATTGTAGAAATAACAAGATTTGAACTGATTGAACTGTCAAATACAGTTTTGTTGCTATTCTTCACTAACACTTTGAATACAGTATCTGTGTATCTCGCTTGCACACAGATGGTGTGAAGTTGGTTTGGATAAACCACTGATAGTTATTCTCTATATAATAGACGATTGAAAATTTGAAAATACTTATTCGCCCGATAAACAGACAGATAATTTTATACGCTAAATAACTATTTGACGACTTAACGGAGGATTGAAAAATTGGCCCTTAATTAATCATTATCTTGGGAATTCCACCTCGTTATGGGTTAAAATTAAATTACGGTTCGATGGGTATAAATGGAGGCAAATTGATTACCCTTCCAATTTATACACAAATTAGTTATTTGAACTATAAAGCAAAATACAAGTTATTTGAGCGACAGCGCAAATACGAAGTGTTGATTAGAAACAGAAACAGAAATAGAAGAACGCGTCCAAATCGTCTGAATTAACTTTTTAATCCTTAGTAGTTTTTGACATAACTTTAGTGGTTCGGTAGTAGGTCTAATGAAGCTCATAAAGTTGTACGTTCGAATTCCGCCAATATAACATAATGTCCATCTACAATTCCTGGTTCCAGGCATAAGTAATATATGTAGAAATGTATTTTTAAAATAAAACATATGTTTTGGGGTTCAATTATTGATAATAAACGAATAATTAAATATCATAAATTGAAAATAAAACACCCTACTAAGATTCTGAAATAATCCTTGACATAATGAAGCAAAAACTACAATGTGTATTATATTTAAGCATATCTAATATATTAAGTATATCAGATGACTAGCACCTGTAACACAAGCTTACACTTACCACGGGGCCGGATGTTGTTGTGTGGATTGTCCAATTTTTTTTTGTGATAATGTATACATAATAAAAAAGCCGTGTTGGCTAAGTGGGAGGACACTCGACTTTCATTCCGAAGGTCGTGAGTTCAAACCCCGCCACGTACCTCTGGATTTTTCTTCTTCAGAAATGTATGTGCGCTTTAAACACGTGCTTTAACGGTGAAGGCAAACATCGTGAGGAAACCGGCATGTTCTGAGAACTTTAAAAGAGTTTGAAGGGCATGTGACTAGTGCGGGTTGGTGACCCGCACTTGGCCAGCGTGGTGAATTAAGGCCTAATCTCTCTCGTCAAAGAGAGAAGTCCCTTTGTCCCAGCAGTGGGAACGTTAATAGGGTGATGATGATGATACATAAAATGCCTAGTATAAAAAATACACACATTACAAAAAAATTACATACATTAAAAAAACAGTACATTAAAAAAAATGCCAAAGTACTTAGAAACACCTAACCACAGATCATTAGTCCTACCACGAGTTGCCATTTACGACTGTTGGTGATTACAAAATGTTGTAATCCCATACATTTGACAGATAAAGATAAAATTTTTGTTGTGTAAAATCTGTCAAATGCATGGGATTACAATATGTTGTAATCTCCAACAGTTAACAGTGGCAAATCGTGGTAGGGCTAGGCATAGCTGCAATAGCAGTAGGCAATATACATTAAACTAAATAACACACTGAACTCCCATACATTCAAAAGTCAATTGCGAAACAAGATTAATATCAATTGGCATTGCGTTGATGATTGCTCCAAAACCACATTGAAATTGCAAAATTCGTTTTATCTGAGATTGATACATCCTTATAAAAACCTAATAAATTGATTTAGCGGTAATCTAAGTTAAGTAACTAGTTACGAACGGCCCCATCAATAGACCTTTCATAATCATTGGCGCTCTCTGAGGAATAACTTTGGCGGTTTTCGGCTAGGAGAGCTTCGCCTTGGAGCCTTTTAGTATTATTTTTTTTATCGTGTCTTTTGCAGGACTAAACAGTTACTCTCCCATACTTATATATGTTGTACACTCATTATGTCCATTGCAGGTAAAAGATTATTGTTGAACACTATATGTATAATCACAGGAAGGCAAACATCGTTAGGTAACCGGCATGTTCTGATAACTTTAAAGAGTTTGAAGGACATGTGTGACAATCACCAACCCGCACTTGGCCAGCGTGGTGAATTAAGGCCTAATCTTTGTCGCCAATAGAGAAGTCCCTGTGTCCCAGCAGTGGGAACGTTAATAGAGTCATGATGATGATAATGTATAATAATAGAGTTATTGATGATACCAAATTTATGCTAAAGCATCGTAACCAAAAATACTCGTATAATATATAGTTATGATTAGTCAAGAAATATTTATTTATAAGTTTAATTGTAGATTTTTATTATTATTATATTCATTTATTTCAGATTATGCCAATCCATATTACATTAAAAACTAAATTTAGCTTTAAAAATACACATAAAAATCAAATAATGCCGTAAAAGAATTAAAAAATTATGACAGTTATTTGTTATTACACAAAAATATTATATTAAAATTAAATATAGTTCAGACGGAGCCCATCATAATTTGCATCCACCGGTTTTGGATTGGTTAAAGTTTGGTTAAGGTTTGTTCACAAAATAATTTCGGATATTTTCAAAATAACCGCTATTGCTGTTGCGTTGGTTAATAGAATAGTAAAGCCTAATTGTTCCACTTTACTTCGCCAAGGTCAACCCGGTGGGGCAAAGTTCAATGCCATAAAAAGTAAAGTGTATATTTCACTTTATTTTTATAATTTTGTCCCACCATAGTGAAATAATGATTTCACTAAAGTGGGGCAGATAACATACACAGAGATGTAGTAATCGCATAATGTGTTATTTTAAAGTTTTTATTAGATATGTTTATGTAGGTATTTATTTATATAATTTGAATTATTTTCTTTCTTTTTTCTTTCTTGACTTTTGTTATTACCAATTTAGCCTCTTCCGTCTTTTATCATTTATTCCAGTCCATCCAAAGGTTGTCTGGTTGAGATCACGTTTAGTGATAAGGCCGCCTATTTTGACACTATATTTTTTTTTTTTGTTTTTTTTAATTGTTGTTAAATAAAGTGTATTTATTGTATTGTACACAAGACTAACATCTCTCTCAAAAGTCGGTCATGTCTGAGTGTCGTAGTCAGCTTTAGAGCAAGGATACGCAGTCGGTATATGGTGAACAAACAAACCCTTTTGAGTTTAATAAGTGATAAACCTAATTTTTAAGTTTAAACATTTTTTTAAGCCGAAAGAGATTAAGAAATACCCGACACATCTTTGCAAGCAGTATGATGCATAAAAAAAAACCCTTATTCCCGAGCCTTGTAAGAATTCATGCATTGGTGCGTTTCATCGTCTGCTTCCAGCACCATATGGCATCTCAAATACAAATGTGGTCCGGAGTGGTATGAAGTCAAATGAAGCTTACAAAAAAAAAGTTGATCCTCACTCATGTTCAGGCAAATTATTTTTCCTCATCATTATAATCATTTCCTTGTCCTTGTCCCACGTCACGTTGGGTCGGGAGAACATAGTATTTTTTCTTCTATTTTCGCATGTCTTGCTCTCTTTTAGACAATCTAAAAAAAGTGATTTTGTTACAAACTATTAAAAACTAGAATATGAATATTCAATCAGTTCAATAATTTATTAAAGCCAATAATAATATTATTGCCCATTACGCATTTTGTATTAAGCATTAAGTCCCTTTTTTGTATTGTTTTATCTTGGTGTGTAATAAAGAGTTATATTTTTATTATTAAATATTGGACGTCGGAATTGGATTTTTAAATTATTCTACCTGAATAAGCAATTAACTAATAACCAAAACGTTTAACCAAAAAACAAACTACAGATTATGATTTGTGCAGAAAATGCTTTTGGCAGTTTGTCTGTAAATTAAATAGTTAAATGTGCAGTTTAATTCCGTATTGAAACTACTACCTTAATATTTATCTTTTAAAATAATTCCGTGTCATGAAAGGATTCTACACAAAGTTTTCCTGTATTTATCTTTAAGATTGTCTTTTATCGTGTCTAATTGACCTAAAGATAGACTTAATTGAGATCAACAATGGATGTTTTGTATAATCAGGATAGTTTGACAAAAAAATATAGTTGTATCTTTTACATTTTTTTGTTTAGTTGTGAGCAACAAGTTATTGAAACTGATTTATCAAGACCCATGTATCATTTACGTTTAATTACTTATTCATGGACATGGCTCAGTGGCGCGGTGAGCGAAGATCCACCTGCGGCGCAAGAGGTAGCGGGTTCGATTCTCGCCAAGGGTTAAATGATTGTATGTTCTGCAAGCACCTTTTCCTTGATCTAGGCGTTTATATGTATAATAAAGAATATCAATGTGTTTCTATTATATTAAGTATTTCAGATGTCTAGTACCCGAAACACAAGCTTAGAGCCACGGGGCTATTTGTTGTGTGGATTGTCCCTCATTTTTATGTTTTTTTTTTATTGATTTAAAAATTGTTGTTATATACATACATGCATCATTTATTGACTAAACTAATAATGTTTCTGCTATTGTCTTGTGAAAAGTTCAAGCAAACAGTAAACCTTAAATAATTCTTAATATAAATATAATTATCATTTATATCAGTATAATTTTCCGTTATGGTAATAGTTTATTATTTTTAATTTAATAAGCTATATTTGCTGTGTTTGTTTTATTCCTTATAATAGTTATAAGTAAGTGATAAAACAAATACATCACATAGCTTTTTTATAGTTAAATTATCTCTATAATCAAAATGAATTGTAATTAACTCTGTATAACGACTTCCTATTGACGCAATTCCGATTATTCTACTCACAAGAAGTTAATATGTCTCAGAACTTATAATAATTCTGTCAAGTATAAAGTAATACGTAGCTAATTTTACAATTAAAATGAGTCGTTTGAAATGCAATAGGAATTATTTTATGAATATATCGGAGCAGCGCGTCATAGCTTCACATTTAGATAATTTTAGATTCAGTTAACGGGTGTAAAATAATCTGCAATTAATCGAATTATCTCCGAGTGACTAATTTATTATCTGGTAATCCCAGTGGATTACATTAACTATGATATAGCGTAGGCGTTGTAACGTTTATCTATAATATAAAAATGAATCGCAAAATGTGTTGGTAAGCGCATAACTCAACAACGCCTGGACCAATTTGGCCAAATCTTTTTTTTAAATGTTCGTTGAAGTTCAAGGATGGTTTTTACGGCGAGAAAAATTAGAATTATTGCTGGAAAAACCCTAAAAATAGCCCTTTTCTTTTTCCCATACAAATGATTTGTAACTAAAACGTAGTCAATTTGAGCTTTATTGCTATGGTATAAAGTTCATATTAAATTACAAGCACTCACTGTTGTCTAAGCAATGTAGGTGTGTTCCTAACGTCAAAGATCATATCTATCAAAAGTATATAATAAAATTTTCATGTCACAATGTTAGTTACCGTACTCCTCCGAAACTGCTTTACCGATTTTTACCAAATTTTATATGCGTATAGAGTAGGTCTGGAGAATCAGCTACTATCAATTTTTCATTTTGCAAAACAACGTTTGCTGGGGTCAGCTAGTTTAAAATACAATTAAATGCGATGATTTACAAATAAACACTTTGCATGGTGGAAACAGATGGATAATCCGTAAAGTAATCCATGATATTGATAATGAGGTTTTTTTTCACACTGACCCATTTAGGTCAAGTTCAACTTCAAAAAACCTCTTTGTATCTTAATAATATTCGTTTACGTTGGTTGAAAAAGGTCTAGTGCCTTCTATAATTGCATAAAGTGATGCTGTGATTATGTTTGCTTTGTCTCGAGATAAACTAAACAGACCTACCTCAAATTCCTCTTCTTCGAATGTTTCGATTCTAAGATACCAAGTGCCTTCCGATTACTCTCTTTTCAGAAAGTTTGCACATCTATAGTAGGAACTATTATAATAGCAACTTTTTAAAATTTTTTTTTTTTTTTTTTTATATTAGCCTACGTTGTCCCACTGCTGGGCAAAGGCCTCCCCCAACTCAATTTCAATTTTTTAAAATTAATTTTCAAAAATGTACGACACAACAAGACAAGCAAAACACGACATTTTGACATGAATGCCTTGGGTTTGATTTGTGTAATACCTAGTCTTAAAACCAAATCACCCATCCATCAACTTAGTGGGGTTTTCCGACCCATCAAACAGTCAGACAATAGTTGGAGAACAAAGGTTATTTGACGCCCCTTCTCACTTCCGATTCAATACCATGCGCTCGAAAAAATACTGCTGAATTTTTACTGATATTCAAAATTCAATTTTGGAAAGAACAATAGATTGTTGTAAACAACATTGTTTGTTAGCAATACTGTAAAACGTTTAGTCAGTACTCGTAAACAGCTAAGGGACGCATAAGAAGGTATCATACTCACTTTTGAATATACTTATCATTTTCCTAGTAGATCCTACATTCTTGCAAACAAAACAAGCCCGTGACTGAGACAATGGCCCCAAAATTTGTATTCAAGCACAATGATTACAAACAATACAAATAAACTTCTTAGTACACGTACAACGTTATCTATACCTGTCAGCCTCTACAAAGACGAGGCGAAACAAATGAATAGGTATCATAACTATGTACGTTATTTGACGTAGCTTCGTTAGTGGTTGATAAATAACATAGGGTGAACATAAGTTTCCGCAACACTACTGTACTTATAAACAGAACTTATTTATTGATATTTTGCAATTTTTTTTTTTTTTTTGAGTTTATTCAAATAATACCAGCGGTCCGCCACCGCTTCGCACCTAGTTGACTAACACACGTACAAAAGACTTATATTATATAAAGATAAGAAGATCATTCTGCATGGTAGAGTATATTTTGCAACCTAGGATAATTTAATAGAAATTTTACAAGTAGGAACCTGTTAAAACATTTTAATAATGTAAAACTCTTGATGTTCTAGAAAATTTGAAGTTATTTTAAAGGGTAAGGGTAGGGTTAAGGGTGTAGTACAAATCGAATTGACCTGGATTGAAAGTAGAATGATCCGTGAGAATTATTGTAAAATAAATAACATAGAGTGAACCTTTAGTTTCCGCAACTCTTCAATAACTGTATTCAAAATTCTTAAAATACGGGTAAATTTTTGTTTACTACATGAAAATATAAACATGGCTTATACACGCGTTCAACAGTTGTTTAGCAAAAGTGATCCAAAGATTGAGAGGTTTTTGTTTCTTTTTATTGGTGCTTCTTTGGTATTTTCTTTACTGTATAGCTATAGATAATAATTATTTACACTACTAAGGACTAACAAGGAAGCAGTCTTGTTCAAAACTGAATTGGAATAATCACTTCGTTAGACAAAGCCATATTTCAACACTTTGAACTTTAACACTCGTAAATCTTTGCAGGAAGCTAGTTATCATGACAGCATCATAACATAAAGATAAACCACTGTAACGTCCAGCGCCCGCGGCGTAACTAGGGACTAACGTCCCAGCCCGCGTTACGCGAGCGGTGAGTGACACGCTGCGCGATTTTTCCGTTAAAACTATTTATCACATAAAAAGTACTAAACCTATTTCAAAACCAAAAATGTATTTTTTTTCTTTATTATAATTATATAAACTTGAATAATAATATGAATCATCGTACCTACATCTTCATTTACTAAAAAATTATCAAAAATAGGATGGTAGCATTTCTAGACTGATTTGGAGACCTATTTTGATAAATTTATTTAAAATACTTCCTCTGAACATTTAATTATTATTTTGGTACCGTTTTAGCGGGGTTGGAGTCTAGTTTTTTCAATAACATATTAAATTTTAATACAGATATCACAAGTAAATCATAAAGAAATTAACTTGCGAAAAATAGGAAAATGGCGGAAAATTTATCTCACTTTATAGACAAAATATTTTTTTTTTCATAATTTTTGTTGCCAGGTATGGGTTTTTCTAATCAGAATTTAGTAGAATAATTATTGACAATGACATCTGACATTGACACTAGCAACTTGTCTTATCTATACTAATATTATAAAGCTGAAGAGTTTGTTTGTTTGTTTGTTTGTTTGTTTGTTTGAACGCGCTAATCTCCGAAACTACTGGTTCGAATTGAATAATTCTTTTTGTGTTGGTTAGTCCAGTTATCGAGGAAGGCTATAGGCTATATAACATCACGCTACGACCAATAGGAGCAAAGATATAGTGGTAAATGTGTAAAAAACGGGAGAAATTGTTAATCTTTGAAGCCTTCCGTTGCGTGCGCCGTGAAAACGGTTTAAGATACACAAAAAATATGTATTAAAGAATAATAGCTCTTTTAATGATCTAAAAAACAGTCCGCGATAGTATATGTCTATCTTTAAAGATTAACTCACAAAAACCGTTTTTATGGTACCTAATTTGGTCGAAATAATTTGTTTAAGTTGTATCAACATAATAATATTAATCTTAATTCAAATAAATATGTTGTTGGTTAAGAGTACTTCATCCATTATAACGCGGGTAGCACCGCAGGGCACAGCTAGTTAGAAAATAAAGAAAATCCGAAATAAAAAAACCAAAAACTCGTGTGGCCCTCTAGTACCATGGACGTTAGTCGGCATAAAGTTTTGTGGCACTACAGTACCACTGGACGTTCAAGTGGTTAATGGAAATAAACAGTAGGAAATAAATAAATTTTATTTTCTTGGGGTTTTTGATACTCATTTTTTATTCCACTATTAATTCCCAAGATATTTCGGAATGTATCTATTTTGATAAGCTATGGGACTGTTTGCTGCCCTTAGGCTAAAGTATTTTGAAAATAAGCTTAAATCTTCCTTTGATATTTCATAAAATGTATAATCTACATATTTGTCATCTCTTGGTAAATATTCTATTGAAATTATCTAATTGTATGATTCAATACAACACCCTTATACTCCTCTCAAAGCTATTTCCAAGATGATCAAGGAATGCTCGTTTTAAATGATTATGAATAAAAATAAATAATTTAATTACAAGATACGCATTTAGCTTTATTTACAATCATTCTTTTATTGTTAATTTAGTCACGTTAATGATCTATAAACCTGATGTGAGTGGTGAGCCAACATACATTTGCAATGAGTCATACAAACCTGCGTCAATTTATAATTTGATTCATGGAATCGGCCACTGGTATACCAGTAGGAAACTTTTGCAATGACCACTCAGAATTTAAACTGGGGGCAATTCTCACGCCTTTAATATTAAAAATAAATATTTCCGGACAATCCACACATCATCTAGCCCCATGGTAAGCTCTAAGCTTGTGTTACGGGTACTAGACATCTGATATACTTAATCTAATAGACATACATTATAAAGAAATTTATTTATAAGAAAATGCTTGAAGAAGATAAAAACTCTAGTGCTTAAGATTAAAACGATTTCGATATGAATACCGATATCCGAAAATATATCTTAATATATATAAATCTCGTGACAATGTTTGTCCTCAATGGACTCCTAAACCACTTAACCGATTATAATAAAATTCGCACACCATGTGCAGTTCGATCCAACTTGAGAGATAGGATGGTTTTTACGGCGAGAAAATTCGAATAATTTCCGGGAAAATTTTATACCCGTGCGACGCCGGGGCGGGCCGCTAGTATATTATATTTTTCTGTTTTATCATAAGTAAGACATTTGCTCCTAAAGGGCATGTTGCACAGTCATAGACAAAATTCTCTAAATTCAAAAAAATATATCAATCGACATATTATATTGTTAATTGTGGTGCGAGAATTACCCCCCAGAATACAAACTGGTCCGAGTGACGGAGCAAAAAGTTTTAATGGGACGCAGTCAGAATAAATTATATTGGATCAATGATCTCTTAATGGCCTTAACTGGGTTTTTTTTTTGATATTTTGCGAATCCTAACGAGTTATTTTTGGAGCTTATTCGAATATAATATTTTGCAAGGTAGAATAATTTAGTACGTATTTTGCAAGTAGGAACCTATTCAACCATTTGAATATATACATATAACTCTTAATGTTCTAGAAAGTTAGAATTTATTTAAAAAGGTTGTAGTACACATCGAATTGACATGGATTAATTATTGTGAATGGAGCCGCGTGAATTAATAGATTTCCAATTTAATTGCATTCCAAAAGGGAATTGTAGAGATGCAAGGCAGACAACAATTCACAAATATGTGACCAACATTCGAAGTTTTTAAGAATCATTATCAGAAATTCCATTAAAATACTTCATGGGTAATTTTTTTACAAGCATAATATTTAACTCATAATTTAACAACAAGTCTTAATTATTTATAATTATAAAACTTTATCATACACAAAAATATGCAAATATTGTAAAACGTTACAATGTATATATAGAGGCACACTGTAGCAGGCCAATATTCTACACAAAGATATAAAATTTTTTATATTTTTACATAATTTTCATAGAACTAAGCACAGAAACAAAGAAACCCGGAATCAGAAATTATGGATAAATTATTTATAAAAACCTGCAATTCCATTGTACTACAATGCCATTGGCGGGATTTTAACTCAAAATTTCTTGAGCCCTCAAATGGACCCCAGGATTAACAAAAATCATTTTTAAATATGAAATATATTTATAGTTCGAAAACAGTCTATATTTCATATGACCTAGCTCTTGTTAACATAGCTGGTAATCAAATATTGAAAGCTCTACTTAAATGATAAACGCTTTATGGAGTAGCATCATTGAATAAATTATTGGTTATTGACAGTATTGACGCGTAATGTAAACATGCTTTGAATATAAATTGGTATATTCCTAGTTTACCTCCACACAACATTATGGGAAATGCAAATCATTTGATATGGCTCTTTGTTCGGAGTCCGTGGAGACACGTAACACTGCAATCCAATCGGGAAAACCACAATTGTGGGCTTATGTCGCAGATAGAATACGAGTAGAACACTGGTTTACACTGGTTTACTCTTAATAGCCACAACAACTATGTTTTATAGTTAAGTTAGCCACAACATGTATTGTTTGTCATGCTGAGAAATGAAAACTTGTGAAAATTAACAATTCTACGGAAATATTAAGACACATCTGCAACCTTCGCGCACAGGAAAAATGTTTATCACTTATTAAAAATCATTAAAAATTCTACGGAATCATAAATATGTATACATCTGATTGAATGTTGCAATGAACTCATTCTCATTTCTGTTTTAATGGTAGAATTTAACGAACATTAAAAACGGCTTATCTAATTTTTTATTCATTTACAGATATGTTGACAAATCATGTTATTTCATTCGTTGATACTTATGTATTTATAAAAAAATATATATGTTGTTGCTCAAAACTGTTATAAACAAAAAACGGGTTTATTTGACTTTTGATAGAAACCGCTGGAACCAGCAAACTTTTTCACTTTTTCTTTAAAATCGCATATTCTTAATTCTGCTTTTGGGTTTGTAAATAAATTCCGATAAACATACTAAGAGGGATTAGAGTTTCACCTTAAATCAAATTATTTCATCTAATTAATCTTTTACACTCGATACTGAAAAAAACATTGATAGTCAATTACCGTTAAATATTAAACGAATCCCGCGCAAATTCAATCCCGATTGATGCTACATTCTGACAATAAACGTTGAAAATAACATATTAATTCCTATAAAAATAAACTCCTCCCCACCTTATTATCACTGAAATGTGCGTACTGGGTAATGACGTCATTTACGTCTGAAAAGTAATGAACACGAAAGCCACATAACATTCGCATTTCCCTACGATAAAGAGGACGCATTATCCAAAAGCGGGGATTAACTTCAACTTAACCAGCCGTGGTGCGTTTACCCGGCTACATAAAAGTCCTTAACATCAGCATAATTATAATCAGATTTGCGCATTCAATTTAATTTAATATGTTATCGCATTTATATTAAGGATAGAAGCACGCGAAGTGAATTGGAGAAATGTATACGCAAATGAAATTTTGTAGGGGAAATAAGCAGTTTGATGATAAATCTTTTTCTTGAGGTGTGTCACATTATTTTTAAACTAAGGAAAATGATGCATAAGCCTTTTTTCAAAAGAATAAGGGTGTTATAAGAATTTCATATTTTTGCTAACAGAAATATTTAATGTTACAAAATATTGTTCGTGCTACCTGTCTGACAAGATCCTTAAAAAGGTTGTCCCAAATTTTTATAGAAAACACAGTTATAGTTTAGATTTAAGTTTTAATATGGCCTCACGGGTTTACATACACTCGCGCTCATATTTTAAAATGTAAAGTATACTGTTTCAATGTGTCTTGTGAATTAATGTCGTAAATGCAGCGTATTTACGATTTTTCCGTGTTTCCGGACAAGCCGGTGAGGTAAGATTGTGGAAACAGATAGACGACAGTCTTAAAAGTGTGGCCCCGTTTTACCCTTAACCTACCTGGTACATGGGTAGGTACCTTTTTTCTTGTAAAGCAAAAACCTCTTATATTGAAGTCACTACCGATCTTCTTAAGTTTGTTGGTCAACCTAAATATTTAAAAAAAATTTAAACGAAATATAATGCTGGTCTTTAACCATCACAACACGAGAATATTTTCTCACAATTCTAAGTCGAAGATCAATTCATTTCGGACAATGCTATGCGTGGCTTTCACTGAAATTCCCACCCAAAATTCTCTAGACTGTCTACTATATGCGACGAATTTCAATTATTTTTCACGATACGCTAATTGGTAGTCGGCTAAGAATCTCAAAATATTAAACATTATTTTCATACCAGACTGCATTTATATTAATGTATAATCGATATGACATGAATTATTATTATAATAGAATTCACACAGGTCAACAAATTTAGCATTTTCACGTCAAATATATATATTCCATCATAATCATCATTTCAGCTATAAGACGTCTACTGCTGAGCATAAGTCAAAGATGACCATTTATTCGGATCGGACGCTAAATGCATTCAATCTTGTTGTTGGTAGTCCGTTCAATTCTAGAACTTTTCGGATCCAACGACCATCTGTTCCTCAAGCTATGTGCCATGCGCACTGCCACTTCGAAGAGCAATTTATATAAAATAAACATCTATTTAGGTATGCGGTGAAAATTACATTAAAATGCTCTTAGCAGCCGTCAATAAATCGAGTTACCCTAAGACATGAGGTTTATCAAAGGAAACAATATTAACCTCGAGTCAATCCGTCGCATTGCCGCACCCACTAAGGCTGGGTTATGTGTCAGATTAGGGAGCAATCAGCTTTTAGTATTAAATGTGTGGTGATAGAACTATTAACAGGCCGATATAGCGTAATAAATTAATATTCAACCCCAGTATTCCTAGTAAGTGGAATGCTTAGAACAGAGTCCCTATTACGCTCTCTCAGGCTGGCCACGAACGAAGGCCCGGTTATACCTGAAACAGAATTGAAATTGGAAAGCCAGAACGCAATAATATAAAGCACACCTCGTCTCACAACAGTCCTGTGTTAACCGCTTCCATTGGCGACCCGTGACTTGTAATACGTCGACCCATCTCGCTGCGCGTCCAGAATTTAGACAATGACTTTCAGAACATACAAACACCTACGGGGAATAGAATAGAAAATTCTTTATTACACACACCATAATGTACAAAAATACAAAATAATTAAAACTAAAATTTAACCTAGCATGCGTAATGGGCGGTCTTATTGCTTACAGCAATTTCTTCCAGACAACCTTTGTATGGAAATAATTTGAATGAAGGTTGTGGACGGCGGTGGTAAACAAAATAAAACATACAAAATTTACAATGATAAAAACGAAACCTACTCTAACTTCGATTAATCCTATTACTACTATTGCCAATACTAAAAACAAAAGTGAAGAGTGCTAATAAATATACACATAACATAATACCTACTTATGCCAAACTATTTAGGTAGAACTTTTTTACTAAATTTTTGTAATATCAGCAGGCAATTGGTTCCACAACCGAACAGCCTGCACTGTAAAAGATTTAGTGTGGGAATCTGGGGATAGTTCTTAGTTAATTTTAAACCGGACCTACTGCGCTGTTGAGTCAGGTTTATATAAATATAATGTCACATTGCCGCAGCCCTATTAACGTTCCCACTGTTGGGACCAAGGGATAACAGAGATAAGGCCGTAATTGACCACTCTGGCCAAGTGATGGTTGGTCAATGTTACATGTCATTTATTAGGTAATAAAAAAAAATATATAAAAACATGAGGAAATAAAACTCTTTAAAGTTCTCAGAACATGCCGTTGTCCTCACACACCTTCGCCGTTGTGTTGTTTGCTTCACCGTTTGAAGGTGTTTTACCTCTGTTTTTAAAATCTGTAACCAGCCATTACGGCTCATTTTATTAATATTAATATAAAATTTATAAAATTATTTTGCATGTATTTTAAATTAATAACATTGAAAGATCTTACAAAATTTTCTCGAGAACTAAACACAATGTGGTGTTCAGTTCTGATGTATTTCATAAACCTGAACATTGTAAATGCCTTGAACATTAATCACTTTACGTAATAAGTCCCCACGCCCTTGGTACTCGTATCTGTGGAAATCTGTATGCCGCTAATTGCCCTCTAGTAAGCATAGCACTATGCCATTAGATGGATTATGAGCGTAATTTAAGGCCATGTCTCTGCGTACAGGCGGCGATTGAGATGTCAATCTCGAGGTGCTTTAGCGGATGGTAATTCCGTCGTTATTATTTATGATAGTGTAGACAATAAACGCTTTTGACACCGAAATTAGCCTATTAATTAGATTGTAAAATTATTTGTCAATCTGAGTGACATAGATAAATTATAGGTAAGTATAGTTTGATTCAAAAGTAGAGTTATTTAAAATAAAAGTTATCACGAGGCAATTTTGATTAAAAATTTACAGTGTCCGGTACAAATTAGCTTTTTTTGCTTCATAATTATAGAAATCCATCTTAATGTTGATGATGATGAGTTACCTACTAGGTGAATGATAATTAAAGCGCTATTAACTAATTGATGTCGTGTTACACGATATACATCATGTATATAATTATAACTATATATATGTTGTTATGAAGCTGAATTGTTTGGCAGAGTGTGCTAATCTTAACTGGTTACCTACCTACTAAAAGTGTTTTCAGAGTTTGAAAGTCAGAGTCGAAACGTTTATTTCCTTAGTGCACAGTGCATACATGGACAGGACAACTTAATTAAACTAATAAAAAAAAATGATTGGATCTTAAATAGCATTAAGAAATACCGAAATATTCCTTTATATTTTTTATTTTCAGTACTCATTTCAATTTTAAGGAAAACTAGGGACCTATTTATAAGCACGTATTTTTATGTCTCTGTAGGAACAAAGCCTTATTCTTAGTTATTCGCAGAACTTCCCGTTGATAATGAACTCTGCTTCCGAGTTAATCATAAAATATAACGAGACATTATTTTGATTGTCTTGCTACAGTGAGGCTATAAATTACGGAACTAAGTCGCATAAAACGCTAAACGACTTTAGCATCTTATGACGTGTAACTGTCATTTTAGGCAAAATAACTTATAAGGGATTGGTGCTAAGTTATTCTGAAAACTTGGTTACGGATGTTATAGTTAGGTAATATTTCATCTTTTCATAAACTTATAATTATTTGTAGTTATTATGCAAGTGAAATAAAACGTATTTTTAAGACACGTTATTTCCATTTAAGGTTATTTTAATTAACGTTGTATTACACATTGTATGTTTTTTCTTCTTGAAAAAGCATTGCTGTTTTAAAAACAAAGAGCAATTATGTTCAATTATTGTATTTATGATAAAAATATCTGAATAACTAAAGATGTCATAGAGTATGCTCGAACTATGAGGAAATAATAACCTTAACTGAGTTAAGCTGTGATTGAAAATGCTGTAATGATCTAGTTTCAATAAAGTCAATAATCTAGTCTACGAAATAGAATAAGAATAATAGACTTGTAAAGGCTTCAACTTATTGAGGAAGACTTTTTAACAATGTTACTGTAACACAATGCAATGTCAATTAAATTAACCTTAAATGGAAATTAGGTTATCTTGAAAAACAGGTTAAACCTTCATTAACACTATTTTTGCAACTAGAAATCCATTAAAATTTTTGTAGGACATGTGAAAAGCCTAAAACGTAAAGTGGGAATTCTAAAACCAGTAAAGTGGCCGAGAGCCTTTTGTCGACATGAAAATGACTAATGGGTTCACTCTCCTAGAAAATTGGGTTATTCGTTAAACTACGCGAAATCGAGGCCCTTATCTTCTCGTTTGAAATTTCGGGTAGGTATTTGAGTGACAGATATTGCGATAATATTTCTGTCCAAAATAATTGTGTTCTTTGTATTTTTAAATTTGAATGGGGCTTTTTGTCCTTTTTTTGATAAAAAAATACTTTGACTGGGCTACAAAAATGATAAGTATATTTTAGCCAAACCCGTTCAGTAATTTTAGGTGAATTTAATTCTCGACTGCCTCAGTTGCGCGGTGGGCGAAGGTCTGCTTGGGGCGCAAGAGGTAGTGGGTTCGATTCCTGCCCCTCGGCAGGTCCAGTGTTTGTTTGATCTGTAGGCATTTTCTCCAAGTAAAGATATGACATTTTATTATTGTAAATCCATAACTGATATTTAACAATTCATTGACCAAAGTCTTCCGGAAATAGTTAAAATTACGAATTTAAAACACGACATTTTAAACTTACAATTCGCGCCCACTCTCTTTTTTAATAGACGTCCGCAAACTGACCAAAATTACATTCTGCTCTACAAAATTACATGAATCCCGCTTATTACAGTTACACCATACTGAAGTACCAAACTCGTGTTTCCCAGTGTTCGTCAGATCTCGTGTCATAATAAACGGAGGTACAAAACACAAGTGAAAGTCTGTGACGACATGATTGCTTCAATATTTTATAACGTTTGGCTTTACAAGTGCCTCTGGGTTATGTCAAGTGATATCTCATGTTGCTCGAACTATGCCAAAAGTCAAAGATACAATTACAACAGACACGTACGATTGGATACTGTGAAACACATGTACGGTGACTGCATCGTACATGCTCACCATACGCACTTATTTGAGTACGCATATTTTGCCAATAGCGTTTTTTCCGCGTCGTTTTTTTTTATGTGCACAACGAAATCTGTGAAATCTCAACGACGAAGTCAAAGTCAAAGACAAAATCAAAACGTTTATTTCCTTAGAAGCACATTATGGCCTACATGGACAGGTCCACTTAAAATTAATAAAACTAAATGGTTTAAACAAAATATCAAGGAAATAACATTGTCTTGACAGTTCTTTTATACTGAGGTAAGAAGCGAATAGAACAACACAGCTTTATCAGTTATTACAATTTTGTAGTTATGACAATTTTGGAGTTCTTAGACGTAGACGCCAGAGTTCTTGCATTCTATTGATAGCTTGGTTTAGATTTGGGTTCTTTTTGTTTGCAAAATGATGAACCCCCATATGCGAAATATTTAACAAAACCTGTTTTAAGATAACATGGCGTTAGCATGCGTTTGTCTTTGTCGATCACATCGCATTTGTGTTTGTTAAAAAGAGACAAAATTCATGCTAAATATAATATATTTGCTATCCATTTTTCATAAGAAGGTTAGTTTTGAAACTCGACTATTGATGGGGTAGGATTTAATAGAGGGCTTGACAAGCCTAACTCCGTGTATGTAGGTAATTTCTCAGACATTAGGATAAATTTTGTATAACTGGATCCTTGTTTACTAAAATAAATAGTTCTCTCGATGTAATTGTATTTTGGCACGGGAATAATATATTCTCTTTTTTTAAGGAGCGTAAAATCTTCCTTGGTCAAGTAGCTTTTAGTATATGCGGCGGCGATAGAAATAAGATACAATAAAAATCGAAACTGCAATTACAGTACCTACACTTCTAACGTTTTTAGTAATTAAGTTAAAATTATGTACTTAAAGATACAAAACATCTTAAAACACATATCTTACTGTAGTTTTAAAAACACATTGCTGTATTAACTTACTTGAACAATGCAATTTTAGTTATTATGCATGACGCATATGTACTTTATAAGCTAATTTTATTGTACCTTTTAGGCACTAGGTAGGAACTACGCAGAATAGTTAACTTTTAAACTGTATATATTCACAGATTTAATGTATATTTAACAAACGTGACAAATTTACTTTGTGGCAAATTAAAACCAACAGATAACTTGGTTTTCTTCACCCAACAAAGTCAGTCCTAGCTAGTGACAATTCCTTATTGAAATTCAGGTAAGGCTGAATTTCCATAAAATCTACGAGGCCGTGATGTGTGTCACGCTCATGAATAAAGGGCCCTGAATACATTTTAGAAACTATTCTGCCGTGAAAGCTGGTTAATAAATCTTTGTTGTCTCTCCCAAGGTTTCAAATGTCAACCATATTATAAAGGAGAAAGCTCAATTTCGGTTCCCGTATAGTGTAATAAAATTTCATAAATTTATGGAGTTTTTTTTTATTTTAGCGTACGAAACGTGTAGTGGTCATAAAGTTTTCAGAAAAATTGAATGTGTAATTGGATTTTATGTAATACTTTTAAAACCTTGATAAACATTTTAGGGATTGTTCGTTAAAAATATGGACAATTTTTAAAAGTGTTACCGTAAACTTGTATATCGAAAAAAGTAGTTTTAAAAACCGAATATATCATTTTACGATCGTGTGATCTTAGCAATGTTGTAGCGCGAAGAGTTGTTTAAGAAGAATACAACCAGATAAAAACGAAGTCATTAGATAAATAAGCATTTTTCGGCTAATTTGTATTTATTTCTAATCTAGATAGAAAACAACTTTGATTAATTATCCGAGTTTCTGCTTCAAAATGCTTATTCTTAAGTCTCTTTATAATCGTTTAAAAGGAAATCCTTATTTATTTCGTCTTAAGTTATCCTTATGTTTTAGATGACTTTTCTGTTTCGGATTCTTATATTATTTTTCTTATTACAGATAAAATGGGACTCAGTAGAGAATTATTATTCCTAGCGTTGGTGGTCCAAAGTTATGCGGTAAGTTGAATATGTTCAATTTTCAAAGATTTCATAAGCAGATCATCATCATCATCATTTCAGCCATATAACGTCCACTGCTGGAAATAAGCCTCTCTCAAAGACTTCAAGTAAGAAGTGGCCTCCATCGTCGTTTGATACCAAGTCGTCCGTCCATCGCGGTCTCCATTCGAGAACTTTTCGGCCCAACGACCGTCTGTTCTACGAGCGTTATGATCAGTCCACTGTAAACTCAAGGAGATAATACGCTTGACTATGTCTCTTTCATTTTACTACAATCTCACCTGATATAAATTAAGTCACGATGTGGTCTAAGATGGTGCATGAAGACCTAGAAAGATAGATGGCTTCTCCGGACCAAAATACAAAACACGAAAAAATCGCTTCACGCACTGGCCCAGCCCGGAGGTAGGTGACAAGCCGCGGCCGAAGCCTGCCACCAGAGACTGTTCTTAGCACCACCCGGAGGTCACGTGTAAGATTCAGAGGGTTAGGCCTGTTAGGACGTCAACAGACAAAACCTCCAAAAGTTCTACGTATCCCTCATTTCTCCAAGCAAAGACTTCAGATGAAAACGTCATCATGTCTCAAAGCTCATTACAAAATTGAGAAGAATAGGTACCCAATGCTTTAATGTTCACATCTAAAACTTAATAGCAATATTTATTTCATCACAAACATTTTAAATCCTAGGTGTTACAGACTTAAAACGATTGGTTTTGATCTCCACCAATTTATGTAACAGAAATAGATAAATTGCTTCAACTATCAAATTTGGCCATAATAAATAAATCAAGCGATGTTCTTATTCTAATTACATAAGCCTTCTATTTAATTTATGTTATACATCCACTAGACTACATTCAAAAAGGGCATTCGGTAATTTGTCTCTGTCAAAGCAGCCTGGTTGGGTTGAGTTACTCGTAAAATATTATGTGGCTTACCAGACGACAGAAACTTAAAAAAGATGTGTCAGGCTGCGTTCTATTGTAAAATCTAGTAGCAACAGACGAAGGGGTTAGAGAGTGTGCACATGAATGAATAGAGTAGAGAGAGATGGCAATATTTTACAAAGGTACCACAGAGATGGGTATACATAAAAGGTGAAAAGAATTGATTCTAAATTCTCGAAATCAATTTTTATTTGGGTGTTCCAACATGAGGTTATGTAGTGCAGTGGCATAGATGACCAAATTGCAACGAAGGAGGATTCGATAACAGACATTTTATAATAATGGGGAATTTAATTTTAGCATTGTCAAATTTTATAATGCAGGTAATGCAGTGCAAAGTCTAATTTCACAGCTATTAATTTTTGGTTCCATTAAGGTATTTATTCACGTAGTTGCTAATGCCATCGCAATAAGTAATAATTTGGTCATTTAAATAAACATTTCTGGACAATCCACCCAACAACATTAAGTCCCATGGTACACTTCTAAGCTTGTGTTACGGATACTAGACATCTGATATAAGATTATGCTATTAAGATATTTAATGCATAACTTTGATGGATCGTTATAAGTTTGCCACGATGTTATAATTAGAATTAAATGGAAATTACTTTATAAAGTTAATTTTTGGAGAGTTTTCTTAAGTTAATCTAATTTGTCCCATCATAATGCACCACACTATACTTGATAATATTGATTCATGAAGTTAATTCCGCTGTGACTCGCTTGTCGTTGAAATATATGTATATATAATGAAAAGTAAGCAAAAGTTCCATTCAATGATTGCTGAGTGATGGCTGAAGTGCTAAACTTGTTTTGTTTTGCACCAATTTTCATTGTTCTGTTAGTCATTGTATTCAAACTTCGTTTTAGATAAACCGTTAGGTTTTTTCCTTCATTCAAGTTTGTATTGTAGGCGGACATAGAACGGTGAAAATTAGCTATTAGGGACATCTTAAATAGCGTGGATGTGGGAGTTTTAGCGCGTAAAATAATATTTAACGGCGTTGAGTTTCCTAAAGAACCTTACTTCTGTCTGCACCCCTCTGGGAATTGCAAATATTTAAACAAATTGATCTATGCTAACTTAACTGTAGCGTTTACAAGCTTAGAAATTATGCTACTATTGGGTTAAGGTATACTTATGTTTTAGAGCATTTATTGTTATAATTAGAACTATTTTGTACCAACAACGGCTCATTTTATATTTTTCGTACATAAACTATCTACCTACATATAAGGTATATAAATGCAACGATAATGGTTTTCTAAAATGTTTGTCTTTGCAAGTATCTCGTCTAAATTGATAATTTAATAGAAAAGGTAACACAAGTTTGTTTTAAATTTCAAGACACTAAAACTTTTACTCCATTTTCTATGAAATGTATAGCTAATTTTTTCCATTAATTTCTATACTATATAGGTATTTGTATATCTAATATAGGTTCATTAAATACTATGACTGTATATATAAATCTATAAAACTAAACTTTTCACTTTTAAAACGGGTTCTATGCAATTGTATTTAAACTACATAGTTCTAAAAAAGCACTATAAAAACATTCGTGGCAATATCTACGACACAAATACTCTCGATAAAAACAGATTTTTTACTACTTTTATTAGGAAAACCAAACTGAACTCTCATTTACCTAAGTCGAGGTGTGTGTACTTGACTACTAAGAAATCTTGTTTGATTCTTGCTATAAATTAATTTGTTAAACGTGCCATAAAATTACTGCTTTTACCGTGTTCACACTCCCAATTAAAGACAAGGGTTCACTAATTGTTGTTTTGACATGGATTCCTAATTATGGAAATCGTGTACAAGTACTGAGACTACCTGACTTGAATCTAAAGCTAAATCGGTCTTATTTAGCTTTAGTTTTAATGCTAAATCGGATTTAAAATATTAGGTTAGCTGAGGCTAAAAGATAATATATGATAAGCGTATAAATATATATATATAATAATAATCGTTTCAGCTATAAGAAGTTCACTGCTAAACAATGACCTCCGTAAAAGACTCCTAGTTAGTAACGTTGTGTGAACATCCACCGTGAATCTGTGGCCATTAGCAAGTCATTCAAGAATCGAGTAAACGTCCTAAGCTTGCCAATTTGCGGTCTCCATTCGAAAACTTTGTGTCCTCAACTGACTGTGTGAATGAAAAGACACTATGAAATTTCCCGAACTCTGCTAATCCGAGCTGGATAAGGCATCTGACCTACTTAATTGGACAGCCTGTCCCAGGTAAACATAAGCGACAATAACATCAGGGACCGAATTCGCAACTGTTGTAGGGGTGGGATTAACTAAGCCATTAAGCATTCATCCTTAGACCCACCCGTTGACGGACAAATAATGCGAATTTTCATAAAATTAATTCGCAACATCGATATACTTGAGTATTATCTATAGTGGAATGATGCCTGGAATCAATGCAATCGGAATGTTTGATAGATAGATAACTATTTACAGACAGCAAACTCACATACAAAATTGACAACACTTGCATAATACAAAAATACTATAAGAAATGTGCTATAATATTAGAAGACATGGTCCTCGCTCTGAACTGTTAGCCTGCAGTCGAATAGTTACTCAAGAAAAATCCTTAGTTCGTTTTAATTTCTATATTGTCACCTATATTATATTTTGTAAGGTTGTTATATTCTTATTCATTTATTTGCCTTTGTAAGGTATTTTGTATGTCTGTGTGATTTTTGGGGCATTATCTTGTTAACAACACAGTAGAGAGGGAGTGCAGAGATAAAATGGCTAATACGGGAAAATAAAGAATTGTCGACATCGATATTGTTAAGAGTTTAGTGTGCATCCAGACAACAATACTAATACATACCTACATATAACTATTGAAGTATAGAAATTATTTCTTACGTTCTGAAAACACCAAAAAACAAAAATGACATGTTTCATTTATTCAGTTACTATTAGAGAGTTCTAACGAAACACAATAATTATGCATATACATATAATCAATACAATGCTTAATTCCATAAAAATAATACAAAAATAAAATAAAGGAATAAATTAAAAATTTAAAACAATTAATTAGGGGGTGTTTTGTCGAGAACTGAGGATAGGTAAGACGCAGCATCAGGTCAAAATTATCAAAGAATTATCATTTAACCATTATTCAACCTCACTCTAGGGTATATTCGTAAACATTCCTCCTCATATCTTTCAAATAGCTAAACCGATTTTCATAAAACTTAACGTTTCGTGAGTTATAAGCTTCCATTTGGTATATTTGTAAACATTAGATTTTCATTGCCATTCTTCTCATATCTTTGAAATGAGTATACCGTGTTTAATGAAACATAGCTAAGAAGACTCTCCACTAACCTATCTTTAAAAAAACACAATCGTAATCGTTTTATCCATTAAGGAGCTACGATGTAACAGACAGATGAACAGACACACTTAAAAATTATGACAATCTGTTTTGCATCGGGGGTTAAAAAATAAAAATCTCCTAACTGTCAAGAAATATGATAGTAATATCAGTTCATGTATGTTATTTGGTCTAGATGACATCCAAGTCGCATATATCTTTCGACTACATTCTGGTACGAGCTATGAATCATTGGGGAATGCTAGCGAGGCCAGTGTTGCATGGCACATAACTACCGAGCATCTTTAGATAACACTGCAATGGCTAATGCATTCCGAAATACCTATGTTCGTGAAACTATGTATTTCTCGTGATTTATTCCTTTGTTATTTCCATAAATCAGAAGGATTGAATTCATGTTACCTTGCGTAACTTGGCTTTCTTGTAATTATATTGAATTGCAATGGTGCGACTACATTAGCGGCCTACGGCGAATATTCTTGTCGAGGCGATATGTGTGGCCGGGTATATCGGTGCAACGCGAAGTGTTCGGGCGAATACGATGTTTGGCGTAGGCTTGGCTACAATTTCGACACTTGAGAATCTAGTAACGTGCAACGCGACACAAATTCTTGTCAGCTAAATGTAGAAAAGAACATCGCAGAATGTTACACAAAGACTTTCTGTGTTTTCTCATATTTCTGTAATATATCTTATTAATAGGTAATATATTATTATGTATGTAATATATTATAATTATAATATAAATTAATTAACGTGGCAATGAGTCATTTATTTTTTAAGTATTTTACACGGCTTTGGCCGCGGCTTGTCACCAACCTCCGGGCTGGGCCAGTGCGTGAAACGATTTTTTCGTGTTTCGTAATGTGGTCCGGAGAAGCCATCTACCTTCTAGGTCTTCATCTTAGTCCACATCGTCACTTTACACTAGTGAGATTGAGGACAAATAAAGGGTTATCCAACATAAAAAAAAATATGTACATTATATGTATATTTAGTTTAAAATAAAATATTTTACAATTAGTTTAAAAAAAGTGTGTGTGTGTCAGCTACGACGCACGATTGGAGTTTACTCCTTACGAACGATAATTATGATATTATATCGAATAGAAAAAAAGGGTAAATGAACGCATCTGCTAAAATGTTAGAGAAACAAACATATATATCTGTTATTATTCGGATTATTTATATTACTTCAATAAGGCGTATTACATAAAGTATGTTACAAAATAATATAAATAAAATACAGTGAGACTACGAAGTATCGCGCAAAGAGGAGACCCCGAGAATGAGATACGCTGTGTAATGTATTCCATCTCATTCTTTTACACTTTCAATCCTACAGATATATATGTTTGTCTCTGTCTACGTAACGCCTCAACTTTTCGTGTTACACTTGATTTTACTCCTCATACAATTTCCGTACCGGGCCTTATAACTCAAATCGTTTCTTAAGGAGTAAACTCCAATAAACTCCAATAAAATGGCTTCGGCTGTTTACTCTTAGATCTTATAAGCAACGCAAACAGAGTTTAAGAGTTTTGATCCAGGTTCTAGCAAATGATAGAGTGGTTCAAGAAGAAGCTACGGCCTAATTTGTTTGCCAAACCGGGAGTTTGCTCGTAAATAATAATGGGTTATAAATCATTGCTGAGTAAATCATTTGGCATCAACAACTGTCAACTAATGATATACGATTAGGTTCGAGTCCATGACGTTGTTGCACCTGAGACATAATTATATAGCTGTTGCTAACTGTAATTTAGAAAGCGCTGAAACATAATTACTTGTATTGTATCATTATGCTATTAAAATTTATTTTCTTGTTGATTGTCTAATTAATAAATAATTAATACTTACATAATAAGTATTCGCCCAGTGGTCAAATACTTATCTATCTAAATTATAATTATTATCTTTAGTCGAAGAGACAAAGGTAATTAGATAGATAATGTAGTCACCCATTAGTCGAAATTCAACATAATTAATGAAGGAATAATTCAAAAAACTTTTTTTTAATTTTACCTTATTATGTGAAGTTTGATTTTTAATCTGTTGAAGCAATTTTATTGAAAATACATAGATATATATTAGCTATTTTTCGCGTTAGGTACGTACTCCAACTCCAACTAATATTATGAATGCGAAAGAGTATATTTTACAAAAAAACATTACAAAAAACTAAATTTGTCAATCATCGAAACTTTAAAATAAATATTACGGACAAGGAAACAGGGTACCCTTCTTACCGGAAAATGTGTTTACTATTCTCGTGGAATATAAAATAAACAACTAAAAACTTTAACACTCGAAATTCTATCGGCTAAATGATAGCTAAAATGGTAATAGAAAAGGCTTCTGCAGAAAGAGATATGTTCAACTATTTCGTAAAGAATATCGTCAAAACCTTTGGATAACTAATTCCGCCTATTTGGGTCACCTTCATGAATATCTGCTCGCCATTTGGCGAAGTATAGGTTTTGACGGCTATAAACGTAAATCATTCGCGTCGACCGTTCGTAAAATGGTTGGAAACAATTTCCCCGGATTGGCAATGCATTTGTTAATGATAATGATGTACACCGGACATCCAGTGGTGATTACAACAGCCGTTTCGTAACAGTGACGAAGGACCTTGTCCTGTTAACGAGTACAAATGTTCGCGTGAGAAAATTACGAGGCATGACTTTGGACTAAGGCCTTTTCTATTATTAATGGTAAAAGGATATTGGTACTATTGGTCTCATAAACAGGCTCAGAGTCGCTCAAAGAGCTATGGAGAGGGCTATGCTCGGGGTTTCTCTACGGGATCGAATCAGAAATGAGGAGATTCGTAGAAGACGCGGGTCACCGACATAGCCAAACGGATTAGTTCTTTGAAGTGACAGTGGGCAGGCCATATAACACGAAGAACAGATGGTCGTTGGGGCCGAAAGGTTCTCGAATGGAGACCACGGATCGGCAAGCGCAGCGTAGGACGTCCACCAACTAGATGGACGGACGATCTGGTGAAGGCTGCGGGCTCACGGTGGATGCAGGCCGCTGCCAGCCGAAATCACTGGAAATCTTTGAGGGAGGCCTATGTCCAGCTGTGGACGTCTTACGGCTGAGATGATGATGATGATGAAAAGGATATTTTCAACCGATTTAGGAATAGTACGTATATGGGACATATTAATTTAAAAAAATTTTTACTCTTAATATATTGAACTGAAATTAATAAAAATAAAATTAAAGTAAATTTACGGGCGGGCCGCTAGTAAGATATAAATCTCATTTCACATAACCTTTAATTTTTTCCTAATTATTTGAGATCAACTTTTAGGTACATTTTGAAAGATATATCAAATTTGTTGGACTTTCTACTTTGTAAGTAGATGCTTATACAATATACCTAATAAAAAATAAGCTGCGATTTAAAAACCTATTTTGGTTTGTTTATCGGTTTAAATACACTCAAAGGTAAGTTTTATTCATTTGGTAGGATGCATTAATTTGGGATCTTTTAACATTACTACAAAAACAGTAAAAACATGTTCAGTCATTGAAACGCGTTACACAGTATTAGCAAAAAGATAATTGGCTCTTGTTAAGCGAATGAAACTAGATTTACCTTCTGATAAAAATAATATCCATACATTATAATCCAATCCTGATGATTATTTCGACAATAATATAACTTAAAACGGGTACATGATTTGACTGTTTTTGAGTTTTCCAATATTTGGACGATTTGCAAGGGCCACGATTTCAGACACAAATAAAAAAAAAAATTAAACCGTCAAATTAAAAACCATGATAATCTAAAAAGATTATTTCTACAATTTGACAAACAATTTATACAGTTCCACAATATTATGACATGTCAACTTTGATGCTCAGGCATTATCGGCAGGGTTTAGTAGCGTCGTAGTGTGTGTGATGCCAAGTATCGCACGAGGCTAACTTTTTTTTAACTTGTTGTATGTGGCACTTATTTAAAAATTGTGACTTTTATTAAAAAATTGTTTCAGAAGTAGTACGATGCATTCTTTAATACAACGCTGGTATCATTTTTTAAAAACGTGAAATGTTTATCTTTGAAATATGTTGTAATCCCACCCTCCGGGCTGGGCCAGTGCGTGAAACGATTTTTTCGTGTTTCGCAATGTGTGAAGAAGCCTTCTATCTACCTTCTAAGTCTTCATGCCCCATCTTAGACCACATCGTCACTTTACATGACGTGAGATTGTGGTCAAATGAAGGCTTCATCATCATCATCACTCTATTAACGTTCCCACTGTTGGGACACAGGGACTTCTCTCTTGGCGAGAGAGATAAGGCCTTAATTCACCACGCTGGCCAAGTGCGGGTTGGTGAATGTCACATGTCCTTCAAACTCTTTAAAGTTCTCAGAACATGCCGGTTTCCTCACGATGTTTGCCTTCACCGCTAAAGCACGTGTTTAAGGCGCACATACATTGCTCAAGAAGAAACATCCAGAGGTGCGTGGCGGGGTTTGAACCCACGACCTTCGGAATGAAAGTCGAGTGTCCTCCCACTTAGCCAACACGGCTTTTTGAATGAAATCTAGCATTAAAAAGTAAACTGTTTGTTTTTCCTGCGGTCGCCAACCCTTTTGCTGAGCGTGGCCAGCATTGACAAATACCGTTCATCGAAGATAATTTTAATTATTATCTTTACAGGCACCTCAATTCATTACCTTCAAAGATGGAAAGCTAGGAGTCAATTTTGGAGGATACCACGCCGGAGTGGGCATCGGCGGTGGAGCAGGTAATGTAATAATTATTAAAAAAATTATAAGTATGACAAAGACATGCAATAAAAAAATACAAAAATGTTTTTAAGAGTGCAGCATCGACTCGTAATAAAAGAGTGAGAAAGAGGGTAAATCGATCGATCTGCCAATAAAACTGTTACTCCAATCGCTGCAGCTTCAGTTTAACCGTGATCATGGCGCATGTAACTGTGCCGAAATATCGGGAAACTCGAAAGACAATCAGTCATGGTAAATATCCCGTTATAAATATAAATAATAAGAGAAATATAGCATCCCTAAAAATTTTTACTCTCTGTCACGGATGGATAAACATCTTTTTGCACTTTTGAATTTTTTTTTTTGTTTTTTATTGCAAAATTTGTATAAACTGTACACGGAACCCTAGTTGTATACATAGTATCTCTTACTAATGAAATTATTTATTGTATTTCATTTGATGGTCAAAATCTAATCTGATGGTACGTAAGGATGTGGATGGAACTGAAAAGTACCTACTACGGTCGATACTTATTCACTCTATTAAATAATAGGTATAAGCACCCCTATTTACGTTCCCGTACGAGATAGAGAAAATAAGGCCTTAATTTATCACGCTGGTTGGTGAATTTTTATAAAATAGTTAACTTTTTTTTTTTTTGGACAATCTACACAACATCTAGCCCCGTGATAAGCTCTAAGCTTGTGTTATGGGTACTAGATATCTGATATACTTAATACTTAATATAATACATACATATATAGATATTTGTATTATATATATTAAACACCCAGACCAAGGAGAAAAGTGCTTGCAGACCATACAAACAATTTTACCCTCGGCGGGAATCGAACCCGCTAGCTCTTGCTCTGCAAGCGGACATTCGCCCACCGCGCCAGCGAGGCAGTCGAACTAATTACCTATTATGACTAATTCATATTTATGTTGCAGGTAGCGGTGCTGCCGGTGGACTATTCGCTGAGGCAGGAACTCCCCACGGCCAAGCAGCGAGAGCTGGCTTAGGAGGTGCTGTGGACGGTAGTGGAAAATCTGCAGGTTTGTTTCAATTTACATAATAATTCTGTTTATACTATGATTTAAAACGGGTAACATACCATGATTTGACGGTTTAGTGAGTGGTAGTAGCACTAGTGAGTGTCAACCTCGCAATAAAAGACTCAGAAAGAGGGTAGACCGGTTCGTTTGTGAATAACCGTCTGCCCAAATCGCAAAGACAATGACAATTCAGTTGTTTCCGTGATCATGGCGCTTGCAACAGCGTCGAAATATCGGAAAACTCAAAAACAGTCTAATCATGGTATGTTACCCGTTTTAAATCATAGTATTGTTAAAAACCATGATAATTTAAAAAGTTATAATTATGTTTACATTTAAAATGTTTAAATAAATAATATTTCCTTTAGCAAACCGAAACTTCCAGCATTAAAAATTATTGAATATTCAAAATCAATAATCAAGAAATAGATATATTTTTAACTTCTATTATGAACTACTGGCCTACTTCTTATAAAATTTAAAAAGCATAACATAAAATTTTAAGCAACAGATTCTAAAATAAAAGCAAATTTAATTTCTCCTGTTTTTAATCTGCGCCAAGGCCGACTTTAGGGGTTAAGTGGTAAGTTTCATTTGTCCTGTAACAAAAAATCAACAGAGAAAAACCTGGTCAAAGCATATTTGAATATTTGAATATACGTCTTCTTGTGTGTCACATTGTACAACGTCATGTTTTGTCAAAGCATTGTTTTACAATGATATATTTTTACATGCAACAATATGGTGTTTCAACTCTTTTGTTTGTTATTAGCGAATGGTTTCAGAGTGCTCCAAATCTGTGTCGGTATGAGTTAATTATGATTGATGATAATGCCTCAGGTAATGTCCCCAATCCTTCATAGAGCGATAACGTATTTTTCATGTGCTAGGACTGGCATGCACTTGGATTAATTATAATTTCGTATAAGAGTACTAATAAAATACAGGATTTATTATTATATTTCGCATGATTTATTCATTATTTATCAAACAAAGAAAACCTTTGATTACAATTTGTTTTCACTAAAACTTTGAAGATAATCTTTGAATTTACCGCCAAATCGAGAAAAGACTCATTAAATAACTTTACTCGTTATGTCACATTATCTTCAAACAAATCAAGAAGGAACCTAATTTGATTAGATACTATAAGAATATTTATAGCTATTCCCAGTACCAACTGGTATTTTTTTCTGATTATGCCAATGACAAACTTATCAAGAACAAAACTAGTTTTGAGTTTTAAGAGTATAATAATTTGCATCGTTAATATGAAATTGAGTTGAACACACTCCAAAGAGAAATATTCCAATTAGTTGATACAAAAGTCTAGATTAACTTGTCAGAATCTTAAAATACTTTTAGAAACAAAAGTATTTTCATTTTCAAGTTGCTATAAAACACGCGTATTCCTTCGTCAGAAAAGTTAATAGTGACTTTTAATAAAAGTTTATGCATAGTAATTATCGTCATTGTTGTTTAATTTTTACTTCGAAAAGAACAAATATGTCCTGTCTTTCCGTCTGCTAAGCCCTTTGTCTCGGGAACATGTCACGACTGTAAAAAAATGCGTTTTTCCACATAGAATGGAATCGGAACAAGAACTATGTAATTCGGCAAGATACAATTGCCTTGTACAATATTTTTTTTTTTTTTTAGATATAAATAATTATCCCTCTACGCAGCATCACGTTGACATAACCATGAAAATTGACATTTGAAATTGAATGCATTGCAAATTGAATTGTTGTTTACAAATTTTGTAAACATTCACTCCTGATATCTTTCAAATGGCAATGCCAATTGATCCATAAAACTTGCGGTTTCGTGATATATACGAGTAAGTTATGGCCTTTCATTTGATAGCACAATATGGGCATATTAGTAAACAAAAAATTGTTTATTGCCTCTTTGACTCCTCATCTCTTTCAAATAGTAGAGAGTTTTTTAGCCTAAAAAAAACTCTACTATCTTCCAAACAAAACAAACAGAATCTGACAGACAGAGACAGAGAGAAGGGAGCTACGACAAATTGACTGACACATCTTTACCCTATTTGCGAAAATCCAAACACATTGCGTTGAACATTTGCAATAATCATAAAAAGGCTTTATTTATTTGTAAAATCAAGCAATGGAAATAAATAATTTTGTGTCTACTCTGAAGTAAAGAGATTTTTAATGATGATTAATCAGCAGTTTAATGGTATTATTATTAGAATTATGTAACGAGCTTATGTCTTATTATTTTTTAATTATTTCTGCGTCTTGACTACGCTAACTTGAACCTTAAACTGACAAAGTCAAAAGCATAGTTAATTGAGCATTCGCCTGTCTCGTTTAAAAGTCAGTGACTTTAAAGGTTTCTTCTTCATCAAGTTCGCTCACGTGAAAACTTTGTTAATATTCATTATATATTTTCTATTTTAAAATAATAAAATTTTAAGTTATTCGTATTGAAATGGCAGTAGGTACTGAGTGTTTACCTTTTCAAAGATGCAAATGGTTTTAAAAGGTTCTCCTTTTGCCAATTTTGGCTCAGTCAACACTGTGATTATTATTATGACGGGCATTTTAACAGTAAGGTTAATGAATCTGGGTTTTACTGCACTTTGGCGATCTAAACTACAATTTCGAGTGGCGGCAAAGTATTTACACCCTGCCGCCACTCGAAAGGGATTTTGGAAACATTTTCCAATTATCCCCTTTGCAGGGGATGCTCGCAGGTGATTTCTGTAGTAAGCCAAAATAAAGAACCACAACGTACGGAGCAGTCAATTTGTTATTTATTAAGATTGAGTCATAAACCTCATAAATGTATTAGTATTTCGGATGGTTATTTTACAGACGAACGCGCGTCACAGAAACCGGTATTTCAAATCTTAATTTGTGTCTTATTAAATTTTCTGACTAAAGTGAGACAAAAAAGGTTAAGTGCTTAATGTTTTCCTCAAATATGCTTCCTCAAAGGTTTGACTGCAAAACAAAGTCGCCCCGAAATCACCCACGATTGACGCTTATGGAAAATTTTCATTGTAATATTTTGATGTTCCCTTAGGAAATTAAATAATGGTTTTGTTTGAAACGAGTTGCCTACAAAGTACCGTATTTTGAACGATGCCCACGTGTGAATATTCTCGTTGAGAACACCGGTTGTGCGTAAGATACGGTTTCAACGTGTGTGGAATTCACCTTTTGTAAGTGCCAAGATTATGGAAATACGTTAAATGAATTCTCATATTATACTTCGGCTCAGGTAGGCTGGAGAGGTAGGTACGCTAACATCATCGTGAGTAAAATTTGCGCTTTTATTGGATATTTCTAAAGTAATGGTAAGTCTCGTTGGTAGCAATGTACCTGCTTGAGGCTTTACAAGATTGTAAAAGACATAAATTTGCTATAATCTGAAAGGCAGCGAGAACTAATGTTTTTTATCTAAACTTACTCTAATTTAACAACAACTTTTACCCCTCTACTATGCATAGAGCAGTACCTAAATTGTAATTTGATATCTTCTATATCCATAGATAAATTAAATAAAAGTTCAGACCAACGGAAACATTACATCTGTTATTCTTATTTTTTCTATAATATATTTGATAATGAAATTAAAACTATAGAAATCTACACAAGTATGATAGAAATATAAAGTAGTTCTATCAAAGATAGTAGTTTCCATTAATTGTTACATGTTTGTTTGCAATTGCAATAGGAAACGATTGTTAGTTTCATAATACATTCGATGAGTTACTGAAAATTAATGATGTTGCATTGCATTGCAACAGCTTAGCCTTCGCTTTTCTTTACGGCAAGCCTTTCTGAAGAAAAACTTACTTACTGTAGAACTATGAAACATAATGCATCTTGCTAAATGCGAAGTTGCTAGGAACATAATAAAATTATTTTAACAACAGAAAAGATGGTTGGCACACTTACTCTCCCTCTCCGAGTGAAAGACAACAATACAATACAAAGACAACGGTTACAATTGTCTTTAAGGAATCCGTGTTTATATTATTCAGTGGCAAGGTGGGCGAAGATCCGCTTGCGGTGAAACAGGTAGCTGGTTCGATGCTCGCCAAGGGTTTATTATGTTCTGCCGAACTTTCTAGTTAATCTGAGTGTTTAATATGTATTTCAATAAATTTATATCAGATATTTATAGTACCCGAAACACAAGGGTTAACCACGGGGCTAAATGTTGTTGTGTGGATTGTTTAGATGTTTTTATTTATCACTAATCAGGCCCTTTTCTACATAAATATGAATTAATATATAAAAGTAGGTACCTATTTATATTGGATTAATAACATAAGTTTTCCAGCATCCGTAACACAATCCTAAAGCTTACGGTTTGTGGTTGTCAATAAAACCGCTTATATATTACCACCGCCGATTGCAACACTAGTAGTGTTATACTGTTATTTTTTCCTAATTAATTCAAATCATTTTATTTCAGACAACATTAATTGAGTGGGAATACAAATTAAATGTCCATATTAAATTAAAACACATTAAGAAAAACAAAAGAAAATAATAAAATACTTTTAACATTAATAATAATAATAAAATTAAGAGTGTAAGAAATGATGTGCAATAAAGTTGTTATCTATCTAACTACAATACTTTTATGCACAGGTGGTCTCTTCGCTGGTGCTACTGCTGGTGGCAACGTGCGAGCTTCAGCTGGTCTTGGGGGTGCAGCAGGAGCTGAACAAACCGCCGGTGCTGGCTACGCAAACGCTGCAGCCGGCAACCGCGAAGCCGCATCTGGCCTGGTAGGTGACAGACAGCAGATAGAACTCTGGAAACAGCAGAGGAGAGAAGAGAAACGCAGGAGGAAAGAGGAAAAGAAAGCTGTCAAAGCTGCTGCTATGGCTAAAATCGAATACGGTCCTTATTTTTGAGGGACAATAAGTCTTGAGTATAATAGTTAAAAAGATAATTTTTAATGTCAATAAATAACATACTCAGGAATATTAATATTGGTTATCACCTAGCAAGTAGTTAGTTTAGCTGTATTTAATCATATCACAATGATTTTAATCAACAAAGAGCTCTAATGAACTGATATCAATTTAAAAAACATTTTTATATAAGTAAGTTCATCTTCTTACGTCATGGACCAGTAATATTGTGTAGTTGATAATTATACTATTTGAAATTACAATATCTCAAAACATACTCAGTGTAAACTATCTTTAATACTCATTTTTAGCTATACTTAATTTTTAAGGTAACTAACATTAAAAACCTGATAATATAATTACCCGTCTTTTAACAACTATTCCGAAGCCCAAAACGAGGATACCGTACTAACGTCTGGTTCAAATTTCTCACGGAGTAAGGTAATAATGCCATTTTTTGCATGCTAGCTGCTCGTGCACGAAAATACATCCACATTTTCCGACTTTTCCGAGACTCCATTATCAATGTTTACATCACCGTTACACCCTCATTAAGCATAGCCTCACGTTTCTGAAAGCATGGCAGTCGCTCTTTCACATTCAACCACAATATTCGTTAAGAGAAAAGCTCCTTACATAGTAAGTTGCTTTTTTGGTAGCGTAGTAACTTTCAACATTATAAATTTAATGTAATTTTGAACGAGAAAAGCAAGCTTAGTCTGCAATGTACTTTGTAAGTAAAAGTTACAAACTTTACAGGGTGGGCAAGCATCTGGAAGTGGTTCATATGGCTTTGAATTTTCTGGCACAAAATCATATGGGGTCCCGAACGTTGTCATAAAAGAGACAGAAGTATCTGCCGTCCCAGTTGAAAAACACGAGCACAAAGTTCACACAGAATTGAAACTCGATAACGAAATTAAACACTCAGAAACACCAAATGTTGAGGCACACGTTGAAGTTAAAGCTGTCGCACCTGTGGCTGTTGCGAAAGAAGTAAGTCTGGTGACATTATTATTTGTATTTATTTGTCTTTCTTTACAGGGTATTATGTCTTCCCTCCTGTCATTTTTTTCGCCAAAACGGCTAAGGAGTTTCTCAAGGCATGTTTGGTGGACGCTATCTCCACAACCAAGTATCTCTCGCAAGGTTTGATTTGAATGGGGTGATTGGCGTTATGTTTGCACAAAAATGATATACTAAGTATATATACCATGTATTCCATGACACTTGGAAACCACTAGTATAGCAGATACAGATAGGTTTCCAAGTACTTAGTCACATGTTGTAAACTGATCAAGAACATTATTGAACACAAAATCCCTGATGACATGGGACCATTTTGCACAGTGCTAAGTAAATTTCATGTTGATTCCATTTTTCACCGACCAGTTTAGAAGTTGTATGAAACAACAAACAAACTGTTTCTAAAACCAAGTACTTTATACTTTTTTTAAATGTGTTTAATTACAGGTTTTCGTCGAGCCCCAGCCTGCATTTGTCGAGAAAACTATTGTCCACACACATTATAAGCCAAGCCACCACCACCACAAGACTTACATAGGAGGGTGAGAAATTAAAATAAATTTTATATAAAAAAACCCACATTCATTTTCGCACGAAATTTACTACTATTTTAATTTACTAGCAACTCAGTCGTACCCGTACAAAACCTACCAAACTAATACCTCATAACTATTACTAGGAATATAAAGTTGGGTGTGACATTCACAGAAACAATATGAAGTACACAATTGATGCCAAGAACTGTAACAAACGAAGTTTTTGAAGTGATAATTATATTATTTCTTAACCGATCCATAGGATATTATTTCTTATGGACCGGATTGTCAGGTAACGCGTAAGGATGCCAGTCTGTCTATTATTCCCTTATATACCTCACCTTCACCTTCCTTTCACGCATACGGCGCGGGAGGTAGACTCTTGTCGCTAGAGTGAGACACACACAGCGGCCATATTTAAAGTAACTACTTTTGTGTGAGACGAGACGCACACGTTTTTTTTTAATATAAACCAAATAAACCATATAATTATATGTATAAACTACTTAAATAAATATAAATATTTCCAGACATTTCACACAACAACATCTAGCCCCGTGGTAAGCTCTAAGCTAGTGTTACGAGTACTAATAGATATCTGATATACTTAATATAATAGTCATACATATATAGATATTTTTTATTATACATATTAAACACCCAGACCAAGGAGAAAGTGCTTGCAGAACATACAAACACTTTCACCCTCGGCGGGAATCGAACCCGCTACCTCTTGCGCCGCAAGCGGACCCTCGCCCACCGCGCCACTGAAGCAGTCACTTTAACGCATTGTATTAGTTAGCAAGAGCTTAAAGTTTATTCTTCGTTGTAGAGGTGCAATTTACTATATTAAATAATTATATATGAATTATACATTAGTTTTTTTTTTTACTTTGGATATAATAAATCAGCCTATCACAACGTAATGCAAACGGTAGAAGCAGGAAAAGCAAAGACTTATACCAGCATTAAAGACGTAATGGCTGAATAATAAATCAACTAGGAAAGAGATTAATGGGAATAAAAAAGTTTCACTGATTCCAATTAGTTCACAGCGAGCGTACTAGAATGCTATGGACGTGTCAGCCCAATCTAAACATACAAAAGAGAAACAATTAAGTAATAATTAAAATTCTGTGCAGCTTATCCAAAAGGAATTGCTTGCTGCAAACAAGTCCAAAACTTCATTATTTAAACTAATTAATTAGCTTCGTATGGCGCCTTAATTGTAAATAAAAATAATGTGCTTGTATGAGTATTATGTGGTTTATCACTTTTTAAGAGATGGAAATACTATTTAATAGAGTATGGTTTTGACTGTTGTTTTGATTGTTAAAATATTACTCTTCAAAGTGTTAATAACTAGATGAGCTTAACGACAAACTAGGTCCTTTAAATTTATAGAATAGAGCATCGAACATCTTTGGCATACCTACTCGACCGCCATTTTGAAATGTGATCGGCGGCCAGTGATGAAACTCATGTCAATCGACAGAGTAAATGATTACAAACAAAAAGTGTTCTATGATCAAATCTCCTAAGTGATACGGTTTCTGAGATATTTACAAAACATGTAAATAAATAAGAATACAAAAATGTTCGAACCCGTTTATAAAAAAATGTTCTGCTCTGGAAAATTTCTATGAAATACATATACAAAGCATCTAACTAAAGTTACATCTTTCTAAATCTCAATACATTATCACTTTCAATAGAGGAACAATACCAACGACCTGTGAAAAATGCAGAATCCTTGGGGGCAATTCGCAAAACTCATGTTTATGGTTCGTGAATAGCAGCTAGTCCGCTGTCAACAGCCAACGTACTTCTTGTCATAATGAGTCTTATTGCTTCTTCTTATTTGAGATCAATGGCTAACGTGACTGGCTATATAAACATTATACCGCCACGACAAGCTGTCAAAAAAAAACTTTTCATCTCTATCCTAGATACATATACAAAATCATTTATTGCCAGGAGACGCAAAATGGCGTTCAACTGAGTAAATTTTTTTTCACTTTATAATTTGAATTAACTCGACACTGGCAAATTGTCGCTTTAAGCGCAAAGTCCAATTACAAGACACTGAACTGAACTGAACCATTTATTGCCATTGTTTGGTTTTACAAATCTAAGTATCAGTTCAGTACCTAGTTCAGTACTCTGGCGCCGGAACATTGAAGCATTATCCCCTGTTTTAGTTATATCGGCGGAGAAGCCCATGCCCCTCCACCGCCACCACCGCCACCAGCCCAGAAGCGAGTCGACGTCGGATTTGTAAACACTGGCCACGTAGAAGCAGGGTCCGGCATTTCTGAATCCGCGGAACACGGAAATGGAGGCCAAGTCACTTATAAGAAGGAGGTCTTCGTCGAAAAGAACCCCCAATTCTTCAGAGATATCTTCAACGTGAGTTTTATTAGATACTCTTATTCTATCGGCGGCGTTGCTAGTATTATATTGATTCTCACTACTGGGAATTCCCGCGAGATTAATATATAATCCACGGTAAAATATTCTATATGTACTAAAAATGGAATAGTTTTGAAATTGGACCAAATATAACAAATAAGTTCCTAAACCTTATAATTTATTTAACTTTATAATACACCGTGGACACGTACCGTACACGGACCGTAGGACACCGTGGTTCGATGAATGAATGTCGCTTCTAGAATCTATTGATTGCTGGCTGAAAGCCACCTACCATCCGTATTTAGTAGTTATTTTTATCGGTAAAATGACCATAATTCTAAAAACCCTCAGTTCAGAGAGATGTCAAAATTTCTCTCACCTTTATATCCTATCAGTAAACGGTCATTTACCTAATTGAGGTTTGTCAGAACTTAATTAATTACATTAAACGAGAATTTACGGGCTCACGGTAGATTAAGGCCGCTTCTAACCGTAGTTGAAATCTTTGTAAGAGGCATATGTGTCCTACGGCTGAAATGACATGATGATTGAACGAAGATACTTCATTAGACATTATACACTTTTTAACATGCACGTTTTGTTGTTTGTAGGACTTACATAGAATTTTATCAACAGATTCCGATCTCAACACTGCAAGCGGTTGGAAACCTCCTAAGCAACACAGCAGGTGGCACCAGTATCAAAGTGGAGAAATCGGCTTCTGTTGGCGCAGGTGGTTATGGTCAAGCTGGTTACGGTCAAGCTGGCTATGGTCAAGCTGGCTATGGTTTAGCTGGTGGTAGTTCTTACAATCCTGGCTATGGCCAAGTAGAGATAGTCCCAAAAGAAATTGGGAGAGTGCAGCTTGAAAAAGATCTACAAGTGGGCAGTCAAGCTAGTGCTTATGGGCAAGCTAATGATGGCTTTGCGAACTTCGCAAAATCCTTTCAATTTGGAGGTTACGGCCAGTTAAATCATGGATATTAGTTATTAGACTGTAGTATTCATTTAGATTATGTCTTAACTATTTTGTTTTAATTTAATTAGGTTTAACAGATGGTGTTTTCTATTAAATAGGTAAACAAAAAACATCTTTTACTTTCGGTATAAAGGATCTAATGACCTTGTAGGTTCCTTTAAACAATAATTCTAAAAAGCAATTGCAGATCCCTTTGTTCCCAGATCCAAAAATTATATTATAAGAAGTAAATTACAAATAAGTGTACTGTTAAAATAAAATGTAGCAAGGGTACGAGGACAAATCCTACTTAAGTGGCAGTTGAAATTATATCTCAATTTTATAGCACCGATAAGGGTCTTTAACCTACCCACGATGAACAAGATATAATCGGGCGCCTCGCGCCATCCCAATCTTGATATTTTTATCTGAATTTTCTAACGTTTTTACTTTACGATCATTCACATAAACGGGGTTTATGTGTTTTACGGTCCACTTTTGGCAAGCTTGTTCAACTAATCGGTTTATATCACGCATTTTACGAAATTTATTTGTTAAAATATTACTTTGGAGATATCGTGGTTTTGAACTAAATCTCAAGACTTAGATAGAGGCTGTTTCGTTTGTGAATTTATTGCCTATCTATATGCAAGTATGGACCAGTTATGCCGTGATCAGAGCTTGCAACAGCATTGAAAAATCTAAAAACTCGAAATTCGTATTTGGTATTATATAGTAAAGTAATATTAAATAATCGATATTCATATTGGAAAATTACATGTTCGCAAGAGAGCATTTTCAATAAATAAAATTGGAACAATATTAGTTTATTCTACCACTTAAAAAAATTACATTCTCATCATCCTGATTTCACTCACAGCTTGGTTCGAACCTCCTCTTGCTCCCCAATATATAACTGTCCTTTTAATTTTATCTAGTTATTTATTTTTATTACTTTAAAATTGAGCAATTTTTTTATTTTCCCTCAGAATCAGATATCACATCGAAGCATGCACCAGAATCACAAATATCATCTTCATCGGATGCAAAGATCTCGGTACAGACACCGAATGCATCCAAATTCTTTGACGACATTCTCGCCGTAAGTTCATCTACTCATCCATTTTCATTTCGCAAATGTTCGAAGTGATAACTTCTTATGGGAACATGAAACGGTTCGTAACGTAACGAGTAACGGCGCCTTTAAATGTGGGTTCCCTTTCACTCTCCCGCTATCTCTCTCTCACCCACAATGCTAGCCGTATTTGAACTTATCACTTCTGACAAGGGTCCCAAACGCACACGTTTTTTTATTTGCACTTATATTTGGTTCTGAGCTTTGATGTGGGGCTTGCTTTGACTTTTAAACACATTTTACAACAGCTTAATATAGCTTTGTTAGTTTAAAGCCGACTTTTAGGCCGACTGATAGGGCATCTTTGCCTCTCAGGGTCACCTACTCACCGTTACATTAAGAAAGCGGTGTTGATCTGTAGTCTAATTAAACTCTGATATCTAAGAATTTATCAACAAAACTAGATTATCGGTTATGTTTATGAAAGGTAAAAACTTTAAATTCTTGCCACACGTTGTATATTTCGAAAATAATAGATTATGGTATTATTAAAATCAAAATGCATGAAGTTTTTTTAATATCTTTCGAAGTTATATCACGATTTTTCATAACATTTATTCTCATCGCTTTTATTACGTCTCAACCTGTCACAACTTCAACACCAAGTTTACTTTGTTCATTTTTAGAATTAGGTTATGAGTAAAATGTCACATTGGCTTGAAAAGGGTTTTGTTGAAAGGAAAAATGTTGAAAATGATGTAGCACTGACAATATTACCCTTCAGGTTGCTTTCAAAATGTAAAGATATGCGGGAACAATATTAAAAAAAAATTAAGTTGATTAGCGTAACGTGATATCATTGGTTTTAGGGATATCTAAGAGGTCATTTCAATATTATATAAAATAACTTTAGTTGAAGCGCAACGTGACTGTTGAGCGTTGCAGTATCTGTAGAGTATTATGACAGAAAGATAGACATAAGTTCAAGACTTATTTCCAATGTTCGTTAATAATGGAAATAAGATTATCCTAACCATTCACATTTTTTTAAACTCAGATGTTAAAATCGTATAATATAATTAGTTCTGACTAGTGATGTTGTTATTAATTTTCATGTAGATTTTCAAATTCTAAATCTTTGAATGCAAATTTTGGAGTTCCCTTTATTTAAACATTTATTAGACAGGCTTTCGATATTAGAAGACTGAAAATCGACCATAAGTTACATTAATACCATTCAAACAATAATTAAAATCTAAAATTAAGATACGTGAAACATATAATTTGAAAAAGTCTTAGGGCTCAAAGATAATACTAGTATTAGATTGAATCTAGTTGTCAGCACTAAAACAGATTGATGAAAAAATACCTTGCTTACTAATACATAGACAATAGAAGAAATCAACTAACGACAAATTTGAAGTGGCTTCAGAACCGCGCTTAAGATAAATAAAATTATCAAAACTTGAGGTAAGTTCGCGATGAAATTGAAATAATTTCCCAATGCCAAATGAAATAACATCAAAGCACTGAAATTCATCCTCAGATTCCAATTAATACACTTGGAGCGGTAAACAAATTCCTGGAAAACAACGTCTCAGGAAGGAAGAGGATTCAGGTAAGCAGAATTTTTGATAATAATAAATTTATCTCTTTGAATTATCCAACAAAAAATGTATTTGCTACACGACGCGAAAGGTTTTTATTCTCTGCCTTTTTTCATATTTTAATATAGTATTTAGCTTCTACGTTTTTCCTGTTCGTTCGAGAGACTCAACTTATATTTATAAATGTGAAATTAAATTTGTTATAGTGATGGACAATGTATATTATTGTGTTTTTATATTATGGGCAAACAATATCTATTGACTGTCTTGTTTGGGTTACAAGATTTATTTATTAAGCCTTCCGAACCTTATCATATCTTTAATAACTCTTAACTGTACAACAACTTGTAATGCAGTAATACAGGTACAAATTAAGATGTGTACAGAGTAAATTAAATTAACAATCCGAGAACATCTTAATTGATTCTGAGCATTGTTATGTTTAGCTGTATTACTTATTCTATATTATAAAATATTTGGATATAACTTTGTTGTTCTTGTATTACTATTATTATTATTATTTTTATGTCACCGCACCGTCCAGTTATTTGTTGAGCATTTTCCTCTCCATCCAAAGGTTGTCTGGAAGAAATTCGACGCCCCCCGCGAATAATCCGGTAATCGTAAAAGTGTAAATGTTCAGGAAAAATAAAAAACCATTTTTCCTTAATAACTCCATTTAACAACAAGTATCAGAGACTTTTTATATCGCATAAGGAAGCTAATTTTTTCAGTTATCTGGTTATTTCAACAAAATTTAACTAGGCCCATGGGCTTCCTTATAATTTAGCTGGATGCATTTTACTATATTAGTGTACGTGAAGGTCTGGTCAGTAATGTCTCTTACGATATTGTTCGTGTAAGTTTATATTTTCGACGGCAACAGTAAAATCTTCTTGCGATATTATTCGTGTAAATTTATATTTTCGATGGCAATGGTAAAATCGTGTAACGCTATTATTCGTGTAATTTGTTTTGTATACTGAACATTTGTAAAAGCCAATTATGTGGTTATTCGATTGTTTGAGAGTAACGTACATTTTATTGTTATGACTTTTACTGTTTATTCGAATAGTTTACTAAAGTATTATTTGGTGATTTTTATAGTATATTTTATGAAATAAAGCCTTAATTTCATTAAATATACTATAAAAATAAAGGGCATTCTAGTAAACGAAACAACTTTGGTTAGTTTGAGAAAGCACGATAGTTATTATTATTATAAAAAATGACACTGCACTGAAGACACGACTATTACACTTGATTACACAATCATGAAAATTATAATAAGGTCTATTACAGTTAAAATTCTTAATCAGAATCCTCATCGTGACCTGATTCAGTATCACAAAAGCTTAAGTTCCTATAAAATTGTTGATAATGGTGGGGAATTGCTTGGGAGTTACACAGGCTTAGGAGATCGTTATACAGAGCTTTCTTAATAGGGAGGGGCTTGTCGTATGCTGGCTTTAATTCAATACTTTCAATTGATTTGGACACCTGTTTCTGCCGTCGCTGTCTACTTCTGCCTGCATAGTAATCCAATTCAATATCCTGCATCCAAACCTAAACGAGATGAGGAGTTAAAAGTGGAACAGATGGATTTATCAGGGGATTTACGTATCCTGAGAGAGGAAATTGCAGATCTTAAACAACTCCTTAGCATTGGCCGTTAAGACCATCGTCTCTTATGAGTCCAAACTGGAAAAGTATGCCGATCATGTACAATTTCTACATAATAAGGTTATAGAATCAGAAAGCCGGTATTTTCAACCTCCGCTTGGGTCATCTGACGGTAACTAAACGTTGGTCGCTCCAATACGACTAGTTGAGACTCCGTTGTCGTCCGACGAGTTCCCGGTGTTGCCACCTACTATGCAGCCGCTTACAAATAACCATAGTATACGAAGAGCAAAGAGCTCTGCGGTGTCTAATTTTCCTATATCGGCAAACAATACTTTGTTGGTGACAAACAATAATGGACTTCAAATAAGAGGCTCTCCGAAATAAAAAAAGGGGAGAATAACTTGTTGAACACCATCGTGGCTGTAGAAAGGAAAAAACACCTTCATGTCTGGTTCTTACACCCTGAAACTACCGTGGAAACCTTGACAGATCACGTTCAATCTGTGTGCAAAACCTCTGAGGTGATTACTCATCGTTCGTAATAGGTGTTCCTGAAAGCGCTTACGAGCTGTTGTCTAATGGTTCCGTATGGCCTGTGAATGCTGCGTTCTCTGAATGGCAGTGGTTTCGAAAACACACAGCAAATCGCAACGCCGTCAAAGCACAAAAACCACCTTCGCTCTAAGCCTCGCCCCCAATATGCGAGTATATACTACCAGAATGTACGAGGATTAAGGACAAAACTAGACGTGTTTACCCAGGGCATGCTGGCATCGCCAGAAGACCTATTCGCGATTACTGAAACGGGTTTGAATGACTCGTTCAGCGATGGCGAGCTTATACCTCCGGGCTTCAGTGTTCATCGTTGTGATCGTGCGGATGGACGGAAACAAGGAGGCGCTTTACTAGCCGCGGCCCCGTCCCGCCTAGACTTGAGAAATATTGCACTATCCATTAATGTAAATGATTTCGTATTTGAACTTGTATGCTCTATGATAACAGGAAAGAGTAAAAACCTTTTTGTATTTTGCGTTTTATACATACCTCCTGGTAGTAAAGAACAAGAATATTTATCATTGTTTAAAGAAATCGAGAAGTTATGCTCTCGTTATCGTAAAATGCTAGTTGTAGGGGATTTTAATTTATACTCGGCCTCAACTGATATAAATAATTACTACGAGTATTTTGTTGCTTACTGTGGATTTCATCAGGCTAATAATATAATGAATTGTAACGATCGAGTTTTAGATTTAGTTTTGTCCAACTTAGATGATTTTGATATAGAGGTAAATGTTTGTAATAACCCGATTGTACCAATTGACAATCAACATCCTCCACTTGTTGTAAACTTGAGATATTTTGATAGTCACCGGCTGAGTGGTGAACCCTGCCATACTTATGTTCAGTCTGGGAATCAAAGATGTCAATGGGATTATAAGAGGGGGGACTTGCTAAGTCTTTATACTGAAATCGGTAATATAGACTGGTCGATGTTATATAGCATGAAAGATACAAATAGAGCTGTACCATACTTTTATTCATTAATAAATAATGCTATCGATAGGTCGGTGCCGCGCAAGGATAACTATAGTCATAAAAAACGTCCCTGTTATCCAGATTGGTATACCCGTGATATTAAATACGAGATAAAATCTAAGTGAACTGCACAAAATATATAAAATTAGTAAATAAATGATTACCATGATTTCTCAAATAAGAGAGCGCTTGTAAAAACAATGATTAAAGAGGCTTACGATGCATATATATATATACGTTACAAAGTCGTTTTTCTAAAGATCCGAAGTCGTTTTTGACTTTTATAAAATCTAAAAAGTCTAAATTACGCCGCTCTTGTATCATTAAAGAGGGAAATGAGCTGTCTCCGTCAGAATGTAGTCAAGAATTTGCGAGCTATTTCCATTCAGTCTACAACGATAAACCTCCTAGACTTGATGTTGCAGAGGCTATGCGCGCGGCGGTAGGAAGCAGCGCTCAACGCGTGGTAGTAGAGCGCTTGACACACTCCGATGTCAAATTTGCACTGAAAGTGCTTAAGCCGAAGTTGTCGTATGGTCCTGATGGAATTCCATCTTTCGTTGTAAAGGATTGTAGAGAATTCTTCATAAATCCTCTTTTGTATATTTTTAATCTTTGCATAGAATCCGTTGCAATAGGCATAACCGAAGTAAGGAGCCACTCGATAATGAATATGGCTGGATATCGTTTTCTAAATAAAACCCCGAATAAACCTGTACTAGCACTTACTTAAATAACGAAGAAAATTTTTTACCCGAATAATATCGTAACAATGTATACTGTCAAATCATATTGATATTTTGTTTCGTAAAGATCTAAAACCATATTATTCGTTTAAAATAATTTTTAATTATTTTTTATGGAATATACGCGTAGTTTTTCATATCTTCGTAAATAAAGATAGAAACATTCTGAAAAAAATTCACATGGTGTATTTTGACTTCTAGATGCCGAAAAACGCATAACATGAAAAACCCCGTAATAGGTCATTACCGGATTATTCGCGGGGGACGTCGAATTGGTTTAAGCAATAAGGCCGCCCATTACGCATTTTGTATTTAGCTTTAAGTCCATTTTTGTTTTCTTTTATCTTGGTGTGTAATAAATAGTTATTATTATTATTATTGAAATGTGATATTGCTAGCAAGACTATTAAATGTAATTTTGCTTTATTTATTAGATCATATATATTATGTACATATAAATGTACGCTTTTTATAGACATCATCATTATCATATTATTTGATTAATTTTTATCAATATTAAAACTTGAAACGGGTAGCCTGGTAGGTTACCCATTTCAAGTTTTAGTTAATAGCATGACTAGGCGCTTTCAATAGAGAATATGGGAAAACTCAAAAACCGTAATATCTTGGTTTATTACCCTTTTTAAATTTAAATATTTCATCATCATTTTTTAATGCATCAATCTATCATCTAATGAAAATATCCTTCTTAATTAATTATTAATCATTTTTTTTTTAATTTTTCCAGCAGGTATCTCAAGATGGAGCTGAGGAGGTCGCTGAATCACGCGTCAGACTTGGACCTCACGCCAGGAGGAGGGCCAACAAACGTGTTATTGTTGTTCATGAAACACCGAACGAAGCAAATAAAGAAACGAATTGATCAAAAAAACAAGAATAATGTCAAAATCGGCTTATATGTAAGCCGCTGATTTTTTGTTTAGACATTCTACAGGCATTTCTTTGTTATAGAAAGAGCATTTTCATTGACTGTGGTTTTACTTAGAAATGAGGAGAAATTTAATATATTTTTTTCATTTGAATTAGTTCTAGTTTTAGAATATTTTTTTATAACTGCTTGTACAAGTTTTAGTGTCAATTACGAATTAGGTACCAACCGGTACAACAGTTTAATAATGGTAATAGTTTTTAATTGAAATGCAAGTACAATAAATTAGAGCTTCGTTTCTTTTTTTTTTTGTTTTTTGTATGGACAATGGTATTTTCATTTTTAATATTAAGCGTCTGAGCTAGTTTAAGATAATTGTGATTATTTGTAGAGGCTTTCGGAATTATGTACCTGAATATGATGTGGTTTACATAATGTCACATTATACTAATGTAATTAGATTTAAGATTGTATACACACAACCTTTTTCTATGTAAAAAGGCCTAGGTTTTTTAAATAAATTATCAGTTTTCGATAACAACATGTCCTTTTTTTATTTTACTTCGTATTAACAATATATTCTTACTATCTATCAAAGCGAATTTTCCCATTTAATAAAATAATTAATTATTAAATTTAAATAGTGTTAATAATTTTTAAGGATTATTACTTTAAATTTCATATACGATTGTAAAATTGTGATTGAATAAATGAATTGAATACCTAATATAATTTACATACAAATATATGTGGATATTTTTTTTATTATTCAATGTAAACACCCTTTGGAAAGTGTTTGCACTTGACCTCTCGGCGGGAATCGAACCCGCTATCTCTTGCGCCCCAAGTGGGCCTTCGCCTACCGCCCCAATATGGCAGTCACCATTTCATCTAGTTTTTGTATAACAAAATGACGTCGAAAGCTATTTCATATCGTCTCAGCCTTTGATTAGCTACTATAGAAGACACCTCAAAATAAAATCACACAATTAAAGAGCTTACAGAGGGTTAATAGTTATTAAGTAAATAAATATTTGCTGAATCCACGTTGACAGGAATCAGCTATTTTGGTAGGTAATACACAACAACTATTATACAAAAATATTTGTTCAATTTAACGCACACGGTACACTACTCTCAGATAATTAAAACCCTAAATAAATGATGAGAAATTTTATTAATTACTATTACCAGCAGTGCGTATTGTTAGATATAATTAGAATGGAAATCTTTGTTTGTTTTGTTCGAAACAGTAGATAATGGAAATATTAGGGACTGCTAATTATTTTCGTACCCCGTTCAATACCACCCTGGATACCAACCCCGAATGTAATGTGTTTGCAGACAAACCGGTATGTTTACGAAAGAGTAAGTGTTTTTGTGAACTTCACATAAATATATGTTTTTATTCAATCACGATAGGCCTTATAAATTGGCTCAGAGTCGCTCAACGGGCTATCAAGAATGCTATGTCGGGGTTTCTTTACGCTATCGAATGAAATGATAGATAGATAGCCAAGCGGGTTAGCTCCTTGAAGTGGCAGTGGGCAGCCATATCTCAACAAAGAACAAAGAACAAGAACAAATGGTTCTCGGGGCTAAAAAGTTTTAACTGGAGAACGAAGCCTGCCGCGGAACGGCAGGCGCTGCGTAGGACGTCAACCAAATACATGGACGGGCGACTTGGTAAAGAGTACTATACAATCGCATTGTCAGTGACAGATATGTATTGTGTTTTACAAGCTTATAAACCACACTTAAGACTTATTTCACAAAATTCGGGTAAACTAAGCAATGTTTATGTTAATTAATAAACGAAGTCGTTCAGTTACAGCACCCAGCCTTATCGCACCTGACCTATCTGGGGGCACGGCAGTGCCCCCACCAAGTCGAGCAAAAAAGCGGCACGGCCGTACCATCCTTTTCTCGAAGCAATTCAGGCCATTTTCGACCCCCTGTAACTTCGTTGTGGATAAAACTAGAAGACTGAAATTTTCAGTAACCATGCAAGATTGTAAAGACACGGTATATTTCAAATTTCATTCAATTTGAACCAGTATTTTAAGAATTATAACGGGTCAAATTTCGTAATTTTGTCACTCACTGACTGACTCACCGATCATCAAAATTCTAAGGCACTTCTAGCAGACCTAGAAGCTTCAAATTTGGAATATAAGTAGTGTTTGGTGTATGAATCAAGGAAAAACTAAAAAATCTATAAAAAAACCGGTATAGAGGGCGCTGTCGTACCTTTTCTCGAAGCAATTCAGGCCATTTTCGACCCCCTGTAACTTCGTTGTGGATAAAACTAGAAGACTGAAATTTTCAGTAACCATGCAGGCATTGTAAAGACACGGTATATTTAAAATTTCATTCAATTTGAACCAGTATTTTAAGAATTATAACGGGTCAAATTTCTTAATTTTGTCACCCATTGACTCACCGATCATCGAAATTCTAAGGCACTTCTAGCAGACCTAGAAGCTTTAAATTTGGAATATAAGTAGTGTTTGGTGTATGAATCAAGGAAAAACTAAAAAATCTAGAAAATACCGGTATAGAAGGCGCTGTCGCAACGCCACGTATATACGAAATATGTACTAAAGTAATAACAATGCGAAATATAAATAAATCCAATCTAGACCGGCAAAACGAAAATTATATGGACATATATACAATAAGTAGAAGGTACCGAAAAGGAAAAAAGTAGAACTGTCTACAAAATACAAAAAGAAATGAGATCCCATCAAAAACAATACTTGTCAAAAAAACCAAGTCGCGCAACTCAGTTGTTCTGCGGTAAAAAGTTGTGAGATCCAAGTAAATCCAAGTCTTCAAATTTCGTCTCAAAATTCTTTATTGTTTTATATAAATATATTGAGACTTGGCCATCGCACTAAATAATTGAATTTACACGTGTTTTCAGGCGATTGAATTAACACGTGTTTTCAGGCGATTGAATTAACACGTGTTTTCAGGCGATGGCCAAGTCTTAATATATTTATATAAAACATTAAAGAATTTTGAGACGAAATTTGAAGACTTGGATTTACTTGGATCTCACAACTTTTTACCGCAGAACAACTGAGTTGCGCGACTTGGTTTTTTTGACAAGTATTGTTTTTGATGGGATTACATTTACAGCACCTGTCAATATTTTTGACACAGCAGCCTAGTGCCAGTTAAATATAATATACAGGTTCTAATTAAAGTTTCGGTTAGTATGGGAAGGTCTGAAAATATTAGACAGTAAGATTCGTTCTGAGGAACCACGTTATCGATTTTGGCAAAATAAATTGAATCCATATTATTTAAAAAAAACTTGTATCTTGTTTGGAATCGAATCCGGACTTTTTTAAAGATTGATATTAAATAAAAAGGTTTTTTTGGTCAATGGTTTGTTACGTCACCTAGCTATCTCACTTTGTCACATGTGAATGAGCAAAATAGACAGATATATTTATCCGTTCAAAATGGTGAAACAGGCCCTTAAATTAGTTAAGAAGAGAAATTATCATTATAATACAATATATTTCGATACAAAGAATACGTTCAAATATTTAAAACATGAGTAGCTACTACATTTCGTTGCCTACTTAAGCATTTGTCTCCCACGCACAGGATTTGGCTTTGAACCAATATTTCTTTGATAAAAAAGCAATAGGTATGTAACCTTTACCCACAAAAAAACGTATGGAAATGGGAACACAAAAGAAGCGTTAAAATGTCTAACTTATGTTACACACACCAAACAAGCAATTTGTTACGTAATAAACACATAAAGTGGTTGTAAAAACTTCCCACGACACTTATCGTAAAAATCCTTACCTAGTTGTTTTGCTTAGCTTTAGAGAAACCACACTCTTCGCTTTCTTGTAGGATAAATATTTAGTGTGCGCCGTTATACTATAAATATATGTGGAGCATCAGTTCGTGAATAAATTGGGACAGACGCTCATAAACAATGTTGTTAAGGAAAATCGAAGGTTATTTCTTTATTAAGTATGATTTATTCGTACATTAATTTGTTTGTGTTTTCAGATGTTTTATTGTTATCATTCGCTGTGTACCTATCAATACAAAAGACAAAGGACAAATGCTATGAGTTGGCATGGTGCGATAACTTGTGTGGAAATTTCAAACAGTCGTTATCTTGCTACTTCCAAACAGAAACATAAAAGTTGGCTTAGTGCGTTATTTAGTATAACTAACTACTGGTCCCTTTCCCCTTCTAGGAGAAGCCGATTCCGATTCTGTTTAGATTGTAGAATTTAAAATATAGATCAAATATTCGATGAAATGTTAATTTTAATATATTAGTCCTTGAGGGAGGCTTATGTATATCGGCTGAAATGATGATGAAACGAATGTGCAATTGGACGGACACAAGATATATTAATAACTTTTCTCTGGCCAGACAGAAACACCAACCGGCTAAATATATACATTATACACAGACTGTCAAAAGGCAATATTTGATTGGAGATAATATAACTAGCTTTCAAAATAGAACTGCCTGCCTATTTACCTAATTTTGATTATAATCCTAACTGGTTCCGACCGATGTCAACCACAGTTCTATCACACTTTGTGGAGACGTCGTCTCTCTCTAAACTCTTGGGACAGAATGCCTAAAATGGAGTGACTAAGTACATAGTCCTTAATTGGATTCCTGTAGGTAGGCTAACATCATATTCAGCGAAATAAAGGCCATTTATGTTGATTTATATGAAAACCTAAGCTCATTCCTTTGTATATCTGATGAAATTGAAACAACTCGGTGCGGTTGCGTTAATTGTACAAATTAATCAAATCCTTCCGTAAATCTTACGATGGTAAAAGTAGGTTAGATGCTAAAATTGGTTTCGATAAATTTATTGGAGTTTATTTCAGGAAAAAAGGGGCTTAATACCATGATTATGATGAATCTCGTCACTACTGGTTGTTATTACTTCTTGATATTTAAATTTTATGAAATATGATAATCCCAAATAATGCCCTAACCGTGCATCGCGCAAAATCAGTTCCGTTCGGCGCGCAAGGGACCGTCACCGACTTGTTACTCGGACAAACTCAACGCAGACGGCATACTTAATTGAGGAGCCAAAATTGTATGTGTAGACGAACATTTCTTATGACTTCTTATACGGCTGAGTAGATATCAACAGGAAATAACATTTGTTGACTTTGTTTTATTTGAAATTATAGCGATAACCAGGGTAAAGTTGTTTTTTTTTTGTTACTGGATGGATTCCTTTAAATCGTCCTGTTATGTTTATCTATGTTGGTTAAAAGTGTAAGTCATAACATTTATTAGTCCTTAGAAGCACAGGGCATACATGGACAGGTCAACTTAAAATTAAAAAAGTGTAAAATAACTAAGTAAATTGTTTCAACAAAAATTATCAAGGAAAAAACATTGTCTTGACAGTTCGCTTCAAAGTTTTTTTCGCTTTTATTTAATGTTGTGATTGATAAGTCTAACATGCATATCCCTTTGAAGCGTCGTATGAGTATTTTCTTGAGTCAGTAGATTCGTTGTTAATTCTTGTGTATGGTGTTGCTTAGGCGTTCCATATTATCTTTTGCTATTCTTAACAATTTATTCCTCAACTGTCAGGATTTTAAGGTATTCATATATATTGTATTTCATTAGTGTGTGGTGCCGGCGGCGAATAGTACCAACCCATTTCATCCCGTGGGTGTGGTAAAAGGCGACTAAGGGAATAAAGGAACACAGAAGACGGGCAGCAGCGTCTCTGAACCGTTTGACATCTTACTGCAATCGCCAACCCGCCTGCCAAGCGTGGCGATTATGGCAATTCCTCCCAAATGTTTGGGACAGGCCCTTGCCCAGCAGTGGGATCCCTACGGGCTACTAAAAAAAAAATTGATGTCTTTTTAGGATATTATGTTAGATGGGCCTTCATTTGACCACAATCACACCTGATGTAAAGTGACAATGTGGTCTAAGATGAGGCATGAAGAACTAGAATGTAGATGGCTTCTCCGGGCCACATTACGAAACACCAAAATACCAAAAAAACCTTCACGCCCGGAGGGTGGTGACAAGCTGCGGCCGAACCACCAGAGACTGTTTTTATTGTATACAATTTTTTTATTTTTGTTTACGGTCTGTTGTGTCCTGTTAATGCCAATATCATTAGATGGGTAAATCATTTTTTTACGTTTTTGGTTTATTTCCTCGAGTGTACCATCATCATCATCAACCTATTAACGTTCCCACTGCTGGGACACAGGGAAATCTCTCTAGACGAGAGATATTAGGCCTTAATTCACCGCACTGGCCAAGTGCGGGTTGGTGAATGTCACATGTCCATCAAACTCTTTGTAGTTTGAAGTTCAGAACATGCCAGTTTCCTCACGATGTTTGCCTTCACCGTTAAAGCACGTGTTTAAAGCGCACATAAATGACTTAAAAGGAAAAATCCAGAGGTGCGTGGAGAGTACCATGGTGTAGAGGAAACTTAAATAATTTATAAATTTTAAACTCAACTGTGAGCTCACAATTTTTTTAAACAACAGACAATTTAACGAATAACGGAAAAATTCAACGGATGAAATTTTGTATGAAACTACATACCGAATTAATTTTGATATAGGTAAAGTTAATTGAAAAAGTTTCCGGAATTTCGGAGAATAAAATTGTGTCGAGCTGCAATTTGAATATGTAAATCAAATACGGTAACATAAACAATAAAAACATGTTTGTACGTACACACGTAAAAGGGGGATGATTTTTTCATTTGTACCATATTGTGTGGGGTTTTGTTGAATACGTTTGTTAAAATCAGTGAGCAAAGTTCGTCTTCCAATTTTTGCGATTTAATGTTTAGAAGTTTAAAAAGTTGGCAACTAAATATTTGTTTTAAAATTTGTTAAAATACTTACTGTAATAAAGTACGACGAACTAAATAATAATTTATTCAATTTTATGACGGAATACCATTATCACATAGCAATAGCAATTTGAATTAACATCATAAACAAATTTGAATCAATTTATTCTATTATTATATTCATTTATTTATTACAATTATTTTACAAATCGTGTTATGACTACTACTATTATGCCTAGCTCAACAAACACTTTGCTAGTTATTAAAATAATATTATAAATATTTAATTTAATTGCAGAATTATGAAACCATCTAAACTTTATTACGTCTACGAAGTATATATTTTTATGTGAAAGAGTATTGTTGACACTGAAAATATTGAGGGCTTCAATAAAAAAACGAGAAACTTTACCTTAGCGCCACAGCTTTGAATGAAAGTTTTAAATAAATTACCATAATGGTGGCTTTGAGAGTTTCAATACTTACTCTCAAATTTTAAGTTAAGTAACAAAGTTTCATATTTGATGTGTTTTCTTAATAAGTTTAGTACATTATAATGCAAACTTACTTGAAAACTTGTTAGAAAAACCTGGTATTTAGATTTTTGGCTTAAATAAATCAATGAAAAGACCTAAATACTTTCACAGCTTTTTTCATATTTGAAAATATTGATATGGTTATAATTGTAAAATATCAAAATGCGCCATTCTAGTTCAGCCATCATTTAATATATTTTATTTTATTTATATTATTTTAATCGGAAAACAAACAGTTTTAATAAACTTATTAAAATAAAATAAAAATACCTATGAACCATTAACATTAACTATTCATATACTTACATTTAATATAAAATGTAATATAAATATTTAATATAAATAAATTTAATATAAATATTTGTGCATTGCTAAACTGATTTTAGTGTCAAGCTGACATCCGCGCTGAGAATATGGTATGGCGCTTAGCAGCCAGTCTGTTTCCTTCCGTCTTTCCGTTGAGGGCGCGGGGTGGGGCCTCGAGTTTGGGCTCATTACCCCGGCTTCAACTCCGGGGGCTACTGATCTGTTTGGAAGCTATAAAAACTTTTTGAATAGAGCCGACCGCCCAGCGCTGACTAGGGTTACAGTGTCTGACAATACAGATTGCTACGCGCTGAACTCTCAGCGCCGATGGTCAGCCTGACACTAAATAATTTATACTATAATATCATAAAGCTGAAGAGTTTGTTTGTTTGTTTGTTTGAACACGCTAATCTCCGAAACTACTGGTTCGAATTGAATAATTCTTTTTGTGTTGGATAGTCCAGTTATCGAGGAAGGCTATAGGCTATATAACATCACGCTACGACGAATAAGAGCAAAGATATAGTGGTAAATGTGTAAAAAACGGGAGAAATTATTTCATCTTTGAAGCCTTCCGTTGCGTGCGCCGTGAAAACGGTTCAAGATACACAAATAAATTATAATTTTTACCCGTGTGAAGCCGGGGCGGGTCGCTAGTTTATTGATATACATATATTTGCGCAACACTAATTTTGGAGCTACATTAGCGGGATACGGCGAGAATATTCATTTCAACGATTTTGGAGAACACGATGTATCAAGAGCACTGCCGGAACAAATAATACGGACGCGAATCATCAAACAAAATTTTTATTTTATTTATATTAGGTCCTTACATATGAAATTGGCGTTTTTCGTACTGGCCACTTTAATCACAAATTTCTCCTCTTTGGTAAGGAATTCCAAATTCAAATTTGTACAGCTATAGACTCATGTATTTGTGCTTCGATGATCGTCATTCATTTGTTTTTTTTCTTCTGTTTTTTTCTGTTTGCGTCACTCATTTTACAAAATGGAAAACTTAAAATATCGCATTATTTACGAGTACGAGTTCCGCCGTGGCACTAGTGCTGCGGAAACAACTCGAAGGGTGAATGATGTGTATGGCGGTCGTGTTGCAAAAGAAAACACAGTTCGTTTTTGGTTCCAACGTTTTCGTTCTGGAAATTTCGACTTGCAGAACAAGCCCCGTGGACGGCCTGAGACTCAAGTTGATAATGAAGAGTTGAAGGCTATTGTGGAAGCGGATCCATCGCAAACCACGTCCGAGTTAGCTGCAGGCTGCGGTGTTAGTGATAAAACTGTTTTAATTCACTTGAAGCAAATTGGGAAGATTAAAAAGCTTGAAAGGTGGGTACCTCACGAATTGACTGAAGCAAACCGGCAAACGCGCGTCGACTGCTGCGTTACATTACTAAACCGGCACAATAATGAAGGTATTTTAAACCGAATCATTACCTGTGATGAAAAATGGGTTCTTTACGATAATCGGAAGCGCTCAGCGCAATGGTTGGATCCTGGCCAGCCAGCCAAATCCTGCCCCAAGCGAAAATTAACCCCAAAAAAGTTACTTGTAAGCGTTTGGTGGACTAGTGCCGGTATTGTTCATTACAGTTTTCTCAAATCTGGCCAGACTATTACGGCTGATGTCTATTGTCAGCAATTGCAAACCATGATGGAAAAGCTAGCGGCTAAACAACCTAGGCTGGTCAATCGCTCCACGCCACTGCTGCTTCACGACAACGCTAGACCACACACTGCGCAACAGACGGCTACTAAATTAGAAGAGCTTCAATTGGAAAGTCTAAGACATCCTCCGTACTCCCCGGACCTTGCTCCAACAGATTACCATTTTTTTCGAAATTTGGATAACTTCTTGCAAGGGAAAAAATTCAACTCCGATGGGGCAGTCCAAATCGCCTTCAAAGATTTTATTGATTCCCGTCCGACTGGTTTTTTTAGTAAAGGGATCAATGAACTACCTATAAGATGGCAAAAGTGCATAGAAAATAATGGTTCATACTTTGATTAATTAAATATATTATATTAAAAAATATTCGACTTTTTGTTCCTCCCATACAAAACGCCAATTTCATATGTAAGGACCTAATATTTATAATGCGGAACACGCTAGTTACACCGGCTTATATAACCCCAGCATTTGATTTTGGATCGCTGAATGCTGTGAGTTAAGCTTTGAATTCTTTAATATTAAATATAAGCAACGTTTTTTTAGCAGGTTTTAATATGCTAGACAAAAGCTGTAGAGAGAGATTAAAAAATAGCACCAACAAAACAAAGTGGAACTGCCATTGTTATTTTAATAACAATGGCAGTTCGCCATTTGACGTCGAATGCAGCTAAATTAGGTGTCCCTTGAAAAATATCAAAGAACCACAACTTGACCATAATTCACCACGCCGGTCCGGATTGGTGGTTATAACATTATATAAATGTTTTAATCAATTTAGATGAATAAAATGATCTGAATACGGGACTAATTCTCGATACTCGAGCCCTTATTAACAAATCCCTTTGCTATACAATCAAACTCTAACGAGTCTAGTCTTCAATAGCAATAGATTTCCCAGACGATTATAGATGGGGATAGGAGGGATCCCCTAAACGTTTCCAAGCCACTTGATGGTATCCCTTAAATTGGATCAGTCTATCTCATGTGGAAATTAATTTTGAACCCTAATCAAATCTGTTCGGCCAACGATGTGCCTTCATGATAGTCTCATTTCCAATAGGGGGAACAAATCCATTTCGCATTGTGAATAGAAGTCCAGGGTCGGTATTTTCTAATAAATTTGGGGTTCTTTGACGCAATAAATGAATAAAATTTCTGAAATATAGAGCTTTGTTATATACCCTTTCCAAACCATAAGACAAGAGTCATTATTTTGAGGTTCGGCAACGGATCGAGAACGGAATAAAAAATACCTACAATACGAGGGGACTATTTAGTCCGTTGCGCCACTGAGCCAGTCAATGTAACAAACTGTTTTATTTTGTACTATTTTTGGTTCCAGTAAAACATCAGGAGCTTTGGGACAACCACGGAAGCCACCTTTGGACAAAAATTGTTGAAAATTTGCATTTTGATGCATAAAAACTAGGTAAAAGCGTTACTTTGCGCTCTGTATACATTTTACGGTTGTCGCCATTGGTGTTACTATGAAACAGAGAGCCTCAATAATTTAGGATTTGGGTGGACAGTCGCACATTACGTGGGACCAAAGCACCGAATAGAGTCTACATGACCTACATTATGATAATCTATCAAATAAATGACTGAGTGAACTGAGTGTAGTAAATGAACTACGTTATATTCTGTCAAAGCTTGCTTTTGAACTTCCTTGGATATATTTTTGACTACTAAAGAAAATAGTATTCTGCTTAGTCCGTCTACTAGACACCTATTTTTCATGCGAAACTTCAATGCACTGAAATGTCTTGGTTTTACGTTTGCAAGAAAATAGAAAAAAATAAAGGTATTTTTTTTTATAATATAAATTCCGGACGTTTCGTCAGAGTTTAAATTATTAATTCAATGACTCAAGTAATTTTTGTATCGAACCCCTGTAGACTTTGATGATGATGAGGTGCTTTTTTTATTTTATTGTCTTATCTTTTTTAATTTATACTAAAAAATTTTCGTTACGTAGTTTATCGTAGGTTTATGTAAGTACCTTTATTCCTACTATACTAATACATATCATCAGCCTATTAACGTTCCGCGCATATAAATGTTAAAGCGCATGTTAAAGCGCATTTAAATTTCTCAAGAAAAATCCAGTGGTGCGTGGCTGGGTTTGAACCCACGACCTTCACAATTAATGTCGAGTGTCCTCCCACTTAGCCAACACGGCTGTTTATTCTCCAATTATTTCTGATGATATACTATCCAATCAAATCGTGATTGTGCATTGTGATTGTCAAAATTTGGATAAATCGTTTATAATATTGCGGAAATTTTATTGGTTTGCAATTAACTTATTATTATTTTGCAGTTACTATTTTACATAATCCTCACAAACTAAAAATATAACACTAGAATTACAAATAAATTGCAAATAATAATAATAGAAATAATAACAATAGTAGAATTGCAAATAATGCTTTCACCTTATTTATAAAAGGAAACTTTGGTTTAGCTAGATAGAGTGTCTTAATAATAAACACAGTATGGAAAGAGGGAAATAAATTGTTTCATAAATTTATATCCTGTACAATCGCATTCACAATAATTGCCAAATTCAAGAAATAAAGTACCTATACGAAATCATAATTGTTGAAACCAAAAAGCTACAAAAATATATCGTATCTAATTACTTGTTATTGGTAACTGAAATCCCTGCTTCTAATATTGTTTATCAACCATAAAATCGTCAGTTAGTTATAATGAAAAGCGCAACTTATTAAAATCGCGGTTTGGTACGTGAAAATGTGGCCTTCGCTTCCCCGGCCCGTATTTAATTATGGCTGGTGTGCTCGTAAATTACGAGCCGGTAGTATCGGTGCGCTATGCTGGTATTTATTAATACTAAGAATAAAGTGTAGGAATTATTGAGAACAAGACTATTACGAATATAAGAAATCATGAGAGCGACTAGTATGCTATATCATTGATATGTTTGACATCGGAGCCCGCAAGCTTGGTATATATATAGTCATTCAATTCAGTTTATTTTAATTGGACTTTGCGCTTGAAGCGACAATTTGCCAGTGTCGAGTTAAATAAAATTATAAAGTGTAAAAGATGTTTCTCAGTTGAACGCCATTTTGCGTCGTATAGTCACTAAAGTGACTCAAACCAACATTTACAGTTGACATATTAATCATCATCTTAATATAATAATATATAAATCTCGTGTCACAATGTTTGTCCTCAATGGACTCCTAAACTACTTAACCGATAGTTTAAATCTGAAATTAAAGTTGCAATTTTAATTTATTGCTAATTATTTGTCTGTTATTATCAACAGGTTAACAAAAGTGTAAAATAAATGTCTTTTTATTGTATTTTTCTTGATAAGCTATTCATACGTGGTGGTAATATACTCTTTGAGATATTGTCTATGACTCGAAAGTTCAATATTCAACATAGTTTTCAATCATTTTATTCTGACATAAGCCGTGTTGGCTAAGTGGGAGGACACTCGACTTTCATTCCGAAGGTAGTGGGTTCAAACCCCGCCACGCACCTCTGGATTTTTCTTCTTGAGAAATTTATGTGCGCTTTAAACACGTGCTTTAACGGTGAAGGCAAACATCGTGAGGAAACCGGCATGTTCTGAGAACTTTGAAAGAGTTTGAAGGACATGTGACATTCACCAACCCGCACTTGGCCAGCGTGGTGAATTAAGGCCTAATCTCTCTTGCCTAGAGAGAAGTCCCTGAGTCCCAGCAGTGGGAACATTAATAGGGTGATGATGATTCTGACATGAGTTTAAAGTACTTAATTTTTTTTTTTTTTTTTTTGTTATAACCGTCCGTGAAATAGCGGAGATTATCTATATTGTATATAAATAAAAATAAATTGATGTTCGTTAGTCTGATTAAAATTCGAGAACGGCTGGGACGATTGAGCTGATTTTGGTTTTAAAATGTTTGCCGTAGTCCAGGGTAGGTCTAAAAGGTGAGCAAATAAGGAAAAAATCCCGGGAACTTTTTTTACCCGTGCAACGCCGGGGCGGGCCGCTAGTAAAACTATAATTCTGGAAATGTTTACATAACCAGAAATATTATTCTGGGTACGTAAAACTTTTTTAGAATGATTCGCATGTATCAGTGAATCTTCATATTAGAAGACGTTATTGGTTATCAAATACAAATACAAAAATTTTATTCACAAAAGAGGTTTACAAAGTAGGTACTTATAATCTATTATCTGCTTAAGAAGTTTGTAGTTTACCACAAAGTTGTTTATCACAAAGTGACTGATGATCAAAATCTGTCACCGCTAATTAATGGAGGTTGTTTGCAATCAAGTCTTACAGCAGTTAAAAAATATATGACACATTTTCTATGTAAAGAAAAATCTTGAATAAACATTTTGTAGGTGTTGTACCAAATAAACATAGGTTTTGTACCAAAAAGCAATGGCGAGCGAGAAAACGAAACGTTCGCGCGAGCCGTCGTCATGCACACTGACACTTCCCCTCCCGCGTACCTCACCGATCGTCGCCCCGCGCGCCACAGCATATATCTTTATTTACATTTTTTAAATTACAGATAAAAATAAGGCTTGTTTCTTACCATAAACTAAAGAAATAAAAATCAAATTAAAACTTAAAACTATGAAACACTACGCGTCGCCTACACATTTTCTCTTTTCATTACTTGCTACCGGTTTATGAAATTCCTGTTTCTAATCTTGTTTAGCAACCATAAAATCATCACTTAGTTAAAATGAATATCGCTTCTCATTAAAATCGCGTGCGAACGTGAAAATTGCGGCCTTCTATTACCCGGCCCGTCTTAATTAAGTAAATATATAAATAAGTAAAAATAAATATGATATAATTAAATTTATTTTAAACCAGTTACATTTTACACAAATCAGATATCCAGTAGCCGTAACACAAGCTTAGAGCTTACCACGGGGCTAGATGTTGTGGACTGTCCGGATATATATATTTTTTTATTAAAATTTTATATCACGAGTCGGCTACAGCCACGCTATGTCGGTTCTTAATCTTTAAACTAAGAATAAAGTGTAGGAATTATTGAGAACTATCCAATAAAAGAGAAACCCTCGTAACTATAAAACTCCTATTTCTGGCCTATATGCCTTATTTTGCGACTATTATGAATATAAAATAGAAATTAGCTTTTACATAACGTTTAAATCAGTGAACATACATAACGCTAACATAACGCTTAAATTCATAATTAATGTCTCAGTTTGTTGAATTATTGTTATTGTGTTTGACTATATTGGTATATTTTTATTGGGTTGCTTGTAATGTGTTTCTAATTACTAAGGTATAAATGTTTTGTTGCAATTAATATTATTTTTATGTATTTGTGACTTTGTATGAATAATGGTTATGTGTAATTTTATTGTTATTGAGCATGTATTTTTAATTTGCACTAGTTTAAGTATAAATTTCCGACACAATGTAAATTGTTTGCGAATAAATGAAATGAAAATGAAATGAAACATAAGTACCCACGTAGTGCTTACTAATAGCTATTTGACATTCTGGAGTGCACAGTTGCCATTTAGCTGCGTGCTCTAATCTCTCGATCGTCATAATTGATATGACGATCGAACTCACAAAAGATTCTAAAATTTCAAAATTCAAATCCTGAGCGTCAGCGAGGGTATCAAATTGCACACAAGTGCAAAACGCATTTCCATTTCAGAGAGAAAATTACTAAATTCACTAACCAATCAGGAAGGTGTGAAATTTAACTTACAAGATTTGAATTAAATCAACAAACTCACTTACATAATCTGTGAGTCAAACTAAATAGAAGCTTATAAAAAAGGTCCCCAGGGAGGTTTTGAGTCTGAAGTATAATGTTTTTTAAATATAATATATTAATTACTTTTTTTAACATAAAACACATCTACATCGTTATTATTAGGTATATCCTTGCCTGATATTTATCGACAACAAAAAGAGGTCAAAATAATACGATTGGATTTGTTTAAAATTATAAAATTAGAAATCAAGTGGGATCCCTTACTGGTTTTGACAGGAGCTATTTTGCTTATGATATTACGAGTAATTAATATCCGCTTCTGAGAACTAATGGAGGGTTTCCTTTGTCAGTATCTCTTCAGAAACTGCAGTCATGCATGCATGTTCGACAGGGTTAGTTAAGCTATTATAGAATCTACAACGAAGAGTAGAGAAGTGAAGCTCTCAGCTAAAACGGACTAGCTTAGCTCGTTGAAAGAATAATGAGCAGCGAATAAAGCATGCGAACAGATGGCGAATAGGTTTGAAATTCCGTGGAGATTTCAAGTTGGGGGCACAACTTATGCACACAAAATTAAACAATTTACATAAATGGTATGGTGATTAATTTGGGATAATTGAATGAAACTTGTCAAAGTCAAACATTTATTTCCATAGAAGCACAGGCTTACATGGACTGGTCAGCATAAAATTAATAAAACTACATGTTTTATACAAAATTTATAATATTGTCTTGACAGTTCGCTTCAATGTAAAGATATCGGTAAAGGAAAAGTTTAAACTGGTTTAAAATATGAAATAATTGCCTGCCTCAGTGGCGCAGTGGACAAAGGTCCGCTTGGAGCGCAAGAGGTATATAGAGGGTTCAAATCCCGCCGAGAATTTATTTATTTAGTTGTGTGTGATATTAAATAATAAATAAATAAATATTGCCGAACAATCCACACAACAACATCTAGCCCCGTGGTAAGCTATAAGCTTGTGTTACGGGTACTAGACATCTGATATACTTAACATAGTAGACATACATAGATAGATATTTTTTATTATACATACTAAACACCCAGACCAAGGAGAAAGTGCTTGCAGAACATACAAACACTTGACCCCTCGGCGGGAATCGAACCCGCTACCTCTTGCACCGCAAGCGGACGGGATATTGTGTTGTAATTGTGATAGTGATGACTTATGAATCCAAAATGATTCACGATGAGCCTTATGAATAAAGTAAGTCGATCAATGAGCTAGCTGTAAAGCCCTCGTCACTGTGATTGAGGTTTCTTTATGCGAATATATCGAATCTGAAAAAAATGTCTGCTTTGTTTAACGGTGAAGGAATATAAAAAAATCCTTTATCTATATAAATAAAAATTATTTGTTGTTCGTTAGTCTGATTAAAACTCGAGAACGGCTGAACGGATTTATCTTATCATAGTCTTGAAATGTTCGTGGAGGTCTAGGGAAGGTTTAAAAGGCGAGAAAAAATCGAATAATTGCCGGGAAAACAAATTGAACAAAAACCCGTGCGAAGCCGGGGCGGGCCACTAGTTTTGAAATAAATGCAGCTTCTCCAAATGCAACTTAACCAACCGTGATGTTTCATAATTTCAACACTTTAAAAACAATGGCTTAATTTGCACTAATTATGTAATAAAGTAGCCTCCGCTTACATATTTAATAACACTCAAATCAGAAATTTTCGAGTTGCGTGATGAAAGTTTATAATTTGCACTGTGTATGAGTAATTAATATAGGTTCCAACGAAAGACCAGCGCAAACTTCACAGCCCGCATTATGCTGAGTTGGTTGACTTGTCAACCAACTTGACTGACCTTTTTGGAACTAGATACATTTAAATATTCTGTAATCGTTAGATCAATAATAATTAATAGTTGTCACTATTTTCCTGCATGTATTTATAACGTATTTAATTCTGAACAAATGATTTTGTATTTGTATTGTGTGTATAATTTGCACGCTTCCAAACTCGGATTGCTACTATTAATTTTAAGAGACCTAGTCAATCGCGTTGCAAATTGCACAATGTTACTGAGGTTTTTTCTTACATCAAAGCCTAATAAGGTACTTGTAGGGTTTAATATACATAATAACTAGCGGCCAGCCCCGGCTTCGCGCGGGTAATTATTCAAATTAGAATAATTAGCAATAAATTAAAATTACGACTATAATTTGAGATTTAAACTAACCTATCTCTCAAGTTGGATCGAACTGCACATGGTGTGCGAATTTTATTATAATCGGTTAAGTGGTTTAGGAGTCCATTGAGGACAAACATTGTGACACCAGATTTATATATATTAAGATTATGTTATTATTCATTTATACAGTCATAATTCCATTCAAAATATCAAACATGGAAGTTTACAAATAAAATAAAAATAATAAATCACATGTCAGGGATGGGACTTAGCATGCTAAATATCAAGAGAATACAGAGGATAAAGCACGCTAAAATAAAATCTGAAACAAAAGCAATAGATGCACTCAAATACAGTCAGAAACGCAAGTGGAAATGGGCCGGCCATGTAATATATCTTAAAGATCGTAGATGGACAAGACGGTTACGTCGTGGAAAGGTCCACTAGGCAAGCGTTTCAGAGGAAGACCATACGCACGATATTTTGTATTATATTAATGTTTAACTTCTTATGTTACTAGAAATAAAAGTCTTTTTTATTCATATTTTTATTATATTTAATAATTATTATAATTACATTAAAACACCTATCTCTCATGTTTTTCCACCGACAACATATTTAACCTAATTAGTATATTAATAGAATATGAATGTCAAAACATAATTACAAAGACGACGAAAACTCTCGTGGCAACTTTATTATGCTCTTCAGAAGTTTGAATCACGCTGCAATGCATTTTACATGAAAAGTACAAGTCTATGCAAAAGTTTATATTGAAAACCGCTCGTTTGATTTAACGGTACTGAATAACTTGAGGCGATAAGATGGCAAGTCATGAAATATTAACACATTTTTCTACCTATCGTTTCTATTGCTATTTGTTGAAGTGAGATGCCACGGGCTGGGAGATTTTGATTCTTCATTCTATAACAAGTTTAGATTTTCAATCTTCTTATATCGTCTAACTGACTGTTAACGTCATACAACTGAAATATTGGGTTTTGGAGGTTTTTGTCTGTTCACGTCCGTAAATGTTAACCCTCTGAATCCTTTCACGTGACCTCCTAAGAACAGTCTCTGATGGTAGGCTTCGGCCGTGGCTTGTCACCTCCCTCCAGGCTGGGCCAGTGCGTGAAACTTTTTTTTCTTGTTTCGTAATGATGTGGCCCGGAGAAGCCATCTACCTTCTAGGTCTTCATGCTCCATCTTAGACCACATCGTCACTTAACATCAGGTGAGATTGTAGTCAAATGAAGGCTAATCGACTATAAAAAAAACCGCAAACGAAGACACTTGTGAGTACTGTGTCAGATGCAAGCTACCAACAAATATTTCATTTGATTTAGATAAAGAAGTTTTAAATCATCCTCTCCCTGTGCATTTTTGTGTCTAGTTAATTTCACTCAACATATTTGAACGAGATGGGGGTCTGTCTCTGTCTGTCTGGCGTAGATACTCCTCAACTCGCTCGTTTGCTGGTGGAAAGGAAGATATTGGAAGGAAACACTTTATCCGTAATACTTCTTTATTGGAAGAAGCTTGAAGAGTCTTTATACACTAAAACACTGCACCAGTAAAATCACTTGCACACTTTCCCTAATATCACTTGAACACCTTAACTGTCACTGTAACACTAATCACTGTTCACTATTCCCGACTTTCACTTAAACGGTTCACTTTCGTCTTATATAAAAACTCTTTATTTCTTTTCTATCCTAAAATCCACCCTTTCCTTCAAAATAATATGCTCACTGTATTCCTTTAAAATGCACACACTTTATTTCTTATAACTGATCACTTTCTTAGTTGTATACAAACTGACTTTACTAACTGAACTGTCCGCGCCTTTTATACCAAGTCGAATAATCTAGAGAGCTATATCCGTCCTTGTCAAACATTTGCTATCTCTTTTTATCCATTCGATTCGTTCGAGAACATACAAGAGAGTTTAATAGTGCTATCTCGTTCGCGCAACCGCTATGTTGATATGTCTGTCGCGCAATATTGCTGTCTCTTTTTTATTACTACTTAAAACGATAACATTCGAGAACGTTCTGGATTCCAGATTGTGCGTACTACGATATCCGAATATTATTTAAAGGACGTTTAAACTAGAATGTTCGATTGGTAATACAATGAATTGTTAAACAATAAAAAACCTTAGATCTTAAACTGAGAAATACAATAAAATCATGAAACCGTCTTGCACAATATTGGTAAACATAAACAGATCGGTGTCAGTATATTTTTCTCCTAAAATCAAAAATATGCTTAGTGAGAAGTTTCGAAGAAAATGTTGTGAAAGATTTTATATATAATATTACAAGCATGATAATACTGAATTGTAAATTATGTATATAAGGTTTAGTTACAAATTTCATGTTATCTTGGGAGCGCATTGACCAAGAATTCCTAAGTAAAATGGGTCGGACGGATCGGGTCAGATATGTATAATAAAGATAAACTATGAAAATCTCAGCTGACTTTATTCTCAACGGGCAAAGACTACGTGTTACCAAAGAAATACAAAAGTTAAAACAAGCCAAAATAACAAAAAAAATCATAGGATCTTTTTGTCTGATAACCAACTAGCTCTACTTACACGCCACAGTGTTGTTTGTTTATTTTGTGTTGGTACGAAATGAAAAATTATTTCAAGGCCCATTTATCGGGAGAGGCTTCTTTTTACACGGTTGCCCGGTTCCTCGATAAATGGGTCCTATATAACTATACTAATCATTTTTTATTTCAGACCGACACAGAAACAAACAAACAAACCCTTCAGCAAAATATTTCTTGGATCTCTTCGATTCGCTTAAACAACAATATCAAACTTTTACAGAAATATTATGGTACTTAGAAAATCACCAGCTGACAATATAAAACAGTAATTATATGACAAACAAGCATAAATTGCCAAGAAGACTAAATTAGAATGCTGTTCTAATATTATTTCAAACTTTTGTCGTTTATTGTACCGCAGATGTATGAAGATATTACAACGTCTCCGCACCGACCTAATTTAGACTAAAACAATCTTTGAAATTGAATAATGTTATTCTACTTTAGGAGACTCGTTTATGAATTTCGGTCCTAACATGGCTAGTGGCTTTTCTATAGCTGAGAAGCCTGAGAACTAAGATGAAAGTGTGAAATTAAAGGTCTTATGAGAAAATAATTGTTGTAGTTATATTTTGATTTTATTTTTCGTTTTTTCCGTGCTTTTAATTGATCTCATAGCTTGATTTTTACTGATACCTTTATAATATTTTGTTTTTACTTGTAAAGAGTTCACTGTTGCGTACGCACACAATGTAAGGGGTCGCAGAATATCAGTGATCGGCAGCTCTTAGCTCCGGGATCAAATGCTGAGCGTCTATCTCTTTTGTTGCCTAAATGTTTGATTCACCCATTTCTGGATTTAAGTTGTTCTTTGTGGCACGAATGAATGAATAAAATTTTTTTTTATTATTATTAGAAAGTCTGTTTATATACCTTCACAATTACTAAACAAGTGTCACTTTAGTACTTACTAAATGGATACCATACCGTCGTCAATTAAAATCACATTTACAATACCTATAGAAATTATACCTAAAAGAAAGGTTTCAGATTTTACTTTATAAGAAAACGATGAGATCTCTGTAACATCAGAGCGTAAAGTTGCTAAATAAATAGCGAAAAATATAAAATGCATGTACAATTTGTAAATATTCAAACAACAAAGAGATTAAATACAAGGAACAATAAACTAAACCGCGTAGTCGTCCAAAACCCATTCACACATTTTATGATAAAGTTTTATGAACTTTATAGCCAATTTAGTGAGTTTGTTATACTGTTGTATAGTTAAGTTAATTTGAAGTTCCTTATAGTGTTTTATGCTGACCATATTTTTACTTACTTACTCTTTAACCTAAAATAGGTATTGTATAAAAAGTTGATAAATTGCTAGTCAATGTAGCGAATATTTCAAAAGTATTCATTTTGCGAACAAATTTAAGGCAATTTTAATTTATTAAATTGCGAAAAAAATTATTGTGTATTGAAAAAGTTTACTTAATGTGAAACTGGATAAAATTGGAACAAATCATTGTATTAGGTCTTAAAGTTTTAACATGCTCACTAATGATCTGGCATTTTACGCGACAACAATTATTGAGAGAATTTGGCTTAAATTAATAATTTACATAGCTATGCCGATTCGATCTGAAGTAAGGTAGGGTAGGTAAACGATTATAAATTCTCGAGGCAGAAAAATATGTACATATATATATATATTAAAGAATTTATAGAAAAATATGTATATATATATATATATATGTACATATTTTTCTGCCTCGGGAATTTATATACTTACATATATATATATAGTCCAAGTCAAGATTATTTTTTTATTGATATTTTGTATATATTTAGAGATAAAATATAATAATTAAAAGATTATGATGGTTAGCAAAAACTTAATGTTAATTCATTTGCAGAAACTATTTACATGCTCACTAAGTAAACAGATTATTCATAAAATTGGCTAGAGAATTTCATTAGCTAAACGCTTGGCGGTCCGTTTCTACACTTTCAGGAAATGCATTTTATGGAAGTTTCTAGAAGAAAATGGAGGACATTCTCATACATAATGAATTTCAAACGACGCCAGACTCTGAGGAAATGACGCGAGTCTGACTATTAAAATAAACTTTCATGTCCAAGGGATTTCTTACTTTTAATAATTAGCCAAGTTGTATTTCGTATAACGGTGGAAGGGTTCTGTCAATATTAAATAGTTCATAAATTCATAAATTCTTTATTGCACACACAAAATAAACTAGACATATAAAATTATAAAATTCGTGGTGGGCGATCGTCCGCTTGCGGTGCAAGAGGTAGCGGGTTCGATTCCCGCCGAGGGGTCAAGTGTTTTTATGTTCTGCAAGCACTTCTCCATGGTCTGGATGTTTAATATGTAAAACAAAAAAAAAACTTTATATGTATGTTTTTTTTTTTTTTTTTTTTTTTATTTACAAAAAACAATAAAAATAATATAAAAATATATGTATGTTAATATTTAAAGTATATAAGATTTCTCGTTTAATTAATTCCATCCACGCATTTGCCTAAGGAACTCTGAAGCATGTTCAGTGACTGTAAAAGATTTCTTTTCAATGGAAGGAGAATAGTTCGTTACCTCAGCAAGTTCACCGGACTTCATTAAGAAGTAAGTAATTAACGATGACCATTTTCTGAAACTTTATAACAAGGTTTTAAATTCATTTCGTTATATTTTATCGTGAAATGCTTACTAAGAAAATTATCATAGTATCTCAGAAAGAATAGGTATTATAATAGTTTTAAAACTAGTGACCCGACTCTTTCACCAATCAGCATCCTAATTCAACTAATTCTCACGTCCTTCCTCTTAAATCACCTAATACCGAAAGATGCTTTAAGATCCGTTCAGTAGTTTTTGAGATTATCGCGAACATAAGGACCGATAGACTCGGGGACTTTAATTTATATAAATATCCAATTTATAATAAGTATGTATGTAGATAGATATAGATAGACCAACACATTGACAAATATGTTAAAGCGATATATGATAATCAAAATAAAGCAAAGTGATTCTGTCAAAAATATACTTAGACAAAATTTTATAATAAAATAAGCCGCCTTTTTTATGTGAGACATGGCCTTCTTACTGATACTCGTATTTCCAAGACTGTAATCCACTTGAATAAGATGCAACTTTGGTTGTTTTATGTAATCAATTTTCCCGGTTTAATCTCATCAAAACGCCAAGCATGCAAAACTTTTTGAAGTTTTTCTAAATATAATAAGGCTTAATATGAAGTAGCGACATCTTCTGGATCCACAGGTCAGAAACACACATCATTTGAAAACTTTTGTTAACACTAACTTGAGGTAAAAAAATGTTTTTTTTTAGCTTTATATAGCATGATAAAAAAAAGTCTTTCGATTTTTTATTAAAAAAAAAAAATACTTTATTTTCTTACAAAACGAATTTTGTAGCTGATTCTAGTAAATTAAGTTTCAATGAACAAAAAGTTGAGACTTGTAGATAAAGTGAGTTATTTGCCTAAGCTAGTTTCAAACGGGCCGTTAGTCCAAAGTGCGGTTTGCAGCTTATGGTCAGATTCTCACGCTGTTTAGCTTACGTGGAGCTACGAAGGCAAATGTGCTTTGTTCAATATCCCTAGTTTAATTAAATTGCTCTATCCAAAAACGAATAGCAGGAAATTGGGACGAGGACCAAAGGTTGGTTGATCAGTTAATTTAAACCGGACCCAGTTAGCTTCATAAAGATTTAGTGTGGGTTAATAGTTAGAGAAAAGTAATGGTAGTAGGACGGCATATCCTGACGCAATCATCAGCGTAGAACCTAAACTATAAGGCTTGTAATTTTAAAATTTTTGTTCTAAAATGATGCTAATGATATTTTTTTATGTTAGATACATATAATTTGACCACAATCTCACCTGGTGTAATGTGACGATTTGGTCTCAGATGGAGCATGAAGACCAAGAATGTAGATGGCTTCTCCGTACTACATTACGAAAAACTAAAAAATCGTTTCACGCACTGGCCCAGCCCGGAGGGTGGTGACAAGCCGCGGCCGAAGCCTACCACCAGAGACTGTTCTAAGCTCCACCCGGAGGTCACGTGTAAGGATTCAGAGGTTAACACTTACGGACGTGAATTCATATTGCTTTTTATTTTAATGTGTTTTAGAAATTATAAAGATGTGAAGGGTTTTTGTACAAGTAAGCTATAATGCAAAAAACGAATTGAATACTTAAGATAGATAGATAAATATAATCTATATATAGTGTGAGTTTTATACTTTAACCTACTCCTATTTACATACAGTCAACATATTTGATACGTGCACACGTAAATGATATTTGTAATTATTGGTACCGTACCCAAAGGTTAAAACGAGTCCGTTTTACTGAGACTTTGCCGTCTGTCTGTCTGTCCGTCTGTCGTCAGGCTGTACCACAATAACCGCGATAGATGATCCAACCTTCAACCTTCCTGATTTAAATTAATTTCCATACAAAGGTTGTCTAGAAGAAATTGCTTTAAGCAATAAGACCGCCCATTACGCATGCTAGGTTTAATTCTGGTTTTAATAATTTTGTATTTTTGTATAACATAATATGGTGTGTGTAATAAAGAATTTTCTATTCTATTCTATAGATGAAATTTTGAGGGATGATATAATATTTCTGTTGCCGCTTTAGTAACAAATACTAAAACCACAAATAATAAATAAATATTGAAAGGGTAGTCCATACAAGAAACATACATTTTATAAAGATAAACATCGTTGCGCGAGGCCAGTTATTTGATGGGTGACAGCACTGATTGCAGCTTTTTACACAATAAAAAAAAAACGTATATTTGCGTTGTTGTATTGCAAAATGTGAGAACAGAGTGAAAAGAGCGTTTTAAAACTAAGTTTTAAAAATTTACAATAAAAAATTCGGGTCCAAACAGTGAAAAAAAAGTGAAAACGTGTCAAAAATAGTACCAAGAACAAGTGAGATTGTTATCCAAGCAAAACTCCACATATCAAGGACAAAAACAGTGAAAATCAAGACGGCAAAAACCTTCTTGAAAACAACAACAAAATTGTCATAACAAAGTGAAATTGTATGATTAAAAGCGCAATAATACACAAAAAACATAGTGAGGATAAGACCAAACAAGCTGGAACATCAAAATAGTGTACAAAGTGGACTTATAGACATAAATATACAGTGTTTACTCGTGCTAAGACTTTAATTTTTTTGAAGGTTGATGCAAAAAACCTCAAACCGTTTGTTACACCATTGCAACTGAACTCTTATTTCGACACTTTAGCAAAGCAAGCGGTAGCTCAGTTGGTTGGAGCACTCAGTAACGTTAGATCATTATAAACGTACGTGGGTTCCAATCCTCATCATCAAGACATATTTTTCTTTTGTCTTGTTTTTCATTGGGTATTTTCTTTTAAAATGGACGATCTAATGAAAGCCATTGTTGCAATTGGACAACAAATAAAAGATACCGACGAAAAACTTTCATCAAAAATTGATATATTATATGAAAAAATAAATACCTTGCAACCACAGCTCGAAGAACTTAAAATAAATCAAGAAAAACAGGAACAGCGAATAGATATTCTTGAAAAGGAAGTGCGCATGAGAAACTTAGTTTTTTTTGGCGTAAAAGAGGAAGAAAATAGCTATTTCGAACTTGAAAAACGATTACTAAACATCGTAAACGACGACCTTAAAATAGAAACCAGTTCAAGCGAAATACAACACATTCGTCGCATAGGAAAAAAGGGTGAGAAGCCTAGGCCCATAAATGTAGGCCTAACCACATACAATAAAAAAATTCTTATCCTTAAAAACAAACACAAACTGACACAAGCCGAAACGTACATAAAAGAGGATTTCCCACAGAAAGTTCTTGAGCAACGCAGACAGCTACAGGAGCAGCTAAAAATGGAAAGAGCAAAAGGAAACGAGGCTTTTATAAAATACAACAAATTGGTTATCCGAGAGCCATCCTCTTTACGCATGGGACCGAATATAGAAATGAACTCAAAAAAGCGACTACAACCATTTGACAACGGACCTAGTACCAGATGTAAAGACAGTAGCAGAGCTGCAAAGAAAAATAAAATGAACACTGAAAATAGTAACATTACACAATATCTGACGACATCGACAAGAGAAAACACCTAAGAACCATAGCAACTAGCACCGCCCTATCCAGACACGACAAATCAAAACCAAAATAAATGAACCAGAAGCATCCCAACACGGCTGGTCACCGCGGGAGCGCTAGACCACAACCCTCCAGCTCAAAAACGACTTAAAGAAAAGTCCATGTATGTTTATGTATGTTTAAGTACCAACTTACAATGCAAACACTCAACAGATCGTTAGCTGATAGTCTAATGATAAGTTTTATATACAAAACATAATATATGAAATGACAAAATATTTAAAATAACATAACGGGACAAAATTGCTGTAGACTGCGGACACTGAAAGGATCTGGAGGAGGCCTGTACCCGATAGGGGTCCTAACTACTGACGAAAACAACATTCAATCATATTTATTTTAGTTTTTAAATTACAATTTTATTGCATGCAATTCATTTGATAATTATTTAACTTGAACTGATTTAATTTGAAATAAACTAAAAATGTATCAAAAACACATGTAAAAATATTTTTATTAGTTATGGAATAAAAAGGCTTTTTTATTTTTTATTTTATTTATTGCAAAATGTGTTTAGTACAAGGAAACCAAGATATATTTATTACTAGCGGCCGGCCTCGGCGTCACACGGGTAAAAAAAGTTCCCGGCAATTATTCGATGTTTTCTCGCCTTTTAAACCTTCCCTAGAAGGTAGAAGGAAAAAATCGAATCCACGAACATTTCAGGACTAAGATAAGATAAATCCGTTCAGCCACTCTCGAGTTTTAATCAGACTAACGAACAACAATTCATTTTTATTTATATAGATAGATAGATGAGTTTATCTCGTACTTATCAAATGTATTGTAAACCTATTTAATCAATCGTTTCCTATTGATGACTTCGTAGCTCTAAGATTTATTTAACATCTGGAAGAGTAACTTTATCTTTGTTCTGTTAGCCACAGAGCAGTGGAGAAGTTTGAGGAAGCACTAAATAGATTATCCAGCTTTGGCTTTGTGTTGTAGTTATTTAAAATCAATAAGAGACAATGCAGTTTTTGTTTTTGTACAAGCTTCAATTAAAAAATTATTAAAAACGCGCTTGCTACGGGGTCTTTAGTCGTTTCATACCGATACGTTAATACCACAGCATGAATCGCCCAAGGGCTTTTTTAAAATGGGTCGTTTCGAACCACGTTACCTTGACCAAATACTTTTTAGAATATGTCGATTTGAACCACATTATTAATTCCAGGTGAAGTCGGATATACTGTTTTTTTTTTAAATAATTAAAGTTGGGCAGTTGGACAGTCAGCTTGCACCAATTTCACCAGCATTTATGGAACCTGTCAATATTTTAGACAAAACGAACAATGATACTTCACACTAGACTTCATTATGATATTAACTGACGTATCTAATTATGTACTAAAAATTGTAATATGAACCAAATTTGCTTTATAAACCCATTTCAGCGTAAATTATTTTAAAATATACATATGTTGGTTGTAAAAAAAATATAAATTGCACTTGTTATCTGTTACGACCGCTGTCTTCGTATGATCTGTGCCTAATACTATTACTGATTTCTTTAGTATGTACCTAAATAATATATTTATAATTGATCCTATTTTTTTACCCCCGACCAAAATACAGGGATGTTATCAGTTTGACGTGTCTGTCTGGGACATCATAGCTCCCGAACGGTTGGAGTTATTTCATTTTAGTTTTGTATGAAAGGTGAATTTGGCGCGAGTGTTCTTAGACATGTTTCATGAAAATCGGTTGAGCCGTTTAAAAGTAATGGGAGTGTGAGTGGGGAAGGAAAACTGAAAATCTGCAAATATACTCGAGTGAGACATCAAATGAAAGCGCATCGCGTGCACATTACAAAATATTATGGCGTTTAACTTTTAAGAAAATTAGGGAATTCGAATCGGGGGTTTTCTTAAATTTTAAATTTCATCATCATCACCCTATTAACGTTCCCACTGTTGGGACACAGGGACTTCTCTCTTTGACGAGAGAGATTAGGCCTTAATTCACCACGCTGGCCAAGTGCGGGTTGGTGAATGTCACATACCCTTCAAACTCTTTTAAAGTTCTCAGAACATGTCGGTTTCCTCACGATGTTTGCCTTCACCGTTAAAGCACGTGTTTAAAGCGCACATAAATTTCTCAAGAAGAAAAATCCAGAGGTGCGTGGCGGGGTTTGAACCCACGACCTTCGGAATGAAAGTCGAGTGTCCACCCACTTAGCCAACACGGCTTTTTTTTTAAATTTAGATTTTTGTTAAAGTAATATTTTAACTCACTACTAAAAATACAATGGTTCCATTTTATTTAAAATGACATTAGTTCCACCACCGCTGCGCTGTGAACAATGCAGCATCTTTGCAATGTAAGAAACAAACAAAGACAGTCTAGGTTTTTTTATTCCCATCGGGTTTTCCGTCGTCTAGCGCTCGTGAGAAGAAACTTCCTGAACTTTCAGGAATTTTCAAATACTTAGAATTAATGCAAAATAAAATATAATAAATAAATAAATAAATAAATATTTCCTGACACTCCACACAACAACATCTAGCCTCGTGGTAAGCTCTTAGCTTGTGTTACGGGTACTAGACATCTGATATACTTAATATAATATACATACGTACATAGATATTTTTTATTATACATATTAAATACCCAGACCAAGGAGAAAGTGCTTGCAGAACATACAAACACTTGACCCCTCGGCGAGAATCGAACCCGCTACCTCTTGCGCCACAAGCGGACTCTCGCCCACCGCGCCACTTAGGCAGTCAACGTCAATATAACGGTCTTAATCAACTTTAAAAAGATACGATTATTTGCAGGCTGTGAAACTTCTGAACTTTGATTTAACGGTTGAAAAGCATATTTATACGGAAAGATTTTAGGCTACATCTACGGGAAAATACGTTTTTCCCGTGAAAAAACCTATAAACAGGTCAACGACATGCTAGTACTCAATATTGTGTATTCCTTTGAAGTAAATTATTTGGTAAGACCACTTGTAGAGACCTCCTGTCTCTATAAAAGAGATGTGACATTAAATATTGAAAAATAGTTAAGGTTTTTTACGGCATTTATTAAAAAAGGTTAAAGGGTATTGCTGCGGAAAAATACATGATTCCAGTGGGAAACCCCATAAAATAGGACCCCGCAATAGCGTGAAAAGCTAATGCTAAATATTTTGTATTCCCTTGCCGTAGATTCTTGCTCGCTGAAATTACAGAGACAGGAGTTGAGGGGCAACGTAGCTTTCTGTAGCTTATTGTTATCTCAGTGCCATAACAGGGTTTGGTGCTTTACTCCGTTGTAATTATCCTTTAGGAAATACATTTACATAGTAGAAATAATGTTATTTTTAAATAATCTTAAGGATAAAAGAGTCAAGTAAGGAATATGGCTAGACTAGATTTTTACGCCACAGCGTTTCCCGTGTTGTATGGATTTTCCCGCTATAAAAATCATACTCACAAACTTTAGCGTTTATTATATAAGTAGGATGGGTGTTTGATGGTATAGTAACGAAAGTCGGCATTGAGCACCATAACCCAGTTAATTTTCAAAGGAAAGAAATACACGCGGCCTATTTACGAGTTTCTTTCCATAGTAAACAAGTAGATTTATAACAAAAATAACTGACATTTAGATTGGAAAATATGAATTAATTAAATTGGTCTGTGGGCAACGGCATAAAAATTTTACCCACATCGGAGGATGTGCGTGGTATATTTTTAATAGTTGCCCTCGGGAGCGAGCGATTTCCAAACATTTTCGATATACTATATTTATTGAATATATTCAATTTCAATTTCAGAACATTTTTTCAAAGTCGGTTTAAATCAAAAACGCCTAAAAATATTAGCCCAAAAAAATCTATACAAACGGAATAATAACTGCGAGCCTCGTTTTTGTTGAAAGTTGGTTAAAAATTAATTCGCATTCGCGATCTGTTCACTGTTAGATTATTTTGAATACTGAACGGATTTTCGGGGGTTTTAAACAACACATCAATTTATGAATAAAAACATAACGGTATAACCATAATTTAATAAGAAATTAATCTTAAATCCTAATGTGTGCTAGACAGAAAGCTAAAAGTCTTTGAAGGACTTGAAATTAATTTTAGGTATAATGTTATCCAAACAACATTCAGCTTTGTCTTTGAGCCTAAACTAAATTTCAGCCAGTCACCCTAATCTTTATCCCGCGAGATATGGTTGATATTTCATTAAAACTGTGTTGAGGCTGCATGTAATCCATCATTGGAGTAATTTAGCTAAGGTAGCATGACCCGGCTAATGGCAAAATGAAGTTCTCGCGACACGCTCTAATTACAGCTATTTGATGGAGCTCTAGGTGCTCTACGTCAGGGCACCAATTAATAATATATCTACGTAATATGAGTGTAACAAACTTGCTTCAACAGTATTGCCGTTTTGAACATCATCGCTGAACGTAGGCCAATTTCTAGATTTTCGTTTTAAGACTTAGCAGTCGATAGGTGTCGCCTTGGGTAATTTGCGCAAGTTATAATTTAATTTGGATATAAATACTACTCTGTCAAGAACGTACCGGGAAAAGATCAATAATACACACAATGTAAGTTATTTATCTAAATGTATTTTATCGCCTGCTAAGTATGCTCCTTGAAAAACGATACACTTAAGCCAACGAATATTCCAATCATCAAAACATTTTTTAAACGCTTTTTCCCGAATTGAGTTCAGTTCTCGTCGCGAATTCTCCTTTATGTCTTCTACCGAATGAAAACGTGTGCTACGAAGTAGTAATTTGAGTTTAGGAAAAAGGAAGAAGTCGGCTGGAGTCATATCTGGTGAATAAGGTGGTTGCTCGATAGCATTTGTTGAGTTTTTGGTTTAAAAATTCTTTTTTTTTTTTATGATCGATAAGCCTTCATTTGACCACAATCTCACCTGATGTAAAGTGACGATGTGGTCTAAGATGGGACATAAAGACCTAGAAGGTGGCTTCTCCGGGCCACATTACGAAACACGAAAAATTCGTTTACAATTATGGCCTTGTGCGAATGCGCATTATCGTGATGCAAAATCCAAGAATTTTCTTTCCACAAATCTGATCTTTTTCGCCGAATTTGCTCTCTTATACGCCGCATAACGCTCAAATAATATTCTTTATTTACCGTATCACCTTCCGGCATGAATTCCGAGTGCACAACTCCTCGATAGTCAACAACAAGCGACCTTAACTTCAGTTAAAGATGTTAATGGCCTACTAGAGCGAGGCAAATCTTCTATCGCATCTCGCACCGCTTTTAAACGTTATGTACCACTCATAAGCACGTGTTTTTGACAAATTCGATTCACCGTAAGCCTTCTGTAACATTTTCAGAGACTTCGAACACGAAATTCCGTTGGCGATGCAAAATTTAAGACAAACTCTTTGTTTGATTTTTTTGTCCATAGTGAAATTCGCAGTACACACTAGATATGATCTAACTAAAAACAGCACTATAATAAATTTAAACAACAGATGCAACTCAAAATCCGCGCCAAAATGGAAAACAGTTGTGCCAATCAAACAGCAAAAAAATAAACTAAAAATGTAATTGGGAACCATAGACAAATTATCTATTCCCGATACTTTTTTGACTGAATGTATACATATTTTATAGATTAAATAGTATATTATTAATAGCTGACCCCAGTAAAAGTTTTTGTTTTGGAGAATAAAATAGATGTTGGCTGATTCTCATACCTACTCAATATGCTCACAAAATTTCATGAGACTTGGTCAAGCCGTTTCGGAGGAGTACGAGAACGAACATTGTGACACGAGAATTTTATATATCAGATGTATTTTATTATTTATTTTTTATCCTTTTATATTAACATAAATTATTTAATAAAATACCAACATAATCGAAATTATCAAAAATTTACACTTTTGCATTTAAATTTTACCTTGATCCAACATCGAGTACGCAATTATTAATATTTTTTAAATAATCGAATAATTATGATGCCTATTGTTGGACGTATGCGACTTTATATCGCCCTGTAGCCACCGCGAATTAGTGGCCTTTACCAAGTCTTATATATAAAACTGTGACACGAAGACATATGTCTTCTAATATATAAAATTCTCGTGTCACAGTTTTCGTTGCCATACTCCTCCGAAACGGCTTGACCGATTCTCATGAAATTTTGTGAGCATATTGAGTAGGTCTGAGAATCAGCCAACATCTATTTTTTATTTTGCAAAACAATGTTTGCTGGGGTCGGCTAGTTTAATATAATAATCTTAATTTATTAAAAAAAAACAATAATAAACACTTAGTTCCCTTTAAAATACACAATAATACCTAGTTTTGTTGAAATGGCAGCTGATTACATGGCTAATAACGCAAAAATTAAAAAGAAATCTAAAAGCATAATTTTTTTACACTGTTGGTAAAATTGACATAAAAATATGATTTTATTGTATAGCCTCATAGCTGGGCCACCCTTTACGGATTATCCATTATTAACGACACAACCTGTATAATCATCATCATCATCACCCTGTTAACGTTGCCACTGCTGGGACACAGGGAGACTCTCTTCTCACTTTACGAGAGAGATGATATAAACAATGTATGTAAATGGCTCAATAATTGTAAATGTAGATGTTCTACAGTTTTAATACATTTATGGCTGAATGACGGCCCATTCTAAGATTTTCTATACGCCTCGAGGCATTGAAATCGTCAGAAGGCAAAGGTCGGAAGGTCTGAGATATAATTAGTCCATGAAAGCCTTCATCGTTGCCTGCATTCATACTGACTCTGAGGCGAGGAACCATTTGCATTTTTTGTTATAAACTTACAAAATGTCCACTTGACACACACAAAACATATTGGTATTCTAATCTAATTAAAAAAAATATATAAAATACAAAATGTTTATTGACAATATAACAAATTCAAATTGTAACAAGGTGTGGGAGCTCTTCTGGTAAGTTATAATAACCTGTATTAGAAGAGTCCCCTCTTTTCTCTGACGCCGTTATATACTGGTATGAGAACATTATATGTAAGTATGTTATAGATATTACAATTATTATATACTAGTGGCCCGCCCCGGCTTCGCACGGGTTTATAATTTTTTTTTATCTATACCACTTCCAGATCCCCTTGAACACACACAAAAAATTTCATCAAAATCGGTCCATTCGTTTGAGAGAAGTTCAGTGACATACACACTCACAGAAGAATTATATATATAAAGATAACTATATCAATATTGCAAGAACAAAATACATTGCACAACACAATAGTTTGATTTTATTTCTTCTCTTTAGAATTTTAGTTGAATAAAATAATATATAAATTTAACAATATTATGACCTAAAAAGAAATATCAGAAAACTGAATAACGGTAAAATAATGTTACCCGGTTTAAGTCATAGCTCAGATACACCCCATAGAACCAACAATTTCAACACAAATTCATACAAACAACTAAAAACAATTATAATTACAAAAGGGTTTCCTATTCTAATCTAATTGAACACATAATGGTACATCTCTTAAAACTAACTCAAATTCCACTATTCATTTTGAATAAGGGTTGTACACACTTTTTAAGGGGATTAGAAACGTCGGAACTTAATGATTTCATTGCAATTACACGTGAGTAAAACCCTATCCAAAATAAACATCATCATCATCATCATCACCCTTTAACGTTGCCACAGCTGGGACACAGGGACGTCTCTCTAGGCGAGAGAGATTGGGCCTTAAATCACCACGCTGGCCAAGTGCAGGTTGGTGAATTTCACATGTCCTTCAAACTCTTTTAAGTTCCCAGAACATGCCGGTTTCCTCACGATGTATGCCTTCACCGTTAAAGCGCAGTTCAAATGAACATAGTAGGTACATTTTTATCTACATAATTGTCAACTAACATTTTAAATTCAAGCTACGATCATTCATTTTAATTGGCTATTATTGTCTGCTGTAATAAGTTATTAATTTAATTACGCTATAAAATACCGCGAAATAATTAGTAAAATTATTATGAGAATTTATTTGCGGAACCTCCACTCAGATCATAAATTATTTATAGGTTACTCCACAGGAATTTGTTCGTGATAAAACGGATTTATTTAGGGGTATGTATAAAAAAATATAAAATATTGTTTCACAGGTACAGATGAGTATTACCAGTTCTAAATGAAGTTTTAATTAGTCAAAACTAAATGATCATATTAACACCGAGGTTCGAATTAAATGCAATCACTTACTTATGACAGGTTATTTGATCGTTATTATGTACTACTAATTAACTACAATAGTGAGTTCATCATCATCTTCCTGACCGTATCCCACATTACGTGGGGTGATCCCACAACATGTTTTCTGCTTCCATTACCCTATATCACCCGTCTTCTCAACACAACGAGTTATTTTCATTTAATTTATTGTAAAAATTATTTTATAATCCTGACGAAATATGACCATATTACACTACATCTGTTGGCTGTACTAATGTAATGTTCGTTTCTCAACTCAGTTTAAAACATTGAAGCGAACTATCACGACAATGTTTTTATACAATTAATAATTTTTATTTAAAAAATAGTTTTATGGAGTGCTTCTCAGTAACTAAACTTTTTGACTTTGAATAAAAATGCCTAAGATAGATATATAAAAGAAAACTACTATGTTATATGGTAGGAAAACATTTTGATAATCGCAAAAAAATAATAATCTGACCTACAAGTCCATATTTGAAGAAATTTAAAAATATATACACAGTTTATTATAAATGAGAGTAAAATGTGCAGAGACCGATTAGTTAAGGAAATATGTACCCTCACTAATCACCCTCTGCACAAAACACCTCCATAGTGGAGAATAAATATTTTCTCCGACGCTAATCAAGATGCTGTTACGACTGTCCCGCATTCTACGCATCAGGGACGCGGTTTTTGGCGCATAATGGCATAGAATCCATCCGTGTAGTACTGCGCAAACATTCCCGACGCACTACAGAACCGAGGCAGTCGCAAAGCACAGCCTTGGTCGGTCAAGGTTGTGCTAAAATGGTATATCGTGATTTGATCGTATCCATAGCTCAGCTATTGGAAAGGCGTCCTAAGACCTTAAGATTCCGAAGATCGAATCGTTACAAAGACTGATTGATTACCACCTAAAACGAAACGTCAGGGATCTGATTTACCTGGACTTTCAGGTCGGACGGGCGTGAGAGGGAAAATATTATACATGGCAGGTAAGCTTGGTGTTCATTAGTCTTTCGGAGTTTTATACAGGGTTATAGGTTTTCATTTCTCATAGGTAGCTTTTTACTTAATTTTCGGGTCTTTACAGGTATAATATTATATTTGTAGGAAGTCACGGCTGTACCCAATTTCTAATAATCTAAAATAGAAATAAATAAAAAAATCTGATTCCAAGACGTTACGTCTCTTAAACGTAAATATCATATAATTGTGTAATGTGCACGTTATGCGCTTTCATTTAAGACCCCACTCGAGTATATTACATTCGGTTATTCTTCCCCCCGTTTCACTACCATAAATTACAATTACAAAACGCCGCTCACGCAAATTTCATCAAAAATCTCTAAGAATATTCACGCACGTATTTCACCTTTGATATATTTTTTAATTGAAATCGCTTCATTTATTCGGTAAATATCATGCCACACAGACAGACACGTAAAACTTCTGACACCCCTTTCTTTGCGCGGGACTAATGCAAGTACTGGGCGATGAGTAAAACTTTATGATCAAACACATAAAAAAAACTTTAGTAAAACGTCTCCCAGCAAGCATAATAAAAAATAAATAAGTAAAATAAAGAATAATAAATTTTATAAAATTGTATATCTACAAATTAGTACGTCCGAGAGGGGAAATAAATAAAAAGTAGTATTTTTAACCCCTCATGCAAACGGGGTGACTAAAAGACGTATGTCTGATAAACCAACTTCTTTAATTTTTTTGGAAGATAGGTTAGCGGAGAGAGATCTTAGTTATGTTTCATAAAAATCGCTTTAGCAGTTTCAAAGATATGAGGTGGCAATAAAATATTGAATTCTTACAAATAAGCCCTTGTTAAATACCAAATAAAAGTTTATAACTTTACGTTACAAAATAGCTATTTTTATAAAAATAGGATTTTTCATTTGAAAGATATGAGGAGTGAATGTTTTCAAATGCCTATAACCGAGTGCGGTTGAATAATGGTTAAATGACAATCAAACAAATTTTAAATATAATTTACATAAATTAAAAAAAAAGTTTTTTATAAAAGACTGCTCATTTTCATTTTGATAGGAACATAATAAATAAAATAAATAAATAAATAATGGTATCTACACTTTATTATAATAAGGCACCTGAACCATTTCTTAGATGCTTACAAAGTTTCAGGTTTAAGAAGGTTTATTAATCTCAAAAGAATTTACAAAAAATTCACTTAATGAAAACACTTTATACATTAGAATTAATATATATTAGGTCCTTACATATGAAATTGGCGTTTTTCGTACTGGCCACTTTAATCACAAATTTCTCCTCTTTGGTAAGGAATTCCAAATTCAAATTTGTACAGCTATAGACTCATGTATTTGTGCTTCGATGATCGTCATTCATTTGTTTTTTTTCTTCTGTTTTTTTCTGTTTGCGTCACTCATTTTACAAAATGGAAAACTTAAAATATCGCATTATTTACGAGTACGAGTTCCGCCGTGGCACTAGTGCTGCGGAAACAACTCGAAGGGTGAATGATGTGTATGGCGGTCGTGTTGCAAAAGAAAACACAGTTCGTTTTTGGTTCCAACGTTTTCGTTCTGGAAATTTCGACTTGCAGAACAAGCCCCGTGGACGGCCTGAGACTCAAGTTGATAATGAAGAGTTCAAGGCTATTGTGGAAGCGGATCCATCGCAAACCACGTCCGAGTTAGCTGCAGGCTGCGGTGTTAGTGATAAAACTGTTTTAATTCACTTGAAGCAAATTGGGAAGATTAAAAAGCTTGAAAGGTGGGTACCTCACGAATTGACTGAAGCAAACCGGCAAACGCGCGTCGACTGCTGCGTTACATTACTAAACCGGCACAATAATGAAGGTATTTTAAACCGAATCATTACCTGTGATGAAAAATGGGTTCTTTACGATAATCGGAAGCGCTCAGCGCAATGGTTGGATCCTGGCCAGCCAGCCAAATCCTGCCCCAAGCGAAAATTAACCCCAAAAAAGTTACTTGTAAGCGTTTGGTGGACTAGTGCCGGTATTGTTCATTACAGTTTTCTCAAATCTGGCCAGACTATTACGGCTGATGTCTATTGTCAGCAATTGCAAACCATGATGGAAAAGCTAGCGGCTAAACAACCTAGGCTGGTCAATCGCTCCACGCCACTGCTGCTTCACGACAACGCTAGACCACACACTGCGCAACAGACGGCTACTAAATTAGAAGAGCTTCAATTGGAAAGTCTAAGACATCCTCCGTACTCCCCGGACCTTGCTCCAACAGATTACCATTTTTTTCGAAATTTGGATAACTTCTTGCAAGGGAAAAAATTCAACTCCGATGGGGCAGTCCAAATCGCCTTCAAAGATTTTATTGATTCCCGTCCGACTGGTTTTTTTAGTAAAGGGATCAATGAACTACCTATAAGATGGCAAAAGTGCATAGAAAATAATGGTTCATACTTTGATTAATTAAATATATTATATTAAAAAATATTCGACTTTTTGTTCCTCCCATACAAAACGCCAATTTCATATGTAAGGACCTAATATATATAATTATGTATATGTCAAAGTCCGAATTAATAATAATAATAATTAATAGCCTTATACATAACAGACTCAAGTTCATACACGTAGGATCCATGGTTATTTTTACCTGATTTTCCCGTTCTTTGAGGTCGAAGGGCCGTAAGACTGATGAATTCTTCAAACCGAGGGTCACAATGGCGCGCCTTGATTGGTCGGTTCTAGGCCCTTCTGTTACAGTTATCGATGGGAATGTGCTTTGAAAGGATTCACTAAAATGTCGAAATTTCTTCGATTCGAAATCGAAAATTCTGTGAAATGTTTGCATTCAATAGTTAAGCAGTAGATCCATAAATCATTAAATAAGGGCCTTTCAAAGAACACTGCTAATTTTAATTATAATAAAAATATTTTTAGGTACAAATAATGGACATTTGGGTACCTCTGTCTCGGACATGGATTCCGGATTCGGTTCCCGAATGGATGTAGCGATTTTGATTAAGTTTTTTATATGAAAGGTGAGTATGGCGCAAGTGTTCTTTGACATGTTTTATGAAAATCGGTTGTGTCTTTTAAAAGTTATGGGTGTGAGAGTGTGGAAGGAAAACCGAAAATCTGCGAATATACTCGAGTGGGGTATCAAATGAAAGCGCATCGCAGTTCAGTTTCAGTTCATTTATTGGTCCAATTAAATACATGTTTGTACATTTAGATAGGTCATATTATACATTACATATTCACAAGGATATTCAAATTATTCAATTTAATTTACAAGTAAAATTCATCAGCTAAAGCTTCGTCAATAGTGTTTATTATACAATCCTTTTCTTTTACTTTTTCTAAGAAGTAGGCATTTTATTCGAAGACAAAAAGAGTAGAGAGAGAGTAATAGTAGCAGTAGTAGAGCACTCTCCTATTACAAGACTGAATTATATCGAAAAATGTGAAAAATGTAATTGACATGGTTGGATAGGATTGTCCTGTACGCGTCTTCCAAAAAGACCGTTGCATTGATATCTTAATTAATGGATATATCATTGTATATCGCTTTAAACCAGTCTTAGATAATTATTTACTCAAGTGATACCGGCAATAAAGATTTAATTTTAATTGCCACATAATTGATAAGGCGGAATTATGGCATAAGAAGGAATTATTTCATAAAATTTATACTTTTCTTGAAAAGACTAACTTGATTATCATTATCATTAAGCCTTATTACAGGATTGGAGAACGATAAGCGATTGAGATTTTAATTACAAAATAATTTGTGTTTGTTGTTAAGTAGATATTCCTAAAAATTCAAAATTGTTTCAACTACTACTTGTTTTACTGAATTAATGCACTACTACGCCATTAGTCACGTAGTTTTAAGAATTTGCCTATGTCTTGTTTATTTTATTCTCGTTTTCCTAGAAAATAGCATAAAAATACTAAAATGTTTCTCTTTTCAAACTTCTTGTCAGACAAATGCTCAATTAAACAGAAGTGGATTATTTCAGAATATGGTAAATTATTTTGAAACAATTTTTTTTTCTTTGTAATTATTTGATACTCGTAACACTGGATTATTTTCTTACCATAGATAGATACTCTAAGGGATTATTGTACCAATTTTTTTATTGTTTATGCTACTACAACTATGTATGTTGATAGAAACATTATCATTAAATTGCATTTGATATTTTCTTAATAAAGATATCCAGATATCAATGATAGCTTTAGTTAGATGATTTGCATGCCAATGTTTTTTGGTGAAGTATGTGAAACGAAATTAAATGTAAAATCTTATAAGTACTATATTTCATGCAATAAATGTTAAATGAAAAATGATAGGTATTTTTGCCAATTCTCGAAAAGTATTTTTTTTAATAATTATAAAAAATATTTACTGGCAACATTACAACATATTTCGATATTGTCACGTCCGTGCGATACCAAAATATTTATAAGACACTCTAAAATCATCTGCATATTCAGCATAAAATTTTCGTAACAAGTTACCCTTTCAGCAAGGTTCACAAAAAGCTACAAAGAGCTGACAAACAAGAAGAAATCTCGCTTACAGAACAATAAAAATCTTTACCAGCGCGTGGTATCGACAAGGATTATGAGGTAACGAAGGTAATCTACTGCTTTCATAAGCGTTCATTGCTCTGTGTAATTGGATTTCCGCTGTGACAACAGCAGACGATTTGAGCCTTGTAGTGAGCCTATAGTCAAGAACCTAGCCTAACCTTTCATATAGTCTAAGATCCGGTGGCATGATCTATTTCTTTATTTATGAAACACACAAAACACATAACAACATCTAAGACTACACTTTTTATATCTAAACCTAAGATCTACCTATGTTACAATATAACCATATGTGTGCGCTACATTTAAGATAACAAGATATAATGGTTAAAGTGAAGAAAGAAGAAAACTTAAATTATTGATCAATCAATGAATGGATCAATGCACTCATAGCGTATAGGGTAAAACTAATTTTTACGCATACTTATGATTATAAAAATAAAAATATACATCGACTAGGTAGCCAATCAAAATGTGGCCGCGAGTATTTTAAATTAAAGAGGTTCCGAAATTTCAGCTTGGAGTCTGGCATATCTACTAATCAGCCATTTCATAAAAACGTTATGTTGCGGCCAGTGATGAAATGGATTTAAAAAGTATAAAACAAAGTTACACTCAGACACCGTAAGAGTTAGAGATTTACTCCGTTGATTACTCAACTATCACTGGCAGTATAAACAAAATTTACTCTGTCGATTGACACGTGTTTCACCACTGGCCGTAACATGTTTTTTTTTTAAAAATGGCGTAATCTTGGAACTTTTTTTGGTCATTGATTTGGAAAAAATGCATACACATGTTTTTTTAATCAAATTTCATCATATTAACGGCAATTTTTTATATAAGGACTAAAAAATCACGTGAATACAATCATTACGTCTGCCATTCACAGATGCGCTTTCATTTGATACCCCGCACAAGCATATTTGCAGATTTTCGGTTTTCCTACCCCGCTCTCACAGCCATAACTTTTAAACGAAACAACCGATTTTCGTGAAACATGTCTAAGAACACTCGCGCCAAACTCACCTTTCATACGAAAAAACTAAATCAAAATCGCTCCAACCGTTTGGGAGCTAGAATGTCCCAGACAGACAGACAGAGAGACCGACAGACAGACAGACACGTCAAACTTATAACACCCCTCTTTTTTAGTCGGGGGTTAAAAGTGATTTGAACCCCGAACGCTATGAGCGCATTGATTCTGCAGCCGTATGTCATTCTAATTGTACACGGAAGGCTAAGGCTGTTATCCTATAGTAGAATTCGAATTTAGCTTTTCGAAGTTTAGAAAGCTTGTTATTCGATCTATGGATCGAACTACTCGCATAATTCAGCTGCGGGCTTCAGTTGCAGCTTGTTCAGTCGTATTGAACCTTGCATTAAGTTTGAAGTGTGAAGCAAATGTGTGAATAGGTACCTAAAGTTACCAGAACATACGAATATGGAGGCACAGCGCAAAGAAATTTAGAAATATTTAGGAAAAAAGAAGTTTATTTTGTTGAATACTCGCTATGAGTTTTTTAAACTATTTTGTTTCTGGCAGGTGGTTCTGTGAGTTTTGGAAGTTTTTATTTTATTTTAATTATACGGGTGGTTTACGGACTGACAGTGGAAACAATTATAGTCAATATAGCTAGAGTTTATACTAAAATGTTTTTATTGAGTTTATATGCATGTTTGCATCATGAAAGCAGCCAAATAAAAAACCGTCGTAAATGTATTGGTGCCCATATGTTATTCAGACATAACATAACAAACATAACCTAACCTAAAATATTTTGATCACTGTGTAGTTAAACGTGGACGCCATATTGAAGAACGTATCGCCTTGACAATCCGGCTTATCGTTGAACCACCGCATTACGAAATTCCCTGTTTTTCCAAACGGCTTTCCGTAACGTAAAACCACGGATTATACAATCTGACTTCCACACATTCATTAGATTAAATGTCATCAAAACGAAGCTATCACACACTTCAACAAAGTTCGTTTGAGCTTCGTATATCTGTGAAATTGAAGGACATGTTTCTCACACCAGAATTTCCTTTGGGATTTGTCTAAAGTGTTACAGTCGTATTACTTTGCGGATACGACTATAAATACATCAAGGCAGTTCTCTCAATAAGTCGCAAATTGTAAACGTTAGAACTAACGTTTGAAGTAACTATACTTCAAACGTCTTTTTCGTGACTGCTTTGAGGGAGAGAGAGAGAGAGAGAGAGAAATATCTTTATTTGTAAACTACAAAAACAAAAAAAAACATTTCGTTACTTAATATTAGACGTATGGCCTATTTACTATTAAAAGTGAAGATAAAGAATATAGTTTAAGTTTACACGAATTATAATTATAATATAAGTACGATTCGCAATAGTTTTGCTTATGTAATTATAGTTACAAACTGGGAACCGGCTCAGCATAATACGAATTGCGTCAGTACACAATTCGCGCTGGTCTTCCACCGATTACCACAATCAGTAACAGAGCAGTAAGTAGCTAGTGTGAGCAGTGGACGTACTACGACTGAAATGTTGTTGAATAAAACAAACAAAGAAATAAGAGCAATTAAATTACATAAATGAAAAGATAACAGCGTTAATATACGAAAGCATGATAGTAGGTATAGTTAAGACTTATTGGGTAGTCCACTATCAGACCATTTGATGCATTGAGAATATAGCTTTGAGTTTACTTTTAGAGGTAAACTTTGTGCTTAAGATATTTGCTTCTGAGATAGTTCAAACACATCAACTACTGCAACATGCATAGATAACATGTTCTCCTCTCAGTCACCAACAGTAAAATCAGTAGTTAAACATTTTAATTCAGACCACTATGGTCAGAGTATTAAGTTTTCTTTAGAAAGAGGTCATAATAAGTTATTAGAATTTACATACAGACCCATAACTAATGAACGTATTTTAGCTTTTCAAAGTAGAGTAGAACAAAGATTTTTAACATTACCTACTGGTGATGACCCTAATGAATTGTTTATGTTTTTATCAGAAACAATAGCAAGGGAAAATAACGAAGTATTTACAAATAAAACTTGCAAAATTAAAGAAAAAGTAGGATTCACAGATTGGGCTACGCCTGGTATTTATAAAAGTAGAAATAAGTTATTATGATCTGTATTCGGAAAGAGAATCTAAACTAAATGATGATGAATTCATAACATATGTCAGAAATTACGGAAAATTGTTTAAACAAGTATGCAACATAGCAAAATCAAATTTTCACAAGAATAAAATAATTAACTCTTCAAATAAAGTTAAAGCCACTTGGAAGCTTATCAATAATGAGACTGGCAAATCAGTACCCCGTAGTAAACAGATTAAGTTAAAAATTAATGATAATATCTTAGTCAAAGACATTGACATTGCCAATGCTTTTGAAAGTTTTTTCTGTAACATACCGAAAACTATAACGCAGTCATTAAACTCATCTACATCTAAGGCTGTGGAACTATTAGAGGCATCCGTAGATGCATGTATTGTGCTGAAGTCTTTTACTTTACTCATGTAACTGCCGACTGCATAGTGAAAACATTCAAATCTCTCAACATCAAATACACAGAAGATCTTTGGAATATCTCAACAAAAGTGCTAGGTAATATTATTAATGATATTGCCCCCCTCCTGGCCTTCATTTTTAACAGCTGTGTCGATGTTGGTATCTTTCCGGATCTCATGAAATATGGCAAGCCTGTCCCTCTTCATAAATCTGGTACTCAATTTGATCCTGCAAATTATCGGCCTATCTCAGTTCTTCCCGTAATGAGTAAAATCTTTGAAAAAATTATTTTAACACAATTAATTAATCACTTTGATCGCAACAGACTTCTGCATAGCAATCAGTTTGGCTTCACCAAAGGTAGATCAACTACTGATGCTGGAACACTATTGATAAAGCACATTTTGGCGGCTTGGGATAGAGCGCAAAATACTATCGGCGTGTTCTGTGATCTCTCCAAGGCTTTTGATTATGTCTGCCATGCAACACTTATAAATAAATTAAAGCATTACGGCATTCACAACAAAGCCCTTGAGCTACTACATTCCTACTTGACCGATAGAATTCAAATGGTTCAAGTAGGTAATGAAAGATCCTCAGGATCAAAAATCAAATTAGGGGTTCCACAAGGATCAATACTTGGGCCTTTTTTGTTTTTAGTATATGTAAATGATCTCACGTATTTTGCTAAAGACCTTTGTGACATAGTCTTATTTGCTGATGATACTTCTTTATTATTTAAAGTTGATAGGAATAAAAATAATTTTGACGATGTAAATAACTCACTGTCACTAGTACTAAATTGGTTTACGATTAATAACTTACTGCTAAACGCAAAAAAAAACTAAATGTATTAAATTCAAACTCCCTAATGTTAAAGAATTTCCTACAAAAATCATATTAAACGATGAAATTCTCGAGCTCGTTGACTCAACAGTGTTCCTAGGTTTACATATTGATTCTCGTCTACAATGGAAACCCCAAATTACAAACCTTGCAGGTAGACTTAGTTCAGCCGCTTATGCAGTGCGAACAATGAGATATATCACAGATGAGGGTACAGCTAGACTGGTTTATTTTTATTACTTTCATAGTATTATGTCATATGGTATCCTACTCTGGGGTGCTGCAGCCGATATTCAAACTATATTCGTGCTGCAAAAAAGGGCTGTACGTGCAATATATAAAATGAAACCACGTGACTCCCTCAAAGAAAAATTCAAAGAGATTAACATTCTAACTGTAATCTCACAGTACATTTTTGAGAACTTGATGTTCACCCACAAGAATAAGCACTTGTTTTTAAGAAAAAGTGACGTACATAGTATTAACACGAGAAGTAAAGAAAAATTACTAATTCCTACTTACAGACTAAAAAAACTAGGCAAATCATTTATGGGTAACTCTGTACGTTTTTATAATAAGCTTCCTTATAATGTAACAGAGCTTCCTATTAGAAAATTTAAATCATTTATTAAGAGAAGTCTAATGAAAAAAGCGTATTACTCTATAAATCTATACTAATATTATAAAGCTGAAGAGTTTGTTTGTTTGATTGTTTGTTTGTTTGTTTGTTTGTTTGAACGCGCTAATCTCAGAAACTACTGGTTCGAATTGAATAATTCTTTTTGTGTTGGATAGTGGAGTTATCGAGGAAGGCTATAGGCTATATAACATCACGCTACGACCAATAGGAGCAAAGATATAGTGGTAAATGTGTAAAAAACGGGAGAAATTGTTCATCTTTGAAGCCTTCCGTTGCGTGCGCCGTGAAAACGGTTCAAGATACACAAAAAATATGTATTAAAGAATAATAGTTCTTTTAATGATCTAAAAAACAGTCCGCGATAGTATATGTCTATCTTTTAAGATTAACTCAAAAAACCTGTTTTTATGGTACCTAATTTGGTCGAAATAATTTGTTTAAGTTGTATCAACATAATAATATTAATCTTTATTCAAATATATATGTTGTTGGTTAAGAGTACTTCATCCATTATAACGGGTAGGTAATAGGTACCTAAAGTTACCAGAACATACGAATATGGAGGCACAGCGCAAAGAAATTTAGAAATATTTAGGAAAAAAGAAGTTTATTTTGTTGAATACTCGCTATGAGTTTTTTAAACTATTTTGTTTCTGGCAGGTGGTTCTGTGAGTTTTGGAAGTTTTTATTTTATTTTAATTATACGGGTGGTTTACGGACTGACAGTGGAAACAATTATAGTCAATATAGCTAGAGTTTATACTAAAATGTTTTTATTGAGTTTATATGCATGTTTGCATCATGAAAGCAGCCAAATAAAAAACCGTCGTAAATGTATTGGTGCCCATATGTTATTCAGACATAACATAACAAACATAACCTAACCTAAAATATTTTGATCACTGTGTAGTTAAACGTGGACGCCATATTGAAGAACGTATCGCCTTGACAATCCGGCTTATCGTTGAACCACCGCATTACGAAATTCCCTGTTTTTCCAAACGGCTTTCCGTAACGTAAAACCACGGATTATACAATCTGACTTCCACACATTCATTAGATTAAATGTCATCAAAACGAAGCTATCACACACTTCAACAAAGTTCGTTTGAGCTTCGTATATCTGTGAAATTGAAGGACATGTTTCTCACACCAGAATTTCCTTTGGGATTTGTCTAAAGTGTTACAGTCGTATTACTTTGCGGATACGACTATAAATACATCAAGGCAGTTCTCTCAATAAGTCGCAAATTGTAAACGTTAGAACTAACGTTTGAAGTAACTATACTTCAAACGTCTTTTTCGTGACTGCTTTGAGGGAGAGAGAGAGAGAGAGAGAGAAATATCTTTATTTGTAAACTACAAAAACAAAAAAAAACATTTCGTTACTTAATATTAGACGTATGGCCTATTTACTATTAAAAGTGAAGATAAAGAATATAGTTTAAGTTTACACGAATTATAATTATAATATAAGTACGATTCGCAATAGTTTTGCTTATGTAATTATAGTTACAAACTGGGAACCGGCTCAGCATAATACGAATTGCGTCAGTACACAATTCGCGCTGGTCTTCCACCGATTACCACAATCAGTAACAGAGCAGTAAGTAGCTAGTGTGAGCAGTGGACGTACTACGACTGAAATGTTGTTGAATAAAACAAACAAAGAAATAAGAGCAATTAAATTACATAAATGAAAAGATAACAGCGTTAATATACGAAAGCATGATAGTAGGTATAGTTAAGACTTATTGGGTAGTCCACTATCAGACCATTTGATGCATTGAGAATATAGCTTTGAGTTTACTTTTAGAGGTAAACTTTGTGCTTAAGATATTTGCTTCTGAGATAGTTCAAACACATCAACTACTGCAACATGCATAGATAACATGTTCTCCTCTCAGTCACCAACAGTAAAATCAGTAGTTAAACATTTTAATTCAGACCACTATGGTCAGAGTATTAAGTTTTCTTTAGAAAGAGGTCATAATAAGTTATTAGAATTTACATACAGACCCATAACTAATGAACGTATTTTAGCTTTTCAAAGTAGAGTAGAACAAAGATTTTTAACATTACCTACTGGTGATGACCCTAATGAATTGTTTATGTTTTTATCAGAAACAATAGCAAGGGAAAATAACGAAGTATTTACAAATAAAACTTGCAAAATTAAAGAAAAAGTAGGATTCACAGATTGGGCTACGCCTGGTATTTATAAAAGTAGAAATAAGTTATTATGATCTGTATTCGGAAAGAGAATCTAAACTAAATGATGATGAATTCATAACATATGTCAGAAATTACGGAAAATTGTTTAAACAAGTATGCAACATAGCAAAATCAAATTTTCACAAGAATAAAATAATTAACTCTTCAAATAAAGTTAAAGCCACTTGGAAGCTTATCAATAATGAGACTGGCAAATCAGTACCCCGTAGTAAACAGATTAAGTTAAAAATTAATGATAATATCTTAGTCAAAGACATTGACATTGCCAATGCTTTTGAAAGTTTTTTCTGTAACATACCGAAAACTATAACGCAGTCATTAAACTCATCTACATCTAAGGCTGTGGAACTATTAGAGGCATCCGTAGATGCATGTATTGTGCTGAAGTCTTTTACTTTACTCATGTAACTGCCGACTGCATAGTGAAAACATTCAAATCTCTCAACATCAAATACACAGAAGATCTTTGGAATATCTCAACAAAAGTGCTAGGTAATATTATTAATGATATTGCCCCCCTCCTGGCCTTCATTTTTAACAGCTGTGTCGATGTTGGTATCTTTCCGGATCTCATGAAATATGGCAAGCTTGTCCCTCTTCATAAATCTGGTACTCAATTTGATCCTGCAAATTATCGGCCTATCTCAGTTCTTCCCGTAATGAGTAAAATCTTTGAAAAAATTATTTTAACACAATTAATTAATCACTTTGATCGCAACAGACTTCTGCATAGCAATCAGTTTGGCTTCACCAAAGGTAGATCAACTACTGATGCTGGAACACTATTGATAAAGCACATTTTGGCGGCTTGGGATAGAGCGCAAAATACTATCGGCGTGTTCTGTGATCTCTCCAAGGCTTTTGATTATGTCTGCCATGCAACACTTATAAATAAATTAAAGCATTACGGCATTCACAACAAAGCCCTTGAGCTACTACATTCCTACTTGACCGATAGAATTCAAATGGTTCAAGTAGGTAATGAAAGATCCTCAGGATCAAAAATCAAATTAGGGGTTCCACAAGGATCAATACTTGGGCCTTTTTTGTTTTTAGTATATGTAAATGATCTCACGTATTTTGCTAAAGACCTTTGTGACATAGTCTTATTTGCTGATGATACTTCTTTATTATTTAAAGTTGATAGGAATAAAAATAATTTTGACGATGTAAATAACTCACTGTCACTAGTACTAAATTGGTTTACGATTAATAACTTACTGCTAAACGCAAAAAAAAACTAAATGTATTAAATTCAAACTCCCTAATGTTAAAGAATTTCCTACAAAAATCATATTAAACGATGAAATTCTCGAGCTCGTTGACTCAACAGTGTTCCTAGGTTTACATATTGATTCTCGTCTACAATGGAAACCCCAAATTACAAACCTTGCAGGTAGACTTAGTTCAGCCGCTTATGCAGTGCGAACAATGAGATATATCACAGATGAGGGTACAGCTAGACTGGTTTATTTTTGTTACTTTCATAGTATTATGTCATATGGTATCCTACTCTGGGGTGCTGCAGCCGATATTCAAACTATATTCGTGCTGCAAAAAAGGGCTGTACGTGCAATATATAAAATGAAACCACGTGACTCCCTCAAAGAAAAATTCAAAGAGATTAACATTCTAACTGTAATCTCACAGTACATTTTTGAGAACTTGATGTTCACCCACAAGAATAAGCACTTGTTTTTAAGAAAAAGTGACGTACATAGTATTAACACGAGAAGTAAAGAAAAATTACTAATTCCTACTTACAGACTAAAAAAACTAGGCAAATCATTTATGGGTAACTCTGTACGTTTTTATAATAAGCTTCCTTATAATGTAACAGAGCTTCCTATTAGAAAATTTAAATCATTTATTAAGAGAAGTCTAATGAAAAAAGCGTATTACTCTATAAATCTATACTAATATTATAAAGCTGAAGAGTTTGTTTGTTTGATTGTTTGTTTGTTTGTTTGAACGCGCTAATCTCAGAAACTACTGGTTCGAATTGAATAATTCTTTTTGTGTTGGATAGTGGAGTTATCGAGGAAGGCTATAGGCTATATAACATCACGCTACGACCAATAGGAGCAAAGATATAGTGGTAAATGTGTAAAAAACGGGAGAAATTGTTCATCTTTGAAGCCTTCCGTTGCGTGCGCCGTGAAAACGGTTCAAGATACACAAAAAATATGTATTAAAGAATAATAGTTCTTTTAATGATCTAAAAAACAGTCCGCGATAGTATATGTCTATCTTTTAAGATTAACTCAAAAAACCTGTTTTTATGGTACCTAATTTGGTCGAAATAATTTGTTTAAGTTGTATCAACATAATAATATTAATCTTTATTCAAATATATATGTTGTTGGTTAAGAGTACTTCATCCATTATAACGCGGGTAGCACCGCAGGGCACAGCTAGTGATTATATAAAGGATGATGCAGCTTGGATAGATATTGCTTAGTTCCACAGTAACAGGCTCTAATAATTCTGGTTGACCAGGACTGATATGCTCATGTTATAATAGCTTCCTTATATGACAAACATTTTTTTTTATTGTAAATGTTAAACTTTTAATAGTTACCTATAAATAAAAACTCCAAAATTGTAATAACTACAAAATTGTAATAACTGATATAGCTGTGTTGTTCTATTCGCTTCTCAACTCAGTATAAAACATTGAAGCGAACTGTCAAGACAATGTTATTTCCTTGATATTTGTTATTTAAGCAATTTAGTTTTATTAATTTTAAGTTGACCTGTCCATGTAGGCTATGTGCTTCTAAGGAAATAAACGTTTTGACTTTGACTTTGACTTTGACTTATCCTATAAGAAGAGGTTCAGTGTGTTTAGTTTCAGATCAAACTGTAGTCTAAGGGCGTGTGTGTGTGGCTGCATACGTTCGTTATTTTACCCCTATGTTCTGAAACGGTAATACAATGATCTGTTTTTCTTGGGCGATTAATTGAAAGTATTATTGGCAATTCATCTTAAATTCTGACTTGAAAATGTCACGTTTTCCTTGTAATATTGTATTAACCTGATAATACTGTGTTCTTATCCAAGATAGTTATTCTGAAGCTTATCTCGAAAAAGATGGTATAGTAACCGCGAAGGTAGGCTAATACCATACCCGTCAGCGCAGTTTTTGCAAGCGGGTCAATTCCCGCTGAGACGACAGTAATAGATAATAATTACTTAATCAAACAAAGCTAATATTGATAAATGTCTAGTTTGAAATTTCTTAACAATAAAAACTATAATTGCTAGAGGCTACGATAATCCCCAGATCTATCTTCTTCAATTCCTTTATCATCAAAGATCACAGCTACCCGTGACAAAAAGTCAGAAGAACTGACTCATCAATCAAGGCGGGGAATATCCGGCAATATGTTCTGGAATATCCGGAATAATCCGGAGAGCGGTAGCAATTTGTCGGCAAACCTTCAATACGCGAGTGAAGCTGCTGAAGTGCCTTGTCAAGACGCGACTACTACATAATAATTCCTTATTTTTTAGTGAGTAAACCTTTTTGCAAGGCAGTTTATGAAATTGTGAGGAATTATTAAACATGCGATATGCTTATAATACTCCTAGCTACTACTAGATAATAGTCTGAAAGTAGGTCGAATGGTAACGGAAAGCGCTTTGAAGCAAGTATGTTTGACAAAAATTTACTTAAAGAATTTGTTTAAAAGGTATTTTTTATGAGTGTCCTGAACAGTGAGGGTTTCGCAACTATGTACATCATTTTAATTAGTAATATTTTGCTGGTTGCTTCGTCTAATCCGTAGAAAATCTAAGTATATATAAATAAAACAGGGAAAGAGTAATAAGACGAGATATAATAGTCAATCCCACCTACCTTGACACCAACTCCTTCAGGCGACACACTGACATTTTTGGGGCTCCTGGATCCAGCTGGATAGAGGAATAATGCACACACACTACTCAAAAAACACTTGAGAGTAACAGAGTTTCAATAATCAGATTACTTAACGTGGGATTACAAAGTACGTCATCTCACACCAGCGCGCGGTACGGTTAAGTTTTTTCTGCAACGCCTTACCTCGGGCAATAAAATCAACTTATTGGCTTATTTACTGACTTTAAACAAAAGAAAGGAGGTTCTCAATGTACATTTTGTTTTTTTTTTGTTTTTACTTTATGTTTGTAACCTCAGAACTTTGTGCGTCTTGAACTTTTTTTTTAAACAACAGCTGTTGATAATGACCGCGGACCCATTTATCTTCAATGTGTATTCATATAATCAATATTTTCCAAAATAATATCGTTTTATTTTAGTAAAAATCATCTTGGTCTCAGAAATCTCTTGTGACAATTATATTACCACTGTAACGTCCAGCGCCCGCGGCGTAACTAGGGACTAACGTCCCAGCCCGCGTTACGCGAGCGGTGCGTGACACGCTGCGCGATTTTTCCGTTTAAACTATTTATCACATAAAAAGTACTAAACCTATTTCAAAACCAAAAATGTATTTATGTTCTTTATTATAATTATATAAACTTGAATAATACTATGAATCATTGTACCTACATCTTCATTTACTAAAAAATTATCAAACATAGGATGGTAGCATTTTTAGACTGATTTGGAGACCTATTTTGATAAATTTATTTAAAATACTTCCTCTAAAAATTTAATTATTAATTTGGTACCGTTTTAACGGGGTTGGAGTCTAGTTTTTAATAACATATTTAATTTTAATACAGATATCACAAGTAAATCATAAAGAAATTAAATAGCGAAAAATAGGAAAAAAACGGAAAATTTCTCTCACTTTATTGTCAAAATAATTTTTTATTCATAATTTTTGTTGCCAGGTATGGGTTTTTCTAATTAGAATTTAGTAGAATAATTATTGACAATGACATCTGACATTGGCACTAGCAACTTGTCTTATTAGAAAATAAAGAAAATCCGAAATAAAAAAACCAAAAACTCGTGTGGCACTCTAGTACCATGGACGTTAGTCGGCAAAAAGTTTTGTGACACTACAGTACAACTGGACGTTCAAGTGGATAAGTCGGGTCCTATATAGGTAAATAAAGTATTAGTTAAAATAGTGATAACAATGAATTTAATTTTACTTTTAAAAAAGGCGAAAATAACATTACCCTTTCCCACAAATATAAAAACATCAAGTTATAAAAACAGCAGAATTTTAAAATTGAGTAATGTTTTTACCTTTAAGACTCGAAATCTTAAAAACAACATTAATATTTCTCGTTACATGAAAATGTTTTACTGTTTTTTTTGGTTAAACACTCTTAATAATTCTCTTAGGATTTACATTTAGCTTCTAACGTAAAGCCGACCTTTACTTACGTTGCTGTGGTCATAATCATACGTCTAATCCTTTAAAAAGAACCTCAAAGTAGCTGCTGTAATTCCTATGTAATTAAAATGTTTTGCATGAACGCGATACTCAAAAACGCGAGTACAACAAGGATATTTTAATTAAAATTTAATTGACAACCTCCGTGGCTTGGTAAGCGGACCGCCTGTTGTGCAGGTGGCTGCAGGTTTCGATCCAGTACACGAAAATTATTTATCCAAGTAATATAATAAATATAATACCACTCGAGAACATAACCTTTTATTTATTGTGTTCAATTATTTTATTATTATTTTTTTCAGGAGGTATATTTGCGCATCCTTTATCTATGATAATTCGGGTACAAATAATATAAACAAATCTAAGATAAGTAAAAATATATTATGTAATCTGTGGTATAACCAAACAATGGACATAAATGATTTTGTATCTTGTATGCGAGAATATAGCAGAAAAAATACACTGAGATGGTATTTTTATAAGCATTTATTGATATTCAAGATTCATAAACCTGACTGCTTCAGTGGCGCGGTGGGCGAGGGTCCGCTTGCGGCGCAAGAGGTAGCGGGTTTGATTCCCGCCGAGGGTGAAAGTGTTTGTATGTTCTGCAAGCACTTTTCCCTTGGTCTGGGTGTTTAGTATGTATAATAAAAAATATCTATATATGTATGACTATTATATTAACTATATCAGATTATCTAGTACCCGTAACACAAGCTTAGAGCTTACCACGGGGCTAGATGTTGTTGTGTGCATCGTCTGGAAATATTTATTTATATATTATTTATTATAAACCACAATGCTATTCATATACGAAAATTAGTAAGTAAGTACATATTAATTTGTATTACATCTTGACCAATGACATAAGACTTTAAAGCAGATTACTCACGAACTTACGATTTCAGTCTAAATCCGGTGTCATTCCGTACTCGACGCTTCGGGATCCGTATGAGCCTCTACTTTGAAGTAAGCTCCGTAGATCGTGTCTGTTATTTAACGGCAGCAAGCACCCGACTCCAAACATGTTAATACGAATGTGTACGCAAGAAGAGGGAGAAATTATATTACGGACGTCTTGAAACAAAAAACTTAGAGCTAATCTATGCTACATTCCATTGCTTTAAATTATTCATATTTATTTATTAATACAAACCAGATAACAGGTGATAACATTATTGGTTTGTATAGATCTAATTATTATTTTTTTGACATTTTAATATTCACACGACTAACAAAATGTGCTGTTCTTTATGTAAGTACTTAGACCAGTACATCATCTAATTATGTAAACCATGTATTTTGGAATAAATGACTTGATTTGATTTGTTATAAGAGACTAAGGAAGGAATGCACTAATAACTCACACGGATAGAATATTTTATACACATTAATTGACATTCAGGAACCTTCTCATCCACAAAGTCAAAGTCAAAGTCAAAACGTTTATGTCCTTAGAAGCCTATGCTTACATGGACAGGTCAACGTAAATCTAATTTAAATAAAAACTAAGAATAATCAAGGAAATAACGTAGTCTTGACAGTTCGCTTCAATTTTTAACACTGAGTTGAGAAGCGAATATAGATTTGGTCCGAATATAGCACGAAAACGGGATATATTAGGGCCTCTGGGTGGTGCTAAGAACAGTCTCTGGTGGTAGGCTTCGACTGCGGCTTGTCACCACCCTCCGGGCTGCGTGAAGCGATTTTTTCGTGTTTCGTAATGTGGTCCGGAGAAGCCATCTATCTTCAGGTCTTCATGCTACATCTGAGACCACATCGTCACTTTACATCAGGTGATGTAAAGTGACGATGTGGACTGTGGTTCAATGAGGGCTTTTCCTAAAAAAACCTATTGTTTTATTTTCGGGTAGGTTTTATATTTGCACCTTCCATCTTTTATAAATCGGGTACACAAATAAAACAAACAATAATAACAACAGACAAATGACCCTAATAAGCAGGAAAAACACGCTGATTACATCTTATACATATTTATTAACATTGAGGACGCTATTCGCACATATTTCACGTATATTGAATTGATATTCTATAAATAGTATATATTTATCGGATCTCATATAATAATCGGATGGGCAGCGTTCGGGAAACTGCGTAACGTCTTTTCATCCAATATAGTCAGTGCCTGAAGACGAAGGTATTTAACCATTGATGACATATGGCTCCAAAACGTGGTGCTTCACCATAGGGTTCATGAATAGGCTCAGAGTTGCGCAACGAGCTATGGAAAGGGCTATGCTCGGGGTTTCTCTACGATCTAATCAGGAATTATGAGATACGTAGAAAAACGCGGGTCACCGTTATAGCTAAGCGAATTAGCTCGCTAAAGTGGTTATGGGCAGGCTATGTAGCACGCAGAACAGATGGCCGTTGGGGTCGGAAAGTTCTCGAATGGAGACTACGGATCGGCAAAAGCAGAGTAGGACGTCTACCAACAAGATGGACGGAGGACCTGGTGAAGGTAGCTGGCTCGCGGTGGTTACAAGCTGCTACCGATTGAAGTCACTGGAAGTTTTTGAGGGAGGCCTATGTCCAGCAGTGGACGTCCTACAGCTGAAATGATGATGATATAATAATATCCATATAAGCGTCATCTCTGAAATCCACAATCCACACATATTTTGAAGCTTGTGTTGCTTGCTGTGACTACCTGTAATTTAGGAAGCACTAGTATTTATTATAATTCATTGTATCTTTTTGTTAAGTGTATTCGTAAATGTATTTTCTAATTGGTGGTTCTATTAAATAAATTGTACGCTTCGATAAATATAGAGTACTTTCATAATTGTATGTGTATCTTGACCACTAGTTTCAATGACATAAGACCTTAAACAAGATTACTCACGAACTGTTGCTATTTCTCTCCATATCCGGTGTTATTCTGTACTCTTAGACGCGTAGATTGTATTTACAAGGAGGATCCACATGAGCTTTGCTTTGAAGTAAGCTCTGTAGATCATTTCTGTTAAATAACAGACATGATAAATAACGGCTGCCGTTAAATAACGGCAGCAGGCACCCGGCTCAGAACATAATGCTAATGGGTTTACAAGATGTAGGTGAATTTATATGACGGACGTCTTGGCACAAGAGTAGTGTATAATTGGTTGAACTGCCTCATTGTCAGATTGACAATATAGGTATTCGAAGTAGTTGAATAGAAATTTCAAACCATTATTGTCTGTAACTTGAATTGACTATCTGCTCAGTTCAATTAATCAGCTACCTAACACCTATTATCAAACGTTATCTATTCAAAACACTCAGCTCGCTTTACCTTTATGATTTATATGATTCAGCTCAACAAGTTGTCTTAAAGTTTTTATTCTAACAGAATAACAATTATTAATTAGTAAGCGTAAATAATCTAATGAATTGAACAAATTAAAAACGATTGCAGTTTGAAATATCTGTTCACCTGAGTTTTCATTGGTTCGAATACCAATATTGTATCTGACAATGAGGCAGTTCAACCAATTATACACTACTCACAAGAAAGCGTCATTATATTGATCATTTCATATCATTCAGATTATGACATCATCTTACCTCAAATAAAGCAGAGCTTATTTGTTAAAGCTTTATTATAGTAACTATGTTAGGAATTTATTGTTCTGTGATTTTAATAATTCAACATCCACTGAAGTTTAAAGTACTTCTGGAAATTATTTTTAATTATGTCAGCAGTGGCTTACGACCATCGGGCACAAGCAGCTTTAAATAAAAAAAAAACAATAAAAGTAAAAATATTAAAATAAGATAAAAATATTAAAAAAAGGAAAAGTATTATATCATAGCAAAGCTTAAAAGAAACCTTTTTTAACCGACGAATAAAAAGGAGAATTTTCTCAATCCGACGCAGACATAATTTATTTATGTATTCCACGTTTGCTTACCCGCTGCCTTAATTTATGAATATTTTGGCCCTGACAATCTGTATTCTGTTTATTACACAGAGTACAGATAGAATGCAGGCCTGGCCTTTGGTATTTCGGTAAGCTAATCCACTTGATTAGGTTGACGCCCTTCTTCATTCTTCAAGAATACTTGAGTCCTCTGTTTCTATAAATTAAAAACTACCGTCATAATCCGTTCACAACATTTCCAAGTACCACAATCTTATACAAAATAAATGTCTTCCATGTCTAAATCGTGAACCTAAATTTGTTGATGCAGGCACAGTTTGATTCGCTCCCACGCAATAGAGGCGAGAACCGTGAAATTGTATTAAATTCAATTATGCTTCTACCCTTCGACGTTTTGCTTGATTGTTAAGGTTTCGCATATGCAGGGAGCCAATTTTGATAACTCCATTGTATTCAGTACAATAGAGTATCGATAGGTACTATTTATAGAGACAATATTTCATCGCATAGAAGTTTGTAGCGTAGGATCCTAGGCATCAGAGGAACTGATTGTGGCCGGAACGCGGTAATATTATGTTCACTTAAAGTGGCGGTGCTGCAAGAGCTTGGAACCTGGATGGAAGTCGCAGACAAGGTCGGTCACGAAATCGTTGGCGTAGTACCTGCAAGACTTCTGGGAAAACAGGTAAATGATTAACGACCTTGGAAAGGGATTGTTAAAAGAAGTGAGAGGAGGTCTTTGACTAGCAGTGAGACACAACAGTTAAACAAATAGTAAGTAACATTGAATTCGAGCTTAAAAATTTACAACAAATGTCTAACGGGACTCATGCATAGAACTTATCTTAACAATCAAACTTAAAATATTTTGAACTAAACATAAGACACAACTTACATAACCAAACATAACTATTAAGCAAGGCAACAGATTGTAGTAAACAGAAAAATTAAAAAAAAATGACTAAACATACGAAAAAAATGTACTGGAGATGTTATAATACATGAGATGTTATAATGAAAATAAGTACCTCCTATACGTATCATAACATTCTTAAATAAATAATGCTCAAAGTCGAGCCTAAGCACATCAAGAGCAAAATCAGCTTATCTTAGCACCGCCTTTAGCAAAATTCCATCTAACTTTATCTCTGTACTAGCAAACCTTTAATATGGGTATTAGTGAGGGTAAGGTCCTCATCAAAATTCGATAAATCGATTCTATTTCAGAATTGTTTAAATCGATTCTCGAGGCGCGCTAAGAAGTTTTTTGTCTTGGACTGGTACACAGCTAACCCAAAACTTATATTAAAAAAGTTTTAGAATTATGTAAGCAACATTTCTTTTTTAAGGCAATCCGAATTTCAAAATACGTTTGTTGATATTTTCCGGAAAATTTGGGCAAGTATATTTTGAAATTATAATTATAAATGATTAATAAAACTTTTTCCTAGAAATAAAGTCTTGTAGCAAGTTTAAGTAGCAATGCGAAGACATAAAAATGATAATTAAGGGGTAATTAAAGATGCAAATCAATAAAATAAAAATATTGATTCGCTCATATCAGACCACTAATACGGTGACTGATATTATTATTTTTATTATAATATACACCATTAATTGTTGTGATTCGTATTAAAAACCATATTGAAATATTTAACATCTCTGCTGATCAAGCAACCATTTTCAGAAATTTCTCTATTCTACAAAATTACTATTCTGCACACTGACGGAGCTTGCACTGGCATGCTCATAAAGTGATGACGTAGTACGCTATAATTAAATCTTCCAATACGTGCCACATCGCTTTAAGCCAGTTGATTGCACGCTGATTATAATAGGAGCTAGTTTTCGTATATCATCAAACGAATTTAGCCTTTATTACTATTAGGTAGGTACCAAATAATTTACATTGTTGTATTTAATTGTAGTTTAGCACAAGAATATTTTCTGCTTTTGTGTCTAGTAAATTCATTTTCATTTCATTTTTCAGTTGCAGCGAGCCGCGGCTGGCACTTTAATCCTTCACATCTTTAACTCAAGATTAATAAAATAAAATATAATCTCAAGAATACACATTGAAAAATCATCAACTAAAATTATAAAAAAAGTGTGTGTGTGTCAGCTACGACGCACGATTGGAGTTTACTCCTTACGAACTATAATAATGATATATATCGAATAGAAAAAAAGGGTAAATGAACGCATCTGCTAAAATGATAAGAGAAACAAACATATATCTGTAATTATTCGGATTATTTATATTACTTCAATAAGCGTATTACATAAAGTATGTTGCAAAATAATATAAATAAAATACAGCAATACCTCTTTGCGCGATACTTCGTAGTCTCAACTACGAAGTATCGCGCAAAGAGGGACCCCGAGAATGAGATACGCTGTGTAATGTATTCCATCTCATTCTTTTACACGTTCAATCCTACAGTTATATATGTTTGTCTCTTTCTACGTAACGCCTCAACTTTTCGTGTTACACTTTTTGATTTTACTCCTCATAAAATTTCCGTACCGGGCCTTATAACTCAAATCGTTTCTTAAGGAGTAAACTCCAAAAAAATGTCGATGTCTTTTAATAAATATACTTACTACCCGTTTATTTTTAATCGGCTTAAAAATGATCATAACTTACAATTTCCTGCGAGTTTATGTAAGAAGCTATTGTTTGACCACAATCTTAGCAGAGCAACGCCTACGTGACCATACGTTAATACAACTAAAAACCTAGACTTAAGGTCTAAATGCCTGTTTTTAGTGGTATTGGCGCCGGTGCGAAGCGCCCCATCCGGAACATAAATGTGCCATTAACTAACAATTTCTAATGATATATTTGAAAAAGTCGATATTACTCATCCTTAGTTATTTATTTACTTAAGGACTAATTTAATGGCTCTTAAGCAATAAGGCCGCCCTTTGTACTTCTTCCTCATATGTTTTATAAATTATTGTAATATGAATTATTATCAGATATTTTTAATTTCTGACACACATGTAGTGTAGATGTCACCGGTGCAACACTCTAGGCATAAACAAGCTGCAATTAAGAAAAAACGTTACTCGATTGCGATTTAACTTTTTGGAATTTATTATTATTATTAATTTATTATTATTACAATTATTTTAAATGAGATAAGAAAAAAACATTTATTCATAAAAATTAAGATTTAATAAAATGCCACACGTTCAACCAAAAAATACAACATCAGGTTTAAACTACTACTGTAATTATCACTTCTGTACTAAATACCTAATTCAGGTCATAACTTGCTATTACCAACAAGAAACTAAACTCCAGAGTCAGAATATTAGTTCCCGGGAGGCTATCAAATCTAATTCCATTCATAGATTGTAAGTACTTCTTGTTTAATCAGAGGAACATCTTAAGCAATTTCAACTATATTATAGGTTAAAAATTCTTTATTTCTCATAAGAAAATAATTTCATTTACATGAGAAAACAATATTAACACTTAAAATTATCCATCTTCAGACTTACAATGTTAATCTTGCAGACTGGATTGTAGCTAGTCACTATTATAGAAATAATATAGAAATAAAAAAGAGAAGAAGAAGAAGTCCTTAGACATCCTCCGGGCTGGGCCAGTGCATGAAACTTTTTTTCTTGTTTCATAATGTGGTCTGGAGAAGCCATCTATCTTCTAGGTCTTCATGCTCCATCTTAGACCACATCGTCACTTTACATCAGGTGAGATTGTAGTTAAATGAAGGAATACCTATCCTTAAAAAAATAGTCATTTTTATTGGCTAATCTTCTTTATCACATCAGAACTTCAAGGAACAACAAAAAATTGCAACAAATATACTGCTACTGCACTACTGCTTTACTTATCAGTTCCATCAATATTGAATACTACTCAGAACTTGAAATTCTCAGCAAGAAACTAAACTCCAGAGTCAGAATATTAGTTCCCGCGAGACTAGGGAATCTAATTCCATGCAAAGATTGTATGTACCACTTCTTGTTTAATCAGAGGAACATCTTCAGCGGTTTAAACTATGTTTACAATGCTAATCTTGCAGGCTAACTCGATTAAAAGGTGCAGTCTATTCGTTAACAAAGGCTGTTGTTTAAACCTTTGGATAGTGCACGTGTGAAGAAATTAACTTTGAGCATGTGCAATTTCTTTTAACGGGGTTTATATTTGCGTATAAAAGTTAGTGCAGCATACTATACGTCATCCAACTACAGCAAAAATTATCGGGGGTGCAGTGTTAAAACTCGATAAATTCAAATAAATCGTAAATACGTTTTAATAGCCTATAAAAATCAGAATTTTGTGCTCTTTCTAGTGATGTTTACAGTTAACGTAAACTAATTTTACACACTTATCGGGTATTATTAATGCACCCTCGATATATATTTTAAGAAATTATAACACAATTATTCTATCTATTATGCGACTATCTATTATTACCTTTTACGGATTAGGTCAGAGGCTAGGCCATATATCTCTCGTAGACCGGTCGTTGGGGGCAGCGTAGTAACTAGTACAGGGTAACATATAATTGACAAAAAACACTCAAAAAAACCACCGGACTGTTATAGGAATATAAAAGTTCGGTCATTTTCTAAGAAACTTCGCCGCAAGTTTAGTCTAAGACTCTAAGTTAAGTCTTACTAGATAAACTAAGCACACAAGATAGAACCAAGCTCATCGACTACAAGATAGAGATTAGCACCCTGAAATTCGTTAATCTAAGTGAGAACTCGACAAAGTCTTCTTGTTTGTGCCGGAGAGATTTGGGCTTTAAACGAACGCAAAGCTTATTAAATCTGAATTTTATAATAAAAATAAAAAAGTGTGTGTGTGTCAGCTACCACGCACGATTGGAGTTTACTCCTTACGAACGATAATAATGATATATATCGAATAGAAAAAAAGGGTAAATGAACGCATCTACTAAAATGATAAGAGAAACAAACATATATCTGTAATTATTCGGATTATTTATATTACTTCAATAAAGCGTATTACATAAATTATGTTACAAATAATATAAATAAAATACAGCAATACCTCTTTGCGCGATACTTCGTAGTCTCAACTACGAAGTATCGCGCAAAGAGGAGACCCCGAGAATGAGATACGCTGTGTATAATGTATTCCATCTCATTCTTTTACACGTTCAATCCTACAGATATATAATGTTTGTCTCTTTCTACGTAACGCCTCAACTTTCGTGTTACACTTTTTGATTTTACTCCTCATAAAATTTCCGTACCAGGCCTTATAACTCAAATCGTTTCTTATGGAGTAAACTCCAAAAATTGTATTGTAAAAACTTACACAAAGTACTTCTGTAAGGCACGGTTTAATCGTCTAACTATTACTACTATTAATGACTGTATCTCAGAGGATCCGTATCTCGACAGTAGATAGCTATACTGGTGCATTTGTGAGCGCTTCCCACCGAAATATTACTGTTATACATATTTATATTAATATATGTATATTAATTAGTCCGCAAGTAGTTTATATAAATAAGTACAATATAAATATATATATTTGATGGGATTGTTTTGCTGAACACTATTATGGTAGTGCTGATTATGTTTGACAAACATAAGTGGCGCGCTACTTCTTTTGCTTATGTTTGTGAACATTAAAAAGTTTAGGATCATTTCAATGCTTCAAAACCGAGCAGCAGCGATTCATAAATAAATCATAATGTGCATACAGCTTAAGCCATGAACTTTGCAGGAAATTTACACCGCTAAAATTAAATTTCGTAGTTTCGAAGCACTTAATACACACCCGGGGGCTCCGACATTTTAGTATGTAGCCTGGCATACCTAATAGTCCGCCATTTTGAAAAAGCGTGATTCTACGGCTAGTGATGAAGCTCATGTCAAGCGACAGACTAAATGCTTACAAACGAACCTCTAAGTTGTACCGTTTATGAGATATTCAGGTTAAGATAGCAAATTAAAAAAAAAATATACTTTAATGTCTCATATACCGAGATTATGAGATTGATATGATGAGATTACGATTTGAGATATGAGATTTGGTTTCATAGAACTTTTATGATTTTGAACATTTACTCGATCGATTGACATGTATGTCATCACTGGCCGTAGAAACACGATTTTTCGTAATGGACAGGCGCCGATTTTTATGGTTTTTTAACCCAAATATCACAACCGTACAAGTCAGAGGTTCGGTTCACACTTTTCGGACACTTTTTTTTTAAGAATTTACTCTGTTGATTGATACGCGTTTTATATTTTTTTTGAATGGCGGTCCGCGTGTCAACATCCTAAATATTGCTGTAAAGTTTAGTAGCAGATTATCTTAAAAAGGTAAAATATAGTATTATTATTTAGCAGTACTCATTCTGCTTAAAATATGTTTGCAATTTTGCCAGGATAATCTTACCGTATAAATATAATTTCGATTAATAACGAAAGTTGCCCGTATAAGCATTTCATTTCACATTGCGAACACCGATCAACTTAATGAAAGTAATTTAATCATTAATTTAATTTTCATGATAATAATTAAGCGGTAAGAATTTTCATCGAACGTACCTGGAAGCACGTAGATTTCTTAATAGACATTGAAAATTCATAATTTCTTAGCGAATTCTTTACTTGAAGGAATTTAACAGAATTTTCTTTTGCTTACAATGTCTTCGAAGTTTATTTTTATTCAAATTAACTTAAAATAAACCTTGTTTGTGAATTTGATTTTAATAAAGAATGTTGCCGCAATAGTAAAGAGAGCTAGAAAACCGGTCTGCATTTGCTTCCGCGGTGAATTTCTAAAGGCGAGCCTCATTGTTGTTGACAATAGATCCTCAGCATCTAGTCTCATCCGACGACATATATGGAGGGAGGACTGTGCTTGCAAAATGAGCTCTTCTCCGGTTTTGTACCATTTATATCTTAAAATGTTACATTCTCATTGGCTAGAGTGCATTATAAGAATATAATTTGTTCAAGTACTGACATGTGTGTTTTAGATTGAGTAGAGAAAACTGGTGGGTCTATGGTAACCTTATTTTATCCTTAGCTTTAGAAAAGTTCGATTGAAGCCCTGCGTCTCATTTTCGGCAATGTTTTATACGTGGGACCAAGTTTTCGTACTGCTCATATAATAAAATAATACGATTTCCTTGTCTAGAAAGCAAGCACAAGTTTTTTAGTCCAAGTAGGGAAATCGGATAGATCCAAGGTTTTTAATACTGAGTGTGGGAACAACACTAATGGAGTTCTTCGATTCGATTCGGGAATTAGATTTCGCTACAGGTCGCGTTGATGGATAACTGAACTAACGTAATTTGAGAGCTGAGGTTAAATTCTTATTCCGTATTTCGATATTACGTTGCGACATCGATTGCAGGCTTTACGGAAAAATTTTACTCGACGAGTAAAATTACTAAAATTTTACTCGACGAGTAAAATTTTGCAACATGGTTTTTGTTTTCGTTTTTATAAGTGATGGTCAATTTTGTTAAGTTAATGGAAACGACGAAGACTCCTTAATATATAATTAAAATATTTTTCTTGAAAGAGTAAATAAATTAAACAGATTCATATTCTATTTGATGTAGCGCCTTTGCTGATCCCATATTATAATTTAAGTTACTGACGCATTCAACTCAACACGATATAAGATAAAAGTACCAGCTTATATTTGATCCCATCTTATAATTAATTTGAAACGCTGCGCTACAAAAAGCATGTTAAATAACTCAGCTCTATCCCTGGTTTTAGTATGAAAATTCTACAATGTTTCAAGCAAGAACGTAAGTATTTATTCATTATAAATGAGCTCACTCATGTGCTGCCTGGGCTTATTAATAATCCAGCGAGGTATTCCCAACGTTTAACCCCTGAAGACCGGGTGCTTAATTAACTTGGGCCACTATAGCGTGCATGCAAACTAGGTGGAAATATCAATAACAACCTAAAACAACACCAAAACCTGCAAATTATGCATGTACGGTTTGGTAAGAAAGGTAAAGCAACCATTCATTCCATGGGACTCGCCAGGTACCGAAAGGATTAGCGAACTATGGAGTTTGCTTATACCTTACAATGATGGTTGCAAACGATAATGCTTGAGGAAAATTTTACTTGTGTTTGTTATGGGAAGGCAACAATTGTAACTTTTTCTAAAGTTTTTTTTTATATTTTAACGGTTTCTATAATCATCGGCATATCTCTATTTATCGATTATATGTCTGAAATGGACAAACCAGTGTTTGACGACTACCTTCGTCAATAGTCTGCCTAATATGACGATACAAAATTAATACAACTTATATTAAAATGAATGAATTAACAAATGAATTTTATTAAATTAAACCTCTTTATAAGGGTTAACATAAAATAAAATAAATATTGCATGATAATATACAATAAACATAAAAGAAAATATTTTATTCATGCTAAAACAGAAACTTTGACCAAGTCATCTGTCCATCTTGTTGTCTATGTGGCCTGCCCACAGTCAAAAGGGCTAATCCGCTTGGCTATGTTAGCGACCCGCGTTTTTCTACAGAAATCTTCATTTTTGATTCGATATTGTAGAGAAACCCCATTAATCGTAATTTTTTACGAGACCTCAACTTGATATCGTAATATGCATTAACATTTTTATTTATTACAGAAATGCAGAATGTATATTAACACGCCTTGTGCAAAATTAATACACGATATTTGTTAATTGGTCAATACTACTTAAAGATTTCACATTATTTTCTTTAGTTAAATGTTGCAGCCGTTATCATATTGGAGCCTGCACTTGCCCTGCACTGCACTGTACCTTAACCTAATTCCGAATCCCGACCTGTTCAAAAACCATGACCAAGAAATGTAAAAACCTCTTTATAGCATGTTTTCCTAAATTTGTCTATACTCATTCCACACCATAAAACAGCGCCGATTACAGAAATAGTATAGGACTTCCCACGACCACGCACCACGAATATTTTACTAAAAGAAGAATTCAATTTGATTGAACAATATTGCGTTCAACTATTTTTTAATAATTTCCTGTTAAATCCGGTAAAATAAAACCAGAGAATTAATAGCCCAATTGTATTTTTTCCATGTAACAATTTGGTTGAACAATATTGCATTTAACTATTTTTTAACCCCCGAACAAAAAAGAGGGGTGTTATAAGTTTGAATGTCTGTCTGTCTGTCTGTCTGCGGCACCATAGCTCCCGAACGCATGGAGCGATTTCAATTTAGTTTTTTGTATGAAAGGTGAGTCTGGCGCGAGTGTTTTTAGACATGTTTCATGAAAATCGGTTGTCCCGTTTAAAAGTTATGGGGGTGAGAGTGGGTAAGGAAAACCGAAAATCTGCGAATATACTAGTGTGGGGTATCAAATGAAATCGCATCGCGTCCACATTACATAATATTATTGTTGTTTTAAGTTTAAGGAAATTATGGCATTGGAATCGGGGGTTTTTCTTAAATTTAAAATTTAGATTTTTTAATAATTTTCTGTAAAAACCAGGAAAATAAAACCCGAGTATAAATAGCAAAATTGTTTTTTTTCCCTGTAACATATACGAGGTAGATACGAGTATAAGGCAGACTTTTAATTTTTTTAATGTTTTAAATGAGGCTGTGGGGTCGAAGGGGGTATTATTTTTATTTTGTGTTGGATATTCTACTGCGGGAGGGGTCTGATGATCTTGAGTAGAAAAAACATTAAAATGTCCCACATTTTAAGCTAGTGTTGATAAGGTCTGTACTATCATAATCCCTTCTCAAGTCTATTATAAACCTTTCACGAGCACGCATCAACAAAGTACAGGGATATGAATAAAATTTATAAACTTCTTCAAATATTTAAAATTTATGCAGAACGTTGTAAGAATGCATTACAATATAGGGAAGAAAGATACCTAATGCGATATTGTTTTGTTTAACCAACAAATTGCATCTTTTAATTATCTTAGACATTTTGTTCTTGAAATGTTTTCTTTCAAAAAAAATTCTTTACAAAACTTAATTTCACAAAACAAAATTAAAAAATATTTTCTCATTTCCCATACCATCCTGACTAAAATACTAAAAGTAAAAGTATCTCTGTCTGTCTGACGCACTTTCATGCTTTTAATACTGAACCGAAATTTTGTACAGTATTTTAATGAAGTCGGGCACAACAAGTCTGAATAAATGAAAAAGCCTTTAGAGAAGTTCCATCGATGTTCAGCCTGGTGAGAAAAAGTCACTGCCTATCCGAGTCACTCAGAACCAAGCAACAATATCCATTAGCTTTCAAAACCAACGAAGCGTTATTTAAGGTATTCAACGTTTACAAATACGCTTCAAATGGTAATATCTTAATCTCGTATATTAAATAATGCTATTTATTTAACAGACTAAATTTGATTAGGACAGCAAGGTTGCCAAACATTACAAAGATTTTTATGTTGCTTTATGTGATATATAATGATAATAAAGAACGATAAAAAAGAACACTTGCTTACGCCCGGGCGGGGCTAGTAATAAATAAATATTGTTGGGTAATCCAGAAAAAAAAAACTATATTAAGAAAGGCAATTAACTGTCTTAAAATGATAGTATTCAAGTACAATCGAGTTCATATATAATATAATATGAGCATGAAGCTATTATGAACCATCTTACACCGATAGCACAAGCCCTTCTTATTTTGGTGTTATCATTATATGCTGTATCATTTTATAACTAAACCGAAACGTTACAGCTTGAAATATAAAATATGAACTGTAACATTCCACTGAAGAAAGTTAATACACCACAATAGACATTAATATTTTATCATAAAAGACGGAGATCGTACAGATACCACGCAATAATTTATCATTTTTCTGTGACTTGCCAAGCGGGTTGATTTTATCAGTATCCGGGGCTTGGGGCGAATAATATTTCTTCCAGACAGGCTCACAATTTGATAAGAGACCCGGAAGGTTTTATAAACTACCGATCAGCTGAAAAAACTCGTATATTATTGTTACTTAGGCAGACAAGGTACCCTATAGTTCACAGTCGAAATGGAGTGGTAAGTTGTAATATTTTGACTTCCTCGGCGGATGGTGAGTGAAGCTCCGCGGCGCGAGAGGTAGCGGGTTCGATTTCGCGAGAGATCAGTGTTTGTATGCTCTGAAAGTAATGTGTGTGTGGATCACCATCATCACCTTATTAACGTTCCCACTGATGGGACACAGGGACTTCACTCTTGGCGAGAGAGATTAGGCCTTAATTCACAACGCTGGCCAGGTGCTGGTTGGAGAATGTCTCATGTTCTCAAACTCTTTAAAGTTCTCAGAACATGCCGGTTTCCTTACGATGTTTGCCTTCACCGTTAAGGCACGTGTTTTTAAAGGGCACATACATGTTTCAAGAATAAAAACCCAGAGATCAGTGGGCGGGGTCTGAACCCACGACTATAAGAATTAAAGTCGACTGGGCTCTCATTTAGCCAACACGGATTTTTATGTGTATTGTGTGTGGATACGCCAGCAGTGTTTAAATTTGCTTGCAACGCAACGGCGTAAAAGGCTAGTACCTAGTACATTATAAAGTACCTTATAAACATGTAAAAGCGAGATAAGTTGATAGGTAGATTTTTAATAAGGCATTTAATTAGAGGTCTGCCTTGGCTCATCCAGATCCATTTCCGGATGGGCGGATTCTGGAAAAAATATTCACTCACTCTTTTCTACAGAAAATCGGCGAGTCTTTGTCAATTTCTATTCATTATCGCTTCTGGTGCCTAGCTTCTCATTGAAGCCCTCCAAAGCATTTTTTTTTTATATTAGATACGCCTTCAATACTACAATTTCACCTTATGTCAAGTAACATTCACTTAGGTAACCAATTAGCGCTAAAACACGTATTTCAGAACGAAGCCACATGTTTCGTCTCAAATGAATTGCTTCTGTAAATAACTTCAAAAGTGAATTCAAACATTTTTATTCTTATTCGCGAAATTGCCAACATATTTGCGTTGTGAGAGCTGGGGAATTGGCAATTGAATGTCTTGAATTATTTATGGAAAAACTTTCTGATTTAAGAACCTATGCTTAAATTGTTCAGTGAGTAAGTAGGTGAATGTGAGTTTACATGTTTTTACATTTCAGAAACGATTATAGAAAAAAACGTCTACGTATATCCCTATATCTAATGATTAATAAATTCACTACTAATTTATAAAATGGCTTAACAACCATAAATGTATATTACATTTTATGTAAAATATTATTAAGGACCAATGCTCTGTGCATGTTGTTATGATTTATTCATTCCTTCCGTACACCTAATTATTTTTGTATTCTCTTAAGACAAACATAATAAGGTACTTACGAAACGTTTAACTGTGGTAAATATTTTATGAGTTTTATTGGATTTCTCTGAAATACGTTTTGTATATAAATCTAAATTTAAAATTTAAGAAAAACCCCCGATACCAAGCCTTCATTTCCTTAAATGTAAAACAAGACAATATTATGTAATGTGGACGCGATGCGCTTTCATTTGATACCCCACACTAGTATATTTGCGGATTTTTTGTTTTCCTTCCCCACTCTCACCCCATAACTTTTTAACGGCTCAACCGATTTTCATGAAACATGTCTAAGAACACCCGGGCCAAACTCACCTTTCATACACAAAAAAAATAAATTGAAATCGCTCCATCTGTTCGGGAGCTATGATGTAACAGACAGACAGACAAAAAAGTCAAACTTATAATACCCCTCTTTTTTGGTCGGGGGTTAAAAACTTACTTTTATCACATTTCATACCTATAATATTTTTAAAAGCCGTGTTGGCTAATTAGGAGGACACTCGACTTTCATTCCGAAGGTCGTGGGTACCATACAAACCCCGCCACGCACCTCTAGATTTTTATTCTTGAGAAATTGATGTGCGCCTTAACCACGTGCTTTAACGGTGAAGGCAAACATCGTGAGGAAACCAGCATGTTCTGAGAACTTTAAATAGTTAGAAGGACATGTGACATTCCCCAACCCGCTCTTGGTCAGCGTGGTGACTTAAGGCCTAACATCTCTCGTCAAGAGAGAAGTCCCTGTCCCAGCAATGGGAACGGTAATAGGGTGATGATGATCAATACATTATTTTAATGAACATTATAACTATGATGATGATTGTTTTCATATAAAATATTTCGTTTGCTTACCAGCAGTTTTGAGCCATATGTTATTTTCTGTTATGTGTGTTTATGCTGTCTATTGTGTTGTTATTTGTTTATGTACCAAAATATGTGTAATTCATTTCATTTCATTTCATAATGATGTGGAACTGTTAGATCAACCAAGTAAAATGTGATGCGTGAAAGTGATGTTTATCACTTTAGAAAATCATGAAGTTGTATCAACTAAAAACTAAACTAACTAGTTTTAATGGACTTTTTTAAAGGCGGTTTTCGACATTTCAGTCAGTTAGATGTAAACAGAAGATTAAATAACCGATCCTTAATCATACATTTAATTTTTCAACTTCGATAATCCCAACCGCGTTTATTTAAAATGCTATTATAAAAATGTAAATAAGGATTCCATTATATTTAATTATTATTTTGTAGGTATTTCAACTCCGAGTACTTATTGCCTATTTGCATTGCAAATTTTGCAAATGCTGTGTTTACAGACGGTTGTTACTATCGGTGGGAATTATGAAGTAATCACGGAAAAAGTATGCAGGGGCATGAATTGGTTTTGTTCCGTAGTCAAAATTCAGACTTTTATAATAACCGCGATACTCCGCCAAATGGACTTTCATCCATTTGGCGGACTATCGCGCTGGTGATTCAACAAGTTCCGTTGTCATGGCAACACATGTTGTTATATTCTACAAATACTGTCAAATTACAAATTCTACAAGCAATAATTTGGCTATGATATTAATTTCTTTCTGTACTTTAAGCACATAACACAAGTAATGCACAATGTATAGAATTGACGATCGTTACCTTGTATATAACAAAAACGCTTTTATTGAATTGAATGTATATTTGTACATTTAAGAAAGTCTTTGAATTAGTAGCCTAGTCAGGAGACCAACACGTTCTATTTTACGCCAATTTTGCACTGTTATAAAAATTAAATTTAACACGTTGACTGTGCCGTCTATTTTGAGAAAATTTAATAACATAATTATGAAGACCTCATTTATGATTTCTGACGTCCATAAACAATAAAAATTAAGGTGGGACATTGTCGTTTTATTTTCGCCAATTCATTTATTTGTTCATTCATACGTCCCTAGAAAATCAAAGTTCTAACTCTCAAGTCCTTCCCAGGAAACGCGATTCAGTTATCTTCGGCAAATGCATTACATGTAATGCTTGAACGTCACAGCCAGACCAAAAATGCATTAAATGTAATGCACGGACAGTCAACGTGTTAATAATAAAAAATCAGAATTTTGTATAAGTATAGAAGATGAGGAGAATCGTGCAAAATCAGGATTTCTGAGTGCACACTGAATGAGCGCCAAGATTTGCGCGCCCGCGCTCGGCCGTGCATTCTGATTGAGCACAGACTGTCTACCACTCTGATCCTTGCCTTCTGTTCTTAATTTAAAGTTTGAAAGAAAGAAAGAAAAATATTGATTTGTGTACAAAAAATATAACAGAGAACATTATTAAATTAAACTTAGATTATAGTACACAAATGGGCCGACACTCAGCAAGTGCTGTGACTGCACGAATGTAGACACAGCGCTGGTTTTCAGTGCCGCCCGTCCGGGTGTGGAGCACAGCACTGCCAACACACATTTATACAAACATATTTTTTATACACATTTAGAACATTAATTACACAAGCATACTTTTTCTTTTCAAAATATTATATAATAACTAAACGCACGTATACATAGGTAAGTACCTAGTCCTAAGGAATGTTTATTAATAACTAAATTTGATACACAAAATGCATTAAAGAGAAAATAAGATAAATCGAATTATATTTTCATTAATACTATCAAAAGAACTCTGATATCCATTATAAAGGTAGGTCATTAGGTGACAAAGAAATTTTCGGTCGACTGGTGGTCGAGCACAAAAGGACAAAACGGTCTTTGTTTTTCGATTACGAAATAACAAAATCCCTTTTTTATTCAACGGAGTAAAATACTCTGACAAAACCCCAACAGAACGCTAATTAAGTAGCAATCAAGATTTACGCAAAGACAAACATTGTCTTTATTTTTTCTGGTATTAATTTAAAATTGAGTTTCTTTGAACATTGTTTTGGTTCACAAGTGTCTTTTGTTTTTTAGGGTCCGTACCCGAAGAGTAAAATGGGACTCTATTACTAAGGCAGGAATTCATAGTAATTCGGTAATCAATTATTAAATAAATAATTATTTCCAGACTTCATTTGTGTTTCCTTGTTTAAATAACTAGCGGCCAGCCCCGGTTTCGCACGGGTAATTATTGAAAATTGTTTTCCCGTCCAACCAATCCCGTCCTGGACCAATTTGGCCTTTTCTATTTAATAAAATAATGTTCGTAGAAATCCAAGGATGGTTTTACGGCGAGAAAAAAAATCTAGAAATTGTCTAGATTTTTTCTTGCCGCTCGCAAGCTTGGTTTTACGGCGAGAAAAAAATCGAGAAATTGTCTAGATTTTTTCTCGCCGTAAAACCAACCTTTCATTTTCATTTTAGATTCATTTTATATTATAGATAGTGTTTAAATTGCTGAATTACAAGGTTAATCGATCTAATTAGTTCTGATCTCATACTTATTAAGGAATGATCAGATTTACATCCCAGCCAATACGTACGCTTTGTTAAATAAAAACACGTCGTGATCTAAGTTAAAGTGCGGGCAGCTGTCGCCTGCTGCTATTTTAAGCCGCTGGAAAAAGACATTTTCATTTTCAGTACGCTTTTACTTGGAAGGTTTTCCAGATATGGGTTTGAGATATGTACGTACATACATATTTATTAATCTACTTGTAAGAATAACAATTAGATGAATGTATCTGACGTTTTACACAAATGGGTATTTAATTACCTTTTTCATAATATCATCATCATCACCCTATTAACGTTCCCACTGCTGGGACACAGGGACTTCTCTCTTGACGAGAGAGATTAGGCCTTAATTCACCACGCTGGCCAAGTGCGGGTTGGTGAATGTCACATGTCCTTCAAACTCTTTTAAAGTTCTCAGAACATGCCGGTTTCCTCACGATGTTTGCCTTCACCGTTAAAGCACGTGTTTAAAGCGCACATAAATTTCTCAAGAAGAAAAATCCAGAGGTGCGTGGCGGGGTTTGAACCCACGACCTTCGGAATGAAAGTCAAGTGTCCTCCCACTTAGCCAACACGGCTTCCATATATGACAATCAAATTCATAATATGACAATTAAAAACTTTGAAGATTATACTCCTTTATTTTCCGAAATTTTAGTGTGAAGCCTGACGCCATTTTGATAAATATATCTTAACTAGCTGTGCCCTGCGGTGCTACCCGCGTTATAATGGATGAAGTACTCTTAACCAACAACATATTTATTTGAGTAAAGATTAATATTATTATGTTGATACAACTTAAACAAATTATTTTGAACAAATTAGGTACTTGTATGTCTGAAATAAAAAAAAAAACGGTTTTTGTGAGTTAATCTTAAAAGATAGACATATACTATCGCGGACTATTTTTTAGATCATTAAAAGAGCTATTATTCTTTAATACAATTTTTTTGTGTATCTTGAACCGTTTTCACGGCGCACGCAACGGAAGGCTTCAAAGATGAACAAATTCGCCCGTTTTTTACACATTTACCACTATATCGTTGCTCTTATTGGTCGTAGCGTGATGTTATATAGCCTATAGCCTTCCTCGATAACTGGACTATCCAACACAAAAAGAATTATTCAATTCGAACCAGTAGTTTCGGAGATTAGCGCGTTCAAACAAACAAACTCTTCAGCTTTATAATATTATATCTTAATATATATAAATCTCGTGTCAAAATGTTTGTCCTCAATGGACTTCTAAACCACTAAACCGATTATAATTTATTATTGTTTTTTATTTTTGTGATAGTTTTAATTTGATAATTTATAATGTTTTTTAAATTTATGTAACAAATTTTTGACATTCTTCCTTATTGCATTGGGTTTTTTCCTGTAATAATAGGGTAAGATAAATAAATAAATAAAATTCGCACACCATGTGCAGTTCGATCCAACTTGAGAGATAGGATGGTCTTTACGGCGAGAAAAATTCGAATAATATCCGGGAAAATTTTATACCCGTGCGAAGCCGGGGCGGGCCGCTAGTTGTTTATAGTTTTTTCTCATAAGCCGTACATATTAAAGGCTTGGATCCTGAACATTTTTTGTTCGTTAGTATTTACTCTGTCGATTGTCATACGTTTTATCACTGACCGCAAAATTACGTATTTTTCAAAACGGCGGACTAGCATTAGGTTTGTCAAAAAGTTTGGAACCTCTTTTACAATAATGTTACGGACTTGTTTTATCAAAAACCTTGATTTATTACAAAATTGCGCTTATCCTTATGTTTATCAATAATAAATAGTCTATTATTATGGAAACGGTTGCTGTCTCCAAGGTATAATTCACAAGTCACGACCCATTGCACAGTATATTTTATTAGAATGTTGGGCTCTTAAGTTTAGCTACTACCCTATTAAGAGAGAGTTGCGACCACTAAGCAGCACGAGACAAATGTATATTGGAATCGAAAGCTATTTCCTAACTTCGGGAGGAGGAAATGAAATGAAAAGTATGGAAAATTAACATGACTTTGGGTATTTTTACCTACTTTGTTTGTAAAAAAATTGTTTGTTCGTAAAAAGATGCGGTATATGTTTAATTTCTTGAGAAATAAACAACAAGTAGGTTTAAATAAGTTTTCTAAGAGCATTTCTTCCTGTATTTTGTTTACATCCACCACCTTTGAATAAAAGTTATATGATTCCTTTGTATTTACGACTTTATTATAAGCATAAACATGCGCCTTAATTTTAAATGATTAAATAATTATAATAAATATAATTAATTTTAAATGATGCGTGAATTAAATTGACCCTTAAATACAATAAAATACATAAATAGTACCTAGGTGATGTTCCACAAAAAATGCCCCTAAGAGTTTTAAAATTCAATAATAACAAGCTTCGTTTCCGAATAGGTACCCAAATTGACAAAATAAACTCTAACGGAATCCTAGCTAAGCAATTGTTGTTTAATACGAGTATGTGTATCGAATTTTAATTTGAACCATTGTTATTGTAACGCCATTTGTTGGTTTCTTTAAGGTTGAAAAAAACATATTTGCCTCACTTATTAACTTTACTTTCCTCACTTATTACTTAGCGCTATTTAAAAAATACCTGTATTCAAAGTCAAAACGTTAATACCTTAGAATCACATGGTATATTATATGGAAAGTCCTTCAAATTATTTTAACTAATATTAAAAAAAAAAGCGACGCCCCCCGCGAATAATCCGGTAATCGTAAAAGTGTAAATGTTCAGGAAAAATAAAAAACCATTTTTCCTTAATAACTCCATTTAACAACAAGTATCAGAGACTTTTTATATCGCATAAGGAAGCTAATTTTTTCAGTTATCTGGTTATTTCAACAAAATTTAACTAGGCCCATGGGCTTCCTTATAATTTAGCTGGATGCATTTTACTATATTAGTGTACGTGAAGGTCTGGTCAGTAATGTCCCTTACGATATTGTTCGTGTAAGTTTATATTTTCGACGGCAACAGTAAAATCTTCTTGCGATATTATTCGTGTAAATTTATATTTTCGATGGCCATGGTAAAATCGTGTAACGCTATTATTCGTGTAATTTGTTTTGTATACTGAACATTTGTAAAAGCCAATTATGTGGTTATTCGATTGTTTGAGAGTAACGTACATTTTATTGTTATGACTTTTACTGTTTATTCGAATAGTTTACTAAAGTATTATTTGGTGATTTTTATAGTATATTTTATGAAATAAAGCCTTAATTTCATGAAATATACTATAAAAATAAAGGGCATTCTAGTAAACGAAACAACTTTGGTTAGTTTGAGAAAGCACGATAGTTATTATTATTATAAAAAATGACACTGCACTGAAGACACGACTATTACACTTGATTACACAATCATGAAAATTATAATAAAGTCCTATTACAGTTAAAATTCTTAATCAGAATCCTCATCGTGACCTGATTCAGTATCACAAAAGCTTAAGTTCCTATAAAATTGTTGATAATGGTGGGGAATTGCTTGGGAGTTACACAGGCTTAGGACATCGTTATACAGAGCTTTCTTAATAGGGAGGGGCTTGTCGTATGCTGGCTTCAATTCAATACTTTCAATTGATTTGGACACCTGTTTCTGCCGTCGCTGTCTACTTCTGCCTGCATCGTAATCCAATTCAATATCCTGCATCCAAACCTAAACGAGATGAGGAGTTAAAAGTGGAACAGATGGATTTATCAGGTGATTTACGTATCCTGAGAGAGGAAATTGCAGATCTTAAACAACACCTAGCATTGGCCGTTAAGACCATCGTCTCTTATGAGTCCAAACTGGAAAAGTATGCCGATCATGTACAATTTCTACATAATAAGGTTATAGAATCAGAAAGCCGGTATTTTCAACCTCCGCTTGGGTCATCTGACGGTAACAAAACGCTCCAATACAACTAGTTGAGACTCCGTTGTCGTCCGACGAGTTCCCGGTGTTGCCACTTACTATGCAGCCGCTTACAAATAACCATAGTATACGAAGAGCAAAGAGCTCTGCGGTGTCTAAGTTTCCTATATCGGCAAACAATACTTTGTTGGTGACAAACAATAATGGAAAGGGCGATGAAACCGAGATGACGACTTCTACGAATGTTCGAGGTTGGACTTCAAATAAGAGGCTCTCCGAAATAAAAAAAGGGGAGAATAACTTGTTGAACACCATCGTGGCTGTAGAAAGGAAAAAACACCTTCATGTCTGGTTCTTACACCCTGAAACTACCGTGGAAACCTTGACAGATCACGTTCAATCTGTGTGCAAAACCTCTGAGGTGATTACTCATCGTTCGTAATAGGTGTTCCTGAAAGCGCTTACGAGCTGTTGTCTAATGGTTCCGTATGGCCTGTGAATGCTGCGTTCTCTGAATGGCAGTGGTTTCGAAAACACACAGCAAATCGCAACGCCGTCAAAGCACAAAAACCACCTTCGCTCTAAGCCTCGCCCCCAATATGCAAGTACCAGAATGTACGAGGATTAAGGACAAAACTAGACTTGTTTACCCAGGGCATGCTGGCATCGTCAGAAGACCTATTCGCGATTACTGAAACGGGTTTGAATGACTCGTTCAGCGATGGCGAGCTTATACCTCCGGGCTTCACTGTTCATCGTTGTGATTGTGCGGATGGACGGAAACAAGGAGGCGCTTTACTAGCCGCGGCCCCGTCCCGCCTAGACTTGAGAAATATTGCACTATCCATTAATGTAAATGATTTCGTATTTGAACTTGTATGCTCTATGATAACAGGAAAGGGTAAAAACCTTTTTGTATTTTGCGTTGTATACATACCTCCTGGTAGTAAAGAACAAGAATATTTATCATTGTTTTAAGAAATCGAGAAGTTATGCTCTCGTTATCGTAAAATGCTAGTTGTAGGGGATTTTAATTTATACTCGGCCTCAACTGATATAAATAATTACTACGAGTATTTTGTTGCTTACTGTGGATTTCATCAGGCTAATAAATAATGAATTGTAACGATCGAGTTTTAGATTTAGTTTTGTCCAACTTAGATGATTTTGATATAGAGGTTTGTAATAACCCGATTGTACCAATTGACAATCAACATCCTCCACTTGTTGTAAACTTGAGATATTTTGATAGTCACCGGCTGAGTGGTGAACCCTGCCATACTTATGTTCAGTCTGGGAATCAAAGATGTCAATGGGATTATAAGAGGGGGGACATGCTAAGTCTTTATACTGAAATCGGTACTATAGACTGGTCGATGTTATATAGCATGAAAGATATAAAAAGAGCTGTACCATACTTTTATTCATTAATAAATAATGCTATCGATAGGTCGGTGCCGCGCAAGGATAACTATAGTCATAAAAAACGTCCCTGTTATCCAGATTGGTATACCCGTGATATTAAATACGAGATAAAATCTAAGAGTGAACTGCACAAAATTTATAAAATTAGTAAGAATATAAATGATTACCATGATTTCTCAAATAAGAGAGCGCTTGTAAAAACAATGATTAAAGAGGCTTACGATGCATATATATATACGTTACAAAGTCGTTTTTCTAAAGATCCGAAGTCGTTTTGGACTTTTATAAAATCTAAAAAGTCTAAATTACGCCGCTCTTGTATCATTAAAGAGGGAAATGAGCTGTCTCCGTCAGAATGTAGTCAAGAATTTGCGAGCTATTTCCATTCAGTCTACAACGATAAACCTCCTAGACTCGATGTTGCAGAGGCTATGCGCGCGGCGGTAGGAAGCAGCGCTCAACGCGTGGTAGTAGAGCGCTTGACACACTCCGATGTTAAATTTGCACTGAAAGTGCTTAAGCCGAAGTTGTCGTATGGTCCTGATGGAATTCCATCTTTCGTTGTAAAGGATTGTAGAGAATTCTTCATAAATCCTCTTTTGTATATTTTTAATCTTTGCATAGAATCCGTTGCAATAGGCATAACCGAAGTAAGGAGCCACTCGATAATGAATATGGCTGTATATCGTTTTCTAAATAAAACCCCGAATAAACATGTACTAGCACTTACTTAAATAACGAAGAAAACTTTTTACCCGAATAATATCGTAACAATGTATACTGTCAAATCATATTGATATTTTGTTTCGTAAAGATCTAAAACCATATTATTCGTTTAAAATAATTTTTAATTATTTTTTATGGAATATACGCGTAGTTTTTCATATCTTCGTAAATAAAGATAGAAACATTCTGAAAAAAATTCACATGGTGTATTTTGACTTCTAGATGCCGAAAAACGCATAACATGAAAAACCCCGTAATAGGTCATTACCGGATTATTCGCGGGGGACGTCGACTGATAAAATAAAAATGGTTAAGGAAATAACATTGTCTTGACAGCTTCAATCTTTTGCACTGAGTTGAGAAGTATATATAGAACAGCACAGCTTTTATCAGTTTTACAATATAAAATTTCCATGTCACAATGTTATGTACCGTACTCCTCCGAACCGATTTTTACCAAATTTTATATGCGTATTGAGCAGGTCCGAGAATCGGCTACTATCTATTTTTCATTTTGGCAAAACAACGTTTCATGGGTTTAAGCTAGTATTATCTAAAATGAAGTCTCAAGATACCATATTGTTCAAATTCATATAATGATATAGGCATAAACACAAAAAAAAATGTAATGCTATTTATAAAATATATTTTCTCATTAAATTTTGTGAGCATACTGAGTAGGTCTGAGAATCGGCCAACATCTATTTAGATTAAACGTTGTTTTGCGTTTGCTGGGGTCAGCTAGTAAAATAAATATAAATATAGCACCTACTCATGTGAAGTCATTGGCACTCTAGGAATCTGAGGATCAGTCACTAAAATTGCTTGTGATATCAGGGAGCTAATGTAACATTTGCATATCAGTCCTGGTCAACCAGTATCTTTAGAACCCGTCAAAGTGGAACTAAGCGCCAAGACGACGAAGATTGATCATGACGTCAGAGCACACCACAAATTATAATATAATTATAATGTTATGTTAATGTATGTTAGGGAATTTGATAAAGCTGATAATATATGAGAGGCATCACAGTCGATCGCGGGGGTTTAATTGCCCGGGAGAACGCGGGTACTTATCCTGATTAGGTTATTTGTTCAAAATCACACAGTATCTAAAGATAGCGTAATATACAATTTATGTATATGTTATAATTTTGAACAATACTGATTACTGTGTGAAGAAGTAAATGATAATACGTACCTATTACTCCAACTGCAATTTATAACCGCGAGTTTAATATACATATTTAATTATGTACATGTCACTGTAAAAGCCAGAAGTATGGTTAATCCAAGGATTTGCCAGTAAAACCCATGATTTACCAACTATTACTGTTTAAATTCCGAATTAATTAGGAAATCGCACTTTTACCACTATTCATATGGTAAGGACTTGGGATTTACACTAAAGGCACATAAAAAATTTAAAGTTAGTTAATTGTTTTTTATACAGAAAATGTTTTGTTTCAGAGACGATAATCTTATTTGTTTTAATTTTAAATATTTAGGAAATCAATACAAAGTTCTAATAAACTAGTTAAAACTATCGTGTTATTATAATAAGGAAAATGTCGTAACTTTTTGCAGCATGAAAGTAACGTTATGTTTTTATATGAAAAACCTTGCGCAAGGTAAGCTGCGACCGCCGGCGCCGAAGCGTCAAAAAGCCTGGTCTTGGATAATGTAAAGATTGACTTATTGATTGATTGATTGGATAATGAGAAGAAGTACTGCTGAGTGTTCGCTTGCAAATTTTAAAGGCTGTCAGTGGTAAAACCATCCAGAAGAAGCCATCTACCTTCTAGGTCTTAATGCGCCATCTTAGACCACATCGTCACTTTACATCAGGTGAGATTGTGGTCAAATGAAGGCTTATGCATCTTAAAAAAAAACCAGCATTTTCCATTTAACAACTTCTGTCGCTAAATCCTAGGATTTACCGTAGCTCGGGCTTTTACAGTAACATAATACATATAATTATGATCTCATACATATTTAGTGACTGGGAATCCGGGGCTTGATGTCACCATGTGTACTTTAGTCTTGACGGAAACTTTAATGTGATATACAAATGCTCGGGTGAAAACGGTAGAGCTTTGCATAATTAAATAGTTGCTGGCAGGGCTGTGCTGGAAATTGGCAACCTGAAGGCATTTCCGTATGAAAAAGCTCATATCAGGTGAAACATGGACAAAGAAAAAGGTTTTTTAGAGGCCTGCTGACACAAAATGACATTTTTTCTATAATGTATGTATACTTGTGTTTTACATCTCAGCTTTTCCAGGCATTGTGCTAACCATAATCGGGTCTGGGTGTTTTCTATGTGTCAATGTGTGTGTTTATTAAAGATATAAACCTATTTATGTTACTTTTTACAAATTTTTTACCTTATTGGTGTAAAGAAAATAACAGATGTCAAGTACCCAGAATACAAGCTAATATTTTATCGCGAAACTGCAGAAAAGTAGGTAGGTACTAGAACTCCTTGATAAATGTGTTACCAGCATATTGGAAATATATTTTAATTAATAATATTGCATTATTTATTATTCAGTCTATACTTTTATATCTCCAGGATTTTTTTTCCCAGGAAAATATGTTAATAACAATAAGTATGTTATTTTTTTTTTCAGGATTCATATACATTAACGGCAAACGTAATTTTAATGCAAAATTATGTCGCCGGGTAGCTGAAAATGGTAAGAAGTTATGTGCCTTTATTTTCAATTATGATTGTTAATTAAGATAAAATAAGATAAATGCCCCTTTATCTAATGCTCAGTTTGGGGGTAAACTAAAAGTAATGTAGCTTCATTCCACTTGGGCTTTCTACGCTCAAAGTAAATACCTTGTTGTACGTCCCGTTACAAAAGTAGCTGGTTTTTTTTTTACAAACATTTGTTATTTTATATCATACTGTGGAGTTGATTGATTAGAGTTGTCTTAAATTAACTAGTACTAAGGCAGCTTATTTCTACGTCAGCAAAATTTAAAAAAAACTGCAGCAATAACATGATTTTCTAAATTTACGGTTATCTGTGTTTTTATGATTTAGTTATCAACGGTGACTATAGGCAATATTTGGCATTAGTGGCGTAGTGATTGCCACGTGTCGAAAAAGGTAATGTCATATCATTTGTATGGTGTATATCGGATAATTCAGTAAATATAAATAATCATTAAAAATACGATTACACAGAGACGGACGACGAAGTCTCTGTAATAATGTCCCGTTTTACCCTTTGGGTACGAAACCCTAAAAATACAGATCGCAGAATTTGCAATAGTACGCCACTACAGGTGGAACAACGCCGGGCAACTGACCGCGATGGCAGGCGTGCGCGAGCCACCAACTTTTGTCGGCGGGCTGTCGGCGTTCCAGCGCGGCGGGCGGGCTCAGTGTGTATCGCGCATTAGATCGGTATATAATATAATTTTGGGCTACAAATATTATTTTTGTACAAAAATCATGAGAAAACCTTCAGCAGTTATTTACTTCTGAGTATCTTAGCGATATTCAGGGTCTGTTAAAAAATACTCTTGATAAAAAAGGTCGTTATAAATGGTTGTTTTTTCATTGTTACTAAAGCTAAAGAATAAAAAGCCTACTAAGTTCCGAGTCAAATTCAATTTGAAGATATTTAAAACGATATGATAATGACCTTTGTTATCTGAAACGCGGTAGAGTAAATTTAACGATATTCCCGAATCATTTTCAGCTCAAAATTTACTTAACGTATAATCTATGTCCATTTTATCATTAACTTTTATAGCCACCGCAAAAGTTATTTGAAATTAGGGTTTATGGATTAAATTAGCTAACGTCACTAGGGCCATATAAATTGACGATAAATGGATTAAATAATAAATTAGGTAGCACTTGATGCTCCAACAAAAACGATGTTCAATAAAATAACAAATGAATGTATTTTGACTTTTTATAAAGTATTAGTTTAAGTGTAAGTAACTTCGTAAATTTTAGTGATAGCGATTCCAAATGTATTTATTCACAAGGCCTTCAGAAACACAGCGAGATATGTAGCAAAATTAATTTACAGAAACCTATTTTTAGAGCATTCGCGTACAAAAGACACAATTCCTTACAAATTACGATGTTAATCAAATAAACACGTTACAAGTCTACACATGAATACCAAAACAACACAGTTTACTAACAATTACTACTATATACTCTATAAACTTTAGAGATTTATTATTACTATAAGAAAACCCAGCAACGCCAAAGAAATTATTACTACTTAAAAGCCACTTTATTGTCACTTGTGCGAATAAATCAAATATATTAAATTCTGATAATATACTTAAAACTACTACTTGGACGATGAAGAAATGCATTTTGTCTGTAAATTAAAAAAAAATTATAGTGAATGTGGTAAAATAGTTCTGAAGTAAGATAAATAAGATAACTTATCTTTTCTAATCTTTGTTAATTAGATAGATACCTACAAAAGACTACCACCATATTTCGAAAGGTGGTTAAAAATGGGAAAACGATAGTAAGCCACCCTTTGATGCAGCAAATAGCGGTAGCATTCATCATATTTTATTACATGTCTCCTCTTATTTGGCTCAGTTGCAGAAGCTTTTCGTCCTCAAAGCTTAAAATGTTCTCAGGCAGCATAAAACCAGTATAAAAGTTCGACACTCTTAGGCTTCGCGCTAACCCAAGTCAAAACTGTTTTGCTACTGACTACCGCCTTACAGAATAGATAAAGCCGTGCACACTGTCAACGACAAGTCTGTGTTGAGACTATAATGTTTTAAAACAGACTTGACTTCAAGGAGCGCGAAGCCTTACTCTTAAAACATAAGGTATCAATGAGGCGTACCTATCAAAACGTTAATATAAAATGTTTTATAAATGCGAAAGAAACTTCGTTTATTTGTTTTCTCTTAGCGCTTTATTTACAATACAATACAAACACTTTATTGTACTCCTAAACAAATCAATAGTTACAAATAATAGCGATAGCTTCCAAGCGACCTTTAGATTTAGAAGAGAGAATCGGAAATACAAATTAGACAGGGGTGTACGAAAATTGATAATAATTATACTACGTTAATACATATTATATCAATCCAACTTATCTTCTTTGAATTAGGTATACATAATAAAATTTATATTACCGGATCACTCACACAACATTTCGAAGTACATAGATGTAGTTCGGAATACGGAAAAGAACAAAGGCTACCTATAAAAAACGGATTATGGTGGATTCATCATTTATGAAAAGCCCGCTGGTAATTAATAAAATCTGACTAAACGCTGCTTCCATGACATAAAGATTTTAAAAGGCCGAATTGGGTTCTAGTCTGATATTTTCTGCTTTGAACTATTCAGCTTGAACTCAATAATGTGATTTATCACAACTGATCGGTAATTTCTGAGCTTATATGCATGCAGCACACGGAACAATTGTAGAGACTTCCTTACTACAGCAATTTTATTCTGGCAAATTCGATCCTAAGATAAAATTTATTTTAATAATATAATTGTATAACTAATTCAATGTATTTTATTTATTGTTCCTTGGAACAAATTTTTTATTTATTATAAGTTTTAAAAACATTAAATAGAATCCGCTTTTACTTGTAAAAAAACTGATTCATCTCAATGCTCTATCTCAGAATAGTCAAAGCTTGTGGTCTCTTTCTTTATCCTTTGTTAAACACTGGTTTTCGGTAAGTTTATTCGCTAACGACTGTAAAGCCATAGATTTAGTCATTAATCAAAGAAAAGAACTTGAAATGTCTGAATTTTGATGTATAGGGTTGACTAAGGATGTCTAAAATAAAAGTATCGCAACTAATCGTATCGATTTAACGTCTTTTACCGATACCGATATTTTTTATCAGATCAAAGTTAGTTTAAGCAATAAGGAAAAATTTATGTTTTTTAATGTATGTACTTAATAAAATATTTTACAATTATTGCCATTAAGATTTGAAAACGACCTAAGGTATGGAATAATTTAAATACGGTTTATCACATATTTCACGTTTAAATAAAAATATTGATTACTATCCCCTGTACAAAATAAATAAATTGTATGAACATCATTTTACTAATACTTGTCTAAATTAATATTACAAATCATGCGTACATTTTATAAACCAAAAAAATGACAGTAGTTTTGCTCAATTCACTTTTCGGGGGGGATACAGGGACTTCTCTCTTGACGAGAGAGATTAGGTCTTAATTCACCACGCTGGCCGAGTGTGGATTGGTGAATGTCACATGTCCTTCAAACTCTTTTAGCAGTTATCAGAACATGCTGGTTTCCTCACGATGTTTGCCTTCACCGTTAAAGCACGTGTTTAAAGCGCACATAAATTTCTCAAGAAGAAAAATCCAGAGGTGCGCGTTGATGTTTGAACCCACGATCATCGGAATGAAAGTCGAGTGTGCTCCCACTTCGCCAACACGGCTTTATCTCTTCAAACGAGACAATTTGGTCGGAAAAATATTAAGTCCAATGGCGACTCCACTTGCCTCTGTTATTTTTCGAGCAGTAGGTACTCTGAAAATTCTGATCACAGCTAATCACTTCACAATAAAATTAAACTGCAATTTGAACTATTTCACGCACAAAGCGATTTTAAGTAAAGTGTTTGACTTTCAGCACACGATTTGTAACTCAAATGAGGCTGAAATTGGGATAATAATGCATTTAATAGATCAATTCAGTTCTAGCATATTTCGATATGAGTAGGGATATGATAGTCTTACTGCTTTGTTCGATATAGACACATTTACATATACAAAAGCACCCTATTTACGTTACCACTGCTGGCATACAGGGACTTCTCTCTTGACGAGAGAGATTAGGCCTTAATTCACCACGCTGGCCAAGTGCAGGTTGGTGCGGAATTCCTCACTATGATTTCCCTAACCACGTGTTTTGAAAGTACACTTAAAACTATTCAATAAGGAAAATCCAGAGGTGTGAGTTTGTTTTTTTAAGTTCTTTATAATCGCTGTCGCTTATCGCTATACCTACTAATAGCCAAGGCCTAGTCGCCACATGTTGTCAACACGACCACGCAAATGCCGATAACGATCCACTTTTATGACTTGCACTTTATTAAAGAGCACGCGGTGCCCATACGGTGCATATTTTCAGACCTACCCTCATTCGCCTGTTACAAAATTTTGCACCCAACTGAAATGGAATAAGTGTCTTTATCGCCCATCACGATTTCAATGAACTTTAACTGAGCGGAATCAGTTTCTTGTGTCTACTTTTTATGCAGTTGGTGCAAAAGTGGGAATGTAGATTTATAAACTGCAACGCTTAGTCTTCTATAAACTGAACAAGTTTGTTATGAATCCGTCGGATGGTTTCGTAAAATATGTCAATTTAACGGAACCAATCACAAAAACATTAGACGTACATGGTTACATAATAAGCATATTGAAGAATAGGGTAGTTTCCCATGTAATGAAAATCGAAATTCTTTTAAATGTTACGCATTTAATAGAATATCGATACGATTTAGAGAATGGATAAGTAGCAGACTCATTTTATTTACGTTTTCAATTAAACCGCTTTTCACTTCGATAAAGTGCATTAATCTTTAACGATGGGGCCAGTGGCGTCAAAGTGTGCATTCGCCCCACGGCGTTACGTCACACAACAGTATAATATAACTGTGATATTTTTAGATTTATAATAACAAAAAGGTGTCCATTATTTACCCGACTGGAAAAGGAGGAGGGTAATTGTTCTTCGAGTGTAAGTGTGACTATGTAACTAGGTGTGTCTGTTTCTTTGCGGCCTCAAAAGCGTTAATGGCTTGATGGATTTTGATGCATTAGATTTCTCTTGATCACGGTAGTCAAGTGTCAAAGGATACATTTAATTCTAAGAATCATCCCCAAAACAATTTTCAAAGAAGCTCAGTTAAAATGAATACCACAAAAATAAAGACAACGCTTTTCTTTGCGAAAAACTAAGACTGATGCTTTTGTGCTCGATCACCAGCCGAAAATTACTTTGTCACCTAATGACCTAGCTTTATAATGGACTAGCTGTGCCCTGCGGTGCTACCCGCGTTATAATGGATGAAGTACTCTTAACCAACAACATATTTATTTGAATAAAGATTAATATTATTATGTTGATACAACTTAAACAAATTATTTCGACCAAATTAGGTACCATAAAAACGGGTTTTGTGAGTTAATCTTAAAAGATAGACATATACTATTGCGGACTGTTTTTTAGATCATTAAAAGAGCTATTATTCTTTAATACATATTTTTTGTGTATCTTGAACCGTTTTCACGGCGCACGCAACGGAAGGCTTCAAAGATGAACAATTTCTCCCGTTTTTTACACATTTACCACTATATCTTTGCTCCTATTGGTCGTAGCGTGATGTTATATAGCCTATAGCCTTCCTTGATAACTCGACTATCCAACACAAAAAGAATTATTCAATTCGAACCAGTAGTTTCTGAGATTAGCGCGTTCAAACAAACAAACAAACAAACTCTTCAGCTTTATAATATTAGTATAGATATCTGAGTTATTTTGATAAATTTAATGGAAATATATTTTTTTTTTCTTCTTTTCGATACTGTAATATATGCATTTAATGTAGTAATTAATAACTGTTCATTAAGACTAGGTCTAGTTCTTTGGACACGTGGCGCGAAACGAGAACTCCATGGAGCGCCTAGTTGTACAAGGCAGAATGGAGGGAAAGAGGTCTCGTGGTCGCTCTCCAACAAGGTGGTCGGACCTCATCTCAAAATTGACTCAGTCCACCATTACCGACTGCTCCCGCACCGCAACTAACAGGGAACAATGGCGGCGTATTGCAAAAGCAGCAACCCAATATAAGGACCCCACATAACCACGACCACTCTGTCAAGAGTGACCGACTAAGAAGAAGAGAAGACTAGGACCGTAACTTGAAATGAATAAGAGAAGGCAACAACCAGTTTGGTAGACAGTATGTGCTTATTGCTTATACAGAGCGCACGGGCGGGCGCGGGTGCGGCCAGTGTTTAAATAAATTCATTATTTACTAGCTGTGTCCCGCGGTGTTACCCGCGTTATAATGGATTTTCCCGCGGAATGACGTTTTCCCGCGGTAAAAAGTAGCCTATGTTATTTTTCAGGCTCTAGAGATTCTGTGTACCAAATTTCATTTAAATCGGTTCAGTAGTTTACGCGTGAAAGAGTAACAAACATCCACACATCCATACTTACAAACATTCGCCTTTATAATAGTAGTAGGATTTATTTATTTTATTTTACACAATTTTTGGAAAACTAACAGCTAGGTTATAAATTACGAATCTAATTATATTATTAATAACATGTGCCAAAACAAATAGGCACATGTAGACTGAAAGCCATTTACTAGTGTCCGCTAATAAATTAAACATATTAAAAGAGTAAAGTTAAATAAAATAAATAAATAAATATTTCCGGACAATTTACACAACAACATCTAGCCCCGTGGTAAGCTCTAAGCTTGTGTTACGGGTACTAGATATCTGATATACTTAATATAATATACATACATATATAGATATTTTTATTATACATATTAAACACCCAGACCAAGGAGAAAAGTGCTTGCAGAACATACAAACAATTTTACCCTCGGCGGGAATCGAACCCGCTACCTCTTGCTCTGCAAGCGGACATTCGCCCACCGCGCCACCGAGGCAGACTAGTAGACAACTTAATTGTAAGGACAATTAGTGTTACATATCTTATCTTCTTCTTAATATATATAAATCTCGTGTCACAATGTTTGTCCTCAATGGACTCCTAAACCACTTAACCGATTATAATAAAATTCGCACCAACTTGAGAGATAGGATAGTTTAAATCTCAAATAATAGTCGCAATTTTAATTTATTGCTAATTATTTGTCTGTCATTATCTACAGGTTAATAAAAGTGTAAAATAAATGTCTTTTTATAGGTTCTCTATGATTTTTCTTGATTAGCTATTCATACGTGGTGGTTATAATATACTCTTTGAGCTATTGTCTATGTCTCGAAAGTTCAATATTCAACATAGTTTTCAATCATTTTTTTCTGACATGAGTTTGAAGTAATTAATTATTATTTTTTTTGTTAAAAGTGTCCGTGAAATAGCGGAAATTATCTATATTTTATATAAATAGAAATGAATTGTTGTTTGTTAGTCTGATTAAAACTCGAGAACGACGGGGACGATTGAGCTGATTTTGGTTTTAAAATGTTTGTCGTAGTCCAGGGTAGGTCTAAACGGTGAACAAATAAGGAAAAATTGCCGGGAACTTTTTTTACCCGTGCGACGCCGGGGCGGGCCGCTAGTTGATATTAAAATTTAATACGTCACATTTACAGCTGGTGGCTGGCTATCGCGCGGGTGATTCAAAAAGTTTCGTGGTCATGGCAACAAAAAAAAATACAAAGAGTATATAACCACCACGTATGAATAACTTATCAAGAAAAATCATAGACAACCTATAAAATGAATATTGAACTTTCGAGACATAGACAATAGCTCAAAGAGTATACCTTAGAGATTACCAGCACGTAACAATAGCTTATCCAGAAAAATCATAGACAACCTATAAACATGGCAGACATTTATTTTACACTTTTGTTAACAGACAAATAATTCGCAATACATTAAAATTGCGACTATAATTTGAGATTTAAACTAGCCTATTTCTCAAGTTGGATCGAACTGCACATGGTGTGCGAATTTTATTATAATCGGTTAAGTGGTCTAGGAGTCCATTGAGGACAAACATTGTGACACGAGATTTATATATATTAAGATTAATGACTTTTAAGCACCCGCTTCTATTCATTAATGCGTGAAAGACGATGATGGAGAAGCATTTGACCAGCTCGTTACCGTAACCGCGCCCGCCGCCACGTCGTTCACAAATTCCGTAGCTTTGTTACCTGCAAACCACATCCGTTACAATAATGCATTAATTAGCGTGTTTTTGTAAAGACATATTGAGTTTTGGCCTCTGGATTTTGAATCAGTCCTTCAATTTAGACATGGACGATGGTACAGGTTGCATAATTGGGCATGATAAGAAAAGGTTCCTAAATTCTTCCTACTGTTTTTCAAATTGACAATATCCTATACATATAATGGAGAAAAGTAATTTTATTTCTTTATTATTAATTATTTCATCGAAAGATAACCTAGTATATATTTTTATTTAATTCGTTATCTAATCTACTATGGTCGATATATACAACTTGTTTTCACAGTGACATTCAAGATCCTATATTGTATGTACACAAACATGTGCGAAGTGTTTTGGAATATGCGTCACCCTTCCTCTTCCTAATTGTCGTGAAATTGCTGACCTGTTTTTTCTTCTTAACGTTACTTCTAATAATATTTACATAAGAAGTTAAAACTTAATATTTCCGTTAAATCTACTAGATCTCATAATTCAATATCTGTTCGATACGCTTGTACGAATTATCGTCAAAATTCGTTTTTGTGGCGCGCGGTTTAATAGTATTTCAAAGCAATTTGATACATAAATAACTGATCATCAATTTGATATTCATCTATTTTGTTCAAGTACAAGTACTGTCAGGCGGCGGATGCGGTTTTGTTCACATACATGGTTTTTATATTTTGTTTTATATCCGTGAAAACCTTAATAAAGTTTTCTAGTATTATATTGATTTGTTGAAAATAACATATCAAGTTGATTGTAAGTTTTTGGTTTTCCAATAAATAAATAAACGTTACAGTACTTTATGACCCATTCATTTGTGGATATTCAATGACTCGAAAAAATTGATTTATGATCCGAAGTGAATTAATTGTAGCTACGAAACAAAAAAATCCAATTTTTTCGAGATTACTTCATAATTCCCACCAAAAGTAGCAACGGTCTGTAAACACAGCATTTACAAAGTTTTGCAATTCAAATAGGCAATGAGTACAAGAAGTAGGCATTAAAGTGAAGCCTTCTTTACATTTTCTTAATAGCATATTAAAATAAACGTGGTTGTGATTATCGATGTTGCAAATTTTTATTAAGGGTCGTTTTAGAATCATCTGTTTACAACTAACTGACTGAAATGTATAAAAAAAAATACAATTTCTATAAAAACAGTTGATAAATATGCTGTTTTTTTTCCTAGGTCAGGTTCTAGATGGATACCTAGTTAGATATAAATTTCTTTATTACACACACCGAATAAAAAACAATCCAAAAATAAAACTAAGCTTGAATGCGTAATGGGGTTCTATACATGCATTATGTATGTTATTTTCTTGGTTGCTCTACAGTACTATTAGAGCAACCTCATAATAGTTCATAATCTACTGGTAAGCAAACAAAATATTTTATACAAATCCAATCATCATCATGACCTTTTTTTTATCGTATTCAAACAAATTTAATAAAATCTATACCACAGTTAAACGTTTCAGAAAGTATTTTAGTTGTTTTAAATTTTCTTCATATGTTTGTCTAGCTTTATTATAAAAATAATTATGTGTACGGAACGGTATTAAAAAGTACTCTGTGGTACGGCAAGAATGAATAAATTGTATAACAACATGCACAGAGAGAGCGCTGACCCAAAATATTATTTACATAAAATGTAATTAAGAAAAATTGAAGTTAAGCCATTTAAAAATCAGGAGCTGCTGCATCAAATGTAATAATCATTAGCAGGTATTCGTTTTTTCTTTATTAATGTTAAAATTATTTACATTTAGCTGCTTACCCACTAAACAATTTAAGCATAGCTACTTAAATCAGAAAGTTTTTGCCATAAATCATTCAAGACACTCAATTGCCTTGCACGACCACCAAGATGAACAAATTACTTGGTCAACGGTTGATCGTTGGCTCAAAGTTTTTTTTTATGTTAGATAAGCCTACCACCAGAGGCTGTTCATAGCACCACCCGGAGGTCACGTGTAAGGATTCAGAGGGTAAGCACTTACGGACGTGAACAGAAGAAACCTCCGGTGGATACAATTAGCAACCGATCGGAACAATTGGTAGATTGTGTCCAGAAATGGTCGTCTAATAGCTGAAATGATGATGTTTAAACACCCATACCAAGGACAAAGTGCTGTCACACTGTTTAATAGAACTGTGATGTTTTTATATTTATAATAACAAAAAAATAGTTGTCATTTTGACCCAAATGTGAGAGGATTTTATCCCGAAAGTCCAAAGGTACAATAAAGTCATTGTCGGTTTAATTTTCCTTAAATAATGCTTGTTATCTCTCGACAAAAAGGACTAAATATTAAAATTAAGGCAACTAGAATAATTATTAAAAATTCATTTGAGTAGAGTCATTTTTAACGGACTGTTCCGAATTAGGTTAAACCCGAGCTTCGGATGTTTTCTGCCTTGGTGCATGTGATAAGCCAATTGCATCCTTTGTGATCCAAATTGACTTGCGATTGTCACGCTCTAGTTTACGCAACTAGTAAAGTCACATTATCAAATTCTTTATTCTCTCAGGCTCCACTGTTAACCAATTTTTCTTCTTATTCACCTAGGCAGGTCTCGGCTTTAGACCAATTCTTCCAAAGACCATACGTGACCATGACCATACACTGACTCTAACATATTAAAATATATTAATTAGTTATATTAAAGAATGATATCAAACTTATTTATGTTAGAAGCTATGTTATATTAATTGATTTTCATTGTTTAGTTTTTGTTTATATTGTATGCAATATCGTATTCTTTACTAAAATACCCCCTAAGACTAGTAGTTTTAAGTGAATTTGATTGTTTTTCTCGGAATAAAAGATCTCTAAACATTAACATACTAAACGCGGGTCAAAAACCGACAAAGCCAACAGGATTACCCCTATGAAGTGGCAGTGAGCAGACAGATGATCGTCGCAGATTCACGGTGGATGCAGGCCGCCTCCAAAAGGAAGTCTTTGAAGGCGTATGTCCAGAAGTACACATCCCACAGCTTCTCTTATGATAATTTGAAGAAAATACGAAAATCTTCCGCATAATAATGAATTGGTCCACCACAAATGTTCTACCAAGCGCCAAAGCATTTAATCTCAGTGCTTTATTTAAACAGTGAACTGCGCGCATTGTGTGCCACAAAAGCAGCTAATGCTATTGTTTTGGCTAAGTGGCTCGTGATAGTACAATTAAAATGTTCAGGAATATCCATTGTATTTATTATTATCTGTGATACAGTTTCAGTGTTTAATCGAATAAATCTTGGACAATATGGCATTTTAAACAATTGCTTTAATGAATCGTAAATCAATATTTTCGGCCAATCCAGACAACAACATCTAGTCCCGTGGTATGCTCTAAGCTTGTGTTTTGGGTACAAGGCATCATATTATATACCTACCTACTTCATTTACATATATACGGTATAACACCATCTACGGAACAACCAAATTTGGGACACAAGTGACTTGAGTATCTATCTATTTCACCTCCTTTCCCCAATTTTTTTATAGTTTTTGAAATATTCAACGTTTTAGTTTTGTTAGTATAACCGACTTGATTCACAAAAATGATATTATGAAAAAAATATTAAAAATAAGAATAGTGGCCGGTACTTACACTAAAATCCATTTATAACTTTGGAATTTAAATTCCATAATAAAACGAATGAAAAACATTAATATTTTTGAGAATTTTGTTCACATTTTACTTATTTGGAGGTTTTTTCTGTTTACGTCCGTAAGTGTTAAACTCTGAATCCTTCCTCGTGACCTCCGGGTGATGCTCAGAACAGAACTCTGGTGGTAGGCTTCGGCCGCGGCTTGTCACCACCCTCCAGGCTGGGCCAGTGCGTGAAACGATTTTTTATAAGAATACAAAAAAATAAATTGGAAACGAAAACGAGAAAGGAAGGTAGATGGCTTCTCCAAGCCATCAACCTTCTAGATCTTCATGCTCCATCCAAGACCACGTCGGTTACATCTGGTGAGATAGTGGTCAAATGAAGGCTTATCTATCATATAATAAATAATTACTTTTAATTACAAATTTAGTCCCCTAACTATATGAAAAACTGTATTCGTAATCTGGCTAACCTCCAACAAAATTTTGTTTAATTATAACGAGGGCTTCATGAATATAAATGAAAATAACCTTTAATGTTCGCAAGTACCACATTAAAACCATAACTTCTTTAAAACGGCCTCTGTATGTACCAAAACCTCGTTTTGAATTGACCAAACTATTATAAGTTCTGTCAGCTCCTAGAAATAAGATTTTAACCGATTTCTTAAAACGGAGGTTAGTAGGGAAAGTTGTGTTTTATAGCTGTTACATAAAAAATAATTAACTTAAAAAAAATTCAAGTGTTCTTGTAAATTTTTAAATTTCTATCACTGGCTTAGCACCTCGGTTTAATATTCGTAACAATTCCTTACGAGTTTTCAAATCATATTTCATATATTTGTATTTATAGTGAAATACAGATGTTTTACGATTTCTCCAAGTGACACTGTAAACAACACAATACTTAATTTTTAAACAATTCAACCTTTTTAACTATATTATCTGTAACTTATTTTTAATTTAGGTACACTGAAAAAATCATTCACAATAGCACTTCTTCACAATTATATAAAAATTTTAAACTTACGAAAGAGACTTAAATGTTGCTCTTCCATAAGTTTCAAATTGTAAAATAAACATACCTAATATTATAAACATGAACAGGTATTTACATAATTACCGCCAAGGGTGAAAGTGTATGTATGTTCTGCAAGCACTTTCTCCTTGGTCTGGGTGTTTAATATTTATAATAAAAAATATCAGTTTTTTTTTAAATACTGCGGATGTCATTGAATTCCTATTGTTATAAAGACGTTCCTTAATAAAGTCTATTGAAGACTAATATGAATGTGAACAAAATGGTTTAAAAAAGTACACGTAGAATTATATATTCGAAACCACATGTATTATTAACAAAGTAATTTTAGTTTTGACAAATAACTTCAGCTTTCTGATCCGAAGTGAATTCATGAGTTTTTATCATAAAAACCCCTCTGAGAATATATTGATTGGAAGCTCAGCGTGAACATTCTGTGATACAGCTGGTCAGGATTTACCTAAATAATCAATCATTCAAATCTACCTCTATATTATAAAAATATTATAAAGAATAAGAGTTTAATGTTTGTTTTAAAGTGCTATTTTCAGGAACTACTGATGATTTCAGAGTTCGTTAGCCGATTTATCGAGAAAGGCTAGGCCGATTTATCGGGAAAATACGTTGTTCCCTAAAGTTTAAAAATCATAAAACAAGTGCAGCGGCGTGGTACGTAGTTCTAGTAACTATAACTATAGCAATAAGCACGTACTGTTTACTAGTCTGTGTTGCATTTTGGAGTACTCATATCGAAATTTGCCTCAAATGTACGTTGTTTGTTTTACGCCACTGTCATTTCTTTCCTGTATTTCCTGTCCATCCCATGGCTGCCTAGGAAGTAACCGGTCACAGCGATAATACCGCCCTTCATCCCTGTTTTTATTCATTGAATTAAGTTTCTTGTTAATTTTATTTATATTTGTGTAATGTAAATTTACAATAAAGTATTTTCTATTCTATTCGACGATATGATCAAAAGACCATTGTTTCTGTTCTCAAAACAAAAACCGCAAGCGCACATCCTGTTTTCAGACATAGGCTTTCAGAATAGGTTTCCCTGAAATTTAACAACAAAAAGCACATTTAGTTCCACAGAGTCAAATGGTGGCGGCTTTCATTTCACAGAAAACAGAAAAACTGAGGCATAGAAGATTCAAAGTTTAAACTTTGTATGAATTTTGTTTTTTCAAAAAACATTAACGGTTTATTTTCCCACTAGGTACCTGTATGCACAAATACTTTATAATTGTGTCACAATGTGTACTACACACATGTGTACTAAGTACACATTGTGACACAATTATAAAGTACTAGCTGTGCCCTGCGGTGCTACCCGCGTTATAATGGATGAAGTACTCTTAACCAACAACATATTTATTTTAATAAAGATTAATATTATTATGTTGATACAACTTAAACAAATTATTTCGACCAAATTAGGTACCATAAAAACGGTTTTTGTGAGTTATTCTTAAAAGATAGACATATACTATCGCGGACTGTTTTTTAGATCATTTAAAGAGCTATTATTCTTTAATATATATTTTTTGTGTATCTTGAACCGTTTTCACGGCGCACGCAACGGAAGGCTTCAAAGATGAAATAATGTCTCCCGTTTTTTACACATTTACCAATATATCTTTGCTCCTATTGGTCGTAGCGTGATGTTATATAGCCTATAGCCTTACTCGATAACTAGACTATCCAATACAAAAAGAATTATTCAATTCGAACCAGTAGTTTCGGAGATTAGCGCGTTCAAACAAACAAACTCTTCAGCTTTAAAATATTAGTATAGATTTGTGCATACAGGTAGTAACTATTGATATTTAATTTTAAAATATAGAAGTTGTTAAATCTTGGATGTAGCTTATCAATCGGAAATTACTCTTAAAATTACCGACTTTTATGAGGGAAAAAACCTAGTGGGAAAATATACCGTTAATGTTTTTTGAGAATAATCCAAAGAAGTAAAAGTTTGCAACAACTAAATTTTTCATAAAAATTAAGAATTAATAAGATGGCAGGAGAGCTTTTAAACGTTCTCTTTACAATTTTAGTTCTCACACCGAATAAAAAACCTACTGCTTTTACAAAACTCTAGACCTAGCGGGCTGAAATAATAATGATTCTCGCCAAGAAGAGGGAATGTCAGGATTAACCCATTTATTCACGTAAAATAATGAAAATAAAAGCTCACGTTCAGGTGCTTATTCTAGACTACAATTCTCGAGGTGACACTTATTACTGAGAGAAAGTCAGGTTAATATATTCGCCTAGGAAAACTAAAGAAAATAGATAAGATAATATATTAAGATACTGTCACGTAACAAGAAAAATAGATGTACATTAACTGCTTCCTTATTGCATTGCATAGCTCAATCTAATGTGGAATTTAAGAATGTGTCTCACATTTCAACACTTTTGACAATGATGACAAGTGAAAATGCATACATACATGCATGTTTTTAGATTTTATTTGAATAGACTTCGAGTAAGTACGAGTCGCCGATAAAAGTAATTCGATAAGGTTTCGTCTATTGTCTGTCCGCTACGCATTTTTACCGGGGCTCGCTAGTAATCTTAAATAATATTTTCACTGCCTCAGTGGCGCGGTGGGCGGAGGCCCGCTTGTGGTGCGAGACGTAGAGGGTTCGATTCCTGCCGAGGGGTCAAGTGTTTGAATGATCTACAATCACTTTCTCCTTGGTCTGGGTGTTTAACTAAGTATCATAATATATGTCTATCTATGAATGTCTATTATTATTAAGTATATAAGATCAGTCTAGTAGCCGTTACACAAGCTTCTAACCATGGGGTTAGATGTTGTTGTGTGGATTGTGCGGATATATTTATTAATTATCTAATGTATAAAATTTCCATGTCACAATGTTAGTTAACGTACTCCTCCGAAACGGGTTTACCGATTCTTACCAAATTTTATATGCGTATTCAGGTCTGAGAATCGGCTACTATCTATTTTTCATTTTGCAAAACAACGTTTGCTGGGGTCAGCTATTTTATTATTAATTTGTTTTGGCAGGATCTTTAGTGAATAGTCCAAACCTTATTGTACTATGACACTTATTTTTGACCTAAATTTACGATAATACCTAACTACGTGACATTATTTTAATAGCTATCAATTCAAGCGCTTCACGCCGTTTCCCCTAAATTATCATATTGCGACAATTTTGGGCCAATTCTCATTCCATTGATAAGTGCCATTGTGGCGGACGTTTTTATGCAATAAAACAAATTAATGTTGGAGGGGGTAGGGGAATGCTTTTGCCCAGAAGTGGGACACAACTGGCTACACTAAATAAATAGATCTAGATACAATATATGTAGAATAAATAGATAGAAAGATCTGACATTAAATTAGTAATTATTAATTAAGCAAATCATTGATCAACTTTGGAATTATTTTTTTTTGCTAGCTTCTTGGTATATTTGGTATATATGTTTAGAAATTAAAGTCCAGTAAGTAAGTGTAAAAAAAAATGCTCGCGATAATCTCAAGAACTATTGAACGGAACTGTAAGCGGTTTACAGCAATAGGTAGAGTGATTTAAGGGAAAGGTTTTTGTACCCGTGCAAAGCTGAAACTGGCCATGTTTACATATATTTTTGGAGGTTTTGTCTGTTCACGTCCGTAAGTGGTAACCCTCTGAATCCTTACACGTGACCTCCGGGTGGTGCTAAGAACAGTCTCTGGTGGTAGGCTTCGGCCGCGGCTTGTCACCACCCTCCGGGCTGGGCCAGTGCGTGAAGCGATTTTTTCGTGTTTCGTAATGTGGTCTGGAGAAGCTATCTACCTTCTAGGTCTTCATGTCCCATGTTAGACCACATCGTCACTTTATATCAGGTAAGATTGTGGTCAAATAAAAGCTTATAGAGCATAAAAAAAAAGAAAAAAAAATTTTTTTGTGAACTGTTTTTTCTATACATTTTAGAATTCTCATGGTCACTTGTTGAATATATCTTTGAAATTGTCATTATCATCATCACCCTATTAACGTTCCCACTGCTGGGACACAGGGACTTCTCTCTAGACGAGAGATATTAGGCCTTAATTCACCACGCTGGCCAAGTGCGGGTTTGAAATTGTAGTAAATATTAATTATGTTAAGTGATAACTTCAACGCCGACAACCTATACTACTTACCTTTTCGTTCTTGTCGTAAAAATATAAAATATTATATGTCGTAGTTAGTGAAAATAAATCTTTCACAATCCTTCAAATTTAAATGGAGTAGATTTAAATATTTTTTTTTTTTTAAATAAAGAGATCTAATAACATTCACAGGTATAAAAGAAGATATATTTTTGTATCAGTTTTAATAATTTCTAAAATGACCCCACTTTTATAAGGAAAATTAAAACATCAATTCAATGCACGTTCCATGACACACTCTCACCCTTAATTTTGTAGGAATCTAATAAATAAATAAAAACCTCATGCTTTCGCATTTTTGTTGTGATAAGTTCTTATGGGAGGGTGAATAGGTTTGTCACGAAAACGCGTAACGGCGCCAGTCTATCTGACATCCTTTTCTCTCACAAACTTTTCTCGCACGCCCCTTCTAATACACCAGTTTAGCATAAGACTGTTTGTTTGTATTAGATTATCGTGGTAAATGTACCATACAGGAGAACCGTACCGTGAAAAAACGAGATGAAGAAGAGTCAAGAGGAGAGTTTGAGTTACAGAACCCAATTACCAATTCCCAGTCCAATTATTAGAATAATTAACTATTTGCTAGTTTAATGGACCAACAACAGTATTTGTATGATGGCAACAAATTACGATTCACACAATCCAGTAGAAAATGTAAAAAGATGGTATCAGAGTTTTCTCTATAGACCATGTTTACCATAACAAGGCATAGTTGATGTGATAGTTCGTATCAGGACTCGGAATTACTCGGATTATTCGAACAATGCACACTGGCATTCGCTCGATTGTTGTATCGAAAGATTAAATACCTCTTATTTACCCTTTCATTGAATATTTGCCACAATAAATCCGTTTTATTCAAGAAATTTAAACTCAAAACGTGATACAGTGTGATAAAGTTTAAACCACAAATCGGTATTCACAAGCATCTCTTTCGGAAGCGTGCAACCATTCCGGCCATCCGTTGGCAATGTGTTTCGGAATGAATAATGGTGGTTCGTGATCGGTTCACAGCTTGATATTAGCATACTGCCGATAGTTTTTAGTTTTTTTTAGCTTACGAGAGTAATCCGTTGAGCTTTGTTGTGCTCTTCGGATAATTTGAGAGTAACTCTATTAACTTTGCAGTGCTTTGGATGGGCATAGAGGTTTTGATTGCGTTTCTTTTTCTATGTAAGTACTTAGATGTATTAGGTGCACAACATGATTGCAGCTGTATTGTAATTTCACGTATGTGCATGTTATTGTTTATAATTACGGTGTATGTTTTTGTAAATAGAATTAAATTAAACTTATAATGAGTAACCCTGTGCGCGAAGGTTACGGATGTGTCTTAATTTTATCTGCATAAAATTTGAAAATATAGTGTGTAGTTTTTATATACCTACTAGCGGCCCGCCCTGGCGTCGCACGGGTATAAAATATTATCCATTAAGGACAAACATTGTGACACGAGATTTATATATATTAAGATAAGCAGGTATATTTTACTCATGATTATGCTCTAATCATGACGATTATAACCTAAATCTTAAGCTAGAAATTAGCACTTTGTTTTATTTTAATATAAAATGAAATAAGAATATAATATTTTGATTAACTTGTTCACCGCTTAATCTGCAACTCATTTTGCTGGCCAAAAGTGGTTTTGACCAATTAAGAGTTTTGTAAATGAAAGTTTTGAAATATTATGGAATCAGTGTTCTATTTACAATCTATATATATAAAAGAAAGTCGTGTTAGTTACACCACTTATAACTCAAGAACGGTAGAACAGATTTGGGTGAAAATTGGTATGGAGGTAGCTTAGAGCCAGGAGACGGACATAAAATACTTTTTATCCTTTTTATCCCGTTCGACAGCGTTCCCGTGTGACTTGACATGAAACGACAGTCATTATAAAACGTGTTATTATAACAAAAATGAATCAGACTTGGAATTAACAAAACGCAAATGATAGCTATGTAATTGACGTATAGATGACAATTTGATATTTGTAAGAAATCAATATGCAAACTATTTCTATTAAATAAATTAATAACAATTATAATGTAATGATATAGAGGGAGAGCCAGGGCCTGCCAGACCTACGTTAAAGTATAAAGGCTGAAATTTTTTTCACGTGTTCTCACTGGTGTAGGGAACAATGCTTGGGGGTATCAGGCAATCAAGGCGTGCAGTACCTGAGCTCTCTCACGTCATATTATAAAAGCTGAGATTAATACACAATATTCTAATGACCATTTTAAGTCATTATTCTAAAAGCCAGACCTATCCGAAGGGTCTAACGCTCCCCAAGACACCGAAGAAAGTCAAATGCCAGAGCATTGCTCAGGTACATAAATGCATTTACTGTCTTAAATTCCTGCAATTTAAATTTTTTAATTAATAAAAAGTATATACGAATATTACTGGACAATAATCATTCAATAATTTTTAATAACCAGACATTGAAGGGTTGAACACCCCCTTAGAGCGAATAAAGGCAAGAGAGAACTACACATGAGTAACCAAAAACTGTTCAGTTTAATGAATTTAATACACAAAAAAATATTTATTATTCATGCTTAATATTATAATATATTTAATCATCTTTATCGTTGTCATCGTCATCTTCATAATTTCCATAATTCTCATCAGTCATGTATTGATTGCTTTCATTGGTCAATACTGTCTACTTCTAGCAACTTGGCGTCATCTATCTTATATAAATAAAAATGAATTGTTGTTCGTAAGTCTGATTAAAACTCGAGAACGGCTGGGCCGATTGAGCTGATTTTGGTTTTAAAATGTTTGTCGTAGTCCAGGGTAGGTCTAAACGGTGAGCGAATAAGGAAAAATTGCCGGGAACTTTTTTTACCCGTGCGACGCCGGGGCGGGCCGCTAGTTAGTATATAAACAATGAAAGCGATCCTCATTACCAGGTAATTTATTTACTATCCAAAATAATAAAGATACTGCAATTAGTATGCCAACAACTGCAACGAAATAGTATTAAATTAAACTATTGTTTCCTGTTATGGAAACCGTTTTTTGATTAAATCAATTTATATGGATATTAAATAGCTATTATTTGTTACTGTTGTTTAATTAGTATCTATTTATAATTACGGTTTTGTGGCTTTCTGTGTACTTTGTTCTTTTAAAACATAACATTGTTAAGCTACTCGAGTATACTCGATTATTAGTTATTTACCTTGTAGTGAGTATTACATTGTTTGGTCAGTTGCACTAAACATCTAGTTGTCATTAATAAATCAATAGCTAGAGATAATAACAGAATGGTTTTTTAAAGTAAACTCGTGGGTCTTGCAGTCACGACTGCAAACAGAAGTTCTAGTTACAGTAGCGTTTTTTCTTGTATTGGTAACCAGATATTTCTCTGCGTGTAGAGGTACAATCAGAATGAGTAGAGTAGAAGTCTACTCTTAATCAATTTTTATGTTTATTTCATTTCTTTCTTTCTTTCAGCGATAATAGCACAACTCAATTGTCGTTGTGTTCTGCCACTTGATATGTGACGATATTTAACACACTCTTACGGGTGTGGTTTAAATGTCAAATGTATGGCATCAGTATCTATCTCTCTCTCTCTATTTGGCTACATAAGTTCTCGAATTGAACATCAAATCTGTTATACCTCAACAGTACGTTACCATACAAAAGCCTAGCAAATCTGATATAACCCGCAATTCAAAAGGTCATGCTCCTGACGTCACTAGATTCATAATCCTCTTGGCATATCCAATTTGTTCGCGTGCCTCCTACAATCTCACTAACAATGCGACCAACAATAGAAGCCTGAAGTTCAAGTACTATCTGAATTATATTTAGGTCAGTGAAAGTAATACTAAGGATAATCACCATTATATTCCCCTCTTGGGCGATATTTGAACAGATTGCGAATTACTACGGGGGCACCGAATGTTGGACCGGAAAATTATTTTATTTCAACTCCCTGATGATGCGAAAATCGAGAGGTTTATTTAAAATGCCCTTCGCTTTCATTTATGTGAGCTTTTCCGATGATAATTAAGTGGCCATCGGTATCGTTTCTTTGTGATCACTTGAAAACGTTTTTAGTTGTTTTTTTTTGTTGCAGAGTATTATTTTAAAATAATATTAGTTACTTTATGATCAATTATTATAAATTTATATAAAATGACTCCGTATTTAAATGCCTCTATGCCTATGCCCAGCCGTGGACGTCTTACAGCTGAAACGATGATAAATAAATAAATATATATTTCCAGACAATTCACACAACAACAGCCCCGTGGTAAGCTCTAAGATTGTGTTACGGGTACTAGATATCTGATATACTTAATATAATAGTCATACATACATAGATATTTTTTATTATACTTATTAAACACCCAGACCAATGATGATGCTTAATATAATGAACAATCATCTCATAAACAAGAAAATCTCAGTAGATATAATAAGTATCTTCATATCCTGCCGTGTTGATAATATAATAACAGATCTACATCTCGCGAGGGTCTGGCCGTATATTTATAATAACAAGGATCAGAAAATATCTCGGCTTCTACAAATACAATAATTTTCAGTAATAACGTTTCGAGGATACTCAATAAAAAAATATAAACGGAAATGTAATAATTTCCTTTGTAATTTGTTTTGCTTAAACGAGCAAGATTATTTCATAAAACATGTGAAGGGTTCACACATGGCTTCCTTAGGCGACCGGAAAGGATAGATAACCGGAAACCCTTGGATCTTTTTATCATTTAAGCTTAGAAAGAAAATACGAATTCATAAGGACAATAGAAGAAAAAACAATAGAAATTAAACTCAGCGTGTATTTTATTAAGCTCGCAATTGGATAATGTAAAGAAGCTAATTCTGGAGTTTTTTTTTCATTCTACCAAATTGAAATTGGTAACAGTATTTTTTTTTTTCAATTTAACTGTTATGTGGTTTATCATCCATGGTTATGTGTATTTATAATTATTCTATTATGCTATAAGATAACTTAAGATAGCTAAAAAAGTTGTCTTACAGTTAAATAAATAACTACATATTTACAAATAAAGTATACTGTTTAGTCAGTCTGTCCATACAAAAATACTGGAGACTTATTTTTTTATTAATCAATTTCAGAAGAAACTGCATAGATTATGGAGCATCATAGTTCTGGAGTTGGGGCTCGTGTCTACGTAATTAATTACGTACTATTAAGTTAGTACGAAAGAGTTACGTCACGCGAAACTTTAATGCGGTGTTGACCGTTAACCGTTTTTAAATAATCGAAAAAAAAAATACAATTATTGTTTTACATTACAATCTAAATTAGGGACTATTTTTTTTCGGCATCTACCCGTTTCTGTTTTTGTCTATACTGATTTGATCACACACAAACTGAGCCGCTTGGGCTTTTAAATGAAGACTGTCCTACCTTGCCTCTGGAATAGGCATCAAACTCATTTTTTCTCTTTTGATCCGAAAATAAACTCAAATAACATTAAAAAAAATGTGCAACCGGTCGGCGCTAGACGGAGTCAAGAATTTATCGGCAGAGCGACGCGCTCGACACTTTTCGAGAAGCAGCCGTCCAGTGCGGTCGATTTATTGAAACCGACGCGAGTTCCTATACTCTGTACCTCTCAAAACTACAGTTGTTGATTAGAAAACTGTGTTTTGTTACTCCAACTTTACCCATCGACGCCCACAGCATAGAAATTATGGATAGGATTTGCGACACTGAACCTCCTCATCCAACAAATACATCTATAATTCCTAAACTGATATAGAAATAATTCCATAAGACACGTCAGACCTCTCTGAGTTAGGCATCCCCTTATTCACAGAGACATCCCTAAACCCTTTTTGGCCTGGGGTGATATGTATGTATGCTAGTAAGAGCTAATATTTCTGTTATGACGTGACACACCCTAGGGCCATAAGATAGGACACAGATGTGTGGAAGCGAGTAGCGAGAGGCAAGGACCCTTAGTTGGGATGATACCTACACAGCCCGACTTCAGAGATTTCTATGAATATCTATTTTGCTTGGGTATTTTATTGTATGTCTTAAGGATTTAAGTTAGAATAAAGGATAATGCATAAATAACAAGCTTGTCATATAAGCCTCTGAATATACCACAATTCTAAGAATTAGCTCACCCTCAACCGCAGTCTAGCCCGCAAAGACAAGGTCGTAAATAGTTAAAACCTACGTGAAAGGTTAGTGACCTTCAATAATAGTTGTGATATCGACACTCGCTACGAATTAGTCTGTAGCTGACTCAATTAACACTATGTCATTATTGAAAATCTACTCGTCAAAAGCTATGGATTGGTACAGTAAAGTTTTATTCTAAGGCGCAATTTCTCAAATGTATTAACTAAGTATCTAATTTTTTAAAAGATGTATTGAGTATAAAATTTTTTTAACCAACTTGCATTGAAAAAATACACGGAAAACCGGTATAGGTGATCGTTGCTTAGTTATACCGCGCGGTACACAAGCAAACTGATTAATATTACATTCTATAAAATTTCAAAACATCTAATGGTGTACGGAATGTATTATTTAACTATAGAAATTTTATTAAATTGAACAAATTACGGTGTCAAGACATCAACATACGATTTTGTCTTACTAAAAATCATACACAAATGCAGCAATCGGTGCTAAGTGTATTTAATTATACGTAAAAAGTACTTGGTTTTCAGGCACTTCAGCGGCCCTGCCACGGCAAGTTACTACGCTCGCCTACTTGTGATTTTTGTATTCAAACGTAACCTAACTTACATCTGTATTCTATAATTCAATTAATCAGCGTTCGTTGATAATTTTACGTAGAGACGTCGTATTTTAATCAATAACCTGAAATTATTACGTAAAATACGACATTCCAATTTTAATGATATTCCGTAAGTAAGATAAACCAATAGGTTCAACGAATCCGTAAAATTTTACTTAAAAGAATTGTTGTTTACACGATATTTTTTCGTAAATATTTTGATTTCAGATATCTACTACAGTCTCATTGCTCTCGCAAAGGGAAGTTAAGCCTACCCACGGTATCTCAGAGGCGCTACAATCGGAAACCGATTCGTTTCAGAAGCCTTTCAAGGTTCAACAAATGATCGATTCCAGGTCAACCAGAAACTTTGGAATAATGTGGCGTTTGATTTTGTGACAAGCGTTGATGGGTGCATTCACCTGTTAAAGCTGATCAAGCACATTAATATAAATGCTTAGATATGGCATATCACACAATGTCGTTTCACGTTTTTTAAGAAATTAATTTTATAATTAATATACTTAATTTATATGAAAGCAAATCTAAATTCCATGAGCATTATTATACCTCAATGTAGTTTAGAATTCATGAAAATAATTCATATAACAAAATAACAGAGATTTAATGAGTATATAATAATTATTGTATTAATTATTAGATAATACACTTCATTTCAATAATTTAAACAAAAAGAAATTCTATGAGCATTATTTTGCCTCAACTATTTTTAAACAACATTTAAAAAAGATAATAATAATTAAAACATGGTAACAGAGATCAGATGCTTAGATAAAATCGGCTAAGTTGGCATTTATTCCCCCTAAAACGACCTCACAATATTGATTTAGGGATCTTAATACATAAAATAAGATTTTGGCTTCTCGAAAGTGCGTATTTTAGCCCTTATCTTCATCTACAGTATGGTATAGTCGCTTTTAGTACCCACGAAAGCATGCCCATATTTTATCATGGAACGGAAATTAAAGATGAAACGATTGCTATATCTTTAAACTACCAAGTTCTGAAATCTTTAATAACTACGTTCAAATATCTTATCTATAAACGTGCATTAAGATCGTTACATTTTAAAAACATACTAAAACAGGCTTGATAATAATTGTTATACACTACAAAACTATCTAAATCTAGAGTTGCCTGACCTGGTGGGTCTCCGTCGACACCTATTATTTTGATAGTGAAGGTGTTTTGAACTCCACCCTAGAGACTGCCAACCGCACCTGTCTGTGGTATCCGCTGCCAAACCTCGGTAGAGGTTCTGGAATAAAGTGCTCACAGGTCATACAGACACTGACTGATCCCTCAGTGGGAATCGAGCCCATTATACAAACAACATACAAACGTAGTCAATAAAGATCTCCGTAAAATGTAAGTCTATGTAGTGCTAGTTCATTTTTAATGGCGTAATATTTGGCTTTGCGAAAGACCGGATGAATTCTTTCTACTATTTTGGGTAAACATGCTTAACTGCATTATATATTGTTATCTTTGGAATTATAATAAAGTCCAATACAATCTTTATATATTAATCTTATGTGAATTTAAAGTAAGTAATAAAAACTACGAGTACAGCAATTAAAATCAACCAACAGCTGTTCAAGTTGTTAAATATCTCAGTATCTTTAATCTTTGCAAGGTCAACCACAAAACGGTTGAACTTGTAAGGAATTGCTGCTTAATCAAAGTTTCCTTTCAAAAGTGGGCTTTATTCAGCCGCAGCAGTTTGACTAAGTACCCATTCGACTAAGTGCTTACCCAATATTTTCATCAGGAGTAATTCAATAGAATACCTTATGAGATAAGGAGGTTACGAATAAATTACTCTAGGGACACAAAAGAGAATTAGGTGGTATTTTTTCTTGGTGCATCACGTAACAGTACGAAAGCGATGACTAAATATAATTAAATCAGACATTAAATAATACCAATAAAAAAAAATGTTTCAAATTTACATAATGTGTAATACAATATTAATTGTTCAGTATCTGGGGGCACGGCAGTGCCCCCACCAAGTCGAGCAAAAAAGCGTCCATCCTTTTCTCGAAGCAATTCAGGCCATTTTCGACCCCCTGTAACTTCGTTGTGGATTAAACTTGAAGACTGAAATTTTCAGTAACCATGCAGGATTGTAAAGAAACGGTATATTTAAAATTTCATTCAATTTGAACGAGTATTTCAAGAATTATAACGGGTCAAATTTCTAAATTTTGTCTCTCAGTGACTCACCGATCATCAAAATTCTAAGGCACTTCTAGCAGACCTAGAAGCTTCAAATTTGGAATATAAGTAGTGTTTGGTGTATGAATCAAGGAAAAACTAAAAAATCTAGAAAAGACTGGTATAGAGGGCGCTGTCGCAACGCCACGTATATACGAAATATGTACTAAAGTAATAACAATGAGAAATATAAATCCCATCAAAAACAATACTTGTCAAAAAAACCAAGTCGCGCAACTCAGTTGTTCTGCGGTAAAAAGTTGTGAGATCCAAGTAAATCCAAGTCTTCAAATTTCGTCTCTAAATTCTTTAATGTTTTATAAAAATATATTAAGACTTGGCCATCGCCTGAAAACACGTGTTAATTCAATTATTTAGTGCAATGGCCAAGTCTCAATATATTTATATAAAACATTAAAGAATTTTGAGACGAAATTTGAAGACTTGGATTTACTTGGATCTCACAACTTTTTACCGCAGAACAACTGAGTTGCGCGACTTGGTTTTTTTGACAAGTATTGTTTTTGATGGGATCTCATTTCTTTTTGTATTTTGTAGACAGTTCTACTTTTTTCCTTTTCTGTACCTTCTACTTATTGTATTAAGTCCATATAATTTTCCTTTTGCCGGTCCAGATTGGATTTATTTATATTTCGCATTGTTATTACTTTAGTACATATTTCGTATATACGTGGCGTTGCGACAGCGCCCTCTATACCGGTCTTTTCTAGATTTTTTAGTTTTTCCTTGATTCATACACCAAACACTACTTACATTCCAAATTTGAAGCTTCTAGGTCTGCTAGAAGTGCCTTAGAATTTTGATGATCGGTGAGTCCATGAGTGACAAAATTAAGAAATTTGACCCGTTATAATTCTTAAAATACTGGTTCAAATTGAATGAAATTTGAAATATACCGTGTCTTTACAATCCTGCATAGTTACTGAAAATTTCAGTCTTCTAGTTTTATCCACAACGAAGTTACAGGGGGTCGAAAATGGCCTGAATTGCTTCGAGAAAAGGTACGACAGCGCCCTCTATACCGGTTTTTTTCTAGATTTTTTAGTTTTTCCTTGATTCATACACCAAACACTACTTATATTCCAAATTTGAAGCTTCTAGGTCTGCTAGAAGTGCCTTAGAATTTTGATGATCGGTGAGTCAGTCAGTGAGTGACAAAATTACGAAATTTGACCCCTTATAATTCTTAAAATACTGGTTCAAATTAAATGAAATTTGAAATATACCGAGTCTTTACAATCCTGAATGGTTACTGAAAATTTCAGTCTTCTATTTTTATCCACAACGAAGTTACAGGGGGTTGAAAATGGCCTGAATTGCTTCGAGAAAAGGATGGTACGGCCGTGACGCTTTTTTGCTCGACTTGGTGGGGGCACTGCCGTGCCCCCAGATAAATCCAATCTGGACCGCCAAAAAGAATATTATATGGACAAATATACAATAAGTAGAAGGTACCGAAAAGGAAAAAAGTAGAACTGTCGACAAAATACAAAAAGAAATGAGATCCCATCAAAAACAATACATGTCAAAAAACCAAGTCGCGCAACTCAGTTGTTCTGCGGTAAAAAGTTGTGAGATACATGTAATTCCAAGTCGGTTATTAATTTATTCAATCTCTACTTAAGCGACTTTCTGTCTTAATACGTCCAGTCTCTAAGACCACGAACGTGGTCCATAACAATTGAAAATCAATTGTGTCTGGAATCTCCGTACTCGAAGCATGGAGTTGTTATGTAATAATTAACAGCATCTTATAGTGACGCATATCAATATTAGAATTCTTTAATGTGTTATATAATATATTTGTATATAAAATTAAATTTAATAATCAGATGTGTCAACGTCAGCGTATTATTTATAAATGTATGCAATTGACTAAGCAACTTGAAAATAAAATTAAAATACACAATTTTTTATGTGAGATCGTATATAGCAATATTTTTTAACCCAAAATATTCCAAATATTGAAGTGTTCGACCTTGTCTGGGATCTTTTAATTTTCGGCAATGATGAGACTAAAATCTTTAGTACTCGAAGATAAATGGAAAGGTTACACGTACCTATTATACGTAGGCATCCAACATGACATGACATTATTGCTTTTTCTTTACGGTATGTAGTGGATTTTAGGGAGATTATTAAAACGTAATCGAATTTCATTTTGCTTTGTTATGAATTTATAATATTAACCTCTAAAGTCTGAAGGCTGAAAAATGACGGAAAATCATAACTTTTTAACCCCCGACCAAAATAGAGGGGTGTTATAAGTTTGACGTGTCTGTCTGTCTGTCTGGGACATCATAGCTCCCGAACGGATGGATCGATTTCAATTTAGTTTTTGTATGAAAAGTGAGTTTGGCGCGAGTGTTCTTAGACTTCATGAAAATTGGTTGTGCCGTTTTAAAGAAATGGGGGTGGGGGTTAGATTTAATTTATCCCGGGGCTCGGGATCGACGAAATTCGGTATAAAGTTGTTATAATATTTAAATGGGACTAGCTTGCAAATCGGTTTTTAACACGCTGAATTTTATTTCCAGTGCATGTAAAAAAAAATATACCACATTTTTTTTTAAATTGTAGTAAGGGTGTAAAAATCACACTATGTGTTTTCGGTTGCAAAGCTCATAATATCATTAAACAAGCCTTGTTTCCTTTTTGTTACACTTTAGTTTAAATTATTATTTTTCAAATTACTTAGTAAACACTTTTGGAAAAAGAGAAGTTGAATATTTTCGATTTACTAGTTATATATAGTAAATCCAAGTGATCCGACAATTTTTTTCAATTTCGGTGTGCTTCGTGTACCACCGAGATCCGGCTCATTTCGCACAATGTACCTACCGAACCAGAAATATCGGCTTTGTAATATTATCTGCGGAAAGCTCCACTGCAAGTTAATCACTTATAGAATACCCTTCGAGCTATCGGACCCACCATATATCTTCGTCAAGAAAACTGTCATTCGATAAAGTTTTATTCACTATGGATACCCAGCGGACAAATTGGTTATCCGCTTATTTCATATGGAATGCTTAGATTCAATTAAGGATGATTGAGTATTATTAATAATTTATTTACAATAATTATAATTTGTTCATTAGAAATTATATTCATATAATCAGTAGATCTCTGACATGATTAGTTATTAGTCAATACGTCGCAAACAGGATTCCTGTTTGCGACGTATTGACTAATAACTAATCATGTCAGAGATCTACTGATTCCTCTCCTCAAATCAAAAACTTGCTATTGCTATGGTCTGTTGTGCTCTTTCATAATCCTATTCAAGCAAAAAAAAAAAGGTGTGTGTGTGATTCACACACGATAGAAGTAAAACTTCAGTAAAACGACAAAAGAATGAGATGAATAAAAAAAAAAAAGTGTGTGTGTGTGTCAGCTACGACGCACAATTGGAGTTTACTAATTACGAACGATATTATGATATATGTACATCGAATAGAAAAAAAGGGTACATGAACGCATCTGCTAAAATGATAAGAGAAACAAACATATATCTGTAATTATTCGGATTGTTTATATTACTTCAATAAAGCGTATTACATAAAGTATGTTACAAAATAATAATAATTGTGTTCAATTTATACAAATCCAATTTTAGGATGATTGATTTCTTTCACTTTGAATTATAATATCATTCTTATATACTGCAAAGAACAAATTAATTAGGTGTCGAAACTATAGCTTCTTTTTAATATTTTAATTAATAAATAACAGAAGGTACTATATGTTCCAACGAAACGCGTTGAGAGGACCATAAATTCGTCAATTGTTTTAGTTCCCTGCACAAAAACGTAAAAGCTATCTTTGTAAGACGATATCCAAGTGAAAAAGAAACGTCCGGCCAAAACTTTTTTGTTAATGTTGATGATTTTACTGAATAACTTTGCACTCTCACCTCTACTCACTGAGAAATTTTAAGTGAATGCTAGACGAATACTTTTTTAAACGCGTATTCCAATGTCAAAAATGGTAACTCGCGTTCCAGATGCACAACAAACAACCAATCAAAATGCGTTAAATTTCTTATTTTAAACGTGACGTTTCGACGGTATTCCATCTCATTCCTTTAAACGTTGAATCCTTCAGATATATATGTTTGTCTCTTTCTACGTAACGCCTCAACTTTTGTTAACACTTGATTTTACTCCCCATAAAATTTCCATACCGGGCCTTATAACTCAAATCGTTTCTTAAGGAGTAAACTCCAAAAACAAAAAAAAAATACTGTGCTAAAAGATTTTGTTCGGATAAAATAATATACATTTTATTTTAGCTTAGATTAAACGACATATGTATAGTCAACGCTATCACCGTAGTCTGCTTATATATAGCCCTAGCGTACTGTTACTTGGTTCACAAAGAACAAACCCGAAATATGTTATTTTTCTATTATGTGACCATTTAGTACTTAAGTGATTTGTAACCATCTTATCTTATAAGGTATCTAATTGAATTATGTACTTCTGGTGAAAATATTGGGTAAACACTGAGCCTAATGGATACTTAGTCAAACTGCCGCGGCTGAATGAAGCCCACTGTTGAAAGGAACCTTGCTTAAGCAGCAAATCCTTACAAGTTCAACCGTTTTGTGGTCGAACATTAAAGACACTGTGTTATTGAACAACTTGAACAGCTGTTTGTTTTTTAAATTGGTGTACTCGTAGTTTTTATGACTCAAATTTTACATAATATGACTATATAAAAATTGTATTGGATGATCGAAAACTTATTCGATAAAAACTTATTCATATCTAAATAAACTTTGTGTTCGCTGCAAAACGCCTTCAATTTATTAAACTAATAGGAGTTGAAGTATTTAAAATTTAAAAAATTACACATTTTCTTCCTACAAATTTTTGTTAACAGCCCATTTCGACTGTTGAACTAATTTCTGTTTTCACCAACGGTCCCTTTAATGTGAGTCTTTTCTTAGACGGCACGTTGAACAAAAATGTCTCAAATTTCTTTAGATAAGGAATTCTTGCTCTGGTAACTATTTAGGAAACGTTGATAAAAACGGGTGTAGGAAGCTCTTTTTTTTAAATCTCATCCATAATCCATCTCAGAGGTCAAAAGAAAACTAAGTTGCAAAAATCAATTTTACTTTGTGTTTTGATTTTGTTTTTCTTAGGTCAAAGTCCGCTCATAGGGCATTGACTTAAGGGACGTCACCGAATAGAGCTCTACAAGGAACACGCCAAAAATCATAATGTTATCCAGTTTTTACGGTATACCCCGGCTCAGCTCGCCTATATGGGAGATAGATCAATTATGTAGAAGGCTTGGCCTTTTGTTTGCTTATGAACGATCAAAGAAAAAATCAGCAGCGGGTTTATGTTATGTTTATTTGATTTAACAATTTCTTTATATTCAAGGTGTTCGTTGTGTTGTGTAAGTGGTTGTTCGTTGATTGTACATAAATAAAAATAAATATTTCTGGACAATCCACACAACAACCTCTAGTCCCGTGGTAAGCTTGTGTTTCGGGTATCTGATATAATATGTAATGTTATAATAGACATATAATATATGTACATGTGTCAGTGAAGTATACATTTACCTAATAAAATTAAATAGTTTCTTCTAAAATTTCCTACTGCCGCTCGAATGCAACGCACTTAGCATTTTAAGAAAAATATTTCAACCAGCGAGTTAGCCCGTTTCCGGTACCTCGGTGGTAAGAAACAAGTTGCACGTTTTTTTTTAAATAAAGTAATCCAGTCAATGATCTATGATACTTATTAATGTAATCATTGTGCTTAAGTTTATAACGTTCGCCTAGTGATTTGTAGGAGCTTAAATTTTTGGTAAGGTTGAAGTAAGTATTTCTTTTCTTAATTACGGACAAAACTCCTTACATCCCACAAAAGCGCTGACCACGGAGCCCTGACATAATTTCCATACAGATTAATAAGCGCCGATCCGTCCGCCTTAGCGTATTAAAAAGTACTCGGGCCTAAGTGAAATTCAATCAGCATTTCGTGTGACTGACCTCTCATTTTATTCGCTTCGTTTGTGAGTATAATCAACATATAAATAATAAACAAATTTGATCATGATATTTACTCACTGTTTTTTATTAAAATTGTGGGTACGACAAGGCCTCTTGATACAATTCAAAAACGAGAAGGCAAGATCAGTCCGTTGGCTGCTTCCACCCGTTATACATACAAAAACACATCAGCGCGCGCCCGTGGATTCACTCTAGGTATTTTCTCAACGTTACGTAACATACAACAGTCCTTCATTCGTTTTGTTTTATTTGTGGATTTCTAATGTTTGCAAAAACTGAGTGACACTCCCGCAGACCAGTGCAGTTTTTGAGGCAAGTCGGCCTACGAAATTTCATTCCGTTTCAACATTGTATTCTTCGATGTTATTTAGCTGTCAGCCAACTGAAATAAACAACATTAATACTTCAGTTTTTCAACCGTAAAACAGGCCTCCATTCCACAACCTGTGCTCCCTAATAAAATGTAGCCATATTGACAGGTAATAACAAACAAACATTATTGACTCCGTTTCAAATAAAACATGTTTTATTAACCGTGACGTTACGATTCTACCTATTTATAAACAACATTCATATTTGTTACATTGGAGACAAGATGAAATTTATACTTTCTTGATCAAGAGACAAGAAGTATTGCTCGTTTGTTTTTCTGGTACAGTAAAGTTGAGTTACTAGTCTCGGTACCTTTCATTACACTTGCCGCCACCACGCCACATCCCGCCCCCGCCACTTTTCCTCCGCTTCGATGAAAACTTAGCTATTCTTATGCAGCAATTTAACTTTAAATGTCCTGCGTAACTAGCAATGTTTTAACAGTCGTATAGTGGACCGGTAACATTATGCTCTGACGGTGTTTTTACGTTTGTACAGTGGAGCGGTGCGTGGACGGCGCTATGGCAGCATTGCGCGCAACTGAGTACAATCAGGGTCTAAACCCGTTATTTTTAATTAGCAACTTACCCATTGTGACATGCTGAGTATTTTGCATGACAGGGAGCTACCACCCAAATCGTTCGGCATCTCCATATATCTTTTGAAACTAGGCACATAATGAGAACATGTGAGTCTATTATACGTTTATTCTGATTATACGTGGTGGGGAATATCGTTCGGCTCTAGAAGGAAACTTTACTACTTTAAATCCTTTATCTTGCTTATTTTACTGAAAGAAAAAAATCTTATATATTTGAAAAGAAACAAAATTGCATTAATGCACGTGTATGGTGAATATGGCAACGACCTTTAATATAAAGTTAAAAGTCAATTACAATTTTCATATAGGATCTGTATCACGTTATTGTTTATTCATACATTGGACAGTCAGTTAGACTATATCAGAGTAATGAAAATGAACCCTGTTTTAAAATGGTTGTGAGAATGTTATTATTAGATAAATTTTATAACAATCTTGACGAAGCACTCGCTAATAACTTTAATATTTCTTAAGTAAATCTATGATTTAATGTTCTATACATTATGTACTACAGAATAGTAGCAGTAATACATGTATGCATACATAAATTTTATATGTATACATACATGTAATGCTGCTACTATTTCTTTAACTATGTTGACTTCTTTCCAAGTGTACAATATGTATCTGAATGGCATAAATGATTTCTTACTCTTACTTACCCAATTGTATAAGAAAGGCTTTTGTCCAGTCCATCCGTTGATGTCCTACAGCTGAAGAGAGAATATTTAACTGTTTTCATAGGTACTGTTCAGATTTCCTGTTATCAATTCAAACTGAATAAGATATTACGGTTAAAATAATTTCCATAAGGTATAGTCCCATTTGTTCTTTGAAATGGTAAGCAATGAAATTGTAACTAATTCTAAAGTCAATATTGCTTCTCTTAATATTGTGCAAAGTTATTTGCAGTCTGCCAAATATTTAACGTTAGTTTAAGACTTGAAATTCAACACGATAACTTAAATAATACTGTAACTTCAGAGATGTACTGAACACCAAAATCTCCGCATAATATGAACTCGTTTCAGGTATCACATGTTTTCTAAATGAACAGCATTTTAAAGGTAATCGTCAAAGAAATATTGAAAAAGGACTCAAATTGAAAAAAGGATTTGAAAAAGGACCTTGAAAAAAGGACTAAAATTAAAATAGCGGAGCCTTTAGCGGCACCAGCGAATTACCTTATTTTTATCTGACAAAAATTTGGCAAATCTGCTTTTTTTTAATCAATGTTTTTTTGTTTTTTCTAGCTTAGTACCAGATGATAAATTTATGTATTTATATTAATATATATTCTAGCTGACCCCAGCAAACGTTGTTTTGCATAATGAAAAATAGATAGGAGCCGATTCCCAGACCTACTGAATCCGCATAATACAATTTGATAAAAATCGGTAACCGTTTCGGAGGAATACGGTAACTAATATTGTGACATGTACATTTTATATTATATTAGATAATATTGTGCTTGATTATCGTATATTAGCTTTAATCACCTTTTACATGCTGCGATTACCTGTAATTGAGGGAGCACTTTGTCCAATAACAATACTTTTGTTGCAATTTATTATTTTATAAGAGATGTGTATTCTTTGTTGGTAATACTAAATAAATAAATAAAATAAATCACCTGGGTAAATAACGTCTATAGAAGATGTAGTAGTAGTGTACTTAATTCACCGGAAAACACCTGGTTGAATATTATAATGAATTAACCTGGGTTAAAATAAACCCAGGTAAATTAAGCATACCACCCTTTTTATAAACGTACGACCCCTATAGACTATTTTAATGAGACCCCTACGTCTTTGAAGGGGTGATTAAGTGATTAGCAGATAACATGCAAATCCTTCTTTTGAAGCACTACCTGCTTTTGAAAGAATCGCAAAATCCTTTGAGTAGCTTAATCGCTCTAGGCCATCGGAAGCCACTGACATTTTGAGGTATTGCAAAATACTTTAAATAATGTTTTTCATTTCAAAATATTCACAATTATGAGCTTTATTCATAAATCGTTTTCAGTATTGATATTGTTTTTATTGAGAATACGTCGGCGTCGTGCTGTTCTTGTAACTTAAAAGCATACTTTATATTATAAATGGGATAGTATATGTGTGTCTGTTGGTCAGCTTTACGGCAAAGCGGGTGAACCGATTTGGCTAAAATTTGAAATAGTGATAGATTATAAATTGGAATAGGACATAAGCCTATTTTACCGGAAAATAAACTATAACGCAGGGAGCACCTCGGGGCGCTGCTGGTTCCTATTTAAATTGCACTTATTTATTAATCACTAGCTGTGCCCTGCGGTGCTACCCGCGTTATAATGGATGAAGTAGGTACTCTTAACCAACAACATATTTATTTGAATAAAGATTAATATTATTATGTTGATACAACTTAAACAAATTATTTCGACCAAATTAGGTACCATTAAAACGGTTTTTGTGAGTTAATCTTAAAAGGTAGACATATACTATCGCGGACTGTTTTTTAGATCATTAAAAGAGCTATTATTCTTTAATACATTTTTTTTGTGTATCTTGAACCGTTTTCACGGCGCACGCAACGGAAGGCTTCAAAGATGAAATAATTTCTTCCGTTTTTACACATTTACCACTATATATTTGCTCCTATTGGTCTTAGCGTGATGTTATATAGCCTATAGCCTTCCTCGATAACTGGACTATCCAACACAAAAAGAATTATTCAATTCGAACCAGTAGTTTCGGAGATTAGCGCGTTCAAACAAACAAACAAACAAACAAAAAAACAAACTCTTCAGCTTTATATATTAGTATAGATAACTCAAGTTTTTTTTCATGATAGATAAGCCTTCTTTTGACCACAATTTCACCTGATGTAAAGTGGCGATGTGGTAGACCAAATCGCCACTTTACATCCATCACTTTACATCACTTTACATCAACGTGGTCCTTCTAGTGCCCCATCTTCTAAGATGGGGCATGAAGAACTAGAAGGACCACGTTACGAAACACGCACTTACGAAACATAAATATGACCAAATAAGACAAATTTGCTAGTATTGATAAGTTCCCTAATTGACAATCACAACTTATCGTGAAGTTCTACAATACAAATGAATCAAGTCGAAATGGTATCTGCCGTAAATTATTGAGGACTGCTCTTGACTGTTATTTGTGACTGATCGGCTCCAGACCGCCATCAAATTGTAGCTGCCTCCAAATACCTATATTTTTAATTAAAACAACCTAAACCTCTCCCTTAAATGTCATTATCGAATCCGGTTTTTTTTTAGGGTTTCGTATCCAAATGGTAAAACAGGACTTTATGATGAGCCTTCGTCAGCTGTCTGTCTGTCTGTCATCAGGCTGTAGATGACCCGTGATAGATAGACAGTTGAAATTTTAAGGGATAATGAAATCTTTGCAGAGTATATCAAATTTATGATAGAACCAACCTTGGATAAATAGCCTCTGTCTAGCAATGTAGACTTCATAAGCCGAAATGATTATATTGATGGTATTTTATTTACCACACAAAAAATCTTGAAACTTGTGTTCATAAACGGCAAAGTTTTCCGAGAAACACTGAAATTCGGACGAATTGTTTTAAATACAATAATAATATTAAATGACTCATTTTCTGCGAGTGATTTGTTCATCCGAAGGGAGAAACCTAGTTCTCGCATCCTGCCATTCATAAGTAAAGATGTTGCTATGCCTGTCATAACAGATTCCCGTGTTCGTCGGCTTTTTCATAAAATAGCAGAGGCAATGTTTCTTCTAAAAGGAGTGTTTCTCGGGTCATAACAACGAAATGGAGTCATAAAAACGTTATGTGTTAGTCTTACAAATGAGCCGGCTTTGTTTTTGTTAAGAGGATTGATGTTGCCAAAACACCTTTTTATCTTAATCCTCGGAATAGAGTGATTTATCTGTTTCTATTGCATTTGACGATACAAAAACGTTTTATTTTACACAATACAGAACACGTAAAACATTAACAAAACAAGTGGCACAATGGGCGGCCTTATCGTTAAAAATCGATCTCTTTAAGCCAACCTTATAAGGGTGCAGTGATAATGAAAGCGCATCACGTGCATATTACAAAATCGTATGACTTTTTACTTTTAAGGGAACTAAGGTTCTGGAATCTAGGGTTTTTTTAATTGTAAAATTTAGATTATTCAATAAGTGATTTGTGATAGAAAAGTGGTAATTTATCGCGCAATATAGTCTATGTAATAGTCTATGTATCAAATTATGCAAGCGTGTAATTCTGAAAGTTTTATCATTGTAGTTTTTGCGTAAAATAGCAAGAAACATCCTACTGCTGACAACTTCACTAACTTTCGTGTTTATAACATTATTGGGATAGGATGTTATTCTAATGCAAAAGGTTAAATTTCTCATTTTTTCTACTGCAAATTATATGTAAACTGTAGTTTTATAAATTTAATAATAGTCTGAATTTTTATTAAATATTTGTATTTGTAAATTCATACAATTATATTTTTGCCATCAAAATATTTTATTTACTAACTATAGATATTTACTTCCACCTCATGTAGGTTCCACTCACATTTGTGTACTCTTTTTAGGATCAACCTGCGAAGTAACACTCTTGTTTCAATAAAAGCTTTAATGTACGAGCCCTGTACTTCATAAAATGTAAACATAACATTTTTAAAACGGAATTCCTCTTGTTCATTTAAATTTTCGTCCTGGTTGGATAATTCAGTTGTGAAAACCCTCTTTGTTCTTTAATGGAATAAACTGCGCGATAATTCCATTATCATGATTGAACCACTTCCATGTCACACATAAATAAAATGTGTTTTGCTTCATAAAATTCATGGGAGTTAGTTCTTACCTGTTTGTTCCATTTCGTCCAAATTATTCTTGGCTCAATGGTATCCCGTATAGCGCTGGCTGAATAGCTGCTGTCGTTCGAATAATATAGATTTTTTTTGTAGTCATTCAAGTTTTATGCTAGTTTTTAATAACTAAACACATTGTATAGGAAATCATTAGGATTTGTGAAAATTGGCTGTTATACCTCTATAAAACATTTGCTTCACTCCTTGAAAAAAATCCTTAACCTTCATGAACAATTTATGATTACCAGCTATTGCTATGTCATAGTTAATCTTAAGTCGTGTCAAAAACCTTTAAAATATTAATAGTTATTATAATTTAATATTAGCTTTACTTCATGCTACTCTTATTGATGGACAACTGACGGTCATTTCTTATAAAAGCCGTTATAAATTGACAGAGAATGAGACACGCCGAGACTACGACGATACTTCAGCTCGTGAATTCTCGGCATGCCTCATATCTCATATTAAGTGCACTACCCAGAATGCCGGTCAGCACTTGTATTATGGATCTCTCAAGAAGCATACAATTGCGAGATATAAAAGCACAGATACTTACAAATTTAACTTTAAGTCCCACTGTCCTACAGGACATGCTACTCTACAATAAACTGTTGTCAATGAGTTTGAAAACTCAATAAAAGTTGCATATATTAACACTAAGCCCAATTTATTTTCTTTAATTTCAATTTAATGTAAATGCCATCCCAGTAAGGCGGTGTAACGAGTTTAGCCTGATCTAATCTCGTTTATAGTCAATGGTGAAATCAGGGCTTAGAGCCTATTTCACAAAAAATCTGAGTAATCTAGCAATGGTTAGTTACGTCAACAATACGTGTCAACGGTTAGTTATGTTAAGAGCTATCTCGCTTTGTCACATGTTACTGAGCAAAATAGCTCTGTATTTTGACCATTGTTTAATTTTACTCGGACATAGTGAAACAAGCGCTTATTTAAAAAAAAATGACGGTCAACACCCTTAATATAGCTGGTATGTTACGATGAAGTTTGTTCTCGTCCAGACTAAACTTTACCCCATACTTCTGTTTGTAAATTCTCGGCATGCCTTAGTGAGATATGCGCATTTGCAAGTTAGTAGAACCACGCAGTCTGTAAATTGTTTTGTCATTGGTGCAGCAATTTTTTATTGTTTTTGGTCAGTTGCTCTTTAAATTCTTTTTTTTCAGTGAATCTTTTAATTTAAATAGGCAAAATTTAAAACTCCATTAAAGAATTTTTTAAAATAAGACAAACAATACCTATAGATAGATAACACTTTATTGTACACCACAAAAATAAACTTATTAAAACCATGAAAAAGTTTTTTTTTTATTTAACAGCTGTTAATTTAAAAAGAAATACAAGAATACCTATAACCTGACTGCGATTATACTTTTTTTTCATGTTATCTGTCTATGCTATGGAGTGAGAATGGTTGTTTCGCAACTTTCAATTGATATTATATCCTAAACAGTCCAAGGGATTCAAAAATGTTGAAAGAAAACTAATAGTCTAAGATCCGAACCTACATCAAAATTCACCGGGTTGATAATAGGATCAAACATTTTTTATAATAAATTTCGTATATTAGAAAAAAAATGGGTTGACAAAAAAATCCTGGACAGAATATTTTTAATTATTTTAAAAATGTACTATGGTGTGTATGGTTATGTAAATCTACTATGTATACTGTTTACAATATGGAGGATAGTAGGGGTACCTCTACTGTCTATAGTCAACGTACCGAGCATGCGCACTTTTATTATTTTCAGGGTTTCATCAGACGCGGCTGCAATGTTCGGTCCTTTATTATGACACGGTATACTTACCTCGGATCTCTCTGTCACACGGTTCCACTCGCTCTCTTGTCTTCTTCTCACGCCTCTTGAGACGTGGGGATAGGGTGTCAGGGCGGTTGCCCTCTTGCCCTGGCTCGTCTTCGCCCAATGCGTTGGGCGAGTCTATTGGTTTTTTTGGTGTCTCTCGGGGATCGTGCTCCCTCCGACTCCACTTACTCGCCAGTGCGATCAAGCCCTGCCGGTAGAGATCCCTGGTTGCCCAGGGAAGGCCCAGCGAACCGATCAGCGACCATGGCAGTGGCAGCCGGAGTTTGCGTGTCCCTCGTCTGTATTACCTCTTCTTCTTCTGGTTGGATGGTGATCTCGCGTTGAAATTTGAATCTTTAAAACCCCACGTGACATAGTTTATTGACTTCCATATTTTTTTAATTTTTACGAAATCGCTATATTAATTTTTCTCTGACGTCATGTCTTTAGTGACAGTCGCAGGACTAAGCAGAATCGGTCGACGTATGAATCATAAAAATCGGCCCCAGCGTTTAATCTGTATATTGCTACATAGACTTATAAACACATTACCACTCCTTTGCGTCGCGCAGTCGGGTAAAAACAGGGTACAGAGGGCGGCCTTATCGCTACAGAAAACATGAACTGGATGATTGGTTGAAAGGCTAGAAAATTTCATAGATCACCTGATTTGCAATAAAAAATTTTGAAGTGAAACTTCTATAGAATCGTAGTGATTTCAAACCGGATGCAAAAAGATGAAACGGAAATGGTAAGAGACACAAATACAATGTTTTTTTTAAATTTCTTTGCGCGATACTTCGTAGTTGAGACTGGTATTGCTGTATTTTATTTATATTATTTTGTAACATACTTTATGTAATAGGTACGCTTTATTGAAGTAATATAACGATGGTCATATGTTGACACCTCGTAACTAGTTTAAGTCAAATTTGTCAGTAGATAAAAAAAACTTTCTATAATCTGCCAGAGATGATTAAAAAATAAAACAAAAATGTAGTTCGTAGATTATTCGTTTATTTATATAAGGAAATGATAAAATAATATGGTTCATTTGGGGTTTTTTCTAGAAAATGAATTAATAATTAGTTACGAGTAGACAATTTCAAAAAAAATCTTACATTAATTGAGTTACGAGCAGTCAGCCGTGACTAAATAACGTGTTGAAGATTTACGTTGTTTAGTTGTGTGGTAAGTTATCGTAAAAAGAGTGATAATCTGCAGGGATTACACTTTTAAGAGCTTGCAAATCTGAGTACTTAGTGGATGTAAGTTTCAGTGGCTCATTGAAGAGGTTTTCGTAGGTTCTCTCTGGAAAATCTATGTTCTTTGGTCTGCTTGGTAATACGGAGTAATTTTAATCTTCAATGTTAGTTTTGAAGTCTTTAGATAACAGAGAAAATGTAGATTCACAGGTCTCTTTCATTTGTCTCGCAGATCTTGGCACATTGTGCGTATTACACGTATTTTCATTTATTTTCCAACCTACATAAATTTTTCCGGACTCTCGTAACTTCTTATTAATTCTGGCTTTCCACGACTCTGGTTCAGCTAGCCCTTTTCTTCTTTTATACTTTCTTGTGCTATCCTGTTGGAAGTCACTGCTACTCTCTTCGTCAGAAGAACAGGAAGTTGCATCTGGATCATGATCAGGGTCATCTGTTGTATTCATTTGAGTCGTCTCAATACATATACTTCAGAAGTTTCAGATTCATGAGCATGACCCGAGTTGCTGATTTCAGTTTCAGCACAATATGTGTTGGAAATGACTGGGAAGGTAATTCTGATATAAGCCTCAGTTCCATCTCAGTAGTATTTTCAGAGCTGGTAATGGGATGTTGGCTGGCAGATGAATGGAACTGGTTCAGAGATAGTGAAGTGGTAAGTTCCTGGTCGTATAGAAGATTCAGTGAAGAACGCGAAGAAGTATCTTGATGATCAAAAGAATTTTGGTAAACAGTGAGAGTTTCCTGAGGGGGTACTTCACCAGATAAAGCAGGTGTGTAACTTTCCACCAAAAGCAAATTTTTTCCTGCTTCAGAGCTGGTGTCCAGGGACGGTGGAGTCGTTATCCCCCGATCGTGTACAATATTTATTGAAGATCGTGCAGAAGTGTCGAAATATTGATGGTCATGGGTCGGGCAACTTTGATTAGCAGCAATATTTTCCAGAGGGATAAAACCTTCAACAGATAAAACCGATTTCCTTTAAAAGTTACATTTCTCCACTTTCTTTTACTTCATAGGCAAAAACTAGAGTCCTAATTCTTTTTTTACCAGCAACAACTTGACTAAACATCTCTTCATCACTGTCTTCCTCCATGATCAGGACACCCTACAAAAATAAATTATCTTATACTCGTATCACCTATTCGGAAAATCATCGTTGCAGACCATACGAAACAATACAATAAAAACATACCTTTTTATCCGACTTATTCTATTTCCTGGCACTTTTTCACAAACCAACTCTTAATTGCATGTGAAACTAATTTTAAAATAATAAAATCAGGCAGCCTAGTCTTTCAGTAACAAATAATAAGGAATGAGTGCTAAAACAGTTCGTGCCTATACGTTCATCGTTAGTATTGACAACTCGTATCAGCTTGTAAGTGAGAGCAGGTTGATATATAAAACTATGAGGGGTCAACTCTGGAAAAAAATGTTCGAGTGATATTTTTAGTAAATTACGAGCTAGCAATTCTAAGCCGTGGCGCTTAAATTCGAATTTTTTCATGTGCGCAACTTGATTTCGTAAAAAATGTAAGTTACGAGGTGTCAACGTATGACCATCGATAAATAATCCGAATAAATACAGATATATGTTTGTTTCTCTTATCATTTTAGCAGATGCGTTCATTTACCCTTTTTTTCTATTCGATATAATATATCATAATTATAGTTCGTAAGTAGTAGACTCCAATCGTGCGTCGTAGCTGACACACACACTCTTTTTTTTATTCGTCTTATTCTTTCGTCGATTTACTGAAGTTTCACTTCTATCGTGTGTGAATCGCACACACACCTTTCTTTATTTTAAAATATTTAATGTAATTTGTATTGCACGATTAAATTTTTTTCAAAATGATTCGTGTAATATTATCACTCCTGCTGCGTTTCCACTTCCTTTTCTCTTAAACTTGGCTTGACACACTGCCGCGTGTCCTGATTTGAGGAAATTTAAAAAAAGAAAACTGATTTGCGAAAATCCATTCATTTAATCAACGTTCACCATAAATATTTACACTAAACTATGCACTGTGTATTTACATAATTAATTCATTTTAATTTATAAATAAAAATTTGACTTATACCTACTACGTAATTAAACATTTAAATATTTTACAAATTGATGAATTTTTTTAAACCAAGCCAACAGGTTAAACTTAGAATCCCTGTGATAAGGTCTTTGACGTTTATGAGCGGGGCGATAAGCGGAGCGAGCGAGCGGGGAACACGCTCGTCTGAAATGACGCTTGATGCTACAACGACGCGGCGACCGCTTGATCCATCATTTCTACTGTCATCTGCAGCTGAAACACTGCTAACTTCAGGTAACACGCAGGTTGGAACCTTTTCCTGTTGATAATTGAAAACATTAATAAAAAGAATAGTAATATTTCACTCTCGACTTTCATTCCGAAGGTCGTGGGTTTAAAACCCCTCTGGATTTTTCTCCTTGAATAATTTATGTGCGCTTTAAAACACGTGCTTCAACGGTGAAGGCAACATCGTGAGGAAACCGGCATGTTCTGAGAACTTTAAAGAGTTTTAAGGACATGTGACATTCACCACCCCGCACTTCGCCAGCGTGATCAATTAAGGCATAATTTATCTCGTCAAGAGTGAAGTCCCTGTGTCCCAGCAGTGAGAACGTTAATAGGGTGATGATGAAGAAGAAGTAATATTTCACTAAGCAAATAAACTTAACAATAGGTAAAAAAATAAATTTTAATCGAAATAGCAAACTAATTACTATTACCAGCAGTTTAATTATGGTAATCTCTTTGTATTATGATTAAATTATTCCATCAAAATCGGATCATCATTTGCAGATCGGAACAATGCTTTAATATTTATGTTTACAATCACTGCCAAAAGCAATTGATTTAATTTCGATAAACAAGATTAAATGTCAGTTGGTTTACTACGTGTCGCTCAAAGTACATCGATGTTTCTTATAGCTTAATGAGTCCGTGGTCTAAATTACTTACTTTTTATAATATACTAATCACACTAATATTTTAAAGGCCAAAGTTTGTTAGTGTGTGTGTATGTTGTTACTTTCACGTCTAAACTGCTGGCGTGATTTTATTAAAATATGCTACGGAGTTAGCTAGCCCGGATTAATACATAGCTTTCGCGTGAAAACATGTCATTTCGCGGGAAAATCTATTATAAAGCGAGTAACACAGCGAGGTAATGCTAGTTTATTCATTCATGCTTTAATTAATTTCAGTTCTTAATTAAAAAAACGCAATAAGCAAACTATATCCAATAATTAACTGTCGCTTCTAAGCTTCTTGTCTCGGTTTCGATGCGTCTAGAAACCAATCCATCAAGAGACGTATCGCCATCGATTTCAAATCTCTCGAGCCTCTTTGACGTCTAATGTAGCTAGCAATTCAAATTTGATATAAGGCTGCTCTACTTCTTTAAATTCAGTTTAATTTTAATATTTTATGCAGATAAATATTAAGACGTATCCCCGTACGTAGCCTTCGCACGCAGGATTCGAATATGCACCAACGGAAAGCGCCCCTACGTGCTACCAATTACACAAACGTGATAAGTCGGAATCCTTCTGCACTTGAAATATAGGATTGAAGCCCTATAATCTTCGTCTTAATCTTTTACTGCATTAAATAGTTTAACCTAAAAAGTGAGGGTTTTCACTTACTAATAAATTAAACAAGTCAGTGTAAGTGTAGGTTCATCAATTAGTCCGAGGGCTCTTTGTTCTATTGAGTCGAAGGCAGTAACCTGATACTACGAGTAAGCCGAGCTATAACAAACATCTCATCACTCTCAACCAGACCGGACCTGAACATTGTACAAGATACAAAATCATTTATTTCCATTGTTTGGTTCACAAAATCTTGGAATTGTAAAGTGATAGTAGCTGTCCACCTCTTTGTTTAATATGTGTAGTAAAACATTTTTGTCTATTAAATTAACCCTTAGCTGGTGAGTTCAAATCACTTAACTCACCCCATGGATTTCATGGGACTCCTTGCGTTAATATCATGGATTCTGGTCAAAATTAAGAAAAATGTATACCGCAAAATGGTTAATTCTATTGGTTAGCAACATTATACCTAAAAGTTTTATAATCTTTATAATAAATATAAATCTCATAAATAATTTGTAAGAGTGTTCTTGACAATTGAAAATTATAATTTATTAGATTGAACAATTATAACCCAAAAATCTATGTAACGTTCTGATTCAAAATATATATACAATAATTGGTATTTTAGACTTTTTCTTTCAATAATAAGTTTCAAATATAAGTTTGAGTATATCAACAAATATAAAAATATAAAAATGATTATCTGATGTCTAGTACCCTAATCAAACCCTACCCTAAGCTTATCAATTTAATAATAAAGTGCGAAGATATAGAACATCAAAGTCCAAAATGGGTTTTTGACGCATGTCACGCGTATTTGAATAAAAGATACCTGGAATGTATCGCTACGTCGATTAACTACCTGTGGTCGATCGAACTTACCAGAGGTTGTGTTAAATTGATTTTCTCCTGGCACCGCCGTGATTGGTGTGCGAGGCACGCGGCGTAAGCAATCGCGTGCGGAATGTAACTCTGCTCTACAACTCCGGCGAACAATGTTGTAGCCATTGGACCTGAAAAGTAGTTACTCTTAGCCTGTTTCACCATCTTCGAGTCATCATAATTTCAGCCGTAGAGCGTCCACAGCTGTACATAGGCCGGGCTGACGGTGGATGCAGGCTGCCAGCCGAAATTACTTTTAATCTTTAAAAGTAATTTCGGCTGGCAGCCTGCATATACCGTAAGCCCGCATCCTCTAGCCATCTAGTTGGTGGACGTCCTACGCTGCGCTTGCCGGTTTGTGGTCTCCGTTCTAGGTTTTTTCGGCCCCAAAGACTATCTGTTCTGCGTGCTATATGGCCCGCTCACTGCCACATCAAAGAGCTAATCCGTTTGGCTATGTCGACCACCCGTGTTATTTTACGAATCTCCTCATTTCTGATTCGATCCCGGTAGAGAAACCCCGAGCATAGCCCTCTCGATAGATCAATGAGCGATATCTTCTAGTAAAATCAGTATATATATTAAGTATTAGTTTAATAAGCAACATTTGCTTAGTGTTATTAAAGCCATAGTTTTTTTTTTACCCCCGACCAAAAAAGAGGGTTGTTATAAGTTTGACGTGTCTGTCTGTCTGTTACATCATAACTCCCGGGTGTTCTTAGACATGTTTCATGAAAAGCGGTTGAGCCGTTTAAAAGTTATGGGGGTGAGAGTGGGGAAGGAACACAGAAAATCTGCAAATATACTAGTGTGGGGTATCAAATGAAAGCGCATCGCGTCCAGTCCACATTACATAATATTATGTTGTTTTACATTTAAGGAAATTAAGACATTGGAATCGGGGTTTTTTCTTAAATTTTAAATTAAGATTTATGTTAATTAGTAAATGTTGTGTTTAGAAACACATACAAACTAAATAACAAAATAAACCACACCAACAGTTTAAGGATCCCACTTTCGCTAGACTAGCCACATAAAGTTAAGCTTTTAAGTAGAGACGGGCTACCGAAGCTCCATAGATTTTACTTGTTACGATGTTATCTTCGTTTAAGTTTTTAAGGTTCGTAAACCTACAACTAGATTGCCTCTGGTCAAAAAGAAAACATAGATTTCACTTAACAAAAAGATACGGACGTTATCTAAAGTAATAACATTTGATAATGATTATTTTCACTCATGCTATTTTAAGATTTAGATATCTTTAATCTTATATAAGTATTTGTTTTGCTGGGTAACTTCCCAAAATTATAAAATAACCTGAAAGCTTAATAAAGTTCTGCATAAAAAAGTTAAATAAAAAAAAAAACCCAACCTCACTATTTACATAATGGCTTTATTAATATTATGCAAATAATACATTTAATAAGTATTAGACGGACCAAGACTACCTAGGGTTCCGTGGACAGTTTATACAACTTATGAATCTTTATATATATATCCCTTCTGTGAGTGTGTATGTCACTGAACTTCTCTCAAACGACTGGACCGATTTTGATGAAATTTTTTGTATGTGTTCAAGGGGATCTGGGAATGGTTTAGATTTACAATACGGTCAACTGGATATTGTTTTTTGAGACGTGGGACAGGACAACGTCTGTCGGGTCGACTAGTTTAAACATATTTTTTTAAGTGCAAAAAGATGCAGGTGGTGTAGTCACCCATCCTAGTACTGGGAAGGCGAGCAACGATGCCTAACTTGATGAAGAACATGTTTTTTGTACGGAAGCCCCCTTATACATAATATTAATAAGATAGATCACCCATCAAAATTTTAACTCTATCTATCACGATCCTATAAATACAGACAGACAGACGATGAAATCTCAGTAATAGGTTACCCTTTGGGTACGGAGCCCTAAAAATTACTACAAACTAATATAGGTTAGGTATATAAATTATTGAAACATAATTTTGATAAAAGGCCTGTATTCAGCTATAGACGCTTCTGAAATGATGATGATATTGTGAAGGGCAAGTTAGCCTGAAAGATACGTAAAAATAAAATATTCATTATAAATAAATAATGTATGAAATAGGCATAATGTATGAATGGGTATTTTCCGTTTAGGACTTTTTAGAGCCCGTCCAAAAATACTGGATTATTTCGCTTTAACAATTAAATATGTGCAAAGATATAATGCATCTCAGTTCCGAAATGAGTGTTTTTTTTTGAGTACAAATTGCAGTTACGTCACTCAAAACTTCAAAGCAAAAGATTTTTTATAAATTTCTGTAAAAAAGAAAAACAGAACAATATTGGTTTTTAATAATCTAAATGACGGACTTATTATATATTTTTTATTTTCTCTATCGCTACACTGCCATAGCTTATCATGAGCATATAATTGAGTCAATGTCAAGTCAATGGCTACCAAAGAACTAAATCTAAGAAAATTCGTGACAATATTTTTGCGCGGTTCTACGGGCTGTTTGCCATTTCGAGGATTTTTGCCGCGTCAAAGAGAAGTGCCGTTTTCGGCACTGTGCCATGTCGTCAAGTGGCCGTCGGCGGGGTGTAACCGCTCTATGGGTGCGATGTAAAGGTGCCACCACATTCCACCTGTGTGATAAAATCTGCGGCATTGTAAATCACAGTGTGCGGCACAGATATTTATTCTGGTCGACTCACTATCGCACGTAGGAGGTGATGCTTCGCACAAATGTTTCTTCTTCTTATAGTGCCTCTCCATTACTGAATGTCGGCGGTCATCTTTTTAATCTTTTCCTTATCCAGGGCTAGCCTGAATAGGTCTTCTTTATGCCCGTCCATTACCTGATGTTACGCAGCCAGGAAGTTTTCCTTCTACCAACAGCCCTCTTGCCTGGTATTTTCCCCATCATAATTGTTTGCAGCAGTTGATAACGGTCATGTCGTAAGATATGACCAAGATATGCAACTTTTCTCTGATTGATGGTTCTTACCAGACTAGGTCTTATGATAACCCTTTCGTTTTAAGACATTGATGTTGGTCACCTTTTGCGTCCAGCTTATATGCAGCATGCGACGATACAACCACATTTCGAACGCCTCTATTCGCTTACGAAGGTCCATGTCTCGCAACCATACAGGACACAAATGTTTGCGAACAAACAAATATAACTTACTTACTGCTGTGGCGCAACGACCCGAAGTGGATGTTTTAAAGACTGCCAGGCATCTCTGTTCAGAACTGTTTCAGCCCAATTAATGTTCTTACTTCAAACAAACGCTGCAACTTGGAATGATACAACGTGACTGCCTTGTGACGTCATGTTGGGAACTGGTCCTCTATCATCATTCAGCGACATCCTCTGCTGGATAGGACGCTCTCAGAAATGATCACTTATTTCGGTTGAAATCGGGAATGCCCCGTACCCTCGAGTACGGGGCATTCCCGATTTCTTTTCCCGGGCTTTTAATAAGATACCCGAATGACCGACATGGTCGGGTAGACATAGATATGTACTTGTACAATCTAGACTAAATATATGAAAAATAATGGTACTTCTGTTTGAAAACCAAATATTTTTAAAATAATGCAATTGGATATCAAATGAGCGAGCCAAGATGTACAAAAGAAAGATTTATTAGGAATCCGTTGAACCGTTACAAAGATATATACAGTTGAAGGTTCAAGTGAACAACCGAATGTTTTCGTAATTTATCGAGTGGATAAGTTGTTTTTAACATAAAAGAAATTGCTAACTCGTATAATAAAGACAATATTGTTTATTTGCAAAAAAATCACATACACAATAAAGACATTATAGTTTTTGCAAAAATTCACACAGATATCAAAATTGGTGGAGATATAACTTAGAAATTCATTAAGTATAATTTATAAAATGATTTTTTAAATTACATCGAAATATCTACAGAATTTTTTGTAAATATAAAAAGATAAATTTATACTTTGGGCATTTGACGGTAAACATTTTTTTTTTGCACGTGTCGTTTCGATTTAAACTTGACCTTCTGAGATTTATTTTTAAAATGTAATTTACCCGATACTTTCATAACTTTTTAATTGTAGTTATAAATAATAAAATATTTCAGTTTTGGCTGTCATCATCACTTTAGCTATTAGACGCCCACTGCTGGACAAAAGCCAAAGACAAAGACGACCAATTATTCCGATCGGCCGCTACTTGCATCCACCATGAACCTGCAAGTTTGATCAAATCATCTGTCTGGGACTGAAATATGTCAACCCTCTCGACAACCAGATTCAGTGTGTGAATGGCTCACATCACAGGTGCCTTTTTCACGAGACTAGTCCTTCCTCTTGGTTCGACCAACAAAAATTGACGACTTCTCCTGTGAATATAACCCTCCTGGACATTTAGCCACAACTGTTCTAGAATGGTTGGATTGGTAGTCAGTTCTCGAAAAACCTTGACTTAACATATGGCAAGTGCTAGGTCTCTTTTTACTTCCAGTTTGTTGTATACAACCATGAAAATAACGAACAAAGTAGGATACATCAACGGATAGTAAGGGTGTATACCGTAAGTTTTCCAATAAAGGAACATTGTGAATTTATTTTGGACACGCTCCACCATTTGGCTATACTTATCTACTGGTGGTTTTGGCTGTAATATTCATCTATTCCATAACGCTCTGAACAATTAACTCTCGTTCTACGAATTTTTTATTAGAACGCATTCCAAAGTGAACCTAAAGAATGAATCTCCTAGTAAGAATAGCTCCTGTAGCAACTTTGATCTATTTATATTGCCAATAAGGAAAATATTGGCTGGATGAATGTTTTGATTAAATTTGTTGTTTGTTGTTTGTAAGAACCTATCGAATATCGAACTAACAGGAAATCAAAATGAGGGAGAATTTGATGTCTAATCGAATTAAAAAAGGTATAACCTTAAATTATCACAGAAACATAAGGTTGTTATTGTTTGTTAAGTTTTCTTAAACTTTATGATCAAAATATTTACTAAAAGCGAGCTTATGTGTTTGACTATAATGTATAATAAACTCATAACTCCTTCTTGGCAGTCATTTATCAAATGTTTTAGTCATTACTTAATGGTTTAAAATGTATCAATCGCATTCACTCATCTTCACCTTTATTTAGAAATTTTCATATTTCCTGAGTGTCACCAGGGGAGCAGCGTTCTCATTGAACGTATCATCACCAAATACTGCATCCCTCAAACTGGCTGCCAAGCGTGGCGAGCATGGAAAAGCCCTTTTGTGATGATAAAATCAAAGGAAGCTCAATTTCAGAATAGCGGTGCCAGTGATTGCGTACAAAATGTCAGCTAAACCTTACTGTTAAGCTTATAGTTTAAATTCAAAAATCGAATAGAGAAAGAGGTTATCTTACCCCCTTATGGAAACGCCCCGTTATGAAGTTTACGAGGACTAAAGCCGAAAGAAGCTTATTCTTACCCAAAGCCCAAATGGGCACGTCTTCAGCGCCGTGCGTAGCCCATTGCCTCGGGACTGCAGATGCGTGCACCGCATCAGCCGCCGCTGCGGTGGACGATGTTCCGTTTAGTGGAAGGGCCCGGGGCTCCGAGTGACCGGGCCCCGAACCGTACAGAAGCGTCGTGTATCTCAGGCCGTCTATGTCGGAGACCACTGTGTCTGCACCTACGCACAAATTTATAATTTAATATTAAGACACTCAATGCGAACACAAATAGTAAGATATACTTATATTATAACGATGTAGAGTTTGTTTGTACGCGCTAATCAAAGAAACTATGGGGCCCATTTCATTTAAGTATATTATAGTATATTTCATTTATTTTAAGTTTTTCATTTCATTTTAATAATGTTAAATATCCTATATATCGAAGAAGGCTATAAGCTATTTTAACGAGGGAAAAGACGGAGTCTCCATGGTAAATACCAAAACAAAGCTAGTTATATTATATAACGATTCTCACAAATTCCTTGGACTTTTCATCACGGGATACGAAGCAAAGTTTGTGATGAAGCAGTTACATAAATTTAATGGCTTTGTTTCTATTTGATAGAATCAAGAAATACATTTTCGAATCTAAAACAAATTCTGGATTCTATTTAATAGTGTCTTGGTCAGCCTTGTCCTATACCGTAAAGAGACCCTGTACTCACTGGAGTATAAAGGATTGGAAACCATTGAAATATAGATCTATTGTTATCCGAGACTGTCGCATTTTCAATAACCGAGAACTGATTCTAGTTTAGGACTACATGAAATAAAAATATTCTACTTTAACCAGCACATAATTTAACGACAAAAGCAAATTACATTTTAAAGTAATAAAACAAAGCCACCGTTAACTCTGCTTATGGGATAAAAACCCAGCTTATCCTAAAGCTGGGTTTTTATAAAAATAGCAAAATAACGTGAACATGTTTCATATTAAACTAAATTGTAAATGTTCGCGGCTTAACAGTATTTCCACAAAAATGCTTTGTAAAACAAACTCTGAAAAGGAAATTAAAGACAAAAAATATAAACTATTAAAAAAAATTAAATAAGTTGTGTTATGGCAATGTGGCATTTTTTTTGTTAATACTTTATGACTTTTAGAAAGAACTCAAATTCAAATCCAAAAATTGTAGATCGCACTAAATTTAAAACCTTGCCGCGATCAAACATTACTTGAGGCACAAATGATGTGTTGACCTAATTGCAATATAATTGACGACTCATAGGGAGTATATATTGTATGTATATTATATTATTATATAACTAATCCTGTTTTAGTTCATGGTATAGGTAACCAAATAAAATCAAATTAAGGACATAATAAACTTCCGGTTTTAAAAACCGAGAAGACTTAGTGTAACATAATAAACAATAATAATGATTATAAACCTTTACACTCTATATATTTCCGTAGTTTAGCAATAGATAGATGTTGTTTAATTTGGTTTTCGAGATGCGTCTAATCCCTCGCCTTCTTCCATTCTCTAATCATTTTAACGGTACACAAACGCAACACAGAAAACGGAAAAATAAACGGTAAAACGGCTAATTACATAAAATTGTTGAAAAATATATAATAACAATCCATTGCAAAATAAGCAAACTTAGCATTAACAAATAACTCGAAACTCCAGACCAGAGTCTCTAGGGGGTGGCACGAATCTGGAACGTTCACAATCTAAACAAATTCATCGGAAGTGACATTATTTTTTTTAAATAATTTATTAGCGATTCACATTTCTCTGGCATATTCTTATCTTGTCAAGGTTTGCTGTTAGAAAACTCTTGAGGGCTAAGATCGGTATTTTACGTTTATCGAGGGGTCAAGTGTTTGTATGTTCTGCAAGCACTTTCTCCTTGGTCTGGGTGTTTAATATGTATAATAAAAAATATCTATGTATGTATGTATATTACATTAAGTATATCAGATGTCTAGTACCCGTAACACAAGCTAAGAGCTTACCACGGGGCTAGATGTTGTTGTGTGGATTGTCCGGAAATATTTATTTTATTTATTTATTTTTATCAATTTTTTATTTTCAAATATTTCGTTAAAGTTGAACAAAGGAACCATTTTCTCAGACGAGTAATAAACAAAAATTAACTTACGAATGTATGATATAAATATTTACTATAAGAACTGTAATAAGCTGTATCTGTAACTGTGTGTGTGTTTAATATGCTCTCGGCTTCGCTTGACCTATGAAGGTATCGTATCCACGATCAATGTCTCGTGAGGCAACCCTCACTCTCTCCAGGACGGCAAGGTCTCGTCTAGAGCTAGGGATAAGTAGGATTTACTATTATATCTATTACCGTACCTAACACAGGATGTCCTCTCGGCGTCGCTTGCCCTCCGAAGGTCATGACGTGTCCGTGGTCAGCTGTGACGACGATCAGTGTCTCATGAGGGTTGACCCTCTCCAGCGCGGCTAGAAGTGCTGTCTCAAGCTCCAAGGTCTCGTCTAGAGCTTGGGATAAGTAGGATTTACTATTATATCTATTACCGTACCTAACACAGGATGTCCTCTCGGCGTCGCTTGCCCTCCGAAGGTCATGACGTGTCCGTGGTCAGCTGTGACGACGATCAGTGTCTCATGAGGGTTGACCCTCTCCAGCGCGGCTAGAAGTGCTGTCTCAAGCTCCAAGGTCTCGTCTAGAGCTCGGTATGGATTGTTGTAGTGGTGCGCGTGGTCTATCCGTCCACCTTGTAAAAAATATTTTACGTTTAACCAATAAAACTATTTTCAACGAACTGTTTGAATGTTTTTTACATTTGAACATTTCGTTTGAATTTTTCCATCATTTGACTTCGTAAGCGGTTTAGGTTGGTAACGGTTTAAGCTAAAAGCTAATAGAAAATTCCATCGTTTAATTTGATAAAGTCGGTTTACTTTTATGATTAATATTATTTGCTCGGGGTGACGTCGGTAGTTCGCTATTCATTTTTATTAATCATATTAGAAATTTGTTCCAATTTAAATAAACATAATTTTAGCATAATACCATCCGTCTCTTGGTATTATGTACAGGGTGTAATTAGACTACTATCGAAAAATGAAAGGGGAGATTCAGACCACGATACTGAACAAATTTATCGAAAAAAAAGGCATTTTTTTTTTTTTCATAATCTTTTTTTTTCTATTTATAGGTTTTTTAGTCATCATACGTTAATTTAAGAACATACCAACGTAATTAACACACTAATAATACAAAAAATACAATAAAAAAAATAAAACATCAGTGAATCTAATTTGATAATCGCGCTCGCTTTCGCGGCCGGCGCGGCGCGCCGCGCCGATATTCATTCTAATACCCTAACACGTAATCACAGCTGATGGCATCCACACAGTGATAGCGCTTGCGTGTACGACCCATACGCACACACGCAAGCGAGCGCTATCCTGCTCTAAGCGCAATGAACTCTGGTGACCTAGTTAATGGATTTTATTTAAATCCATGCACAATTCCCGCCACATCATAGTTAATTTAAAGTACCTACAAAATAATTCAAAATTTATTTTTATTACTCAATCTTATAAAAGATTGAGGGAGGCCTATGTCCTACAGTGCAGTTGCTAGGGCTGAAACGAACTCAATTCACCCTATTATTAGATTATCGGCCTACTGCAATCTTTGCCTACTGCACGAACGACATCTAGATAAAATTGTTAATATTCATAAAAACAGTTTGGTACCTAACCTAGGAAGGTACTTACATAAGTAAATATTTTATTCTAAGTCTTAATAACAAAAATCAAATAAAAACTACTCAGATAACAGCATTTAAAACAAATATTATGTTAAATAATTCACGTAAATCTAAAACAGCTGTTCGAGCGCAATAAACTCTGGTGACCTAGATAATGGATTTTATTAAAATCCATGCAAAATTCCCGCCACACATAAGTTAGTTAAGTTAAAGTACCTACCTACAAAGTAATTCAAAATTTATTTTTATTACTCAATCTACCTATCATAAGATTGAGGGAGGCCTATGTCCTGTAATGGAGTTAATGGAGTTGATAGGGCTGGAACGAACTCAACTCACCCTGTTATTAGATTATCGGCCTACTGCAATCTTTGCCTACTGTACGAACGACATCTGGATAAAATTGCTAATATTCTTATTAAAAACAGTTTGGTACCTAACCTAGGTAGGTACATAAGTAAGTATTTTATTCTAAGTCTAAATAACAAAAATCAATTAAAAACTACTCAAATAACAGCATTTAAAAAAAATATTATGTTAAATAATACACGTAAGTTTATCTAAACCAGCTGTTCGAGTTCGTTCGCATTAAAAAATAATCAATTATTTTTTATTTTTGTAGTCATACCTAACATAGGGAAAGGTATTTATCAAACGGAGTTTGTTCTAATTATTTTCGTAGGCATAGTGAACACGGCTTTTGCAAAGAATAAATTATCCTGTTTGACAAAAGACGCCGGCAATGTCGGCACCCTTTGCCATAAGCCGCGCCGCGTGGCGGTGCTTTTTGAAGATATGTATTATTGCCTATTATTTTCGTAGTGTTTTGAGAATCAATTCAGTCGGTGTTTATAACTCGTATTGAATACTTGCGCGTCGCATCGCAAATCTATGCACTGTTCAGCTTATTTTTTCTAGTATTTCTCTTTAATTAGTTTTAGTAAAATCCTTTCTTTTTCAAAAAATTTAGTTAAAGTTTTTTTTTATTTTATAGTATGAATAGATGGATAGATTTGTCTATTTCGGTTAGTAGTGTAAAGTGACGAGTGATTGTTATTCAAATGTTAGTGTGATGTGGTTTTGGCAATGTTTAGTGCGAGAGAATATGGACAAATGTTAATGTGTTACGGCGAGGCATGAGGAAATAAACGCCTCCAGAGGACTACAGAGTGCCAGTGTGTGTGTGAGTACAAGATGTGCCATGAAAGAGGAGGAGCTCAATTCGAGCCATTTCTAGTGCGACCGAGGCGACAGCGAAATTAGGTAAGTAACTAAGTACATTCAATGCCTTCAAATGTTATTCTATTAACGTTCCCACTGCTAGGACACAGGGACTTCTCTCTTGACGAGAGAGATTAGGCCTTAATTAAACCACGCTGGCCAAGTGCGTGTTGGTGAATGTCACATGTCCTTCAAACTCTTTTAAAGTTCTCAGACGATGCCGGTTTCCTCACGATGTTTGCCTTCACCGTTAAACCACGTGTTTAAAGCGGACATAAATAGGTATCTCAAGAAGAAAAATCCAGAGGTGCGTGGCGGGGTTTGAACCCACGACCTTCAGAATGAAAGTCAAGTGTGCTTGCACTGAGCCAACGCGGCTCTGAAGAAAACAATAATTCACAGTAATAATAATAATAGCACCACAAGTGTTATTATTAATTAGTCAAAAACGTGACATTATGTTTCTAGAGTATGTTATGAATGTTGAGTAAGTTCAATGACCTGAGAGATTTTAGAATTACGAGAAGGGTATCTGCTGTAAAAACCGCGGGAAAGCTGTACCGCGTACTAGTACTTTCCCGCGGTAAAATCCAATATTTTTTACTGCATAAATGGGCTATTTAGGTAGGAGGACACTCGACTTTCATTCTCGAAGAAGAATTTCATGAAAGTCGAGTGTCCGCCCACTGCCTGCCTGCTACTACTAACGTTTATTACAGCTACGAAACGATGCCATTTATCGATAAAAACATTACTGGTTACATTGCTGGTTGGCTAAATAGTCAGAAAATTTCAACCATCGATATCTCCGGCTACAATTTTTTTTTTGGACTGCGGTTTTTTTATATTGATTTGGTTTGGTGTCCTGCATCCCCCCCCTTTTTTTTCGATAGTCGTCTGATTACACCCTGTATACACATGCGGATTATTATGTATTGAAAAACATTTTCATGGGGTTCAACAATCGTAGTCAAAGTAAAAAAGATACGTTATAGAACCTTCTTCTTTGAGGCCGTCCAAAATTGAAATGGCAGCAATACGACAAAAAGAAAATTTGATTTGAATATCGGTCTATTCGGTTATTAAGTATTATTTATGTTAATACATCCACTTTTTTGGTAATAATGAATAATGTTTAATAAAATTGATTGCCCATTGAATTGATTCCTACTAAACCTGTATTTATTGAACTTATTTGGATGATTTCCGCCGCAAAGCCCACGCAAATAATTCGTATTTGATTACATTAATATATTTCCTATTTGGAAATTATATTATTGGATTAAACATAATACAATTTTTTTATTACAAAACTAGCGGCCCGCCTCGGCGTCGCACGGGTATAAAATGTTCCCGGAAATTATTCGAATTTTTCTCGCCGTAAAAACCATCCTATCTCACAAGTTGGATCGAACTGCACATGTGCAAATTTTATTATAATCGGTTAAGTGGTTTAGGAGTCCATTGAGGACAAACATTGTGACACGAGATTTATATATATTAAGATTATAATGCATTACGGCTCAATAGGTCTGTATCAAACTGCCCTAAGCTGCAAGTGTAAGTACATAATTTAGCCAGTACATAAGTGTTAATATAATTGTCTACGTGACTGTCTTGTTAATAGGGGTTCCTGTCACCATTTTATCTATACGAATATTATAAATCAGAAGTTTGTTAAAATTAAATAAGTAAAAATAAATAAATATTTCCGGACAATCCACCCAACATCATCTAGCCCCGTGGTAAGTTCTAATTTTGTGTTACGGGTAGGTACTAGACATCTGATATACTTAAAAAAAGGCTTACATACATCTTTTCTTTTTTTTATAAATAATTAACACCACGAAGAAAATGTTTGCAGAACATACAAATACTTGACCCTTCGGCCGGAATCGAACCCGCTACCGCTACCAAGCGGAACTTCGCCCACAGCGCCACTGAGGCAGTTTAATAAAGACATACTTTATTTAAAAAATATATATTAAGATTAACTTCTAATTATTTAACTTAATCTTAAAAAAATACAGTCGAACATAGAACGTCCTTGCTTAACAGACAAAGAACATAATATTGCTAATCAAATCTTGAATTCAGTTTACGGGAAAATTGAGATGAAAATAAAGCTTTGGATTTCTGAGCATATTTATTAACATTTACGTAAATGTTCCAACCCTGACTTTAAAATTTAAGAACTTCCTGTTCCGGTCATAAGGTTCCATTTCGTGCTAAAATATGAAATTCCCATCGTTTCTGCTTCCCCACTTATCATTTTTAATACGAAAGTGACTATTCCCTTTCAGTTTTCAACCGCTGCAGCTTAAATATTTACCAACTTTGAGCTAGTAGAAGTATAAAAATAATTAATTGGAAAAATCCATTTCGTCTAAAAAAATATAAATGTGTGTTCAAAATTACATGAAACAATTTATTTATTAATTATAAAGTACAAACATTTTATATTTCATGCTATCATGGCTTCTAACAGTTATCACAATGCACCGTTTATCCACGGTGGAATATTGGAAAACTGAACAAACGTTATAAAACTAGTTTTTTAATATCATTATATCCCATAAATTGCAAAAACTTCTATAATGGAAATCAAGGATCATTAAGTGCTGTTTCATATATCCATTTAATCCAACAAAGTCAAAGTCAAAGTCAAAACGTTTATTTCCTTAGAAGCACATAGCCTACATGGACAGGTCAACTTAAAATTAATAAAACTAAATTGCTTAAATAACAAATATCAAGGAAATAACATTGTCTTGACAGTTCGCTTCAATGTTTTATACTACAACAACTTGATAGTTGGACGACTTTTAAAATGTCTGTACAAGGATGCAATCCAGTTGCAACTGAAATAACTGAAAATTCAGCCGGTAACGACCTATAGCTGCAATAAAAAACACTTGATAACATACCTTCAATAAGGAGAAAAAAGCCCTTTTCGTTCTTGAGCAGGATAGAAAGAGCGGCTCTCGTCATGTCCGCTAGCGACGGATCGTCCGCTTTGACGGCAGCCCCAGCCGCTGAGCCTTCTTCGGCGTCCGCTGCCGCCCCTCGCTCCACGTTAAACTCCATGTGAGAATACTCAAACAGACCTAATGAGTAAATAAACTTAGTAAGTATTCACAAACATCTCGATTAGTTAACATCATCGCAAGTAAAGTTTTAATAGAAATCAACCAACTTTTGGTATGAAAAAAGGATTAACAAATATAACTCGTCAACTACAGAAACAATTGTAATAAATTTTCAAACATTTTTTATTTGTTCAAAACATCATTAGCTTAATGTTTTAACGTAAAGATAAGTTCAAAGAAAACAAACAAAAAAACTTGCGTCGAATTGAGAAATTTCTTGTTTTCAAAGTCGGCTTAAAATAGGATAAGCTGGCCACAGACTGAACTGTTTTAAAGTAATGAAAACTGCTGTGTAACATCTAATGGCACTGAAAAAAGAGTTTCCTTCATAATGTAAAATGTTTTGCAGGCTTATTTAGGCATTCGAGGCAATAATGTGCACAAAATGTTTTATTTTAATAAACATACCCAGAACTTTCCTAGGTTATTGTAAAAATACATTAATATGCTTATTTATTTCTTTTCTCAATATAAAAAAATAATATAAAATAATTATACAATTATGTTGCTAAAAAGCCGTGTGAGCTAAGTGGGAGAACACTCGACTTTAATTCCAGTAGCTGTAGCTGTAACAAAAGATAATTACCACGCTCAGTAAGTAATCTATTATTTGTGATAATTTATGGTAACGGTTCACACTACCATTGGAAGCGTGTCTAGTACCCAATCAATAGTCATAATCATGTTTACATCCACTAAATAATGATTTTATACTCGTTTGCGTTCAGAAAATAATGATTGTGAGTTCTGTGGTTTGCTATCATACGTCATAATATGGATATACATGGTATATACATTTGGATTTTGAAGGTACAAACTACTGGACAATCAATCAAAGATTATAAATTGATAATTTGGCATCAAAGACATAATTATCAATATTTACTTGTTTGCCCAAGTATTAATATTTAAATATCAAAAGCAAAGATTATTAAAAACGAAACATTACGTTTTTTCTTTCCTGTCCATCCAAAGGTTGCCTGGAAGAGATCGCTCACAGTGATAATGTTGCTATTTGTAATCCGATCTATTGTCTTGTTACTGTTTTTATTATTTATGTCGTAACAATAAATAAAAAAGTAGACTATGTATTTTCACAGCATCACCTACCCCAAACTAAGCAGAGCTTGTACTATGGGTAACTGATATACTACTTACATAGATACATTTTTTTTTGTAAATACATACTTATGGTACATAGAAAACCAAAATAAATAGTTATCTATCCATAATTTATATATTGCGACATCAAAACTAAGCTAGCAACAATAATTATAATAATTTATCACAAGTTATGCGCAATCTTTCACTTTAAATACCTAATCATTTTTAATTAAGTACACAAAAAAAATATAATAAATAATCTGAAAATCAATAGGCCTAAATTTATGCTTGAAACGCATCAACTAAGTTAAAAATACAAGAACAAGGAGTCCATTCAAAATTAATTTATCCAAGTACGTTTTTAGCGTACTTTTAGTTTGGATTGTATAACTTGCCGTGATTTATATTTTAAAAAGTAAAAAAAAAAACACTCTCTTTTTTTCAGCCACCCAATAAAACATCATCATTCAAGGAGCGTCATAATTATTGCACTTCGTTTTCTCCAACCACTATTCTAGAAGCTGTTATTTTAAATTAAAATACGCTTTGTAAACTGGCAAGTTAATTTTGAGAAAAAGTACTGTAATTATAAGTCCTCTCAGGGCGACCGCTCTGAATCTATGATAAGTCGTTGTCGTAAATAAATGTCAAGAATGCCAATGGATAACACAATAACAATTTGCTTTGACATTAAGTAGTTACATTCACGAGATGGTTTGACGGAACTAAAACTAGGATACGCAAAATGGCGTTCAACTGAGAAACATCTTTTACACTTTATAATTTTATTTAACTCGACACTGGCAAATTGTCGCTTCAAGCGCAAAGTCCAATTAAAAGAAACTGAACTGAACTGAGACGGTTTGACACTTGACAGCAATTAAATGTATGTACAATGCTTATAATATTATGAGAATAGGAAAGAGGACGCAAAATGGCGCCCAACTGAGTAACATATTTTTCACTTTATGATTTTATTTAATATGACACTGGGAAACTGAGGCTTCAAGCGCAGATGTCAATTAGAAGAAATTGAATAAAAATGGCTAAAATTTATCTCTCTCTTTTCAACCTTAGAGTGCCCACTACTGGACTCGCTTTGAATGAGATTAATAGACTACATCATAATGTAGTTTAATTTCGTAACTAGTCTCCAACCGCTATTGTAGAAGCAGTAATTTACCATTTAAATTCGCTATGGAAACTGGCAAGCTATTTTTGAGCAAAAGCACTGTAATTACAAGTCCTCCCAGGGCGACCGCTCTGAATCCACGATAAGTCGCACTCGTAAAATAAATGTCATGAATGCCAATGGGTAACACAGGGACAATTTGCTTTTACATGCAGTAGAATACTTTCAAGAGATGGTTTGACACTTGGCATACTGCAATAACTTCAAGTAGCAAAATATTGAACTGTTTAATTGTAGATGTTTGAGAAATTATAAACCCGTTATTTTTCAAGCAATAAAAGAAAGAAAGAATCGATTTATTAAGGCACACATTTGAAATAAGATATAAACACAATTATTTATCTTTTACTGTGTGTGGACCAAAAGGTTTTGCTTCAGCATTATGTTGGTAAGATGCACGATACTTAGCAACCATCAGACCCCCGCTAAGTCAGAAGTTGTTATTTAGACGCCGTTAAGCCATCCCATACGAGTGATTTTAAACAGAGTTCAAAAAAAGAAGAGGTTCTTTGTTCGACTGTATACTTATTATAATGTATGTTCACCGTTTTATTCGTCCATTGTGGATTTTATTATAAAGTTTAAGCTTCCGGTGAAACATAAAGTGGTCTCACCAGCACCAATTAGTATCTGATGGGTGTATCTTGAGCTATGGAGGGCATCTCTCAAATTTTAAAGGCTTAAACAATGTTTTTTACCTATTATTTTATCTATATTATCAAGGAGGATGAGAACATTATGTTTGGGTTCATTTTATATCTATAATTAATTTAATAATAAATTAGTATAGATTAATCCGTGTCAATAATTACCTAACGATAGTTATAAAAAAATACTATAAACAAAATATTAATGTAGTTTACAGAACAACGTAAAGACATTAAAAAGTAAAAATAAAATATAAACTACGTTTAGAAAATCAAATTCAACAATAAATACTCGTATTAAATAATAAAAATGTCTATTTTTTATAATTTGTTATATTTTATTTACAATTATCTTTATACTTGGAGTCGGTGTCAGCCAAAGAACAATACACCGACTCCAAAAAGAAAGGTTACTGTAACTACATTATAAAATTATTATAAATTGAGAGACTGTTCATTTTTGTAAATATGACTAGTACTTAGGTATATATTATTATGCAAATAAAGTAGGAATGAAAACATAGACAGTATTTATATACAGTGAAGCCTCTCCTTAAGTTTTTTTTAGTAATTAACAAGTCAATTATGCTGAATAAGCCTTCGTTTGACCACAATCTCACCTAATGTTAAGTGACGAGGTGGTCTAAGATGGGGCATGAAGACCTAGAAGGTAGGCTTTTCCGGGCCACATTACGAAACACGAAAAATCGCTTCACGCTCTGGCCCAGCTCGGACGGTGGTGACAAGCCGCGGCCGTAGCCTACCCCCAGAGACTGTTCTTAGCACCACCCGGAGGTCACGTGTAAGGATTCAGAGGGTTACTACTTACGGACGTGAACAGACAAAACCTACAAAACAAAAGTCGAGAAGGTATATACAAATTATTATATACTCACATGAAAAAATAATGCAATTTAGCCTAAGTCGTACGGCTCAAAGTAAAGCGGCAGCTTTGCATTAAAACCACACTGAATGTTTCAAAGCTGTTTCATAATAAACATGTTATCAAAACTGGCTATTTCGGGCAGTTTCAATTTAGAGTTTTGCATTCAGAAATCTTCGTTTCAGATGTTTGGTTAACTGGCTAAATATTAAGCGGTTTTATACCATTTTCTGAAAATTTCGATACCTATAGTTTAAAAAAGTTTTACTCGTATATACATGGTAGGTTCCATAAAAAATTAAGACTATTTGATAACGCCCGAAAAAGCGCCCCGACGTGCTACCAATTAGACAAGCGCGTCAATCACGAGATAAGTCGAAATCCAAGTCCAATTAAAAAGTTGTGTAAAAATTGAGGTTTATCACTTATTCAAATGATTATGGTAACCTACTGGTTATATACAGGAGAAGGAATAGGGAATATGCATGCACTTATTGCACCGACAGACGTTGTCCTGTCCCACGTCTCAAAAATCAATATCCAGTTGACCGTATTGTGAATCTAAACCATTCCCGAATCCCCTTGAACACACACAAAAAAATTCATCAAAATCGGTCCAGTCGTTTGAGAGAAGTTCAGTGACATACACACTCACAGAAGAATTATATATATAAAGAATAAGCAAAGTATATTAGGCGACTGCCAAGCGTGGCGAGTATCGGCAAATCCCCTCAATGATGAGTAACACCAACAACACACGGCCCCGAGTTCCCGGCGGCCCCGCCAGGCCTGGCTACGGTAGCGGTCATGGTATCGGCGGGGCCAGGGGTGCTAAGAATCCCCGGGAGAAGTATGGCTACCTATCTACCAAACGGCACTTGGCCCTGGCAACACACAATGTCCGAACTCTGAGGTCTGATGAAAAGATTGTTGAGCTGGAAGAAGAACTGAGCAGGTTACGGTGGGATATTTTAGGGCTGTCTGAAGTCCGTAGAGAGGGACAGGGCACGATAACCCTGAAATCTGGTAACTTGCTCTTCTACCGGGAGGGCGACCAACAGTCCCAAGGTGGTGTCGGTTTTCTCGTTCACAAGTCCCTCGTGAATAACATCATTGCCATCGACAGCGTGTCGAGCAGGGTCGCATACCTAACACTCAGAGTATCCAAGAGGTACTCGCTTAAGGTCGTTCAGGTCTATGCACCGACCTCGGCACACCCAGATGAGGAAGTTGAGTCTATGTATGAGGACATCAGTAGAGCCATACATACTCATAAAACTCACTTCAATGTTGCTATGGGGGACTTCAATGCGAAGCTGGGCATGAGAGGCGATGATGAGTTGAGAGTGGGGAACTTCGGTTATGGGCAACGAAACCGTAGGGGACAGAGGTTGGCCGATTTCCTGGAGAAAGAAGGACTCTTCATGATGAATTCTTTCTTCCAGAAGCCGCCTCACAGGAAGTGGACCTGGATTAGTCCCGATGGTTTCACGAGAAATGAGATCGACTTCATCATGACCGACAAGAAACGCATATTCAATGATGTCTCTGTGATTCACAGGGTGAAAACCGGCAGTGATCACTTAATCGTAAGAGGCACATTAAATATAGACGTTAAACTTGAACGGTCCTGTTTGATGAAGTCCACGCTCCGACCAACTCGTGCTCAGATCGAAAACCCCGAGAGCTTTCAACTCGAGCTCTTAAATCGCTTTAATTGTCTAGAAGATGACGCATCAGTGGACGAGATAAATAACAGGTTCGTAGAGACTGTTCATACGGTAGGGTCAAAATTCTTTAAGACCCACCGTACCGGTAGAACTCAGAGACTCTCTGAAGACACCCTTAACCTTATGGCTGAACGACGCTCACTTCAACTGCAATCTTCCGACGATGCCGAGTCCCATAGGCGGCTCAATAGACGAATTTCAAAATCCTTGCGGCACGATATCCGTACCTTTAGTACCGTTCGTATTAAAGATACGATAGAGCGGAACCAGGGCTCGAAAGTGTTCGCGAGAGATATGTCTATTGGGCAAAGCCAGATGACGAAGCTGAAGCGGGATGATGGCAGTGTAGCGTCGACGAAAGCGGAAGTGTTAAGGGAAGTCGAAAAGTTCTACGGGCAGCTCTACGCTTCGGTCACAAAACCTGTAATCAGTGAGGCAGAAGACCCAAGAGCCAAACTGACCCGACATTACACCGAAGACATCCCGGACATCAGCCTGTACGAGATTCGAATGGCCCTGAGACAGCTTAAGAACAACAAGGCGCCGGGTGAGGACGGAATCACGTCAGAGCTTCTGAAAGCGGGTGGATCACCGGTACTTAAAGTCCTTCAGAAGCTCTTCAATTCCACCTTGCTCGGAGGTACTACGCCTGAAGCATGGAACAAAAGCGGGGTGGTGTTGTTCTTTAAGAAAGGTGATAATACCTTATTAAAGAACTACAGACCCATCTCGCTTTTGAGCCATGTTTATAAGCTGTTCTCTAGGGTCCTCGCAAATCGTCTCGAACGCAGGCTTGATGACTTCCAGCCTCCCGAACAAGCCGGGTTCCGAAAAGGCTATAGTACCGTAGACCACATACATACGCTGCGGCAGGTTATACAGAAGACCGAAGAGTATAACTTGCCGCTCTGATTAGCGTTTGTGGACTACGAGAAAGCCTTCGATTCGGTAGAAACTTGGGCGGTACTAGAGTCCCTCCAACGGTGCCGAATTGACTATCGATATATCGAAGTGTTGAAGTGCTTGTATAAAAACGCCACCATGTCAGTCCGAGTACAGGAACAGAGTTCGAAAGCGATTCCGTTGAAAAGAGGAGTTAGGCAGGGAGATGTTATATCTCCGAAACTGTTTACAGCCACTTTAGAGGACGCTTTCAAACTCCTAGAATGGAAAGGACTAGGCATCAACATCAATGGCGAATGCATCACTCACCTTCGATTCGCTGACGATATCGTAGTCATGGCAAAATCGACGGAGGAACTTAGTATAATGCTAGAAGGCCTCAATCGAGTCTCCCAACGGGTGGGCCTCAAGATGAACATGGACAAGACGAAGGTCATGTCGAATGTCCATGTAGTGCCCACCCCTGTTATGGTTGAGGATTCGATGCTCGAAGTTGTTGACGCATATGTTTACCTAGGACAAACAGTCCAATTAGGTAGGTCCAACTTCGAGAAAGAGGTCAATCGCCGAATCCAGCTCGGATGGGCAGCGTTCGGGAAACTTCGAAACGTCTTTTCATCCAATATACCTCAGTGCCTGAAGACGAAGGTGTTTAACCAATGTGTGTTGCCAGTGATGACATATGGCTCCGAGACGTGGTGCTTCACCATAGGCCTCATGAATAGGCTCAGAGTTGCGCAACGAGCTATGGAAAGGGCTATGCTCGGGGTTTCTCTACGTGATCGAATCAGAAATGAGGAGATACGTAGAAGAACGCGGGTCACCGACATAGCCAAGCGAATTAGCTCGTTAAAGTGGCAATGGGCAGGCCATGTAGCGCGTAGAACAGATGGCCGTTGGGGCCGGAAAGTTCTTGAATGGAGACCACGAATCGGCAAACGGAGAGTAGGACGTCCACCAACTAGATGGACGGACGACTTGGTGAGAGTAGCGGGCTCGCGGTGGTTACAGACTGCTACCGACCGAAATTACTGGAAGTCCTTGAGGGAGGCCTATGTTCAGCAGTGGACGTCCTACGGCTGAAATGATGATGATGATGATGATTAGGCGACTAAAACGCGCCCATTTGACATGTCACGTCATTATCGAAGTGTTTGGTTCACAAACATACTGAAGATTGAAGTAGAAGATAAAATCAGTTTACAAAAAATAAAAAGTCTTGCTGTGGAAGCAAAACATTTTATTTTTTGACGCCACATGCGGCTAAGCAACGAACATGCGAGGGATTATTAAAATAGTCACTTTTTGATGATGAAGTTTCACTATAAAATTGTGATAAATTTAAAAATTGTTTTGATCCATAAAGATCTTTTTTCTTGTATAAAAAGAAACTAAAATTCCCTATTGTTTCTCAGAGAACACAAACTAATATAAAAGAAGTACACAGATATAAAATATTGCGTTCCTATTTCACCCAAGAGGCAAAAAAGGCTGTATAATGTCATTGATAAAATGACAAATACCTAGATAACGAACCGTAACCTATTTGTCTTTCAAAAAATATATTTCTTCGCATTCGTTCTTATCTTTGTTCTCGTGACATATGACTCACGCAAGTGATCTAAATCGAAATCCGTAAGGCTTCGGTTACTGAGGCTTTTACTACAATTTACTGGTTGGCGACGGATAATATTGTGATTTTATGACAAAACTTCTAGCGATCGAACCGTAAAATAAATGGTCCACTTTCTTAGTCCTAAATTGTTATCCTAATCTTTTATTTCACTAGAGCAATTTACTAAAAGGGATGAAAGTTTTCTTGCTGAAATACTTGACATTTACTCTCATTCTCGGTCAAATATAATGTAAATCGTTACTCTTTTATCTAATAGAAAATGCGTGTAGTTTTTATTTGAAGCATATAAGTACGAGCGAAGAGCGTTCGATTACACGGTCGAAAAGAAAAGTTGAGTCACTTTTTAGGATTCCGTAGACAAATGGCAAATAACAGAACATAAAAGGGATTCTTATTCTGCATAAAAAAAATAGTTTAACCTTAAAAGTGAGGTTTATCTCTTATTAAATTTCATTAAGACTTTTGGATTCGTCACGTCTGTTTGCCCTCCTGTATCACAGCCACTTTTTTTCCGAAACTTAATGAACCTGTTGAAACTTGGTAATTATGTGTATTCTGTGAACCGCTTTTAAATTTTCAACCAAAAATGTAAAAAAAAATTAATCAATTTTGGGGTGCTAAGTACTAAAAATCCATTTTTGTTTTTCATACGTGTGCCATCTATGGATATTGATGGATAAATCTTCAATGATACAAGATACAAGATACTATAAGATAAGGAATAGTTTCGTTTATTTAGCAAAATACACGAATAAAACGTTGTGCAGACGTGCTTATCTACAAGCCTGCGTGATATGATATTTGATTAAGATTTACCCATACGAGTATAAAACAGTCATAGATTATCCGTGTTAGCATACGTGACAAGTCCGTAAGCCGCTAGATTGTGCACTATTGTCGATGGTTATCATAGGGCGTTAGAAACAGGATGGTATCGTTAAAGTTTGTGTGATTTTGATTTATTTTTACTTAAGACCTTAAAAAAACTTGAAAGTATGGAATATCATCATCATTGATACTGCTCGTAGGACGTACACGTTAGACATGCTTAACAATACTTAATAATAGCTTACTTTAACAATAATCCCATATTTACTGTTAAATAAAATTAGATTGAGGATCCCTAGTAGACCCGTTAGACATCCTATTGGATTGAAAACCCCTTTTTGCCATACAAATTATAGATAAAACTCGTACTTTTGCAGAGCCTCTTCTTCATTTCATGCTTTTACTGATATACCCGATATCGACTGGTCCGGAAGAGTCAGTGGCTTATTGACAAAACGTGGTTTGAATCTGTTAATTGTTAGTCATTTATTATTTTGCCGATTTTCTTTATCTTTTATTGTTTGTTTTTTCAGTTCTCCGTTTTTATATTTCTCTTTGTATATTTTCAAATTTAGTTATAAGTAAGTAAGTGATTTGTGTTTTTTTGTTTTTTAGTCACGCTATGTGGAAACATGTAAATGGTTCGTAGTTATGTTTGTATTGTGATTTAGTTAGTAAGTAAAACAATTTGTTTTACAATTAAAAAAAATAAAAAAATCGGCTGGAAGCGGCCTACATTTTTACCAAGTCGTTTATCTATCTAGTTGGTTTCTTATTGGTTGGTTGGTAAGAAGTATAATGTTCTATGATTTAAGTATGATTTAAGTTGAAGTACCTACTGAACGGCAAATCGTAACAAAATCACATTTCTAAATAACTGACTAAGGTACCACGCCGCTTTTTTGAACTTGTAATCTTCTTCGTAGCTAGCAATGTATTACTAACGACCGAATAATGGACTGGTAAAATTAGGCTTTGACGGCTCGGTGGTGGTGTGGCGGCATCGTGTGAGCCCTTAATTGACATTGAATAAATTGATTGAAATAATGGTGGTCACACACATTAATAAAAACAGCAACTATTCAAAATAAAACAATAATTAATTTTAGCTTTTTGGCTTTATACCCTCAGACCTTTTCCAATTAATATTACAGCATAGGTGGTTAAGAGGTAGGTGGTGGTGTTAAATGTGGTTTTAATTACCAAACACAACAGTCGCAAAGTAGCCCAGAAACCCTTTATAATCTGGGCGCCGCCGGCTACTGCCTGCAAAGCTGTTAATGCTGTATTTCAATTTTAAAGTCTTCTCAACATTTTTAAAGCTGCTTGGTAAGCTGCATGAGGCTTATGTTTTAAAATGTATACATTATGTTACTGTTAAAGTCCGAACTACTGTAAATTCTAAGATTTTTCTGTAAATCCTAACATTTACCGACATGAGTTGGTAAATGTAAGACTATAAAAATAGAAAAAAATTGCAAAAGCCCAATTTTTTTCTATTTTTATAGTCTTACATACGAATTTGGTATTTTTTTTATTATTTTTTATATTTTAAATGTAAATGCTAGGTTACAGCCGGTAAAAGTTGAAAAGTAACTAAAATATTGATAATGAATGATTTTTGTCATAAGCACCCGGTGCATGACACATGCCCTTCAAACTCTACCAAGTTCTCAGAACATGACGATTTTATAATGATAATTTGCCGCACTTGTCTAAAGATTAATAATTTATCATCGAAAAATTAAGAGGTGCTACTTTGACTCCAAAACCTTCGGAAAGAAAGTCGGGTGTTCTCTCACTTAGCCATTTGGTTTTGTTTATGTCGTAGATTATAAAATACAACACCACTCACCTAATAAATAATCCACAGATCTAGGATCTAATTTAGCGAGCTGCTCCTTAGTATGAATGTACTGAGCTCTCAACCGTCTTCTTTTCTTCTCTCTAGCCCAGTCTTCGGCCAGATTCCTTCCATCCAGCCTTCTGCCTTCTCTGTTTGGATGCTCGGGGTCAGGTGTCACGTTTGGTAGGAAGTGCCTTCTTCCACCTCCCATTATTACCTAGGAAATAACAAAACGCTTTTATAACTGCTTGCACTGTAACGTAAGTGTCTGTCGCGTTATTAACGTCACCCAAAATCAAAATACATGGTATATATATATATGTAACAGTTTTTGAAGAGAAAAATAGGTTTAAAATAGAGATAAATGTTTGGATCTTACCGTAAATAAGCTACTGAGTACTTACTGGGCCTGGGAAGTCTTAGTTAATTTATCATGAAAAACTAATATTTGAGAGATAATACCGCCGAGGGTTAATGTGTGTGTTCTGCAAGCACTTTATCCTTTGTCTAGGTGTTTAATATGTAAAATAAAAAAATACCTATTTATGTATGCCTATTTTATTAAGTATATCAGATGTCTAGTACCCTTAACACAGCTTAGAGCTTACCACGGGGCTAGATGTTTTGGATTGTCCGGAAATATATACCTATTTGTTTTTTTATGTTGTGCATGCTCTAAGTTCTAAGAGATCTCTATCAATCCTCTATTTCTATAATATATAATTTCTGTCACCTAGGTAAACTATACCATGATCAACAATAATAATTCGTAACTCGATTATTGTTAACCGATTATTAGATTTTTCTCTTCATTAACACATTAAATAAATAACTTTATTCGATTAAATCGTATAGAAAATATTATTTATTTAGATAAATACAGGATCTCTCATTTGCATTGAACATGGCCAAATTGGCGAAATTATTTTTAAAAGGCGACCCTCATAAATTTAAATTAAGGAAGGGGCTACGGCATTTTTGTATGGAGTTTGATGTAACTACTAGTCCGCCATTTTGCACAAAAACGTTATTTTCAGGCCATTGTTGAAACACATGTCAATCCACATAGATTTACTATGTCGATTACAAACAAAAAGTGTTTAAAATTGAATCTTTAAGTTACTTCTACTTACTTTACTTGTAAGTTCTAGCTTACTTTGATTCAAATAGTCCAAAAACTATAAAAATCTGCTGATGATGATGATGAATGTTCATTCCCGTACTTCTCCGAAACGACTTGACCGATTCTCATTAAATTTTTCATATTGTGTAAACTGTAATATAATACCGTATTTGCCAATAACAATTAATTATTACCGACTTATGGTTATAAAGCAATTAGATTGAAAACAAATAAAATAAGGTGTATTGTATAATTTTTTTTATTAAATATTAGAATAATAAATATTGAAATTTATTGATTTACAAATACTGCTACAATACTAACATTAAAAGGAAGAAAAGGAATCAATAAAAGCGTTTACAGCCATCAAAGAAACAAATTTGCTGGAAAATATCTATCGCCATTCCTTTCAATTCTTTTGATTTGTTGCCGCGAATTAATGATAATCCATAAAGATGCTTTATTTCTGAAATATTGTTTACGAGCTCAGACTGTTGCAGACTCATTTACAAAAACCTTGAGTTATGTTGAAATATTGATGTTTGCTTATTCGATGGATATTTCTAATTCAGATAGGTTTAGGGTATATTAAGGTATATTTAGTATTATTAAGGTATATTAAGTATATTTGGAAAAAGAAAATTTCTATAGAAATTTCTATTCTTTGTAATTCGACTAAATAATCAAATCAATTTCCATAGAATTAAGACAAACAAAGAGTGAGACTAATGACTATAAAGCAAAATAATAAATCTAATCTTTTTTTGAAGAAAATAGGTGCCTTTGTACCTTTGTGCGTACAGTATCATGAATTTCAATATAACATTAAAAATCATAAAATTTTTAGATACTAGTTTATGCTAGTTTAATTTATGAAGCTGGGTCCACATTTGTATCATTTCGGTGTATCGTATCTCCGTCGCGTATCCTCGGCGCGTATCATGATCGCTAGTTTGGACGCAAGCTGATACACGTTAATGATACATGCCGTATCCGATACGGCCCGATCCGCAATGATCGCGTATATTGATACACCTCGTATCCGATACGCGTATCACAATCGGTGGTATGGCCGTATTTTGATACTGTATCGTGATACGATACGTGATACACCCCGAACCATCCTGTGTCGGTTTTACCGCGATTTTTTTTTTTTTTTTTTTTTTTTTTTATAATTGATAAGCCTTCATTTGACCACAATCTCACCTGATGTAAAGTTAAGATGTGGTCTAAGATGGAGCATGAAGGCCTAGAAGATGGCTTCTCCGGACCACATTACGAAACACGAAAAAATCGCTTCACGCACTGGCCCAGCCCGGAGGGTGGTGACAAGCCGCGGCCGAAGCCTCCCACCAGAGAAAAATCATCAAAGAGGATACGCGTTGCATCGAACAAGTTTGGACGTGAGTGCTTTTGATAATATATTAATAACATTTGATACAAGGATCGGAAGAAAAAATGAAGCGTCCATATTTGTAAAGTTAAAGTCGATACGGTGACTTGATACAGTATCACATAAGTATGGACGCGTTTTTACAAGATATGCCTTAACGATACGACATGGATAAAATGAGCGTCCATACTTATGAAACGAATACTCGATACGATACGCCTGATCGTGATACACCGAAATGATACAAGTGTGGACCCAGCTTCGTCATCAGATATAATTCTAAAATACATTTAGGGCTTCGCACCGCTACAATCATTACAGTTCGAATCGACCCATTCTAGAAGGGGCTTGTTCTATTTTTGTATAACGACTAAGGACCCAGTCAACTGATAGGTAAAACTTAGTAAGATAAATATATCCTACATAAAAATAAATTAATAAAATCAATGCGCTTTCACCTAGAAATTTAAAAGTACCGACAGTTGTTGAATATTGTCCAATATTAGTTTTTCCAAACTGTTGCTGTTTTCCATGTTTTTCAATAGAAAGGGAATAAAACCTTATATGTGTGATCATTCATGTCAATGTTTGCCTATAGAGGTATACTTACTATAAAAAATATAATATAATGGGTTAAGGCAGAAATACATAGGTATAATACGACAAAAAGGTTTATTCCTGTTTTTGCCCTTAAGAGTTAAGAGTTTAATCCATGTTGTGAGGGGAATGTACCCGGCCATCCATTTTTGACCGTAACTCAAGCTCACAATTTACCACGGGGCTACGAGTAGATGTTGTTGTGTGGATTGTCCGGAAATATGTTTTAAGAGAGGTTAGCCACAGTTGTGTGGGATAATTTAGTATGGACGGCTCCTAATTCTTATTAGATTTAACATCTCAAGCACTGTGCGATGCCCAAACAAATGAAGGAGGCCTTAATGCCCAAGGACTCACCTTAATCATAACACAATAAAATAGTTTCTTATCTTCTTTACTTTATAGAGCGTGAAGAACCAGTAATCATATTCATAATATAACCACAAAAGTTTCTTGCTAGCTTTTCAATTTATTTCTTTGCCAGTAAAATGAATGAGCTGCACTGACAGAAATTATTTTATTTTATGGAGAACTAAATGTGCAGTATCTATTTTTAAAGCTAGTTATAGCTTTTAGAATAAGTTTTACTGTGACTGAGATTTATTCCACATTTTCCGCAATGAAATACAAGAAATTGCTCCTTTAATTCTTGAGAATTAATTTTGGAACTCTGTTAGTTAGATTAATGTTGAACACTTATAGTTAATGCTGCATATTTATGTTATTATTTTGTTCGTTTAGTAAATTTAATCTACTACTACTAACTACTACTAATTTCGAATTCATTTATGACCCGGTAAACGTCAGAACCATTAGTAAGTTCACATATTTTATACCCTTAACAGGCAATCGCTCGAATCGGCTTATCAGAATTATAATTTTTAACAAAATGTTATAGCTAAGTTAAGTTTTAATTATTACACCTAATTTGATACCTTATAAAAATGTATGCGCTCCAGTTCAAACCGTTTTAATCTCGTGATAAATGTTTAGTTTTGTTTGTTGACACAAATTTCTGCAATGCTTTCATAAATCATTTGAGTCTATTCATTTTGAAAACGGGTTTTGAACATAATTTTCACGTGATTACGTGTTAAAAACATGTTTCATTTATAAAACATAAAATAATTAATTTTTTTATACACGAGCGAAGTCTGAGGTAAAAACAAGTAGCTTTAGAACTCTATAAGGTAATTTGTTGCGCCTTCTGCTGCAAGTGGAACTTCTACGACTTCGTCGACTAATCTTAGAATAACGATACTAATTACGAACTAAACTGCATAATCATAGAATAATTTGGCACCAAACTATCTCAAAACCAAAACTTGGTCAAGTATTAAGATTAACAGACGAACTATTTGCTTTTTAGAGCTAGATTTGGTGCTTTTGCAATTGCCTAAGTATTTAGAAATGTTCCATCACACAACTTTTTTAGAAATAGCATAACTTTTTTTTGTTATTTTAGTAAAAAATCATAAAAATTTAGTAATTCATCTATTAATTGTAGCATAAGGATGAATTTAATTTAGTATAGGCTAGTTTAAGGTTTATCATTAGATAAATATTAGATATGTATATTGTATAAGCCACCGTCCATAACACCTGTAATTTTTTTCTCTCCATCCACGGTTGTCTGGAAAAAATCGCTTTTAGCAATTAGACCGCCCATTAGGCATTCTAGGTTTAGTTTTAATTTCTTGTCGTATTGTTTCTTTTTTTGGTGTGTAATAAAGTATTTTAAATTTTATTTTCTATTCTATTCTTTAATGGTACCATTTTGGTACACGGTATCAAAATTAACAAATAGATCATGCAGACGGTTTTCGTGGCCCTAGGCGACATTACTTCGTATCTAATACCTGTTATTATGTTTATTTATTTGTTACGTAATATTTTTCTTTTAAGCAGAGGCGGATAAAACACTAAGAGCGCCGTAGGTACTATAGAAATAGCTCCGCTAAAGGTAGAACTTATAGGAGGTGCCTAGTAACTATCATTATCATTTCAGCCATAGGAAGTCCAGTAATGTAATAAAGCCTCCTTCAAAGATATACAGTATTATATACTATACAGTATTACAGTTTCGGTTGGAGCCAACCTACATCCACTTAAATAGTGGGTATCGCATGGGGAGTCGCAGTCTACATTTCAGAAATGTTCGGCCATCGAAAGGATTCCGCTTCGCCATGTCGGTAACACGCGTTCTGAAACGAGAAAGCCCTTTCCATAGCTCGGTGAGAGACTCTGCACCTATTCTTAGGGAATATAATAATCGCCTATAGAGGCAGATACCGGCAGCATTCTATTTATGGTAACAAACTAATAGGCTTATGGAGCTAGCCACGGCCACTTCCAAGTCACGGTACTGAGCTCGCTCGCTTCGAAAGTTTTTCTTCTTTAAATCCAGACTACATACTTTCAAGTGGATTAATAATTTGTGTAACTTACTTCCAATTTAAATCAGAATAAGAAGAAAAATCGGGCGCTAATAAACAAATAAGAAACTCCAGACAATTTACACAACAACATCTAACCCCATCGTAAGCTCTAAGCTTGTGTTACGGGTCCTAGACTCCGTTTTACTAAGTATAAAATACATTATGTGTATACATAGATATTTTTAGTATAAATATTAAGCCCGAAACCAAGGATAAAGTGCTTGCAGAGCATGACCCCTCGACGTGAATCGAAGCTGCGCTATCTCTAGCACCGCAAGGGGACCTTTGCCCACGACACACAAGCAACGCCGTGGAGTAGAGTACTTATGTGACTTACATTGATACTCCTGCCGGGCTCGTTCTCAACGAGTTGCATGGCAATATCCTTGCAATCCTTCCTCACAGTCGGTGGTACCCGACTGTCGTCCTCCCAGTACCGGGACGGCGCGTGCGCATACAAGGCTGCTGGCGTCGCATGCGTTATCCGCGCTGTTGTAACAATGCCTGTCGATTTGCCTGTGGGAGGTATATAAAATATACAATACCAATAGTTATATATATTCGAGGGTGCAATGTTAAAACCCGATATGTAAATAAATCGTAAATAAGCTTTAATAGCCTACTAGAATCAGAATTTTTTGCTCTTTCTAGTGATGTTTACAGTAAAAATACACTAATTTTGCAAACTTATCGAGTTCTTTCACTGCTCCCTCGTATAACCTATAGTTTAGATACCTACTATAGTTTGGCACTGAATAGACACAGATAGTTACCGCAACTGTATTTCTGCCTTGTTAGGCACGTACGTACGTACGTTATTAATAACTTACGATAATCACAACAGCTGTCGATGTATATCATCAATACGTCGAAAACGAAAACAGCCGCAGTACTTCCGTCGCGTACTTTAGGCATAGTGTTTTTAGAGTAAAATAACATCTACGACAATACTTTGAATTATTGACATTAATGGTCGCAACTCAGCATTGTGTTATGACAGAACTAGGCTTTATCATAGCGCTGGCTAGCGCGCTAATATCTCTTTTATACAAATTTAATGAATTGAAAATGTTACTGTTTCATACTAAATGACATGCATAGTTCATTGATATGTAAATTTAATATGTGGGATATTAAATTAATTAACTTTATGTTAGAATTCGGTCAACATGAAATTGGTCGAACTGGTCTTTGATTAATTTCAAATAGACATTTAAACATTACTCAAGTGTTATTTTGCAAGCAACCCCTCTCATAATTATTATAGGTTGCAATTGCATAAATAACACCGGTTCTGAAGCCCTAATATCCTAACAGAACATTTATCAGAAAAAGCCTAGTAAACATGTCTGCCAAGCTGTTTGTACCTACTGCATCAATAGTTGTTATTGTTTTTGTTTTATAGTTCCGAGGTCTTCCTCAACGGAGCGCGAACAGAAAATTATCACTCTTCCCCCGAAGGCAAACGTAGATGATGTTATCTAATCATCTAGTTTTCCCATAGGCGGATGTTATAAAATTATCTATATGAACATATGCTTGGTTTTGCTTTGGCTCCATTAGCGACCGCGACTAATCCCCGCTAATCATTTGCCTAATATAACGAATATCATCGATCTACCCCGTTACACACATCGCTAATGTAGCCAAGCATAGAAAACTAAAAACTACTTTAAGAGAAATAATGTTCAACAAAATATCTTGCCAGTTATATTGAAAAAACTACAGGCTTACCTGCATCATGCGCCCAATCTACAAGAGAAGTGACTTTGGAGTTGATGGTGGATGAGCAGATGTTGAAGCGTCCGCCAGCATCCAAGCCCAGGGTTTCGAACCGCGCCTTCACTCCGCAGAGCAGAGCAGTGGCACACGCGGAGGACTCACCAGTTTGCGCGTCTATGTTGTATGTCTAGGGGGAAAAATAACTTTTCTTACAACAATATTTTCTATATAAGTAGTTTTATACAACTTAAACTTAGGGCTTGAGTTGCAATCGACAGACAGAGCTTGTTGTTTCAACTGCTAAACGTCAACTGAACATACACCCCCTCATACAGTTCCAGAAATATTTGTTTATTTATTTATTAGTTATATAGGATTGAAGCGGCCTGCAACCATTGTGAACCCGCGGCATTCAGATAGAGCTTGACTGATGTTATTTCCTTACATTTATCGGTTAGACAATATCAGAGCATTGAATAATCGACCCTTCAATTAGTTATAGGACTCTTTATGACGGAATCAGGTTGCTTGCAGTCACTTCGTGGGCCACGGTATACCTCTACTTGGCTAGGGTAAGATAATGTCGGCTCAAATGAAGTTACACAATTCTTGCGAATCACGAACGTTTATTTCTGTATTTTAGGAGTTATAGGTTAGGACTGAGAACAATGGTTCCTACGACCAAACGTAGTGATTATATACTCTCTGCCTACGACTGTTTTGAGGGTGGCTAAACGTAACTCTGCCTAGAGCCACCAGGTGGCGCTTGCGTTGCAGTCAGGACAGGTACCATGCAGTACCACGAAGACAATGGAGTGTCTGTATAGTCAATAGGGCAACTATTCCGATATATATTTTGATTTATAAATGACAGGTAAACAAAATAATACATTATTGTTTAAATACAGATAAAAATAAAAAATAAATCCCAGTCCAGTGATAAAAATTACATTTATTTGCATTAGGAAATTCGATATTGTATTAAAATTGAAATATGTTGTATTCGCCGCATAAAACTGCGCTTAATATACGTTTTAAGAATATTTCGATGTCATTAGGACGTTTTCAGTCTTTTATTACCACACTGCTATTTTTAGAACTTGTTTCACATCCAATCATCGCTCCTCCAACTCAAAAATATTGGAATCCCATAAGTTGTCCGTTTTAAATGAATGTTACAACTTTTAAGATAGATGATGGTAAATTTATTTAAGGGGAAAATAGGGAGAGTCTTTTCTAGACCCTCTAATATAGATCACAACTGCTAATTGTTTATAAGAATAATAAAATATTTAACATACAATTCTATTTGTTTGCGTTAGTAATCGGTTTTGTTTATACATACTAAACATTTTGAAAGAACATGCAATTTGAAACAACAAAATGTAACACCAAAATGCACCATAGACACATCGCATTAATGCAATTTTATTTAAATTCGTCATTTTATAAAATTTGGTACTGTAAATATAAATTCTTTATCTATTTTGGGTTCCATAGTCCCACTATGGACGAACACAACCATTCAAAATTACAATCTTTTTATCAAACATCGACGTAGCGGCATTGAAACCCCCGATAACATTTTGTTTCACGATTCAGTGAATTGGAATAGGATTAAATGTTTTCAACAAAAATAAAAATACGTATAAATCAAACTTGGTTGCGGTTAAAATGTAGGTATCAATTGGATTTGTGAAAACATTGGTTATGCGATGAGGAACTGTTGTCTCGATTTTTTTAAGTGTTATTTAAGTTGTGATTTCAGTGATCTTTAGTGACTATGCCTTAATTTGACAAAGTTGTTCCTATGTCATCATAAAGGGTTAAGTCTGATACCTGTCTTATATTTAGCAACTATAAAAATTAAAGCGCCTATGTGACAAGCGCCTACGTACCGATGCTGAAGGGTTCCGTAGCGTATCAAAGTTCTTGTAGTTAGTTATGACAAGTAAATTGCGTTTATGATCTATTAAAAAAACTACCTACTTACTAAATCTTCAAACCAATTTTAGTTTGAAGTTTGCATGGTAATGTACATCATTATATATTTTTTATTTTATCATCATCTTATTTTATAAGTCAAGGAGGGGCACATTTTACCACTTTGGAAATGTCTCATCACATACAAAATCAATACATGGACAAAATCATATTATCAGAAACCTTAATATATTTTTTGAAGACTATCCATAACATATAGAAATGAGTTTTTAATGAAATAAAAATTAGTACAAAGTATGGGAACCCAAAATTTATCGTTTTTATTTTTATATTTGTGTGATAATCTTAATGCTGTTTACATAATACATCTACTTACCAAATGTAAACAGTATAATTCTTATAGTTACGGAAAATGTGGCTGTGACATTCGTACGGAGAAAGAGAGATACATGACAAATCCAAATGGATTTCATTTTTTCCATTTGGCTACGGAACTCTAAGAAAGAAAGTTAAAGGAATTCATGAACATGATAAGCTTAAGGTGATTCAACTAAGCGTGAAACTTAATCTTCCGTACCTGACATAATAATGTGAAGCAAATACTTATTTACCAATCACTTTTTAATAAAACTGCGCGAACAGATGAGTTTTTGCTAAATTAAATGCTACGCATCTTAGGTTTTAGTGCTACCTTACTTTCCTTTATTTTGTTATTTATGTGTGTGTAGTAAATAATTCTTTTGTTTTTTTTTGTTAAAGTTAATGTGGTAAGGAAAGTCGAGCTATTTTATTTTTATTCATGTTGGTTGACTATCAACCAGCTTTTTAATGTAGTTGATTAATAATTTTACCATGTACTACGCATCAAGCTATGGTTTTCTGTGCTCTGTTAGGGTAATTTTAAATGCACGTGATGATTGATGACTTTATTATTGTAAAGTCATTCAAAACTTGTTTCGCTGGTACCCGACTAGTTTTAAGCCTCAAATGTTTATAGTACCTACATACGTGCAAGTACAAGATTTTTTAGATTTGTTAGTACTTAATAATAATTCATTTATTTCCACTTAAATAAAATAAATTCACATAAATCACCATTTACAATCTACCTTATAAAATCAATTACAAACTATGAAAAATATTATATATAGTGCAAATACTCACTTCGTTAAATAATATCGCTTATAAAAACGTTTTATCAAAGAATAGGTTATGTAATGTAGCCTTTTTGTAGAATTTATCCACGACATTATTTTCTCATGAATTTTATGGAACATTTCACGGTTCATTGGCCACATCATAATATGTCTCTGGTCATGACGTCATTCCACAGTTTTGCCACTATCAGTTGGGAGAGGTTTACTTAATTGCTACTTAGGATAGTTGTTTGATACAGTCGTTATCATTAAACTTCATTAAAATTCATATGTTATAATGTCTGTCAAGTGATTTTTCGTCCTTAATCTGAGTAATGAACTAGATATCGTGTTAAGGGTGCTATTCCATTAGAGTTGTGCTTCAAGTAGCGAATGTATGTAGCCTTTTTCACTAATTGCATAGCTAATGACGGCTATTAAACATGCGGAGGAAACCACACACCAATCGCGACCAGACATAGCACGTCCTTCCATAAAAAACACATCATAGTTTATTTTTCTACCCGTGCTATTTATATAAAGCGCATATTTATTTTAAACGTATCCATATTTTTATTTATTAAATGTATTTTGTACTTACTTTTGCAAGCGAGACAGCGGGAAAGGTGTCCCAAACTAGATCTGTGTCTTCCCCCGACTGTCCCCTCCGTTGCCCTCTGAGGATCCTGGCTGCAGTGGCGGTGGTGAGGCTCATGCCGTCTCCTACCACCAGAATGATGTTCCTTGGGCGGAAATTTTTACATTATTTACGTGAATACTATAACTTTAGGCTGTAGTTATTCCAACTAGAAGTGGCTAAGGGAATTTAACGATTTCGCTCTCTCGCAGTTAGTATTACACCAAACAGAATGCCTAGCATTTAGAAGAATGGGAAAGAGGAGGAATGTTATATTCCTAATTGTCTATCGTTTTATGGGTGTTTTCTGTGTTTCATAAGTAGGTATGTATTTACAAAACAACAGTCTAACACCCATAGTACAAGCATCGCTTTTTGTAGTTTGGGGTAAAGTGATACTGTGTGATTAGTCCACATTTTATATTTATTTATTGTTTGTCAATTCATGTCTTATATTTTAAAAATCTGTGTTTCGTAGAAAACCAACTTTTGACTAAGTACTAAGAAAATTTTTATAAAGTACCTCTAATTAAGTGGAGTCGGTTACTTTGTTAAATCCTCCCGAGTTGGAAAACGCTTTCGTTCGTCACGTTTTCATTACATAAAGTGTTCAGGTAGAATACTTACTTTGCAACTGGTTTCTTATCAGGAGCATATTGTAGACGCTTTTGTAGCGTTTCTTGAGCTTGCGTGTACCAATAATTGCGGTCTGAGAACAAAACATACATTTATTTACTTTGCTGTACTAGTATCCACATACGTTAATGACATACGTCTATAATGATTTGTCGCTAATCCTACTGATCCTACTCATATTGTGTGTTTATTGCTTTTTCATGCGAAAACTACTTTTAACGAAACTTCACAGTAATATACCAGTAGTAAAAAAATAAAAAGGTTTTACCAAGGTAAAAATAACACATTTCGTGGAAATTTTTTTTATTGAGAACAAAGCCCGATTTGTTTTAAATTTGACACATATAGCTGCTGTTGTCATAGTAAATATAGCCGAGTGCTAGTTTTTAATAACGCAATTTAATTACCTAGTCCTATTTTTATAAAATTTGTATGTAAAACTGTTGTAAAAATGTACAATAGTAGGTATGTATATGTAAAACATACCGTTCGTCTAAAAATGATAAATACAATGTTATGACTCTTATATAAATTTCAGACTTCTAGCATCAAACTTTGTGAAATTATTATATTAACTTTTAACCCCAAGTTCGAGAAGTTGTAGGGGAAAAGTTTAAGCTTTTGTATTTTTTGTTGTTTGTGTACTAATACTATAGTTTTTCTTAGTTTTCTTAGACTTCCATTGATAACCTCAAATTTTGATGTTTTATGATAAGGGGATTTAAATTAGATAAGGGTTATTTATAAGTAAATGTAATGGTATTGCTACTTTCAACTATTTGATTGCATTAAAAAAAAATCCCTATAATATTCTGTAGACCCAAAGACGTATTCATGATGAGTCCCTATAAAATGAAAAATCTAACCTCTTGGTAAAAAGGATGAGGTAAATACACCAAATAAGGGACAATGCCGAGTATAGTAAACCGTTTGTTTACTAAACCCTTTTAATCCACATTGTTCTCAGCACGATTGGAGACATGACTTTACGGCTTACTCATATGAGGTTTCTCTAATCCTTGTTAAACTGGACAAGTCCGTGTGGCTTCTTTACTATCGTGGTCAGCATAGATCTTAGTTGCGGGGTTTCTACTTAAGTGTGGCTATACAGTATTAAAACTTTAAGAATTTATTTATAACACTTAATATATTATTTCTTTTTAGCAACTCTCAACCAAAATCAAATTAATCCTTTATTGTACGAGGTTTATTTAAAAATATTTAAACAGTTTTGAGCGGTGGTTAGTTAATTCACATTTATATTATTTAGCCTCAGAGCCGAGAATAGCCATTGCATTGTATATTTTATGCATTGGATGGTGGGTTCTCCTGGAGATATAAGTCTGTAAAGGTATCTCAAATTATACCCTACTTTAGTTTTTTTATGGATAATTGTTATTAATAACTACTTTATTTGACAAACACTTTCTATTTGCATAAAGTGAATAATTCCTGCCATACACCGACAAACTTCCATAAGGTCATAACCTTGAGAGGGGTTATGCCATAATTTAACCCATGCCATCTATTCCAAACTCAACCTAAGGCATTAATGCTCTGCCTGTGATTTACAGATGCTAGGAGTAACATTAATTTTGTACGAGAGTTCCTTCTATAACATCAATGCTTATTATGACTGGATTTAGCAAAATCCATCATTCATCAAAACTTTTATGCAAATAAAGAAAGCCGAAATAATCGGCTTTCTTTCTCTTTCTAGAGAGATATATTAGCGGAAAGAGATCTCTCTTGTTTCAGGCGTGGAATATCCACTGTCTGAACTTAAGCCTTCCTAAGAGACTTACATCTTTAGGGGCGATACCATACTCGCTAATAAATTAAAATTAGTAATGTGAACCACTTTTGGGGCAATTTAGAAATACATACCGTAAGCCTCCTTAGCCTCAGCTTTCTGCGGCGCCGGTGACAACACTCCAGTGCTTATGGTGGACATCATGATTGCGATGCAACACCAAGCAGTCATGGTTCGCTAGCTGCATCGGTGCTGCCGTCTACGTCCAGGCTATTGATACCAATCATTCACAACACTATGTCTGGAACAAAAGAGAATTTATTTTACAAAGATACTAGCGGCCCGCCCCGGCGTCGCACGGGTATAAAATTATCCCGGATATTATATGAATTTTTCTCGCCGTAAAAACCATCCTATCTCTCAAGTTGGATCGAACTGCACATGGTGTGCGAATTTTATTATAATCGGCAAATTTGTGACACGAGATTTACATATATTAAGATAAGTGTTGGAACGGAAAACAGCAGGCTTAATATTATGAATTTTATCGTATAGTGGTTGTGTAATTGCTCATAGATACAAGTCTTAGGTGTCCAGGTGATCTTTTAGTTTCCAAGGTAATTTGAACTGACAACTTTGTTACCTTTACGAACGCAGTCCAGCATAATTATACGATCTCGATTCCTTCTTACAGCAGAACCTACGTAGGTCCAACTTCTATTCTACTGTCCATGGTAGTAGAAAAATAAATTAAACATGACTTCTTTTTTTTATATCATTACATAAATTAGTATTGTCGTTTTCAATATAAGTATTCACAAAAAAAATGTCGTATATCAGTCACCTAACAACCATAGCCTAAACTTTGCTTAGTTCGTCGTAAAATTATTAAATATGACTGAGAATGACAAAACGAATATAATTTCGACGAATTATAACTCCTAAAAATTAATTCGTCGAAAAGTCGAAATAAACAATCTTTTATACGTAAATAAATACTGTACAAAAGTATTTTTAAACAAACCGAATATATTATATTGCCAAACAATTTGAAACTATATAAACTCAGTTAAGAAAAATAAATCAGGAAATAAACTTCCCAAAGAATGCCCAAACTAGTTAGGAAAAATACAAAGTAAAAAGATCCTTAAATAAACGACTGTGCCCGACAAGACAAAGCTCCAAAAAGTTTTATCCCCGTAAATGTTTTAGTATGAATCGCAGAAATTTCGGAGACATTTTGACAATCTTAAATCGTGAGAGAAAGGGAAATAGGCCGTGTCACGTACAAAAACACGTATACTCGTAAATTATTAAGTTTACCTTTACAAGAGTCACGCTTCATAAATTGTCTTAGTTTATGGGTATGACAAATGTGCCTGCTTTGCGCGAGCAAATTGTGATGTTCTTGTATATTTTATGGTCATAAAAGTTGCATGAGGTATGGCTTGCTACTTTGAAATTAATAATCCGTGTGTATAATTTCAGTCCTGAAACTTTGGCTGTAATCTAAGGTGTGTTAGCACTAGCACCTGCTTAAGCATATTAATAACTAAGTTACTTGATTAAATGTAAGTAACGAAACAAATTGTGTTTGAAACTAAGACCAACAAATTTAGCGCTAAAACGATGCTGTTTGAAATATCAATAAAGAAGATTTTAAAGTTTTGTCAGTTCGGACAAAGTCTGAAATTTTTGTGTCAGAAACTTCGTCGAGCTTCGCCTTTGGTTTCATTGGTCGAAGAACTAAAGTAGTGCTAAAGTATAGTGAGAAACTTGTATCGTTAGGTTAGAGTGCCAAAACGTACGACCGACGCGCGACGGTCGATTTGTCTTAGAGTCACCGAGAATTTGATTAACTGTTATCGCATATTAATCGCGTAAGCTCATTTTATCAAGTAGAAAACGAGGTATCTTGTAATTATACCTAGTTTTCCTATACTTTTTATAAATTATTACTTAGTGTTAGGGAAAAACTCAAAATCTACTGAACTTATCTCTATCCGGAAGGTTTTTGTTGTTTTTGTGGGCCAGCTAGTTAAAGAAAAAACTAGAACTCAAAATATTACATTATACTACCTACACCATGTTTTAACAATAAATTGTAAGATTTTACGTAAATAACAAAATACTAAAGAAATAAGTAATGAACTAACAACGAATTGGTTATTTTGTTAAAAGCAAAATCTGTTAAAATATTCATTTTTAAAATCTTAAGATACGATAAAGTATTCAGTAATAGCAGGTTAAATCCAGTATTGATGGAGCCCATTCGTTTTATCGCGTTTATCTGAAAGCGTCCATGGACACTTCACTTCGTCCTTTACGTTGCATAAGCCATTTCTCACTGTCCTTGCGACATTGTCATACATTTTCACGCGACTCCTTCACGGTTCCACAATGCTAAATCAGCAAACATGTTCTAACACACTAACACTTCCTGCCAACGTCCCATTTTATCAAACGTGGTCGCCATTTATCCTGACGAGGTTATAAATAAATCACTCTTGTTAAATAAATTGAAAAGGAAGGTCAATTTCACAGGCTGGTAGATAACACGCTTTTAGGACGCTCGACGCGTGTTTTGTCCAATTTGTTGGATAAATTTTTTAAAACCTTTGGTATGCATCGGTATTTCAATCCTTAAATAAAAAATAGTTTTACAATAGTTTATTTGGTATATATTTATTCTCTTTTTTATATCTTCTTTACGTTACGCCACTGTCTATGTCGATCTATTTTTTCTGTCCATCCAAAGGTTACCTGGAAGAGATCGCTCATAGCGATAAGGCCGCCCTTTGTACTCTGATGTATTGTCTTGTTATTGTTTGCTGTTTGTATTTTATTTGTGGTGTACTATAAAGAGTTATCTATCTATCCTTTTTTTATTGAATACTCAAAACCGTTATAAATAATGTTAAATATAGCCTGAAGGTTATCAATCTTATGCGTTATCAATCTACTGAATAGGTATTTGAGTTGTCATTTTAGCTATGTGGCCATTTTTTAGGGTTTGTCTCGAGATATAATAAGCAATGAAAATATACATAGTCAATCAAATGGATTAGCTCATTAGCGTGGCAGTTGGTAGGCCTTAGGGGTCGTAGAAAAGATAGCTGTTATTGAGGCTGAAATGTTTTCGAAAGATTCTGCGGATCAGCAAGCGCCAAATACCACGCTTGCCAATTTCAAGTCTCCATTCAAGCCGTCTTCCAACTATACAGAGTGTTTCATTATTCCTGTAGACAGCAAGCAATCACAGAAACCTGGCCCCTCGCGATTATTTTTTGTCTTAGCATTTTACCAAATTTGCAGATTATCATTGAAATAAATCTAAATTTAAAATTTAATAAAACCCCTGATTCCAATGCTTTCATTTCCTTTAATGTAAAACAACATAATATTATGTAATGTTGACGCGATGCGCTTTCATTCGATACCACAAACATACTAATTTTATATATTGTTACACTAATTTGCAGATTTTCTGTTTTCCTTCCCCACTCTCACCCCCATAACTTTTAAACAACTCAACCGATTTTCATGAAACATGTCTAAGAACACCAGGGCCAAACTCACCTTTCATACAAAAAAAACTAAATTGAAATCGCTCCATCCGTTCGGGAGCTTTGATGGAACAGACAGGCAGACAGACAGACACACAGACAGACAGACACGTCAAACTTACAACACCCCTCTTTTTGGTCGGGGGTTAAAAAAAACACGTACAAACGTCTGAAATGTTTCAGTAAATGTTTATAAAAATTTTATACCTACCAAAAACTTTTTCTCACAAACTATGTATTTGTAACAATGTTGACCACAGAATCTATCAAGTTATAAGTAATCACCATGACATTGTGCATACAATTGCCCGTAACGTAGACTGTGTTACTTAATTTGTATAATATACGTAACGTAACGTAGACTGTGTTACTTAATTTGTATAATAATTAGATACAATACATAATGTATTGTATCTAATTATTTCAAAACTCTTTCGATCCTTTGCCACTTAATTGATTTTGATGGTCATTAAACATTTATTTTCCAATGAATATAAGAAAATAAATATTTTGGGAAATTTCTACCATCCATTATTTTGGGCAAAATAACGAGTTTATTATTCTAGTGAATATACATATATATTTTGAACAAGTTGTATAGTGGTTGACTTGGCAAAGGCCCGGAATCACGGCGAAAGCAAGCTGTTTCCAATCGAGAGCACTGAACATTATACAAGGAAGACCTAAGTTCAGTAGTGATAGATGTATGATGCAGATGATGATGTTAAATCAAACCAATTACGGACTTTAACGAGAGCTGAGAGGCAGAGAGGGTTTTTTATGCCTGTTTAAAACGTAAAACAAGAACAGATAGAACAGAGGCCAATTTAAGCGTCATACTTTTTCTGGTTTTCCTTAATGTTGTGTTTGTAAAAGTTTCTTTAATTTATATTTTAACAGATAAGACACATACGTAAATTATTATCCTAGAAACGTGCTTTGTTTAAAGTAAGTTGAGTGCAATCTCTTGGATTTACACGACTTATCCAAATTGTACACAGTTTTGTGTATAAAAGTTGTCGTGACAAATACCTAAAACACCAAAAATACACAGTTTTTACTGGATTAAGGAGATCTGTTTTTTTTTATTTTTGATGGCGTTTGTGATTTTTATTTTCACTTCCCGGATTAAAAATAAACAAACTTTTTGGACTACAATTGCCAAGATAGATTAGGATTTAATTAACATTTTATTTATGGGCGATTTGTCCAGCATCAGAGTAAAATAAACAAACTAATAAAAAGTGTAAGATGGCAAAAAGGCAGGCGAATTCTGAGGTTCGGTGGGCGAAGGTCCGCCTGAGGCGCAGGAGGTTGCTGGTTCGATTCCCACCGCAGGACCAGATTTTGTGCGGTCTACAATTTCTGGTTTTTGGTCTGGGTCCTTTCTATGTATTACATGTATGTACTAACAAAAAAATAATGATCTTATTTGAATGTTTTTTTTTTTTTATGATCGATAAGCCTTCATTTGATCACAATCTCACCTGATGTAAAGTGACGATGTGGTCTAAGATGGGACATGAAGACCTAGAAGGTGGCTTCTCCGGGCCACATTAAGAAACACGAAAAAATCGCTTCACGCACTGGCCCAGCCCGGAGGTTGGTGACAAGCCGCGGCCGAAGCCTACCACCAGAGACTGTTCTTAGCACCACCCGGAGGTCACGTGTAAGGATTCAGAGGGTTACCACTTACGGACGTGAACAGACAAAACCTCCCATTATATCCTATGTAGTTTATTTAGTCACCTTACACCCATAGTACAAGCTCTGCTTAGGTGATGCTGTGTGAATAGTCCGTAAATATTTTATTTTTATTATATTTGTAATAAAATTGACACTTTCCCATCAAAACATTGAAGTGAAAATTGATTTGCTAACTGTATTCTGAGGTTGACAAAGTTTTAAATAATAACTAAACGTTTATACCTTTATTTATATGAAAATTATTTATAATAAATAAAAAAATAAAATAAGTTAAACTAAGTCGAGTGGTTCTTGTTTAACCTACAAATTGCTCTTAAAGGTGACCTCCATTCAACTTCACAACTACTTAGAAAAGTTTGTTCGATCAACATTATAGATCCAATTTGTCCGACAAAAGCAAAAATTGTTTAAGCTCTTAACATTCACACTCCCTAACCGCAATCAAGGACAGCTCCAAACTTTCTGGGAAGGTCGTCGTATTCTTTAACGTCTCAAGTTTTCAACTTTAATATCAACTTACTTTTTGGAAAATAATATTTTATAGACCGGAAAAAAAATCGGTGAAGATTCACAAGATAACGCGTATGCACTAGGAATTATATTTATTTATCTATTTGAAAAACAAAAACTTACAAATACAAAGTAACAAATCAATATAGCACTGGAAAGCTAAATTAAGGTTTTCACGGATATAAAACAAAATTAAAAAAAAAAAACAACTCTGAGAACAAAACCGCATCAATGCTACATCACACATAGCTATACCACTAACATAATCTTATAAGAATATTGACGGAAAATCTACAGAAAAACTCTCTGCTCATCCGCCGCCTGACCGTACTCGCACTTGAACAAAATAGTTTTATGTCAAATTGATTAGAAATACTATTAAATATATTGCCTGCGCACCACAAAAACGAATTTTGACGATAATTCGTACCAGCAGCGATGGAATAGATATTAAATTATGAGATCTAATACATTTATTGGGAACATTGAGCTTTATTTTCTCAAGTAAATAGAGACAGTTAATATTATTACAAGTAATGTTAAGAAGAAAAGACAGGTCAGCAATTTCAAGACTTTTAGAATGTGGAAGAATATGAAATTGTTTACATGTAGCATTTTGAGCTATAAGGGATTTTGAGATGGAAACAAAGATACTTGATGAACTTATTTTGAATACGCTCAATCCTACTTACGTAAGTTTAGTACCTAGGGTTCCAAATAGGTGACGCATATTCCAAAAAAAATAAATATAAAAATAAATATTTCCGGACTACTCACACAGCATCACCTAACCCCAAACTAAGCAGAGCTTGTACTATGGGTGTTAGGTGACTGATATACTGCATAGATACATTTTATTTTTTTTGTAAATACATACTTAAGATACATAGAAAACACCCAGACCCGAAACCAGAGATTGAATACTTCGCACATAGGTATAATATAGGATCTTGAATGTCTTGATAAATGTATAATTACAAACTTAAATTCAGTGGGGCCGCGCTTCTCCGGATTCCGCTAATTCGGTGATATTTGTAATCCGGCCGGGCAATAGGGTAGATGACAAAAAAATAATAAATCTAAATTTAAAATTTAAGAAAACCCCCGATTCCAATGCCTTCATTTCCTTAAATGTAAAACAACATTATATTATGTAATGTGGTCGCGATGCGCTTTCATTTGATACCCCACACTAGTATATTTGCAGATTTTCTGTTTACCTTACCCCCTCTCACCCCCCTAACTTTAAACGGCTCAACCGATTTTCATTAAACATTTCTAAAAACACACGGGCCAAACTCACCTTTCATACAAAAAAAACTAAATTGAAATCGCTCCATTCGTTCGGGAGCTATGATGTAACAGACAGACACGTCAAACTTATAACACCCCTCTTTTTTGGTCGGGGGATAATAATAAGTCCGTCATTTAGATTAGTTGCTAAAATAAAAAACAAGACGATACAGTGCATTGGAGTATCGCGTGACGTAATGCTCTCGAGCAAAATTTCCCAAATGTATACGTCACTTTGATGACTTTGATGTTCTATTTCATGTGACTTTCTTATTAAATTGATAATATGTATATAATGTACAAGTACGGTATAATGTACGCGACGGCGACGCGCGACGCACGCGCGGCGGCCGTGCCAGCGCTGCAGCGCTGGAGAGACGACATCGAGGGCGCGGCCGGCGGCGCTACCTGTAGACGCATTCTGTAAACTCATTTCGATCCTTACTAAGCTGAATCCGCGGTGAGTTTAAAATTTTGTATTCTGTTAAACTCGATAGCGCCTGTAGCGCCTCAGTGACGAGCGTTCGAAGTGAGCTCGGTCACTTGAGTGATTTCGAGTTCGGATTCGATTTTTGGACACGACTAGCTGGAGACAGGAGCCGGTGGCGATGGATGGAGGAGGCCTACACCCAGAAATGGGTATCCAAATTATGAACACTGACTGCATGGACGATTAAAAATGTGTGAAGTGTTAAGATTATTTGTGATTGTGTTAAAAAGTTTTATGACTCATAATTTGTAATTGCAATTTTGTTAAATTATATTTGGAATTAAAATGCTTTAATAAATAAATGTACGAGTATATGTAGATATAGAATTAGGCTTAGTTTATTCACATTAACAAAATAAAGTAACGATCGTACTCTTAATCTTATTATTATTATGTACTTTAACTTTATTCACTAATGGAAACAGCGCCATTTGATCATATGCGAGCATTGATCTGACACGTTTATTTTCCGAACGAGAGGGCTGACAAAACACACGATATTTCCGGATCCGACACAAAGTTGTCGGACAAGTGTGAATAGCTTCATGTAAAATGTGCTGCCGCTACGACACAATGATAAAAAATCGTCCCAACAGACGATGTCATGGGAACAAGCTCTTACTAGTTCATTGAGTCACGCTATGAACCAAAAAAGCGTGATTCAGCAAACAAGCTGCCAAATGTAAGAAAAACTTGAAAATGTAAAGGATTCCGATCATGTTTACCGAAATTTAATTTAAATAAAGTGAGACAGAGAGAGAAAGTTGAGGGAGTATTTCATTTATAAATTTACTTCAAATAACATCAAATCGTCAATAAATTACTTGGGAAAAATAACCAAAAATGGCAGAAAATAATGTATGTCCCGCAAAATTTAATTTTATGATTTATGTTACCATCTTCATTTTTCTGCCCTTGTATGTGGAGTCGGCACATGTGTTTTTCTTACATTGTCATCTCAACACTTAAGATTTATTTTATCATTCTAATGATATTGATATTAACAGGGAAAAATTAAGGCCAAAGAAATATACATACATTTATATTAATCTCAAATAAATAAATATGTTCAATAATTTGTGTAATTATATATGTATCCATGTATATAATAATGAAAAATAATTATTTCCAGACAATCACACAACAACATCTAGCCCCGTGGTAAGCTCTTAACTTGTGTTACTAGATATCTGATATACTTAATATAATAGTCATACATATATAGATATTTTTGGAGTTTACTCCATAAGAAACGATTTGAGTTATAAGGCCCGGTATGGAAATTTTATGGGGAGTAAAATCAAGTGTTAACAAAAGTTGAGGCGTTACGTAGAAAGAGACAAACATATATATCTGTAGGATTCAACGTGTAAGAGAATGAGGTGGAATACCGTCGAAACGTCACGTTCGAAATAAGAACTTTAACGCATTTTGATTGGTTGTTTGTTGTGTCTCTGGAATGCGAGTTATCATTTTTGACATTCGAATACGCGTTCGAAAAAGTATTCGTCTAGCATTCAATTAGAATTTCTCAGTGAGTAGAGGTGAGAGTGCAAAGTTATTCAGTAAAATCATCAATATTTACAAAAAAATTTTGGCCGGACGTTTCTTTTTCACTTGGATATCGTCTTACAAAGATAGCTTTTACGTTTTTGTGCAGGGAACTAAATATATACCCAGACCAAGGAAAAAGTGCTTGCAGACCATACAAAGACTTTCACCCTCGGCGGGAATCGAACCCGCTACCTCTTGCGCCGCAAGCGGACCCTCGCCCACCGCGCCACTGAAGCAGTCAAAATATCAAAGCGTTTAGTAGACAGTCCAAAAATCAGAAACTTTAAGAACTTAACTTGAGAACTAATTGTCAATTTGGTTCTCTAATTTCACTCACGAGGGGGAGCTTATCGCCTAATCAAAAATCTGAACAAAACGGATTGCTAAAAGTTCCAATTCATTGAGTAAAGGAACCCTAAAATAAATTCTTAAAATATTTTTATGTCTCTAATTTCATAAAAATTAAACCATAACTTTTAATGAACTTATTTGCATTTTACTGCTTGGTTTCTAATTAACTTATTTCTACAGCTCTGTCGTTATTTGGAGATTAATTATAAAAAAATATATTGCTTCAGTAGCGCAACTTTGCTATCTACTACACATACTATCTATTTTTTATTTTGCAAAACAACGTTAGCTTGGGTCAGCTAGTTGTAATATAAAATAAACTTGTGGGAAATAATTTATGTCTGAAAAACAGGAATTTCCTATACATACATCTAATACATCTAATTAAAGTTTGAGGATTTTTTTTTAACATTAGATTTAAGTGATTATCTGAATAAATAACAACAAGCAGCATCATCATTTTTATAATCATATATGGATTCATACGCTTTTTTCATAAAACTTCTCTAAATAATTCAAAATATTATAACAGGCCGCAAAATACTTTTTTTTTCGAAGTGGTGTTCTTTCTTGATAAATTATTGGCACCCCTTTGGAACAAAGATATTTTGGAGATAGAGAAATGCTGAAGGCTATTTTGTAAAACGGAAAACAACGCAGGACACTTCAAGGACGGGAACAGCACGAGAAAGTTTATTATATAAGGTACTAAGTATGCCCGCGGTGTTACCTATGTCCTTTTTCAGGCCCTAGAGAATCTGCGTACCATATTTCATTTTAATTGGATCAGTAGTTTTTGCGTGAAAGCTGAATAAACAGAGTTATTTTTGCATTTATAATATAACTATGAATTAAAATTGTTAATTTTGTAAAAACAATAACGCAATAATATAGTCTCGGAAAGCTTGTTAATAACATTATGAATTACGTAATTCTTATCTGCCCAAGGGAAATGATTCAGGGAAATTAAAAACATCTACCCAAATAGCTTATTCACCTATTTTCCACAATATTGTTTTTGTTAATCTGTTGGAATGACAATTGGACCCTGGGGCTATTTTAATAAGGTGTCTCAAAAGAAAGTTCACATTTAAAAATACGATAAAAAAAATGTAAGATGTTTATTGAAAAAATGTTTATTACATATTAAAATACACTGTATGGGAATTTATTTTTTAAAAATGACATCGTCCAAATGTAAACCGTTGCGTTCACGGCATTCGTTTATTCGAGCACTAAAATTTGCTATGACGGCTCTGCAGGTATTCTCCGACTCCGACTAAATTCCCAAGAGCCAGGCTACCGACTGACACTCCCCCCGCGCCCCTCAGAATAGTTGCGTTCACGCAATAACCAAAACAAATGTGAACTTTCTTTTGAGACACCCTGTATTATTAATTTATACAATTTGTTTCCTCAAAACTTGATTCGCAATTTGGAGGGATTTTAATACGTCATAATTATATTTTTCCTAGAAATGCCATTAAAAGACCATACATTAAAAAGGAGAAACTTTTTTTTGTAATATTTTACTTGCCATTGCATGAAGTAGGTATTTTGGGAGCAAAGAAAAATTTTAAAAAGCAGGTTAGATTTTAAAATGTCTTTAATTGGTTAAGGATGTATCAATTTAGGACATTTTAGGATGATATGATGAGGATAGGATCAAAACCAGCAGGATTCCCATCAAATCAAACACAACTAAAACCGCAGATTAACATAGCATATTTCAATCGGACTCCCATCATAATGTATATAAAGAAAAATATATAAAATGGTCTTCTCCACCACTATTTTGAATGAATATTACATTTCTATGCCTATTATACTCCACTGTGCCGGAAATAAAAGGCATTGGTGGGGCAAACTGGAATAATTCGAAGATGGAATTTTTAACTGGGAAATATACGTAGAAATATACCTGGTACGTGAGCGATTATCGGGGATCGGTCACGCTTCAGATCCTCTTTATAAAAGCAAAGTCGTGGATTTCAGTAATTCTAGGGTCGATGTCTGCGATCGGGCTGTATCTACTTGGTTAAATAAATACGAAGAGGGTTTGTTTGTCCACATACTTGATCACGTGTAGGAAGCGTGATGATCCTGGATGACCTTTCAGTTTATCTCATAGCATTTATTTCCATAAAATTCTAAGGATCATTTGGCGAAGTTAGAAGAAGTTCACATGTTCAGAATAATGATTTTCCGTTCGTCACTTCAGTTCACTAAGGTCAGTTTGTTTAAAATTTAATTTTGATTTTATATGTTACCGTTTTTCGTTACATATCCACACACAACTTTATTTATACAATTAATTACGTTTTCCACAAGAAAAAGTTTATCGAAAAAACTTGAGGATTCAAAGTGGAATTGAAAACGGAGTGTAGATTTACGCAGGCGCCTTGGATCCAAGCGAAGTGAGTCGCTAGTTAGTGCCATACGTAGGATCGCGGTCCTTCTCCGGCACTTCGCGAACTCGCTTACTGGAGGCCGCACGCCCTCCGCACACGTGTCGCTCTTTCCTTGCCCTCGGAAGCCGCCTCATCTCCTCTCAAGTTGAATAGCATTAAAAAATGGGCAAATTTTCAAAAAACGAGCAATCTTCATATGAAAAACACCGCAAAAAATGTTCAGAATAATAGAATTAACCTATAATACTTACTTAAGAAACTTTACTTAATCTAAGAAATAGGAATCTTACAAAATATGCTTTACTTTTTTGAACATTATGATGGAAAGAACAACACAGCTTTTTCGTTGTGTCTTCAAATTAATACAATCAGTATAGTTATAAAATTAATTATACCTCTGGGAGAATTCAACAATATTATAATAATATGTTTGTATAAAGAGTAGTATAATAGTCAATTCTTATTGTGCCGACCCCACGTAATGTGTGTAAAGACATGATAATTATAATTAAACCTATAATATAGGTTGCCTTTTAAAAAAATAATATATTTTTCATATTATGAAAAAATTCCTTAAAATTTAAAAATTCCTTAAATTTTCTAATTTTGGTACGCTTCTCAAGAGCTTCGTCTTGGTTTCTTTGCAGAGTGTATTTGTGTAAAATGCCGGTCAATGTCCACAAGTGACTTACGGTACATTTTAAAATCCTTCTTCCTTCCCAACTGTCCTGTTAACTAAACATTAAATTCTGTCTTGCACGACACGGTGCAGCAGATATTACTCAAAATATAAGGCTAAATACTTCGACCACAATACCAAAATAATATATATTATATACAGAATTAGCTCATGTTAAACTACACAAAATTACTATTCGATTTCCCGTGTGGATCGTCCAGCAATAGGTACTAAATAAATTATTACTGAAATGATTGGCTTTCCCGAGAAAATTATTTGAAATATGCACGTGAGAATTGAGTAGCAATTTACGCTAACTGGGCTACCTAAATCACGGAACAATAAATCACGTACTCACGTAACTATAATTAAGTTTTATAGAGGCCAACAACTTAGAAACTATTTATTATTGTAACGACAAGAAACAAGCCAAAGCTTCACAGGAAGCTTCACAAAGAGCATTCTCAGCAAACTACGAGACTTCGTAAAACCCACAGTTTTCCTCGCAAGGCGAGGATTACGTACTCAAGTAAAGAACCTACCGTTCATGTCCGATGTAATAAAGAAGTCCAAATAAACGGTGTTTCTGTTCGGCCAACCGGAGTTAATAAAGTTAGGAGGCGCCATTTTGTGAACCGCTAGATTTACGTGGGCAATAGCATATAATTTATAGAAAAAGTTTATCGAAAAACTTGAGGATTCAAAGTGGAATTGAAAACGGAGTGTAGATTTACGCAGGCGCCTTGGATCCAAGCGAAGTGAGTCGCTAGTTAGTGCCATACGTAGGATCGCGGTCCTTCTCCGGCACTTCGCGAACTCGCTTACTGGAGGCCGCACGCCCTCCGCACACGTGTCGCTCTTTCCTTGCCCTCGGGAGCCGCCTCATCTCCTCTCAAGTTGAATAGCATTCAAAAATGGGCAAATTTTCAAAAAACGAGCAATATTCATATGAAAAACACCAGTAGCAAAAATATCAGTAGACAACGCAATACTGAACTTCACGGACCAATATACATATTTGGGCAAACAAATCAGCTTCAATAGAGAGAGCAATGATGCGGAAATTGAGAGACGTGTTCAAACCACTTGGAACAAATATTGGAGTCTGAAAGATATTTTCAAAAGTAATATGCCCGTAAAACTCAAAACAAAAGTTATGTCTTCCTGCCTTTTACCATGCTTAAGCGTAAGTTAGTGCCAGACCTGGAAATATAATGCGAAAACAATGAATAAAATAGTCACGTGTCAAAGAGGATTAGAAAGAAGCATGCTCAACATTAGGAAAATACAAAAAATAAGACACACAAAAATAAGAACCATTACAAAAGCCATAGATGCTCTCAAACACGCCACAAGACTAAAGTGGAAAGGGGCGAGGCATGTGGCTAGGCTGACCGACAATCGTTGGACCATTAGAGTGACGTCGTGGAAAGGCCCTAGTGGGAAACGTCCCAGAGGTAGACCGCGTATGAGATGGGAGGACGACATCAAAACAACAGCGGGTCCAAATTGGATGCAGAAAGCCAAAGATAGGAAAAAATGGGAATCTTTGGAGGAGGCCTTCACCTGCGGAGGGGTTCTTACAGAATAAATATTAAGTTTTTATAAGATTTTAGTTATTTTAAGTAAAATATGTTTAGTTTTAATTAATAGCTAGTAAAAACAGATAGATTTAGTTAAATTGTAAGAAATAAAAGGCTTTTTTATTTTTATTTATTTTATTTTATACCTGGTACGTGAGCGATTATCGGGGATCGGTCACGCTTCAGATCCTCTTTATAAAAGCAAAGTCGTGGATTTCAGTAATTCTAGGGTCGATGTCTGCGATCGGGCTGTATTTACTTGGTCAAATAAATACGAAGAGGGTTTGTTTGTCCACATACTTGATCACGTGTAGGAAACGTGATGATCCTGGATGACCTTTCAGTTTATTTCATAGCATTTATTTCCATAAAATTCTAAGGATCATTTGGCGAAGTTAGAAGAAGTTCACATGTTCAGAATAATGATTTTCCGTTCGTCACTTCAGTTCACTAAGGTCAGTTTGTTTAAAATTTAATTTTGATTTTATATGTTACCGTTTTTCGTCACATATCCACACACAACTTTATTTATACAATTAATTACGTTTTCCACAAGAAAAAGTTTATCGAAAAAACTTGAGGATTCAAAGTGGAATTGAAAACGGAGTGTAGATTTACGCAGGCGCCTTGGATCCAAGCGAAGTGAGTCGCTAGTTAGTGCCATACGTAGGATCGCGGTCCTTCTCCGGCACTTCGTGAACTCGCTTACTGGAGGCCGCACGCCCTCCGCACACGTGGCGCTCTTTCCTTGCCCTCGGGAGCCGCCTAATCTCCTCTCAAGTTGAATAGCATTCAAAAATGGGCAAATTTTCAAAAAACGAGCAATCTTCATATGAAAAACACCGCAAAAAATGTTCAGAATAATAGAATTAACCTATAATACTTACTTAAGAAACTTTACTTAATCTAAGAAATAGGAATCTTACAAATATGCTTTACTTTTTTGAACATTATGATGGAAAGAACAACACAGCTTTTTCGTTGTGTCTTCAAATTAATACAATCAGTATAGTTATAAAATTAATTATACCTCTGGGAGAATTCAACAATATTATAATAATAATATGTTTGTATAAAGAGTAGTATAATAGTCAATTCTTATTGTGCCGACCCCACGTAATGTGTGTAAAGACATGATAATTATAATTAAACCTATAATATAGGTTGCCTTTTAAAAAAATAATTATATTTTTCATATTATGAAAAAAATCCTTAAAATTTAAAAATTCCTTAAATTTTCTAATTTTGGTACGCTTCTCAAGAGCTTCGTCTTGGTTTCTTTGCAGAGTGTATTTGTGTAAAATGCCGGTCAATGTCCACAAGTGACTTACGGTACATTTTAAAATCCTTCTTCCTTCCTTCTGTCCTGTTAACTAAACATTAAATTCTGTCTTGCACGACACGGTGCAGCAGATATTACTCAAAATATAAGGCTAAATACTTCGACCACAATACCAAAATAATATATATGATATACAGAATTAGCTCATGTTAAACTACACAAAATTACTATTCGATTTCCCGTGTGGATCGTCCAGCAATAAGTACTAAATAAATTATTACTGAAATGATTGGCTTTCCCGAGAAAATTATTTGAAATATGCACGTGAGAATTGAGTAGCAATTTACGCTAACTGGGCTACCTAAATCACGGAACAATCAATCACGTACTCACGTAACTATAATTAAGTTTTATAGAGGCCAACAACTTAGAAACTATTTATAACTGTAACGACAAGAAACAAGCCAAAGCTTCACAGGAAGCTTCACAAAGAGCATTCTCAGCAAACTACGAGACTTCGTAAAACCCACAGTTTTCCTCGCAAGGTGAGGATTACGTACTCAAGTTAAGAACCTACCGTTCATGTCCGATGTAATAAAGAAGTCCAAATAAACGGTGTTTCTGTTCGGCCAACCGGAGCTAATAAAGTTAGGAGGCGCCATTTTGCGAACCGCTAGATTTACGTGGGCAATAGCATAGTAAATTTCTTCGAGCCCGTGAGGTCTCTTAGCCTGGAATTCACGTAACCAGTGCTGCACGTTATCACGTTACATTTTGGTTGAATATTTTAACTTTCACTAATAATAATTGTAAATTATTATTTCACAATTATATATAACAGAGCTTAGCTAAATATGAATCTGCCGATAATAGGTTACCGTATTATATAATAATAATCATGTAATAGTTCAGCCGGGGCGCCGATCGCCGCGGCGTGGAGCACAAATATCGAATATTGATATTATTGGCAGCAGTAACAGCTACGGAATCGCGCATATTATCTAATGATAGTCAAATAATAGTGGTCTCCTGAGATTAGCGAATATTGGTATTACTGGTAGCACTAATGGTAACGGAATTACGCATATTAGTCTATATGTGTGTGTGTGTCCTTTTTTCTTATTAGAGTGTTTGACAGGTGTTTAAATAGATTCGCTATGCGAAAACATGTAAATGGTTCATAGGTATTTTTATTTAGTGTTAGTAATAAGTTCATTAAAACTGTTTTTTTTTCCGAATAAAATAACATAAAAATAAAATACCTATGGCGCCATGAACACCGCGCGCGTATAACCTATTATTAGACAACCTATAAGGTACTGAATAACTGTACTATGATAAGTAATAACACTCATTTTACTTATATAAGTACATATATTTTCGAAGCCATCGACCTCCTAGGTTCTCTTGCCCCATCTTAGACCAATTCGTCACTTTACATAAGGTGATATTGTGGAAAAAAAAAGCCATGCCAACGTTTACCATCGAAATATATAAGATAGATTACTAAAATGAAAACAAATGTAATCAGCTATGGACTGATTTCCAACAGTGCATGCAAGCGTATAATCCATCGCGAACTAGCCCGTTAGCCTAACACGCACGCAACTGTGAATAATGAAAAAGGTTGGCAACACTAAAAGCCGATCCATTAATAAGTCCATTATTAACTCTTCCTAATTGGAAAACAAAAAAGGGATACGAGTCTCTCCTAGTAAAGTTGAATCTACAGTCAAGTGAATTCTCGTTTCCAGGAAACTGGATTAAATTTTAATTAGTACCTGGCAAACCACAACAAGAGCTAACAAAAATGTATGCAGTGAAAATAGAGAAAATTGGTTAGGTTAGGTTAATTAAGATCAATTTATTCTGAGAAAATGAGGAAGGATGGCATTATTCTCGTTTGAAGGCGAGAAGCGAAATTGGATAAAATAATTAGCTGAGCACTTACTCATCTATAAATGAACTTTACCTGATTGATCGCCTCTCTGACTTCTCCAATTATAAGTATAATTGGCGAGTAAAAACTTCCGAACCTAGAAAGCTGAAATTCGGTAGGTAGCAGCATTTTATTGCAGAATTTTACCATTAAGACTCAAAAGGGTGAATTTATAATTATGATTATGATTACGTCTATATTAAGAGTTGTAGGTTTCCCTCCTCATAACCACCCTATTTTATAAATTTATTAATATTTCTTATAAACCAAAATAGTCTTCTGCTTCACTTCTGTAACTCACATTCTTCACATACTTTGTCATCCATCACCTTTGATAGCAAAAGCCACCAAAAATGGTCACCTCTTTAAAATTGCCCTTAAAGCGGTAATGCGCACCACTCTTCCTAAGAGCACAATCATTTTCTCATTAGAATCCAAGTAACCAATCCATTTCCCAGCTGAGGGGGTCTTAAGGCAAATCATAGCTATGGCCAGGCCAAGTGAATTGGTGTAATTGAATCATCCAAGGCTTCTCGGTTATCCCAACTGTCTCCAGGGGTTTTCAGCCGATTGCGTTACAGTTCATGAAAAAATATTGGAAGTTTATGAGATCTGTTATTGCAAACAATTTTTTCACGCATTTCTGATGGAACACAAGCTTTTTTCGTAATTGCTTCTGTAACATTATTGATTTTATACTGTTCTTGTAGTTATTTTAATAGAATCGAGAAGTTTCTGTTCAAGATTCTCCAAGTTTGAAACAGAAATCTCGCCAATACGCCTGCCAAACATGACCAGTATTGGCAACCGCCTCCTTAATTAATTTTGTTTGTAATAAATAAGGCCCGAGTTAATTCAAAAAAGCATTCAAAAATGTTGGACGTGGCGCATCCTTGCTTAAAGTAAATAATAATGGACAAGAGGCACAGAGAGTATATAATCACTACGTTTTAAGAGACGGGACTAGGAAGGAAATTTTTGATCTAAGCAAAATGTCAAATCGAAGTTTATTAGAAATGAAACACCAACATAATAAATAATCTGTTAGAAGTTTAAAAGCAATGGTACCAACATAAAGATAATTTTAAACCTTAAAGAAGAAGAAGGGTATTTTAGGTTTATAGGGTTGCACTCGTACAGAATCGAGTTTTATCGATATCTATGATTTAGGTTTCTCTCAAAAATAGGTTGGACCTACATACTGAAATTGGGAACAGGGAGGAGGATACTTAGTACAAAAACAAAGTGCAAAACAAAATATTTATTTATACAATATATTATGTTCATAGTGCGTACCCATTATTTATGGCGAGATGTAAAACATCATCACATGATCATGATGATAACATGATCTATTGAATTGAATTAAATAATACATAGTATATTATAATGTATTTTGAGTTACTCTATTGCACTAGGAAACATGATGTAAAGAATGAGAAAGTAATTTTGTTGTTGAATAAATAAATAATTAACTTTTGGTATTATGATCAGATAAATCAAAGAAAATGTTCCGCTATTGCAAAGTGTGTTAAAACCGCAAATTATTTTTTAACACATCGAGATGAATCTAAGAATATGATACTCCTATAATGTGTCATTTAAATGAGGTTGACCAAGCATCATCTGAAAAAAAAGTTTAATTATATTCGGAAAAACAGCACAACAACAAATTAATTAATATTATAGTATTTAAACTCCTGATCATATTGAAGGTTAATGGTTTTAGATGCCGAGTGTTGAACTGAGGATGTGGGAGACAAATTCGTTATATTTATGTTTCAAATAAAGAAAAAAATAACAGGCCATAGCATATTATCGTGTTATAGATACAATTTTGAAATGAGGCTTATGTCCTATATTAAAAATGATGATGAATAATTCATATTTAATTTGTAGCATAGAACCATTTAGGTCTGGTGGACTTGCAATTTTGTGGTATGAAAATATATCGATGATAGGCGAGCAAACAAAACGCCTATTGTTTACAGAAGCAATAAATAACATATTGGTAAATGTACTCACCGATCTTCATCCAGGGCAAATATTTGGTATATAAGCTTTATGACTTCACTTGTCTGCTGTATGAGTTTCTTGCAAATTTCGCATCGAATAGAATTTTTATGAATTGTTTTGTTCTTCATAATTTTCACAAATTTGCGGTCTTAAATGACAATTAAAGGGTAAGTACTAGACTGATAGGTGACAAACTGACAATGATCCATGAAGAATAAAACCTATTTAACAAGAAGAAGAAGAATAATAATACCACTTATCTCAGAAGTAGCAGTTACAAAAAGATTTGCGAACCACTAAAGCGTATTTAATATTTGGAAGTATTATAGTCGCGATTAGTTTTATTAAGTTGGCATTTTTTTTATTAAGGTGGCAATTTTGTCAAAGCAATGCCTTATGCCAAATTTTTATGTCAGATTCTATCATAGACACTTGCACCAGCCTGAAGAGGCACTTCATAAAAAAATAATAATAACAATATGGTCTGTCAACATCCCTTCACAGATGATGGTCACAGAAATGATGGGCATTTTCATATTTGTAATTTGATGCACGGACGCCATCAAATAAAAGAAGAAGAAGAAGTAATTCGATGTCTCGTAAGTTTTAGGTCGATTGTGTAGATAAAAAAATCTATTGTCATCTGTTTGTTGAGCGTATTTTTTATAACTATTAAAAAACGTAAGCTTGTACAAAGATCTGCGTACCCAGTACACTGAAACTTTTCATATCATAAGCTGGAATCCTTTGATGCTCTCTAGCGCACAACATCTGCAAACTAAACCAAAAAAAATGTTCCGGCGAGTGCTCCGCTTACCTAATCTTACAGGAGTATTCATATGGAACATTTAGCTATGTTAGCAAAACGAAAAATTCACTGAGTAATATCCGATTTATTGAACATACTTTGCGAATACGCCATAAAATTTAATTCGGTATTTTCAGAATTGATTATCGTTCGTTTTAGAGTTAGAGTCTCTTTACAGATATACAATTTTGATTGCGTCGGTACAAGTGCGAGCAAGCTTTACTTGCTATTTACTGAACTTGGAACATAAAAAGCTTTTTAGGTGTTCTCTTTGTATTATTTGCACATTTAGACACTGCATAATACTTATATAAATCTAAATTTAAAATTTAAGTACAACCCCTGATCCTGTTGCCCTAATTTCCTTAAAAGTAAAACACCATAAAAGTAGTTTGTAATGTGCACGCGATGCGCTTTCATTAGATACCCCACACGAGTATATTTGCAGATTTTCGGTTTTCCTTCCCCACTCTCACCCCCATAACTTTTTAACGGCACATAAAACATATCTAAGAACACTCGAGCCAAAATCACCTTTCATACAAACAAAACTTAATTGAAAGACCCAGACAGACAGACAAACACGTCTAACACCCCTCTTTTTTGGTCGTGGGTTATACTTATAAACGAAGAACTCAAACAGCATTATTTGTAAAAAAAAAATCTCTGCTAACAATTTACTCGATCAGATGAAGCCATGACGTGGTCTCGTGATATGATGTTGCCGTTTTGGCCAGAACTTTGGACAGTACCTTTTAATAACATTCTAGTTAGGGCTCCACGGTTTAAAAAATATTTTTATTTATATTTGGGCAATAATGAGTTACCTAGTATGTTTAATTTGAAACATTTTCCCAAAAACATCCAACATCCGAATACTGTCAAACTAGCCCATTTAATGGCAACCCCAACGGATTTTCTTAACGCGAAGAATTTATTTATTAAGTTCATGGCATTAATTCCTTAAGTCGGGGGTCTCAATATTATTTTATTAATTTCAAACAACATTTTAGCCGTTTTTGATTATTTTTCGAAGAAGACGATTTTCAGCTGAAATAAGGAAAAGATAATCATGATGGATTATTAATAAATATCACAGATTATTATTGCTTCTTATATCTGCCGATTTATTTTTAACCTCATCATCATCACACTATTAACGTTTCGAACTTCTCTTAATTCACCACGCTGGCCAAGATCGGGTTGGTGAATGTCACATGTCCTCCAAACTCTTTTAAGTTTCAATAAGAAAAATCCAGTGGTGCGTGGATTTGTTACCTATTGTCTTAATAATACCTATAGCGAGCGCTACTGATTTTATTTTTCTACGGAAATTGCTTTGTATTCTTTGGAGGCTTTGTGTTATTGTTTCAATGAAACCTTCCAAGAATTCCTTATCACCGCAAAAATTCAATTTTCATTCAAACGTCTACCCAGTGACTCACCTACATATCAAAACAGACCCCTTTTTACATCATTTTATTAAACATTCCTACGAGGCTTTAGGTAAACAATGCCTTATTTATAGCCCCTGACGTGGGACTATGAATAAAGAGGACCAGGTATCTATGCGTGCGTGTGTGTGTAGCCTAGGTATACAAAGTTCAAGGATGATTCCTCGGGGAGATAAAGTATCAGTGACAGGTTTTGGAAGGACTTCCTTGTACATTTAGCCTCGGTATGCCTGGGTGATTATAAGTATTTCTTAGTAGAGCAAATAAACTTTACTGGCTTATACAAAGATTAATCAAAGACGAATGTCATCATCATCATTTCAGCTTTAGACGTCCACTGCTGGACATAAGCCTCCAAGTCCTTTGTTCGTGGTATCAGAAAATTTATTCAATAGTGCTATATCTCACTTGGAATTAATGTTAATAAATTATAATAATTAGGTCATTATTATTATTTTTTTGTAACAAAATGATTTATTTATCTTTGTAATTAATAATGTTTTAAATATTTGTTCTCTAATTTAATGTTTGTTTTTATGTAACTTGGGTGTGTGGCTAATAATATTAAACAGAATAACAAAATGCTTAGATGAACAGGAACCACGAGAACAAGCTGGTTTCAGGAAAAAATTCTCGACAATGGACCATATATACAGGTAGTTACACAGATAATAGAAAAGGCTAACGAATATGGAATCACGCTGTACCTGTGCTTCGTTGATTACACAAAAGCATTTGACTCCTTAGAACATAGAGCAATCTGGACCACTCTCTCAGGCCAAGGGATTGATGAAAAATTCAGGAATTTAATAAAAAACATATACTCGAAATGCCAGAGCTGCGTCAAGTTGGAGTGCGAAGGTACAACTTTTCCTATAAAAAGAGGAGCTCGCCAAGGAGACCCGCTCTCTCCTAAGATTTTTACAGCTGTGCTTGAATCTGTGTTTCAGCAGCTTCATTGGGAGACGAACGGAGTAAATATTGATGGTGAATTACTTAGTCACTTACGATTTGCAGATGACATTGTAATATTTGCTAAAAATGCAGAAGAACTCCAAAAAATGCTTACAGAACTAGCTCTAGAAAGTGAAAAAGTAGGATTGTTTATGAATTCATGTAAAACCAAGATTATAACGAACGGAATCATCGATGACGTCGAAGTTCTTGGCAAGAGTATTGAGTTTGTTAAAGAATATATATATTTAGGACAACTTGTTTCCTTTAACAGCTCTACCAGAGGCGACATAGAAAGACGAATAGCATTAGCATGGAAAAAGTACTGGGGATTAAAAGAATTCATGAAAAATAAAGATATTCATATAAGTATTAAGAAAAAAGTATTTGACGTTGCAATACTTCCATGCTTAACGTATGGGTGTCAAACTTGGGCGTTACGGCAAGTGGACGAGCAAAGTTTAGTTATATGCCAAAGAAAGATGGAAAGAAGTATGCTAGGAGTCAAACTGTCAGATAAAATAAGAAATACTCTTATAAGAAAGGAAACAAAGGTGACAGATGTGAAGACCCGAATCAGACATTTAAAATGGAACTGGGCCGGGCATGTATGTAGAATGGCTAACGATAAATGGACAAAACGAGTAACAGAATGGGTACCCCTGGAAGGAAAAAGGAAACAGGGAAGACCAAAAAGAAGGTGGAGCGATATTTTATGAAAAATAGGAGGACCAGCGTGGATGACAAAAGCGAGGAATAGAGAAGTTTGGAAGAGATTAGGGGAGGCCTACGCCGCTGAGGCGACTATTGCAGAGGAAAGTGATCATGGTGAAAATTAATAATAGAATAGTAGATAGTTGTTAGACAAGTAAGTTTGTCAATGTATTTTATTTTGTACTGCATTAGAATAAAGGCTTTTTTTATTTTTTTTTATTTTATTTTATTTTTTATAACTTGGGTGTGTTCTATTGAAATTAATTTAATTTACTTGTTATTTTCCATTGTCGCATTGGTGTTAAACTGTAATGGCAATGTAAAAGTGTTACTTAAATAAATAAAATATTTATAAAAAAGTTAAATACGACCCATTATTCAACTTTGACTAAGTCATCTTGTTGGTGGCCGTCCGACGATGCGCTTACCAATCCGCGGCCTCCATTCTAGAACTTTCCTGCCCCAACGGCCATTATGTGGCCTGCCCACTGCCACTTCAAAGAGAGAACGGATCTCTTCATACCTATATACTCACATAATATGCACGTTGACCCCTTTATAATATGAAAACCTTAGGTAGGATTCTAATAGCTCACATCGGTGGGGCTACGCTCGCCGACGCCCTTACGGTTATGGTTGCATAAACGAGCGAGCATACGTCGCTTTTAGACTTGAGCAGGTTGGAGGAAATGTGCCAATAGGATACGATTATAACTTTAGGAGCTGTTTATAAAATACCAACTATTTTCTTTACGGCCTTGTAAGTGCGCTCCGATGCGTATGTTGAACATAAGGTTACAGGATCGGTGGACTTGTTCAAAAATAAGGAAAACAACAAAAGTAAGAGACGTACTAAAAACAATAAGAAAACAAAAATGGACCTGGACTGGCCATATAGTGAGAACACTTAAAGGGAAATGGACGAAAGATATAATAGACTGGTATCCCAAAAAACGGGAAAAGGCAACGAGGGCGACAAATCAAACGATGGGAAGATGACTTACCAAAGGGATGGAGAAGGATAGCTCGAGACAGAAATGAATGGAAGAGACTGGGGGAGGCCTATGTCGAAGGACAACCTGACCAACAAACTGGTTGCTAAAAAATTATTAAATTTTATATTATTATTATTTTTTAACTTTAATGTAAACTTAGATGTAACATAGCATAAGCAAAATGTAATAATTATGGTCAGTGAATAAAGGCTTTTATTATTATTATAAGTGCGCTCCGATGCGCACCGATGCGTGCCGGTTGGTGTGATTCCTTTCAGGTATGTGTAGCAGACTCTAATTCAGTCCACCGTGACACCGGCTTTCTTTGTTTCAACTTTATGAAATAAGGCTATTTCCACAAACAATAACTACGTCAAAGCCAAACTCCAACTTGGTTCAAACTGTACAAATACTAGAATTACAACTTACTTCCAGCACAAAATAATTATTAGTTATTTGGCAAAGTTTCCACAAATAACAAGATATATTATTAAAGGAAGGAAGAGGGATAAACATTAATCCATACTCATTAGCGCGTAGTAGTATTGAACAAGATGTCGTCTAAAACGTCTGGCTTTTACCATTAAAGTACAACATAAAAATTACATTAATGATCTCAAACAATATGCTGGTAAATGTTGTGGACGCTATGTGATTTATTTATATGAAATTCAATATAAATTAAGAGTGTAACCTACCAAGTGGCAATATGAAAATAGGTAAATTGAAATTAACTCAGGTAGGCAGGTACTTATTTTTCCTTGTTGAGCAAACATTTTTGCACGACAAATTATTACTGCATTATTGTAATAAGATATTTATGTTAAGGCCACACCACAGATTTTCCGGAAAAGGAAATGGGTTTTTACCTAGGAAGTCTGGCTAATCCGACACGACGAGCCAAGCACATTGACTCTTAAATACTATGGTAGCTCATAGATTCTAAAAGATTCAAAATCAAAATGTCTTAAAAATTGGTTGACGTAAAAAACAGTCAATAATCTTTACTTAAAATTAAAAAAAAACGATTTCAGAATTTTAGTTCGTGAACGACTCAGCAAAAACATGACGTAGAACACACGCGCGAAATTCACCTTTCATACAAAAAAATACAAATTTAAATCGCTCCATCAGTTCGGGAGCTATGATTCGGGAGCTAAGACAGACGACACGTCCCATACAGCACCCATCTTTTTTGTCGGGGATTAAAACACAGTCCAGCTAAGGGAGCATTTATTAAATTTATGAGACGAAATCTCAATTTTTTGTTCGTTTATCAATATCATACAGAATACGAAGCGATCTGAGCCAGTTCGTTACTGACACCAAAAACAGGATTTTTATTAAATGCACGATAACCCGTGCAATTTTTTTTTTCAAATAAAATTGATTGGTATATTGTATGATACGAAACGACTGGCATGCTCGCCAGTGAAATTAAATATTTGAAATTCTTTTGTAGGACGAGAAAATCGGATTGTTGTGAAAGTTACCCCGATTGGTTCTAACAGTGGCAAACACACATTCAATAAAATTAAAAATCTTTGAAGCATTTTGTAAAATGAATAAACGGTCGCATATTTTATTAGATTGAACTACGAGTTTAGTGAATAAGCTTTATACTGCAAGATATTAAATAAATTCGATAGGTATAGTTTTTACATGTCATAAGAAAATTTTATTCATAATTATCTTCTTAATATACCAATTGTATTCTTGGTTCCGAACCACTCTATTAAATAATATATATATATATATATCGCTCGCTAGTCAACATTAACGTTAGAAAAAACCTTTAAAACAGAACCTCTGAAGAAAATACGAATAGTATTCAACCATAAATATACCCGAGAGGAAGAATTTGCCTAATTAGGCATTCCTTTGTCTTTGAAATAACCGCTTGAAGAAACTAGGAATTTATCCGACGCCTCATAGTCAAAGGATAATAATTAATGTATTTTTACCACGTTAACAAAATACGTGTCATTTTGTTTAAATTGCAAGGAAATTTGAAAGTTTTCTATCGTAGAATTAGTAAAATAATGATTGCACAATTCTTTTTAATAGCTTAGTTTCGTTTTAGGTTCTAACCGATATACATATTTATTTATTACCTACCTCTAATTCACGTTTGTGCCCCTAATAACATAATAAAATCAGCTTTATTTATTTACCTATAAAAACCAGACAGAAGAGCATTCCCAAGTAAAGCACATCAAATATATCTCAAATAAACAAATTAGAACAATCCACTGACAAAAATTTAAAGTTCTTAGATATAGACATATGGTATAATGTCACATTGTAAATCACAAATATAACCTTCAGTCAGGGCTGTCAGATCGTCAGTGCATCCGGTCATCCACGTTAACACTTGAAACTCGAATGCTACATAATTATTATCATGTTCCATTCGAGTTTGTGATGGTATTGTTTGAACTCACAAATAAGTTGTATGTTACTGAACAGCGCTTTATGGACTTTTTGAAAGATAAAACGATTTAAAACGTGATTCTAGAAAAAAATATTAAGTAGGAGTGTTGAAACTTAAATTTTCTAAATTACTGAACAAACGTTCTTAACTAACTTAATTCTAGCGCAAATACTATTTTCTCATTAAAGTAACACCACTCAAATTCAACTGGCTTAAAATTCTTCATTTATAGACATAAACTTTCATGATTTAATTAAATTAACTTTTAGTTTATTTCACAGCTAAAGTTAAATTAACGTTAAACCCACACACCTTAATAAAGAGTTAATATTGTTCTCGATTAATTAAAATTAAATAATAAATAGATATGACTGCCTCGGTGGCGCGGTGGGCGAATGTCCGCTTGCAGAGCAAGAGGAAGCGGGTTCGATTCCCGCCGAGGGTAAAATTGTTTGTATGTTCTGCAAGCACTTTTCTCCTTGGTCTGGGTATTTAATATGTATAATAAAAATATCTATATTATGTATGTATATTATATTAAGTATATCAGATATCTAGTACCCGTAACACAAGCTTAGAGCTTACCACGGGGCTAAATGTTGTTGTGTAGATTGTCCGGAAATATTTATTTATTTATTTGAAATAGGAGCATAGCTGTCTGCTAGGCTTATAATTAGTATATCAGATAAACTTAACTTTGGTAACTGTTATTGTTTGTCTCAAAAACAACGAGGTCGTTATTTTTAAATAACAGCAAGCATTTTTAAAAACAAATAATTTGATAAATAATTTCTAGTTTCTTACGTGTTAACTAATACTACATATAAAATTATATTATTACGGGTCATGAAATGCAGCCTGGTAAACAGAGGAATGGGCAGAGAGCCGTCCCACACCCAAAGATCTAGATTTTTGCCATAGAAAACCATATTATATATTATACCATATTTTTCAATGACAATTCTGCATCATTGACAAAACTGTTATTTGTTTAATTGGTATATTGTTAGGATATGCAAAGTGCTAAGTGGCTGTTTAATTCGTTGTCCAGTACGTTGAAATTTCGCATTTTGTTTAGTTTTTTACTGAAGTTCTAGATTTGCTTCGCGAAAATTTAAAACTGAGTTTTGGCAGTAACTTAGCTGCGCATATTTACAAGGAAATGGTATCATCATCGTTTATTATAATAGGTAATATGTATCGGAATCGTTCCTTGTAATTTTATTAACAAATAAATCGTATTAATTTTTATGAAAAAATATGTTTTTCGGCCATTTTCCCACGTGCTTCAGAGCGGAGGAGTTAACACTTATGTTGCGAAACCTTAAAACTCTCACTCTAAAACCCAAATTCTACATAATATATATACATTACATAGTGCTAAAAAGCCATTATATAAACAAATTACGAGATGACAAATATTTTTTTTCTTATTAAAAAAAAACAAGTAAGTAACTCCAACTATTCTATAACAGAATAATTTTGAATTTTTCAATATACTCCGCTAAATGTTATCCCCACGAGTTGATTGAGAAAACTCGTTTTCGTCGAGAAAATACTGAAGTCTCCTAAAAACACACACGTTTTAGATAAGTTTGGATACAAAGATACTTGAACGAACTGAAAACAGATTACGATCTTAATTCAATACTGTTTTTTCGTCTTTTTTCCTAAAGGTTCTGATTGTTTCATTAGGTACGTGAAGTTGTAAAAGAGGATTTTTCGTCAGAATGCATTTTTTCTGTTTCCGATCATTTTAGAATGTATTTCCGTGCGCGTATTAGTTAAAAAATATTGTCCACTAGCTGAGCTCGTGAATTGTTCCTCGTGGAATAGTGATTTAAAAATTTCATGGCATTTTTTCTACCAGTCTATTGTTACCACAATTAATTTTCCAAATTTTAGTAGCTTTAAAATCTTGCCACATATTTTATTTATACCTAATTAAAATCTTAACAAATAAAAAAAAGTAGAAAGTTTAAAATGTTTTTAATTTTAAACTTTCAACTTCAGCCAACCATTTTTAATGCATTTTGTCACAAGATAAACTCAGATAAGACATGTTCGTACGAAATTTCAATCCAATCGTTAAAATAGTTATCGTGTGAAAGTGATACAGACAGAGTTACATTAGTTTCTAGGTTTTTTCTGTTCACGTCCGTAAGTGGTAACCCTATGAATCCTTACACGTGACCTCCGGGTGGTGCTAAGAACAGGCTTCGGCCGCGGCTTGTCACCAACCTCCGGGCTGGGCCAATGTGAGATTTTTTCGTGTTTCGTAATGTGTCCCGGAGAAGCCATCTACCTACTAGGTCTTTATGACCCATCTTAGACCACATCGTCACTTTCCATCAGGTGAGGTTGTGGTCAAATGAAGGCTTATCTAACATAAAAAAATCACATATCAATATATGTAATGTAATTATTATTGTGTACTAATGTAATTGGTTTCGTAATCGTGTTAGTATACTTAAATAAATAAATAAATGTAAGTATGTATTAGTAAGAATTTGCGTTTTTATTGATTACTAGTAGTCAAAGAAGTACCTACCTAAATAAACACAAACCTCTTATAAGTATTAACACTTGAAACGGAACAATTAGTTAATGATTTTTGACATTTAGCGGTAGGCAAGTGTTAATAACCATGATAATTTAAAAAGTTAGACGTGTTAATATAGAAGTAAGAATTTAATTTACGTGCCTAGCGCGACGACATGCTTGGGTCGTATCTCGCAGGCAGTGATAAATGGATGGTATTGAGAAATATCGCTGCCTGATGCAAAGTATTGGCAGAAACTAGTAACATATATATTTGTACCTCGACAACGGCTGGCACGAAGATGGATATACTTAATTACAATTTACAGCGAATTCATGCTTTCATGTAAAAAACTTATTAGCCTTTATAATGATTGTAATAGTGTTGCAGCATCTTTATTTTAAAGAAGCTCCATTAAAAGTTAACGGTTGTTTTAAGATAGTCGTAACTCTGGTCTGGTAGGGGTGTTTAATATGTAAAATAAAAAATATCTATATAATAGAGAGCTTACCACGGGGCTAGATGTTGTTGTGTGAATTGTCTGGAAATATTTATATTTAACTTCATTAGCAATAAATTATTTCGTTTACTGCGTTACGTTTATACCCACAATATAGACCTGTCAAATTGCTATCTAAAATTGCTGAAGCTGAATAAATGCAAGGTTCTATAGAGTAAGCGTTTTAAATTACACTGAATCTAATAAATTCAATTAATTGAGTAACCCCACAGACTGTGGCCCTATAATTTATATTCTGTTGTATTTTAATTCCCATTCCATTTTTCCCCCATTTTTGTTTTCATCATACTGAAATTTACTTTTCGGTTACTTTCTTATAAATTCACAGTATATTTACTACCTGGACGATATTTTAACCAGTTCTTAACACAGCCGATACTAATAATAATATAACTCTTTATTACACACAAAGATAAAACAATACGAAAAGGGACTTAAAGCTAAATACAAAAATGCGTAATGGGCGGCCTTATTGCTTAAAGCAATTTCTTCCAGACAACCTTTGGATGAAGAGGAAAATGCACAGAAAACAACAGGATACTTTTCTTGTCAAAGTCACAAAAAAGAAAATACATTGGGAATAACATTACTTTATATAAAAAATAGTATTAGCTGATGTAATACTATTAACTAAAAATAAATACTACAAAAATTCTAACGATCGGTAGGTATGGTAGGGCTTAAATAACGTGTTATGTTATTATATCAGTCTCCAAACACCTAGTTATGGTATAAGCTCTACTGAGTCTAGAAATAGATAAGTTGTGTGAAAGTAAGAAAAATATTTACCTTCTGTGATTCTTACCAAACGGAAGTGTTTTCTCTACAGCCGTAAAATGACCAATTTTGGACATGACCTTCCCCTAATAAGACATACATCGTTTCGGTACGTTACGCGATAATTTCATAGACTCTCATTTTCAAGGACTGGTTAAAATGTCGTTTAGTGAGAACATCGTCTAGGGTTTATATGAATGTGGCCAAAAGTAATAGAAAATGGGGGAAACATGTAATGGGAATTAAAATACAAGAGATAATACATTTTGTGGTGTTAATGGCTACAGTCAGCCCAGAACACATAAATCAAATTTGAATCGCGTGGTTTTTGCACAAAGTTTACAAAAGCAACATTTTACAATGAACTGGTTTACAAAAATAACAAGAACAAATCGAATACAAATTCAAAGTTGTAAAATCCATATTAACATATTAACTATTTTCAGCCAGGCAATCGTTAAATCGAAAGCACTCTGAAAGCCAAACCACTCAGTCCTAATCTCGTTTACCTTTAATTTGGTAAATGGTCCCTATCAATGCTTATTATGGAACTTGTAACCAAATACCTATCTAAAGAATTTACGGTGTATATTTTATAAAAAGTTTCCTGTACGCCAGCTTCCAGCATCCTTTTGGATACATTGTATCCCTGAACCTACGCCTACAGGTAACTTTTTGCACGATTCGCAAAACGGGTATTCATTAAAAAGTTTACTTTTGTACCTGTATTATGGAAAACAAACCATGTTAGCTGAGTTTTGATGATGTAATGCTTCTATTTAGTACATAAAATATAAATAATTGACATCCTATTTAAACCGAGATACAAAAGTACAAACTAAACAATTTGTACTTTTGTTCGTGAAAAATTTACAGTTACCGGCTTCACAAACAAACATTGGCTTATTGAAGTGGCAGGAAGAAAGTATGACATTTTGGTTTGAAAAAATCTCAACTGGAGATCGCATTTCAGCAAACGCAACGTAGGACTTCTTCTGACTATGTTGATGGATAGAAGATTTGACCGTAAGTTCAGATTTTAAATCAAAACTCTGAAAATGTATGGCAAAAACTGGGACGATAAAGCTTAAACATTTGTCCATATATTAGACTACCTAGTAACAAAACTCATATTATAGAAAATTTGAGGTCGGGAATTATAGCATAATATAAAGTTTGGTTTCCATGTCTGAGAGGGTCTTCAATCACTGCCAAACCCTTTGGGTGGTATTGGATCCGCAAAAAACTGCTTAGAAATCCTGACGCGGTCAATATTTGCATGATAGATACTAAAGGTCGGAAGCATTTTGTATTTTAAAAGTGCCAGAGCACGAATAAAAATAGATTTCTCCATTTCGTGTGAAGTAAGGTGCATTATCTGAATTCATTAAAGTGATACGTTTAACAATTCGTGATTTCAGCAGGTCGGGCGTCGACTGCTGGACGATGATACTTAATATTCATAGAATTTAAATTATTTTGCTTAGAAGCCGCAGATGAACTTCCTGCCTTGAATCTGTGGGTTTGAACAAATCATTAATTCATTATGTTGATGGGCATCTTACGCTTAGATCGCAGATTCGCTGTCTCACAAGAATATTTTCACCATCTATCTGTTCCCAAATGTCATTCATTTATGGCATTGCGCGGGCCATGTAGCGCAAAGAACAGATGGCACTTGGGGTCCGAAAACTTCTCGAATAGAGACTAGGAATCAGCAAGCGCAGCGTATAACCAATTAGGAGCACTTTGTATAGAGGCTAAGTATTTATGCAGACCTCTTCCAACCAAAATAACTAGGAATCTTTAAAGTAGGCCTTAGCCAGACAAGCGATTCGGATATACAGCTTAAATTCTATAGTGACCGCATAATTTAATATAAATTCTAATGGAATGTTCGACCCACCTCGAAGCGGTTGCTGGAGCTATTTAATATTTTCGCGGCATAGCACCAAACCACCAAACGCATCAGTTACTGTACAGTCGTGTTAACCCACTATGCAAAAGCTGCCTACAGCTTCAACGGTACGCTATTATCCTATTATAATTATCTTATGTTGATGTACTCTACGAAATGCTATGTAAGCCAATAGTAGGAGCTTAAATGCCAGTTAAGTCCGCTTCACTCCGATCTGTGTCATCGCCAAATCTCTTTTAAATTGAGCCCTGCGGTGCCTCTGCCACAAAAGGATAGTTTTAATCTCCTCGTTTCGTCTTTTAATCAGCGTTTCTGCTATTTGATTACAATTGTTTGGAACTCTTTTCAAGCGAATAGATTAACATGCAAAATCATTAATGAGAAACTAAGATCTTTTTTTTTAACCCATTTTGTCCTTATAAAGAGATCTTAAGGAGATCTTATACGTAAATATTTTCGGACTAGTCTAGTCACACAGCCTCACCCAACTTCAAACTAAGCAGAGCTTTAACTATTTGTATTAATAAGGTTTACTGAATACTGGATTAATATACTAGATCGTCAATATTCACTTTAGCTATCAACCAATGTCGTTTAGATCTATGTTAGGACAAATTATAAATACAATATGAACATAATAGACTTAAAACGTAATTCTGATCGGAATTCAAATGATACGATATATTGAAAGCTTAGTCTCTAAATTTTGAAAATAAAAGCTTGTTATGTTAGAACCGATTATTTTAAACTGTATATATCGTTAAAGATATGTATAAGTTCATATTATTATATACCCTGTTAAATAATAAACTTTAAATATTTACAGAACGAGGTGCAACCATGTACGCACTCCTAAAGAAAACAAATAATCTCCTTTAACAGCGTAACATCTAATTTGTGACTAGGATATTTCAAACATATTCCGTCGTACCATCTTATCACTCGAAAATACTCGATTCATTCGAACGATCAAAGAAACCAATTCCCACTCCAGATATATTCAAATAAAATCGGGTATCAAAAGAAATGAAAGCCTATCTGAGCTCATCAGTTTACTTAATTTAGGTGTTCTTCACGTATTGGAAATGTTTAGGGGGCCCGCCCGGAACGCGTCTATGGAGGAAATAAGATAACTTGTACCAGCAGCATAATGCCACGGTAATACTATCTATACAGTATTCCAACTTCATGCAAACGGTTGAAACTCGAGCCAAACAACTTCATTGCACATTTTATTCCATTTACTCTATTGAACTTAATTGTTTACTATAAATTATAATGTTCATAAAACTAGATGGAAATTCAAACTAGGCAGATGTAATTACAATGCTGTAGGCGGGCGGCCCTATCGCATGATCACAGCTGTAGGTATTGGTAATTATTTCCAAGTCTCGTTCCAAGTTAGAATACTGTACAGATAATATTACAGGTTGATTTCCAAGAGAATGTAAAGATCTATATTTAGAAAAAGGATTTGAAACACGTGAAGGCACATTTGATTGTTTAATGTCTATTAATAGATTCAATGAAATACCAATTAAATCAAATTATTCGAGCGAATTTTATTCGATAATAATGTATGGTAGTCCCTATAAATATTAAGGTATGTTATTATTTTAAGATTAGTATTTGTAGATATAGCGGCAACAGATGTACATCGGATATTATTATTTCAGCTATATCCCATGAACCGTGGAAATAGCTATCACGGTGAGTAGCTATTACAGATGGTGACAGACAGACAGACGAACGGACAGCGGAGCCTTAGTAACTGAACCCTAACAATGGCATTGAGAAAATGTAATATTTCCATTTAATCTTCTATGTTTCTATGAAAATAATAGTCTTGACTTTGACTTACACTTTCAGAAGACTAAAGATTAAATAGAAACCTGTCAAATCGCTACATAAGCTCCTTTTGTGAAAAATGAGCTTTGTTGTGAATTGACTGGTGGCAATTATAAACAAATATAATATTTCAATGTAATACAATTATAAATAAATTAGTACAGTCGGAAAATTATTAAAGCGTTTAATCAACTGAATTGTGGTTTGATGTTTGAATTGTGTATAACTTAAACTCACACGAACAAACACATATAGAAAGACCAAAATAATGATATTTTATTTGTAAATGTGGAAAGTTTTAATTGAATACGATACGAACAACATCTGCTGTTTCACTAAAATACATTTATTTCTGCTGTTTAAATCAATAAGTATCTTATGTAATCTGGGCTTTTACTATGTAGAATAATATATTAGTTGAAATGTATTATGTATATGCAAGTTACCTATTTTAACACACAAATTGAAGAAGGTAGGTATAGTTAACTTCAAAGTGTATGTGTGTGTGTGTGTGTGTGTGTGTGTGTAGTCGCGTTGGCTAAGTGGGAGCACACTCGACCTTATTTCCGTAGGTCGAGGGTTCAAATCCCGCCATGCTCCTCTGGATTTTTAACCATCGACCAAAAAAGAGGGGTTCTATAAGTTTGACGTGTCTGTCTGTCTGTCTGGGACATCATAGCTCCCGAACGGATCCAATTTCAATTAAGTTTATTTTTGTGTGAAAGGTAAGTTTGGCGCGAGTGTTCTTAGACATGTTTCATGAAAATAGGTTTTGCCGTTTAAAGGTTATGGGGGTGAGAATGGGGAAGGAAAACCGAAAATCTGCAATTATACTCGAGTGGGGTATCAAAAGAAAGCGCATCGCTTGTAAAATATTACGGTGTTTAACTTTTATGGAAATTGACATTGGAATCGGGGGTTTATCTTAAATTTAAACTTAGATTGATCTTCTTGAAAAATGTATGTGCATTGTGTGCTTTATAACACGTGCTTTAAAGATGTAGGCAAAAAATCGTGAGGAAACCTGCATGTTTTGAGAACTTTAAAGAGCTTGAAGGACATGTGTGACATTCACCAACCCGCACTTGGCCAGCTTTGTTATTCAATGAGATAGTTTATGTTGTTAACTAATAAGTTATTTGTTGTTTTTCTTGGTTCTTTGAGAAAACATCTCAATATTTATATTAGAAAGGCTCATTATTAAAATAGTCATAAAGTCGACGACCTCAAAAGTTTACGTATTTATTTAAATACGTCATAAACAAACAACATAATAAAATGCTTATATTATGATTCGATTAACTGATATTATTTACAAAAAATATACACTTGAGTATATTAGGGTGTCCACAGCACACCGCGAGTGCTCACGAGGTTAAAACCGCGCGAGTGATGAAGGGTTAATAGAAATAGCACAATTCAATTTGTAGATTGGCCAATTTCATTCAACTTCATAAATTAGTTTCAAACGGCACTTCACGCTATAAATAATACAGATCTTGGCAAACCCCTGAAAGTTGGAAGTCGGACACCCAAGATTTAAGGTTTTACTTATAATATAATAAGTTATATAAGTACTTGTACCGTGCTTAGAAAATGTATATAACATGTAAAAGTTTGGAATGATGTTCCTAATACCGCGTGTGCTTCAAGATTTTAAAACTTATGAATTCTGTCATAAGTTTACCTGTTGAAGATGTTAACTTAATTTGTTCTTTAAAATAGTAGATTATTATAGAGGTATAACTGAATCAGCTGTACAGTAAAAAAGGTCCACTTGCAATTTAAAGAACAGCTTTTGATTCTCGGTAAGGAACAAGTATGCTCAAATTGTCATTGCGAGATCGAATCAGAAGTGAGGAAGGAGTACATAAAAGAACGAGGGTCACGAACATAGCTGATTGGAATATCCACCTACTAGATTAGAAGACGATGCTTTAAAGGTAGTTTAAATAAGATTGTTGACTATACACAACCAAGCAACGCATTGCAGGGTTTCACAGCTAATGTGGTAATTAAATTAGAAAGCAGCGTGAGTTTCATATGTTTTCTAGCTTAGCCTCAATGTTGTTTGAGGCTAAGCCTTTTGACCTGAAAATGAGTGCTAACATGTGAAAAGACTTATTAAGACGTATCCTTTTTTGCGCCATACCAATAACAACTATTGCCTAAATAAAATTTCGTTTAAATAAATAAAATCACTAATGTCTGGCTGCAATCCTATTTCCGATTTCCAATTTTATGTGATTTATCACAAACTGAAATGTTAATTTTGACCATTATGTAAAGTGAACGAGCAGGTAGATACTATATTACCTGTTGCTTACAATAATTAAACTATATTAATTACGACCTGAAGTAAAACTATCAAAACCACTGACCTGCATTGATTGCTAAAGTTGCATAAGTTAAATAAACTTACTTGGAAATTTACCTAGTTAGTTTGCAGGGTGCTAAGTCAACGGTATGTATAAATTGAGTTAGCGGAGGTGGTGGACACTTCGTCTTATATATTATATACAGTATTGTCTGAAGTCGACTATTTGCTTATCGCGAATATTCTACGCTTTGTTCGTAGGAATGTTTACTGGGATTGAGCATTTACGCGTGACAATTCGTTAAACCTTGCGCTTACTCTTTATTGAAATGTCATTTTGAGCACCCCTATTTACTTTCTCACTGTTGGGACACTGGGACTTCTCTATTGACGAGAGAGATTAGGCCTTAATGCACCACGCTGTCCAAGTGCGTTTTGGTGAGTGATATAAATAATGTTCTTAAAACTCGTCAGTGTTTGGAGGTTTTGTCTGTTTACGTCCGTAAGTGGTAACCCTTTGAATCCTTACACGTGACCTCCGGGTGGTGCTAAGAACAGTCTCTGGTGGGAGGCTTCGGCCGCGGCTTGTCACCACCCTCCGGGCTGGGCCAGTGCGTGAAGCGATTTTACGTGTTTCGTAATGTGGTCCGGAGAAGCCATTACCTTCTAGGCCTTCATGCTCCATCTTAGACCACATCGTCACTATACATCAGGTGAGATTGTGGTCAAATGAAGGCTTATCAATAATATAATATAAAAAAAGTGTTCTTAGATTTCACATTGGTTGGATCTAATTTTTTAGGATAAAATATTTTATAAGTACCTAACGTAGAATTAATTTAACCTTCTTCTGTGATGAAATAATCCAATAGAAAATCATATTTAATTAAAACTTAAAACTATCATACAAAATAAAACCCTGATTGAGATCATGTCTCAATAGAAAAGTTAGCTCTAAATTCGTAAAGTTAGTTAACGAAATGGTGTAACATTAAGTTAAACGGGCATGCTAAGGCAAAATAATTTATATCTCAGTTTATATTAAGCTGGGATTTGCAAAATTTTAAAGTTAAAGTGAGTTTTAATGTATTGAAATATTCTCACAGCAATAATAGTTATCACAATACTGTAAGGGCTGTCTTTTCTCAGTCTGAGTAAACTTTTCATCTAACTTATTCATATTGATTGTGCTGTCGCTCCACAAAATTTAAAATTCCAAAGTGTGATTTAGTATTCACTGCAGAAGACTAAAACGGATTCGCATTCAAGTAGCCTTTGTGCATTTTCAATCGTGAAAAGCGTTTTCTCTAATAACCCCGAACGGGCGCGGTTCAATGCAATTACAATGATGTAATTCCTTTAAAAGCATGTCAACATTTTCAAGAATTGGATTAAGTGTAATTTTGTTAAGTAAATTCTGACTTGCAAAACAGAACGAATTGTTGGCTAGCACACTTAATAGACTTATAACATAAAATGTGCTGGTTTTTCTGTGAATACTTTATTGATTATATTATTAAAATAATGGGCGCTGTAGAGAATGGTATTATTAAATAAAATAATATAATAGGAAATATTCATTGATTGAGCCGGGCCGCGGGCATCAGAAGGCAAGAATGTTATCCCTCATCTCTTCCCGTGGGCGCAAGCATTTACGATACAAATTAATTGCAAATAACTCGAGAACTAAAAAATACATGTCAAATTTAGAACCCCAGACATAGAATCGGAAAAAGAAGGTTGGACTAAAAATGCTCTAAAATTGTTAACATAAAAAATACTAAAGTATAAAAATTAACAAGTGAGATTGAGATTAAAACCTAGAATCCGGGTTCGAACGAATTCGCTATAAAATGAAGTTTTTTATCAATTTAAATCAACCATAAAATCAACCACGAATATCAAAGTTCTGAGGTAAAAATTAAAATTAATCTTAATTCCTTCTCTTTTCGTTGAAAGTGGATGTTAAAATGATCATGCACCGTTTGGATAATTGTAGAATAAAAAGAAAGAATAAGGAAAATCTCTCAAGAGGCAATAAATACTCACATACCGAGGCAAAATTCTGCTCACGTCCCACAGTTAAAAATCCCCAGTCTTCGAAACAAAGTGAAAATCACAGTACTGTGATTCTACGCACGCAATAACTGCAAACGGCCGCAATCAATATGAGTGTTACACACACGGGTTACCTACAGTTATCCAATTCCGTCTATTTGTCCCAAGACTGTGGTTAGTCTTAGCAGTTTACATTTACGACTCTCCGGGTAGATTTTTAAGGGTAACGCTGAGAGAGCCAAGTTTTATGTCAGGGGAGTTAAAGAATCAGATTTGAAGCGATGCCGACACTTCCGGAAATTAAGTAGCTCTCTACAACACAAGTGCCACCATTCTTTCAAGCTTGTTTTTTGTTTTTCTGCTCATTTCGCTTCTTGTTTTATTATGCTTCGTAGAAATGCAGATTGGCCAGTAGATTTGTCTCGTTTTTTATTGAAGCCGTTCACAATTGAATAAGACTCGTGCACGAAATTGTGTAAACTCCAGCTACAGAAAATTGCGCGATATTTTATGGAATTCTAGCATAATATTTTTATTATTTGCAGATAATTTTCACAGAAATTTAGCTGTTTTACTTCTTTTCGAGTTTGGTCTATAAAATTCTTAAGTAGGTATGAAGGTACACGGTGATTAATACTTTAGTTAGTGAATATTTTATAAATCACGTCAATGTAATCAATAAAAATATTTAGTAATTTTAAATTTATTTTTGGTACTTTTTTATAATACTAAACCAGATAGACCGAAAAAATATCAACGAACTTAAATACCTACGTAAAGGCATACCAAGGTTACGTATTTCTTTGAAGAAACTTCCACCTTTAGGTGTAAAGGAAACTTTATATTCCTGTGCCGTCATCCCTATCAAAAGGGAGCTAGAAGGGATCACTTACCAATATCAAGTCCTGTCAGCTACCTCAACAAAGACGACTTTATAGTGTATGGGTGGATAATATATTATTTTGGATGGCATCATTACACTCCAACACGTCACGACTTCTGAGTAGGTATAATGAAGATAGATAGATAGATTGAAGTGCTTTTTTCCTAAAATTGCTAAAATTTTTAATTCTAAGTTGGAAATTAAATACTTTTATTGCTTGTTTTTGTAATACAAGGCCTCCCTTGCTCTTTATAAATAAAACTAGCTTTTGACGCCACGGCGTTTCCCGTGTTTTATGGAATTTCCCGCGGTCACGACGTATTTTTTCGAAAAACAAATAATTATACAAACTGTTCAGCTTTAAAATATTAGAATAGCATAGACAACTTGTTGATATTTTTAATATTACATCGAATACTAGCTTGTAATCTATACTAATATATAAAGCTGAAGAGTTTGTTTGTTTGTTTGTTTGAACGCGCTAATCTCCGAAACTACTGATTCGAATTGAATAATTCTTTTTGTGTTGGATAGTCCAGTTATCGAGGAAGGCTATAGGCTATATAACATCACGCTACGACCAATAGGAGCAAAGATATAGTGGTAAATGTGTAAAAAACGGGAGAAATTGTTCATCTTTGAAGCCGTCCGTTGCGTGCGCCGTGAAAACGGTTCAAGATACACAAAAAATATGTATGAAAGAATAATAGCTCTTTTAATGATCTAAAAAACAGTCCGCGATAGTATATGTCTATCTTTTAAGATTAACTCACAAAAACCGTTTTTATGGTACCTAATTTGGTCGAAATAATTTGTTTAAGTTGTATCAACATAATAATATTAATCTTTATTCAAATAAATATGTTGTTGGTTAAGAGTACTTCATCCATTATAACGCGGGTAGCACCGCATGGCACAGCTAGTTTTATATAAATGTATTCCCAAACAGTACAGAATACTCACTTTATAAACGATGTGAAAGCTTTGGGTAAATTGGATTAGGGGTTACAGCGAATCCGATTTGAAGGTTTAAAACACGTTTCCAAAAAGCTTTTAAAAAGAAAATAAAATATACATTCATTTTTAAATACCAAATTGAGTTCGCACCCAAGTGAACTCAATCGTGCGATGATCCGAAACGAGAATAATATTTTACAAGTTATGAATAATAACTACAAATAAAATTAATCCAAACATTTTGGAAATAATATCTGCGCTAAAATAATTTAACTAGGTTACCTGTCTCTTAAAAGTGTATACGAAAGAATGTGCTTCTAACATTATAGAAAATGATTTAGCATTAAATTATTGAAAAATATGGCAATTCTAATTCTAAATGGGGCAACTGAGATTTGCACTGACATTTCTCATAGTAGGTTTTTGTTCATTGCCCCCCTGCCTAACTGGGTCCCAACCACTCCAACTCCCTAATGTAGCGGAGGGCAAATAACATAAAGAATGGCAAAATTTTTGAATATAAGGAATTTTATATTGAAAACAAAAAGGAAAACAGTATAAGTTTTCACAAGCCATAATGGACCCTCGTTTGAGGAAGCTGCTCTATAAATAATTACCAAAAGACACAAATTAAAACAAAAACATAAGCAAAACAATATAACTTACTAAAGGCCACGTGGGTTATGCAGCTTTATATCGAGTTTGTTCATCAGTGGCGAGTACGATTAAATTAATACTTTAATTACAGCTATATCATTAGCACATTACCGGAAATGTACACGCTTACTGCATTATTAACTATCTTAAAACCTGTGTATGTTCATGGAACACATCGTAATCCATTCCAACACATGTACTTTTTTTTATGCTGGTTAAGCCTTCATTTGACCACAATCTCACCTGATATAAAGTGACGATGTGGTCTAAGATGGAGCATGAAGACCTAGAAGGTAGATGACTTCTCCGGACCACATTACGAAACACGGAAAAATCGCTTCACGCACTGGCCCAGCCCGGAGGGTGGTGACAAGCCGCGGCCGAAGCCTACCACCAGGGACTGTTCTTAGCACCACCCGGAGGTCACGTGTAAGGATTCAGAGGGTTACCACTTACGGATATTAACAGACAAAACCTCCTATAAATGTATTTCAATTCAATTTCTGCCACTAATAAGCAATGTGTATGTTGCCTGATTTGTGACAAAGCAGTCCGTAAAAGCTAAGTAGGAGCACACTAAACTCTAATTCTGAAGGTCGCAGCTTCAAACCTCTAGATTTTTTTTCTTGGATAGTTTATGTGCAATTTAACGTGCTTGAACGGCGAAGGCACACATCGTGAGGACACCGGCTTGTTCTAAGAAATTTCAAGAGTTTGAAGGACATTTGTGTGACATTCTCCAAACTGCACTTTGCCAGCATGGTCAATTAAGCTTCAATCTCTCTCGTAAAGGAGTCTCTGTGTGTGTGCAACAGTGGGAACTTAAATCCCCTATTTAAGTGCTTACTACTATACTTATGTCATCATAATATAGATGACAACATAATACATTATGTTAAAACGCGGTGTAGATTAAATAACCTGCTGAAGATGACAAAGAGAGCAGCAACCTAGTTTTAACAAGTCCTCTAACTGACCAAGCTATCTACGGGCGGTATTAATTAGTTAACAAATACTATTTGGTTTGAGAGACGTGGCTGTGATGACTCTTAGACATGCTCCTCATTATAACCATAATAAAAAATGCCTACATATGTTTGCAAGATGTTATTCTGTAGTGTAGGTTAAATAACCTGCCGATGATAACAATGAGAAGCAATCAGCAACTTAGTTTTAAACAGTCCTCTAACCGACATTTTAACTACGGACGGTATTAATTAGTTACAAATATCGGGCGGTATTAGCGGCGCAGAGTTTAATAAATTTCCATAAAAGTAGCATTTGTCCTTTATTTGGAATATTTAACATCAATCACCGTATAAAATTTGACCCAAATCCAAATTGTATTTTGTTGTATTTTTCCGTGACAAGCAATGGCTTACCGCGGTACAAAGTAGGCTATGTGTTATTCTGATATGTAAGCTATATTATTGTGACCCAAATCCAAATTGTATTTTGTTGTATTTTTCCGTGACAAGCGATGGCTTACCGCGGTACAAAGTACCAAGAGACGGTGGTTGTCGTTCCTTAACTCTATATAGTTTTCGAGATACTTTGAATGCGCACACTTGGACGCTGCGCACACTTGACCCACATGACTCTGTAAGCTATATTATTGTGACCCAAATCCAAATTGTATTTTGTTATATTTTTCCGTGACAAGCGATAACTTACCGCGGTACAAAGTAGGCTATGTGTTATTCTAATTTGTAAGCTATATTATTGTGAACTTTCATCAAAATCCATTCAGTAGTTTTTGTGTGAAAGAGATCAGACACACTTACACACTGACATAATCACAAACTTTCGCGTTAACTAGCTGATTTGTTCCGGCTTTGCTCGGATGCGAAAACCTTTCTGTTAACCTATTGCTGAAAACCGCATAACGCTCCGTTCAGCAGTTTTTGAGATTATCGCAAACATAGAGACAGACAGACACGGCCCACCGCGTACTTTAACTTTTAATAATTACTTATAGATAGATGGATAATCGATAACTTAGAACAAGTATGAAAGTTGGTACATAATTCTAGTTCTTATGCCTTTGGCTTTTCACAGATTATAATACTTCCAATAAACAAATTGGACGCGGATAAGAAAAGTTTAAAGCGAACCCACTAGCCCACTAACAGCGAACAGCGAACTTGGGTCTCGGAAGTAGTCGCAAAATTGTACCTTGCTTATTTTATTTTGTTGGCAATTTGTTTTTGCTGAATCTTATCATTTAGGAATAGAATGTTGATTTACTAAAAGGCAAAAAGTTGAATTGGCTTTTGTTGAATATCAAATGTTGAATTTGCATAATGTTAGATTACTCAAACGTATATTTTGCAAAAATAAATATTTGCTGCATTTAAAAATTTCGAATGATGATAAAGTTGTACTTCATAACTTTAACAAGCGTAGACTTAGTCTTTGACTTATTTTTGTAGGTTTTGCAGCACTAACGGGCTAGAAAAATTGGGTGAGTAGGTAAGTAATGAGCATATTACATTTTAAGAAAACTCTTTCCATTGCCTACATATTTTTAACTACCCCTTGGTCTATAGTTATAGAATAAAAGTCATTTCCATCTTCATACTTACAACGAGTATTTAATAAATGCGAAATTTTGTATTTGGTTACTCCGCACTTTACCGAAAATATGCATAAAATTGAACTGCTCATATTTCCACCCAATGCATCGACACATGAGATTATGACTACTCAGAACAGACCACACAAATTAACCATTCTTTTATATAAAACAAAACTATTAATCAATGTTTATGAATCATTTATCACTTAAAATAAGCGAAACCTCGCACTCCGGCCAAGCATCGGATTTATTTTGCATAGAAATTTGTGTACACAGCCTGGGCAATTTCTCATTTTAAAAGCAAAAAGTGGATAGCAAAACTTTTTGCTCACTCCACCGTGGGCTCAGTTTGGAGTTAGGCCATTTATTTCAGCCACTGAAAATGTTTGACAGACCAATGGTTATGTCGGTCACGCGGAAATTGTTTGCGAATACCCTCATTTTTTGTTAAACAAAGCATTTCGATGTAACGTGTTGATTGTAGATTGATATGGGTCCGTTCAGTTAGTTATGCTATTCAATTTGTCACATTAGTATACTGGAGATTTTGTGCTTGGTCATAAAATTTTGATTCAATTATGATGGGGAAAATACCAGGCAAGAGGGCTGTTGGTAGAAGGAAGGACTTCCTGGCTGCGTAACATCAGGCAATGGACGGGCATAAAGAAGGCAGAAGACCTATTCAGGCTAGCCCTGGATAAGGAAAAGTTTAAAAAGATGACCGCCGACCTTCAGTAATGGAGAGGCACTATAAGAAGAAGAAGAAAATTTTGATATTTTCTAGACTTTTGAACATAGCTACACTTCAACAGTAAAAACAAGTTGAGTTTTTGAAAAACGAAATTGTAAAATTTCAGAAAGAAAGCAACCTATTCAAGCAACTCATACCTCCTGTTCAAAACACAATTTCCGTAAGAGTATGAAAATGATAATTCAAAAGTATATTTTTACGTAGCGTTGTATTAAATAATACATTTAAAAAAAAATGTAAAAGACATATGAAGTCAAAAAAATATGCTCAAAGTTATAAGTGCATAGTAATATAATAATAAAAAAATCTGAACCAAAAATTCAATACAATAAATATATTGGAAACGATGATGCACATATTAGTTCAGTAAGAACTGTAAACACCAAACGCCCTCTGGCTTTATTTACAATTATATGACCCGAACATTAAACGCATTTTGACACTACGGTCTAGAAAAAGATCCATCTGTCTTTTTAACACAATGAGCATTCACACATGTGTCGTAGCCTGCTCAGGCTCACATCCCATTACATTGCAGTTGATGGTATCACAGGCCATTACTGCTGATTTATTTTGTAAAACGTTGTCTTGTGTGTAACAACGCTGAGGCGATTACAAAACGTATTGTTGGGATTCTCCCAAGTCCAAACTATAGAATTGAAAATTGGCCGAATTTCACAGAGGTATTTTAAGATTCCGTAGTGTTATGAATTCCGCTTTAAACAAAGTAGACACTGTTGATACAGCGTTATAAAACAATAACCATGGTTAAATACGTGAATTGAATCTTTTTTTTTTATTTTTAGTTATTAATCAAGACAAGCCAACAGCTAATATAACATTATGTACACCTTACTAAATCAACTCCATCAGACGATATTATGATATGTGTGCAAATAATAGGCATCGTCTTGAAGTATGAATAAAATCTAAGTTCAAAACAGTACCTAAGCGTTTTTTATCCTAAAATGTATTTCAGAATAGTTTAATACGTTTTTACTTCTACTTTGTTCTGCAGCAACATGAAATTATTATAACATACAACTCAGTTCTCAGATAAAGATATTGAATGAATTAATTCCATACGAGAAATAAAAATAAAACAAATCAATACACCAAATCATGCAAATCGGATTTTTGTTTTATTCTAAAGTTCCGTGCCACGCCTTTTGCCTTTCCAGAAAACTGTACCCATCAAAATTATTCACCAAATAAAAATAACCTATGCAACGTTGGTAATTTTTCATATTTTCAAAATTATTTGAAAAGTTAAATTATTTCTGTTGAATAAAAAAAACAATAAGGTTTTACTGAAAATATGCCTACAGATGCTGTAGGCATATTTTCAGTATCCACAATTTTGTTAGGAATCATTGGGTATTCTTGCGCGTGACAAATATAATCATTTTAGCATTGTCAATTTATTTATTTATTTATGCCTACTTTTCACTCACAAAGGTCATTGATAAATAGTTATCATGAGAATAATACTGAAACACAACGTGAACATAAATCTTGAATCATTAAAAAAATATATGTCCGTTTGTCCATTAGAATCGTAACTATGTATTTATTCATGTCATTATATTTAGCAAAGTTGCATGAGCAAAGGAAGGTTTCTGAAACACATTTGGATCTGCACATTGTGGCTGCACGCCGTCTACTGGGGCAGCTATATACTATACACAAACATAATAAATAGTCAAAAGGATCCAAATAAACGTCATAAACTACGTAATAAAATTAATCGGAAACCTTTTTACAACTTTTACAAAAAACAACGTACTAGGAACTAACCGTATATAGGATATAACTATAGCACTAATAATATTAACATCATATTCCGAGAACTTGACCTATTTTATTGTACCCTGAACGAATTTACCAGGATAACAATGTATACATTATGCTATTAATACCTCTAGAAATAATTAGATAAGCACACTATTGCATAAGGTAAAGCCTGTAAAAATAGTTGTAAGTTTTGGAAAATAAATAAATAAATATACGAATATGGAGGTCCGTTTGCGGTGCAAAAGCTACAGGGCTCGAATCCCGCCGAGTGGTCAAGTGTTTGTATGTTCCGCAAGCATTTTCTTCTTGGTCTGGGTGTTTAATATGTATAATAAAAAAATACATATCTATGTAAGTCTATTATATTAAGTATATCAGATGTCTAGTACCCGTAACACAAGCTTTTAGAGCTTACCACGGGGCTAGATGTTGTTGTGTGGATTGTCCGGATTTATTTTATTTTTTTAAACAAGTAATATATTGGATTGAAGTCATATAACGCACATTAAATCACCGCATGTATAACATTATTAAAATATATTAATTTAAGCAGTTTAAGCTTCCGAACTGTTTCACTCGATTTTATTACAGGTTTTCATTATGCAAAACTTATTAAGTGCTTAATTTAATGAAATTAATGAAATCACATTAAATCTTTTTAAGCAATATATGTGGCTGTGTAATTCGTTATTTAGTTAGCCAGTGTGTTGAACTGTCGTGTTGTGTTTTGTTTTTTTTTTCTGAAGCTCTGGCTTTGCTACGAGAATATTTTGAAGTAAATTTTTGCAAGTTTATCAGCTTTACGGTGTCAAAACTACACAAATATTTACAAAGTAATGCTAGGCATTATTGTTTTATGCTCGAAACTTTTAGAAAATCATTTGTAGCGACTAATTTATGTCTGAAAAACAGGATTATTTGCCTAGTTCAGGCACAAATAATAAATTGTAGTTACAATTAAATTTTTAGGATTTTAGTCTACCTTAGCAACTTCAATAATAATAAGCAATCATTTGATAAATTATTATAGTATTTTTTTTAATGCTAGCTAAGCCTTCATTTGAGCACAATCTCACTGTAAAGTGACGATGTGGTCTAAGATGGGGCAAGACCTAGAAGGTAGATGGCTTCTCCGGACCACATTACGAAACACGAAAAAATTGTTTTACGTAATAAAAGGTAACGGAAAAGTTCTTAGTAGTTTTGTGAATAAAATTTCTAAGAACTATTGATTTTACAATCGCCATTTTTATGATAACTTAAATTTTTTGCCATTTGCCCAGGAAATAATGAATCATGTTATAATGTAAAAAATACATTAGGTATAACATTCATCAATAAACAACTTAATTCTTCATTTTGTAAGTAAGATTTTTTATGCATATAAAGTAGCATTACCATGGGATATTGTATCATGTAAATTTTTAATCAAAATGCATCATATTGTATAATTTGTGGTCGGGTGTGTAGCCGAGAATTCCATTTTATGTTTTAGCGATCCGTCCTTCAAAAGGAGAGCACGAATTTTTTTGTAACAAATCGTTCACAATACTTGATTCGTAACGAAAATTCTACAAGGGATGGGGGCATAATGGAGTCAGGGGGCAACACGGGGTCACACATTAATACAATAACCATACATACTAGACGCGTGTCGGCTAACATCAAGAAGCGGCCATTTTGTCTCAGCTGCCAGTCCGCCTATAACCGGTAACGAGACTATTCAGGTTTTTTAGCACTATCTTTTTGTAACGTTTTTTTATAATAATGTTTGTGTTTACACAAACGCCTGTAACAAGGTACATTCAAACTGTCTCCTTTTTAAAATGTATAATATATATATTTTTTTATAGCTTTTCATTTATATAGTTCCGTGTCCAATCTGTGAAGGGTTAATACTCGTTGTCTGTCAATAAGCTGTATAATAAGTATATGTGGCTGTTTAAGTCAAAGTCAAATATGTATAATAAATAACATGTATATTATGTATGTCTATTATATTTAGTATATCAAATGTCTAGTAACCGTAACACAAGCTTAGAGCTTACCACGGGGCTAGATGTTGTTGTGTGGATTATCCGGAAGTTGTTATTTATTGCCAAAGCTTCCTCACCCTTCTGATTTTCTACGACCTTTAAAGGCCTTTTGAATTCTGAACCATATATGGACTACAGTCCAAACATCAATTAAGTCAGTTATGTCTTAGTCAGGTCAATCTAATCGGTGATTACTAAACAATGGATGCACCGACTAGATTGATTGAGACATAACACACACCAACACAGATCTATACACACCCTCATGTCCATATATGCCCTGTGCTTCGGAGGAAATAAACTTGTTGACTTTGACTTTAATTTTGATCACTAACTATTTTTTCTTCTACGAGTTTCTTTTTTATACTGGTAAATGCGCTTATACATTTTTTGTTCAAGTATTCAACAAAGCATTAAATGTTTAGTTTGGTATATTAACAGCCAGTGATAAAATTCATGTCAATTAACATTGTAAATTCATAGACTTTTTCAGAATTGACACGAGCAGATTTTTTGAACTTTTTAGATCCAAAAATATGAGACACAGTATAATTCCGAGATTTGGTTCCGTAACACTTTTTGTTTGAAAGATTTTTTCTGTCGATTGACATACGTTTGCCAATTCAGAAAAAATCGCTACCTTGGGGTAGAAAGGTCGTATAAACCATTTTGCCCAAAATGAGTTATGAATGCAGTCTTTTTTAGAATTTTCCGCTCTATCGATTAGTCTATGTGACGCATTTCAATTCGCATAAAAATGGTTTTTACAGCCCAGACGACTTCAACGTCTAAGCAGAGTTTTTGTTGGAACTTATGATGTAAGAACCAAAAAAAATATTATTGCTATGACCCTTTGGGGTAATGCTATAATTTTTTACTAGTTTATGGTGTACTACCAAAGTAATAAATTACGCTTGGTTGTATAAACCAAAATTTAGTATGATTTCGTTTTACAGCCTTTTACCTCCATACGTTTAGTACAATTTGGTTTTTACACCCTGAGCTCAAGAAGAGAAACTTACAGTAAAGTATTTACACCCATCCTCAATACTTTCGAGAAGAGCAAATTGGCTTTTACATCATAATCATTTATTTTTACAAATTTATTGAAAGTACTTACTCCCTTTGAAAAAATACGCCGAGGATTGCCGATCATAGCAGAAATACCTACACTGACGGCGAATTGTCAAAGTTATTTTAGTCGTTGTGATCACATAAAAATTAGATTCATTTTACAATACATCGCGGCGGCGCGACGGGTCTCCCTTTCTTGTTCTTATGAACTTCATAGGTCAGAGTAAGATAGATAGTAGTCAAAGAGTTTCGTTTTAATTATCGTTTTCTAGTGAGGCCGGTCGGCGTGGTTCAATTGTAAACAGCCATACAAAATAGACGTCGTTTGTAGTAACATTTCTTTAATAAAGTAGTGTGATAGTGTACCTTATTGATATCAGGTTATTTTCCATCAGGACATGATGGAAAATAACTTGGATTACTCAAAAGGAGAAGAATACTTCTATCTATTTTAAAGCTACGAAACCGAACGCCAGAAAGGTAAGCTACGTTACGTACCTACATCCTTTGTTTTAGCACCTATAATGCTTTCCTGTTTTTTAAAAAAAGGGCCGATGATACCTTGTTACTAACTTATATAGCCGTAGCCGGTAAATTATTGAATTTAGTGTTAGAATAAGATGACAGGTATTTCAATAACGGCGGCATTTAGTTCCAATTATAGCCACTATTGCTGGGTTAGGAAAGTTTTTGGCTTTACAGATAACTAGTTTATTAACTGAGTGCTTTATCAATATTATACCTGTCTTATAAAAATATGTGTAAGTATTATAGTTTAAATAGGTAATTTTATCAAATAATGTATAGGTACCTACTCGGATAGTCGTGGTCGTAACGAACATCAGCCGAAATACATGGTTTATACACCCATTTTGCTTTCAATGTTTTCTTTGGCTTTGACGGTATTAGTGGCTTATACGACCCAGTTTAAAATTTTCAAGGCTTTTACTTCTTACCACTTTTTGCCTTCGAATGAAAAGTGTTTTCTAGGGTACTTCATTTTTTTAATTCGACACCTACTGGGATCGTAACCGGTATACTCCGACTCTCTTTCCCATCACTCTCTCCCTCAATGTTAGAGGTAGTATCTGCAGTGGATGCCATGAATGACAAAAGCACACTATTATAATTAATAAGAATAGGTTTATTTTTACTTACAGAATTAACCACGATCGACAAGGTGAGATAAGCAGATACAAAAGTGTTGATAAAAATAGCAATGATTAAAATCAGAGCACAGACATCATAGAAGAGAGTGATTCAGAAAGCCCACCAAAAAGAAAAAAAGTAAGAAATGAAAATATCATAATACATAGCAGCAGCGAAAGTGATTTCAATACTTCTACGATATCTGTGCCCCGATCTAATACGTCTTTGGAGACAACGTTAGAGTTTCGAACAGTCCATTAAAAAGTACTGATGCATAGAAGCAAAGTCAAGTTAATATTATTTCTATCGAAGTACTAAAACACAGGAACTACTCACCTGCTGCATCCGAAGATCCTCAGGCCTCAGCTTCGTGCTCCCTTCATCCTGATGAAACCCCATGCTTGACGACGACCTACTCACCTGCTGCTTCCGAAGATCCTCAGGCCTCAGCTTCGTGCTCCCTTCATCCTGATGAAACCCCATGCTTGACGACGACCTACTCACCTGCTGCTTCCGAAGATCCTCAGGCCTCGTGTCTCCTGCGTTCTCACGAACAGGGAACTCCAGAAATAAAGAAAAATACAAAACGTAAAAGATTATCTTTTAAGAAGTCCTTGTACGTAGAGTTTTTGTCAGAAGATGAATTAAGGGATTTTAGTGCAGGAAGTTCCGAGGAATGGTCCTGTAATGAATCCGAATCAAGCGTTAGTCCTCAGAAAAAAAAGAAAAATCGAAGTAAAAAAGCAACCAGTAAAAACAATGTGGATAGTACAAATAATCGTAAGAAGAAAAAACATTTAATAAAAGAAAGCAACGGAAACAACTTAAGAATAAAGGAAAAAGCTACACGAAAACCGCGAAGGAGCCTCAGTACCTGAAAAAACTATGGGACGAAATCCTTGTCAGCCAAACTAATGTAAAATAGGCTGTATAATGATGGTGAAGACCGTAAGAAAGTATGTCAAAAGTTTTTATTGCAAACCCTTAATGTAACTCAGAAATTTTTACTTTACACTCTATCGCATTCTTAAGAAAGCTGGCCCAAAATGACTTGAGGACACGCATTGTTCCTGCCAAATACTCTTCCAATGATAGAGAATATGTGAAGATGTTCATTGAAAAGCTACCTGCAGTGCCTTCGCACTACACCTGAAAACGATCAAATAGGGTATTATCTTCCTCAAGAATTCAAAAAAGTGACTAATTTGTATAGAATTTACCAGAAACAATGTGAGAGTAACGATAAGCCACCTGTCGGAGGATCGGGTTTTAGAATGATATTAAAAAATGAGTACAATATCAGTTTTCATGTGCCAAAGAAAGATTAATGTCTATTGTGTACAAAAGCCGAGCGAAATGAGAATATGAATGAAGCAGAAAAAAAGAAATTAGATATACATGGTAAAGAAAAAAAATGTATGCACAAAAGATTTTCAGCTCACCAAAAATGTATAGGTCTCAACAATGACACACTGACCACTAGTTTTGATCTGCAAAAGGTGCTAACCACACCTCATGGAGATAGCATGCTACTAGGATATTCCAGTAAATATGCAGTTTTTAACTTCACTTTGTTTGTACGAAAGTGGGACTCAAAATGGATATTGCTATGTATGGGGAGAGTGTGATGCCAAGCGAGGCAGTCAAGAAATTGCTACTTGTTTATATAAATACTTTGAAGAAGTTGATAAAAGAAAGGTTAAACATTTAATACTCTATTGCGATTCTTGCGTAGGACAAAACAAGAATAGGATAGTCATGTCTGTTTTCAATCAGTTCCTCAAGCAATCCAAAAGAGCTTAGAAGCTTAGAGACTATACAAATAAATTTTTTGCCCGTAGATTCTATGCATGTGTTAGATTATTGTCATATATTTCTTGAAATTAATGGGGGTTTCATATGACAAGACACACAAAATATTTTAAAATTATGTATATGCTCTGATTAAATAACGAATATAACAATTAACCTTGATTTGGATGAGTTTAGAAAACATTAAGTTGATAAAGAGGTTATGTTTTTGTTTTGATTCACAAATAATATGTTTTAGTACGTAAAACTTAACGTATTTTACGAAACTACATGTGTATAGTGATAATAAGAAATATTTTAATGATATTTTGTAAAGAAAACTACTTATAACAACGTTTTTTAAAAAAAAACACCTTTTTGCTAAAAACACGTTCCTTGCTATAAAAGAGCGACCGCTCGGGTCGTTATTTCACTTTTTGAATAGCTGTCGACCAGAGCGGAGCTCCTGCTACTAGTGCCAGTGAACTAAAGCTAAGTGGTTTTAATTATAGTTACGGTAGAAATTATTTTTAATTTGTCAAAATATATTTGCTTTTGTTAAACTATTTAATTGTAAGAAAAATTGTAATAACTGATGAAACTGTGTTGTTCTATTCGCTTCTCAACTCAGTAAAAAAAATTGAAGCGAACTGTCGAGACAATGTTATTTCCTTGATATTCTTGTTCAAGCAATTTAGTTTTATTAATTTTCAGTTGACCTGTCCAAGTAGATTATGTGTTTAGAAGGAAATAAACGTTTTGACTTTGACTTTGACTTTAATTATTTTGGAATACCTTTATAATATATATGTAGGTAGTATTTTTTAAACTCCAATTAATAGGAAAAATCTATTATCAGAAGTGGGATTCGAGCTATTGCTATTATTAACACCTTTTCGCATTTCAGATACGACTCGTACGACGTTCCATGTAAAATGGACCCAGCGGTCTTGGAGGGCTTGCAGAAGGCCATTCGAGATGCGGTGACTGATCGACATCGGGGCGATGACGTGGTGTTGCCGCGGTGTAGCCGCCTTCCCGATCCCGATAAGAACAACAATCGTGCAGAGGGCTGGTGCAACTGTAGCAGCTCTTATCGCCGAGGATCTGAGATTGAGTAGCATCACTACGGTCGCTAAAGCCGGTAAGGTCCTAAAGGGCTCTGCTTTAATCTGGTATGAACCCTGGGACACTGAGATGCTGCAGATTCATACAGTGAATACGTTAAGGAAAAGTAAAGACTTTAAAAATAATAATAATATAGGATCTTTTTGAGGAACAAATAGTCGAGCTTGTTTGTGGAAGTATAACTGATGTATCCATTCCAATGGCGTCTCGTAACAGCCGTTACGTCCACTGCAGAACTACCTTATTATTCACGACTTGCGTCAAATCTGCTTAGTAAATGCCCAAAAGTATTTTTAGGTTATTCTGAGAAAATATGCTTTCTTTGCAACAGACTGTGCCATATTCGAGCTATCAAAAACAATAATAAGAAAATGATGCCACAACCAGATCCGAAACCAAGTACCTATAGTTAGTCACCATGTGCTTATTGTAAAAAGAAGGGACACTTTGATGAAGTTTGTTTTTTTTTATACGGCGAAAAATTCCCATTTTTATTTCTAGTTACAAAAAGTCTCGTTAACCACAGGAGAGTTGAATAGTTAGTTGTTTCACAAAAATCAGAGAATTGCAGTTAACCCAGTAGTTGTGAAAGGTTTAAAAACAAATTTGACGACCTCTGTGGCTCGGTGGACGAAGGTCCGCCTGGGGCGCAAGAGGTTGGGGTTCGAATTCAGCCGGGAGACCAGATTTTGTACGATCTACTTGTTTCTGGTTTGGGGTTTGGGTTTGGTTGTTTTCTAAGTATCATAAATATGTATCTAACACCCATATTACAAGCTCTGCTTTAGTTTGGGGTTGCAATGCTGTGGTGGGTAGTAGTAGTCCGGAATTTTTTTTTAAATTATTAAATAATCTGTCGCTATATTTAAACTATGCAATTAAATTCCCATTTTTAGTTATGCAGCACTAACTTCATAGTAAGAACTACACATATTTGCTAACTTGACTATTCCTGTACAAAATAACGATACATGTTGGGAATTTAAGTTTAAGGATTAAAGTATTTAGAATAGACCCTAGACGAATTTTGTTCTGCAGATATTAACCATTACAGATAAAACAAAAGATAAGAAATCATTTATTTGCAACCAAGATAAATTAAATTAACATTTAGTTATACCATAGCTTAAAATAAGTATGGATAAACAAACCATTTGTCTTTAGCACTGCAAAATGAACTTTACTCAGAATAAGCGGGAAGTATAAAGTACCTACATCCACGCTCGTCTTCTGTAGGAACCATTTCTGTGACGTGTGTTTCTAATTACTGCCAAGCCTACTTATTTGGTATAAATTTTACCATTCTAACAGATTGTAATAAAGTCAATGATGACGAAATAGGATATCACACCTCGAGTAGCCCTATGGTGGACGTTTTTACTGGAATTTCAGTTTGACGTAGTAGGTAAAAAAAAAAGAGGAGGATTTTTATTAAACATTTAGATTTCTTGATCCGTAACCCAGTTAAATTACCCTGTATTAACGTTATCGAAGAATCTGACAACAATAATGTCCCACAAAAAAAAAAAGGGATAATCAATACATTATATCATAACTGAGCCAAATTCTGTAGCAAAATTATTCGTTCCTAAGGGATGTTCTGCAAGCACTTTCTCCTTCGTCTGGGTGGGTAATGTGTACGATAAATAATATCTATATACATATGTATGTCTATTGTATTGGGTATATCAGATTTTCTGGTGCCCGTGGCACGGGCTGGGAGCTTACCAAGGGGCTAGATAGTTGTGTGGATTGTCCGGAAATATTTATTTATGGGTTATGTTTATTACGTCTTTTCACGACGAAAATTGTCACATAGGATCATGGAAAAATTTGATAGCATTTTTGGGTCCCAAGATTAAAAAAAAAAAAAAAAATGTATTTTTCATTGTTTGTCTTGAACAACTAGCAAAACTTATTTCGGGCCAAACAAGCACCTCATAGAAAGAGAGATCTATTCCATTCCACACATTGCATCTTGATTGTGCAGGGCCATGTAGTTACAATTACCTTTATTATTATTAATTATACGATTTACGAAATTCTGCATATTAAAAACCTCTAAAAACATTAAAGGGTCAAGAACTTTTGGGTATTTTACGTGAAACAATTGCCTTGTTAGGAATTACCAGCCTCTTAGTAACCATTACTAAGAGCCTGTATCTAAAATCGTTTAGAGATACACAAAAGCATCACCCTACCGGTAGCCCCCGAACGACCATGCAGAGCAATATGTTGCTACCGTTACTAATATGCTTACACCTTCAATTAATGACACATCAGATAGGCCGAACGGTTTATGGAAATTAAAACAAACTATTTTTCAACTACAATAAAAAAGTAACGGATTTAATCATACAAGGTTATTAATAGGCAGAGTAGGAATTATACCAACATACGGGCCATTAATAAAGGTAAATTATGAAATTTTGGACGACTTGCCAATTTATAGAATAAATTTCTTTTTATTTATTAGTGTTGCCGAAGCTAAAGAGAAACTACGAAGTGAATGGTTTGATTAAACCGTGTTAGATTATTTTTTGGGCAATGACTAGTCGTTAATAAATATCGTATCGTATGATATAAAGTTAATTTCAGAAATACGTAATGACGTATGATTATGTAAGTACATAAATATTGTTAGTGAACGTTATAGATAGACTTTTTATTTATTTCACCAAACTAGTTGTATTTTTTTTTATATCATATTAATTATAGATAATTATTTATGCTTTTATTAACTTGATTAAACTAAGTATCTTGTAAACATTATGTCAATTCAATTATAAGGATTACTGTGTTAAAATTGATTGTTTGTCAATAAGTTATGCTTATGATCCAAGATTATGAACTTTCTTTTAGATTTCATTTATTAAAATGTACATTAAAAATATTAATCTAGAGCATACACGTAAGTGGGGGGAGATACCACTGGTCGGTTCTTTATCTGATGTGGACCTAAATGTCTACAGCGGTGGGTGACAGGGTAACATGACAAGGTAAAGAATCATTTACTGCTGATCTTTGTCCTGATACTTCACTGAAACTCACGTGCAGCAGGTGACAGGTGTTGTATGCGAAGGCCAGAGAGAGACTGTTGTTTACAACAGGAGGAACTGCTGATCTTTGTCCTGATACTTCACTGATACTCACGTGCAGCAGGTGATAGGTGTTGTATACGAAGGCCAGAGAGACTGTTGTTTACAACAGGAGAAAGTACTTCGAGAGCGAAGTACTGGTCAGTTTGGCCGTGTTAGATTATTGTCATATATTTCTTGAAATTAATGGGGGTTTCATATGACAAGACACACAAAATATTTTAAAATTATGTATATGCTCTGATTAAATAACGAATATAACAATTAACCTTGATTTGGATGAGTTTAGAAAACATTAAGTTGATAAAGAGGTTATGTTTTTGTTTTGATTCACAAATAATATGTTTTAGTACGTAAAACTTAACGTATTTTACGAAACTACATGTGTATAGTGATAATAAGAAATATTTTAATGATATTTTGTAAAGAAAACTACTTATAACAACGTTTTTTAAAAAAAAACACCTTTTTGCTAAAAACACGTTCCTTGCTATAAAAGAGCGACCGCTCGGGTCGTTATTTCACTTTTTGAATAGCTGTCGACCAGAGCGGAGCTCCTGCTACTAGTGCCAGTGAACTAAAGCTAAGTGGTTTTAATTATAGTTACGGTAGAAATTATTTTTAATTTGTCAAAATATATTTGCTTTTGTTAAACTATTTAATTGTAAGAAAAATTGTAATAACTGATGAAACTGTGTTGTTCTATTCGCTTCTCAACTCAGTAAAAAAAATTGAAGCGAACTGTCGAGACAATGTTATTTCCTTGATATTCTTGTTCAAGCAATTTAGTTTTATTAATTTTCAGTTGACCTGTCCAAGTAGATTATGTGTTTAGAAGGAAATAAACGTTTTGACTTTGACTTTGACTTTAATTATTTTGGAATACCTTTATAATATATATGTAGGTAGTATTTTTTAAACTCCAATTAATAGGAAAAATCTATTACATGCAACAATTGAAAAGGAAGTACAAAACCTCACAGTATGGAGCCCCTCATAATGGCTACCTTATATTTCCTGCTACTAGGATATAAGACTGATGATAGCCTAATTTGATCTCAAAGATAGTTCTAAGAATAGTATTCATACTCTTTTTTATAGCTAGTTACCTATATGCTTCAAAGTAAGAAGAAGAATAAAATATTTGTGAAATACGAACGTATTTTTAAAGGTATTATTTTATTATCTATGTTCCACTGTTACGTGTCATTAACGTTGTGTTTAAGTTTTTTTTAATAAAAATTATTTGATTAAACAATACAAAATATTTTTTTTTGTGTATTATTTTGAATAAATGCCTCATTTCAAATATTGACTACATTTTGTTTCATCTGATTAAAATTGTAGTAAGTACACATAGGTACTGGTATGTAAAGTGGTTATTTTGATGGTTTTTGTAACCCAATTTTTAGTAAGGTATGTAAAATTACTTCATTTACCATAGTTACGACTCCCTCCATTTGAATGGTATTGATTTTACGACTTTCATTATTTTATGTAAGTAGTTTTTAAGCCCAATTAAAACGACTTATATCTAGTTACGACCCATTACAATGTAACAACTCAAATAATTATAGGATGTTAAAACCATTTTGAAAAAAAATCTTGGTTGTAAATGCACGCTAACTTCTAAATTAAGAGACTGACTATAAAATAAGGTTTTCCATTGCAAAGAACATAAAAAAATAATAAATCTCACGAAATAGGGTCAATATACCCATAAGAATAAAAAAATTGTTAGCCAAAATGTTTTTAAAATTTTGTTTTTTGCTCTTCCTGAAAAGTACGGTTTTGGTTTTTACGACCTTTCTACCCCAAGGTAGCGAAATATATCATTTATAAAGTTTGTCTAGAAGAAACTGCTAACCGCCCATAACGCATTCTAGTTTAATTGTATTTGTTTTGTTTATTTTATTAATGGTGCATGTAATAAATTGTTGTTTGTTTTCTCTTTATTAATTAATGATATAAATAATCATAGTTTATATTATTTGTACAACGCGACATATTTGTATTATTTTGCCATAGAAAAATTTACCACCCATGCATGTATATTGTGCACGTACCAATAATTTGATTATATAGAAAAATTCTAGTCTAGTAGTCAGGCATTGATGACATTGTCATGTCATCTGACCACGTTCGAGCTGACTTTTAACATGATATACAAACGTGAAAAAAATCTTTAAAATTCTTACCAAATATTTCATTAATATTCCACAAACACCCACACACTTGGAACCACAACAAATCACTCATTAAACGGGGTTTATATAAATCCAAATACTTCAAACAAATCTCAAATCCCAAAGTGATTTCTGTTTTGATCTCGAAAAGTTCTTAAATGTTTGGTTTACCGAAAGAGGGCCACTTTCAATTAAGCTTTTCAAACTTTCGCCGAGTTTATAAATTTATGAAGAATCGCCTTTAGCTTATTACTTCGTAAGTTTCAAGGGGATTTTCGCGAAGGCAGTGTGTAGCAAGAGAAGTCGCGTTGTACACTGGCTCGGTTCTAGCTGAATAATGTTCAGACCAACGCATGCGCGCTGAAAACAGAGATTACAGAAGTTTACGACTATGGAATAGTTAATCAAATTTTGTCAAGGTTCGTCAACTTTGCGATAATATTATAGGTTTTTTTGGGTGTCTTGGTAACCTTGTGCGAATTGTAGGTCAATCAGAACAATCAAAACTTTTTGGTCTAAAATTTACGAAGTTTGAATCAAGTTCTTGTGAAAGAGGTAGCATCTATAATTTTATCCTCAGTAAGTCCCTCTTAAGGATATGTCCTTCATCATCAGCGTCATATGCTTCCCTTAAGCACAATGAGGGTGTTTTCCTATACTCACCACGCTTTGCGGGCGGGTTGACGAGCGCATCAAGTATTGTGGTACAAGAAGACGTCTTCAAGTTAGATTCTCTTGATTGGGGTCTACGGCGCCCATGAGAGCAACATTCTTAAGCCAGTGCCGTCCATTACTAAACTTAAAACTCCTTATTATTTTGACTGCTCCGTTAATTCAGTTAACTATTTACCGTTAATCTATAGAACCGTAATGGTAAAAAGTAGAAAAGAGAGGGGTATAGGGTAATAGGAAAGGGCTAAAAGTCAGTAAGGCCTAAAAATAATCATTGCTTGATTTGTATGTTTTATACAAATCAAGCAATGATTATTTTTAGGCTAAATTGATGATAATGATTCCACACTTAAATACTTCAAACATTATCATTTTGCGGCGGTCTATTTACTGCCCTCAGACCATTCAAACACAAAAATGAAAAAGCAATCTCCTTTGAATACAAACAGATTATAGCGGTCCAAAAGTACTTTCGTAATATACCTTCCTGCGATTATTATTCCAAGATCATTTCACGAACAATAGCGCCGATTAAATTGAATTTTAAACTTGAAATGAAACCGTCACCATTGCCGAACACGATTTTTGCGCATTAACAATGCAAATTTTCTTTTATCTCCAAACTCATCCCAGATGTAAGGTAGCGGGGAGAGGAAGCAGACCGTTTTTGTTTTTTTACAGTATGAATCGTTGTTGAGATTGTTATACGAAGATACTAATTATTAATACTTATCTTTCTTGCAATCGAAAATTCAAGACTTTATATACAGTGCGTTGAAGTTTCGCACGATTTGTAGAGAATGTATACATCTAGCCTATTGTTCCGATAATGTGCGGATGGTGTTTGACGCGCCACATTACATGAAAAACATTTAACACAAACAGGAATAAAAACATAAAGGTTCAGTTCAGTTTCTTTTAATTGGACTTTGCGCTTGAAGCGACAATTTGCCAGTGTCAAGTTACATAAAATTATAATGTGTAAAATATGTTTCTCAGTTGAACGCCATTTTGCCACATAAAGGTTTTATCTATTTTTCTAAATGTCAGGTTGAAGTAAACACTCAATTAACAAATAATCTGACGTCTGACGTCGACATTTAACGGTTGCATGGTAAGTCACAATTTTATCCCCTATAACCAAAAAAAGGTTCATTTTATTCGAATGTTGGGAAAATAGCAGGTATTTTGTTTTTTATATTGCTATCGTTAACTTAAAATAAAACACTCCATTAACATTTTGTCACTGGAGCTTTTTGCGATCTCAGAAGCTTTAACCAATGCCTTACTTACTTATGAAATATTTACAATGAGAAGATAGTTTTCAAAGTACAATTTTATACATTCATCTAAATATTTAAGCGAAATGAATACATACTATTTTGATTAAGTTAATTAACCGAATGTTTAGAAGTACTTGCTTATGGACACCCACAACAGGTATTATTATCATATAGCCCAAGCTACTTAGTACCAAGCATTGTAGATTTATAATATTGAGCCAGAGACGCTAAGCAATTGGAAAATTTAACCTGAATATCAACAATCATTTCTCTATTTGACCCCAAAGTAATAACAATATTCGCCATTTAAACTTCTCATAATACGGTTGGTATCACAAAGTGATAATTGTGATGAGCGTGATGTTATTTTCATAGGAACTACCGAACTTCTCAGAATAAGTTCAAAATACATATGTCGCTACCCTTTCCAAGTACCACAGAGCCTTACAATTTATCCTTATGAATAAATACCCAGGATTTCATGAGTACTTTTAATTTCCTGTCGATCGTTAGGGACTATTTCGTCCGAATTGGTTTCAAATTGCTTTTTGTCGTGTTCACATTTCGCTATCGGTCCCAACTCTGTGATATTGAATTATTAGTATTAAGCCCACTATTACTCGTGTGTATCGGTATCGGTCAACGAATCAACCTTTCTGTTTGAGGGGAGTTACGGACTTTTATTAGTTTTGTTATATTTTTGGGTACATTTGTAATGTGAATATAGGGTAATAGAACTAAGCTTTGTATATGAACTTACATTTATAACTTTACGTGTGATTTTGTGAAATCGTTTCAACATTAACAATTATACGAACTTACGTTTTTAATTTGTAAGTTCTGGGAAATGCGATGTGCACTGACATCTCGCATATAAGTGTATTTATTAAGATTCCGTTCATTCAAGTACTTGTACGCTATTTACCTAAGTATGGTAAAACTCTTATAAATATTTGGATACAAATAAATTCTTCTTAGCGTTTATATAGGTATTATAATAAACGCGTTAGTTTGTGAGGATATAAATATGAGAGTGAGTGAGGATGATAGTTGCTTTTTAATGGATATAATGAAACTTCACATTTTATATTACAGAACTTATAGTTTAATAACTAACGAAATATTTACATATCAGAGTAACTCATAGGTCACTTTTTAAATAAATCAATCAGTAGACAAAGCCTGATTTGGATTAAATTTGGTATGAACATAGAGTTAAGTACAAAACTATTATTCTTTTTACCGCAATAAAATATTTTAAGACGCGAGCAAAGCCACTGGCGGAAAGCTATTTCTTATATAAACATTAACTAGATAGGCAACCTGACTTTTAGTAACGATTTCCATAGAGCCGTTATATCATCATCTAATTATTTCTTCAGGAACATTTTCAAAGTGTAGTGCTTGGGTGAAACTTACACGTTATAACTATTGAAATGTAAAATCTGATCCAAAAATGTTAGATGGTCTTAAAACGTAGGAAGTATGTATGAAATAAATAAGAATTAATAAACATATGATCGAAATAAATATATTTAAATAAGAAGTATGTTATAGTAATAGTATATCTACTATAAATCCTTATTCTAATGCATAGGAATAGTGTTGCTTTAATTATAAATCTTATCTGTTATAATTTCAAGGTTTAACCCAAGAGCGGGTAAATGTCATGAACAATGAAAGATTACATCTGGAGTATTCTGCACTTAACTTAATATTAAGTTTAGATTCATAGCGTCATGAAACACTGGAAAGGTCCTTGTAAACTTACTTCCAAGGAAATTATCTTTAAATAACGTGTACTAAATAAAGAGGAATATGGGTTTTCCAAAATTAAAAATTCTAAATATCCCATTAAGTACCAGAGGAGTTTTTGTAGTTGATATTAAGGGTATTTCTAAGTAAACTTGTAATCGGCCTGGATCACTTATTTGAAAAAAATAATTATTTTTTAAATAAATACTCATAATAAAACTGAAACCCTGAAATAATACGGGCCTATATTTTTTTAATTATAACTATTTATATATTTTTTTCTAGATGTAATTGAAGCTTAAAAATGACAGTCCCCTGGCTGTCGCCAGCATTGTTTTCGTGCCAAGAAATTAGATTTACGGAGAAGTGTAAGTGAAGAGTAATCAGTTAAATCATAAAGAAAAATATTATTTTTATCAATAGAGATAATTAAAATGATTAACATAATTATTGAGTACCTAAGTTAGGTAGCGGTCCAAACTATATACAAAACGAGCATGGCGTTTCGTCACTGCTTTCGGAAAAGATGTCGAACCACACAAAAATTAACTGTAACTAAGCAGTAACTGTAACTGTATAGAAATATTGGGGGCAATATTTACAGATTATTGTTAGTGTACTAAAATTAGTAATAAGGCCATGTTCAATGAAAAAAATTTAAAAATAATATTTTTCTGTGTTATTGTATTGTATTGTTTGTGATTAAATTGATCGGTAAGTTCTCGGAAAACTATTTTGCAGTAGTTTTGTAAATACTTTGAGATCTAGCCAAAATTCACGGTTCCCTGGCTACAATCCACGGCCTGAAAATGTATCAGTACGGTTTTGCACAACCGGGGACAGTGTTTTTTGCGTATTAGTTATTATTTTGATGTAAAATTACTTTTTTATACGTTGAACAGACTTAACGACAGTCCCCTGTTGCCTCAAACATTTCCCTTGCGTAATGTTTAGGTAGTTAGTTGTTACTAATCAAACCCTTCCTTTTTCAGCATTTATAATAAATATTTTTTACCAGTACGAGCTCACAGAGAAATGCCCATAAGTAGGTAGAGCGTAATTGTAATGATCTAGCTGTAATTTTTTAAAAACAATTGTCTGATAAAAATTGGTGATCTTTTTTGTTTTTTTGTTTACTTTTAGTGATATGGTAGAATATGCGCTCTCTTGGAAGTCAAATCGAACTGTTCAATTTTTTAGTTAAAACAATAATTAAACTCAATATTGAGCCATTAAAATACTAAAGACTTATATAAATAAATATGCCGTAACTTCATAAAGAAAACCTTAACTAAACAACAAATTTGTTCAAGATCTGACCTCTATTGTAGACTTGATCCATCACTCCGAAAGAACTAGGTTGAGAAATACTAGAGAGATATATAAAGTTTTTATCTTGAAACTGTGCCATTTCCACCAACCGAGATTGTCTCAAGTTGTTTATAAAGAAAGAAAAATGTTTCCTTGCTTTGTAGATATATAAAGAAGTTTCATTATTCTATTCATAAACTTGCAAGAATTAAGAAGACTTACTTGGGATTTCTGAAGTAAAACAACAAATCATTAAGTCACCAAAAGATGAATAAACTTACAATTTTCGCTGATGTATTTCGCATTATTGCTTAAAGTCAAGAATTCCTATTTATGTTTCTATTTGTATATAAACCTTGATAGGTAAACTCTCTCAAGCTATATGTGTGGGCAAATAAATCATTTACTTACTTACTACTATTAACTTTAAATACAGAGCAACATACAGATAAATAAGTGGAACTTCACTATTCAATTGACTCTTATTTGTAAACAACATAGATAAAATGTATATTCTTAGACAATAAACAAATTAATTATTAAATTATGATTATAATATTAAGCCTATGTTTATTTATTGTGTATTTTGTGTAGTGTGCAATAAATTGTTCTAATCTAATCTAATAAATTTCAAGTGCAATTGGGCGGTCATATCGCATTACCCTAACTCTTGTATTGGTATGTATCAAAAATAAATCAGTTAACATTGAGACATTGGAAGTCCCAGATGAGGACAGACTTGCGACTTTTCGTTTCTCAGACGCACTGCCCATTGAGCAATAAAAGCCGTCGAGGAAACGATCAATAAAACAGGGATATCCAAACAATGACGTAGAAAAGCCCTGGATTTTCGCTAATCTTCCACGAGCCACCATTTATCTCGGGTAGATCTCATCGGCAATTTGATAGTGCCTTTCCTAAGTTCATTAGAGAAGTTCGTCTTCTGAGAACAGCCCCTATTGTCTGAAGTATCTTACAATCAACAAATCTTGGGGTACCTTGAATATTAAGACGTGATAAAAGTTCAGGAAAAGATAACTTAACCGTCTTTCATGGTGACAAAATAAAAAAATAATGATTCATTGTCACTATTTAATGTATAGGTACTAGGTACGTGTAAAATCCATATACCAAAATATTAAACTTGCACTCGCATACTCGTATCGCTGTATAAAGGATATAAAGGAATTGTATAGTCACCACTGACCTTTTTTCTCCTCCATACAATAATAATTACAACAAAAAAAAGTAAAATTAGTTAATAATTTTATAATTATATATAGATATTATTAACGGTTTTAGTGGCGCGGTGGGCGAATTTCCACTTGCGGAGCTTAAAGTAGCTGGTTCAGTTCCCGCCGAGGGGCCTAGTGCTTGTACATTCTGCAAGAACTTTCTCCTTGGTCTGGGTGATTAATGTATTTAGTAAAAAATATCTATATTTGTATGTCTATCATATTAAGTTTATCAGATGTCTTAGTACCCGTACAACCATAGAGCTTAGCCGGGGCTAAATGTTGTTGTTTGGATTTAGTCGAAATATATATGTAGGTGAAAGGTTTGACATAGTGATTTAAACAGATTATATCATTGAATAATAACCAATTACGGGATTAATCGAACAGTATCAATCACACAAATAATCTGAGGCTCAGTTTTACAAAGATATAGATAAAGTCAACTAGTAATTCCGAGAGTGTTTGCACAGAGCAGAAGCCTAAGAAAGAATGACCCCCGGACTATTGGAACTGTACTTTAAATAGCAGTGCAACTCGTAAACAACCCCTCCACCTGCGGCCACCCGATTGGCTGTTAGACCGGTCGGCTGACACCGACCGGTACCGGCCGCAGGTAAACGTCGCGCGATCGAGTGGCGTGAGCGCTCGCTCACGCCATCGGACATTTTAAGTTGATTCTATGCTACTTCCACTCGGTACAAAAGCACCACAATGAAGAACCAGGACGTCACGCCGTCATATATTTATTTAGTATATTTATGACCCGAACAACACACGACCAAATTCGAGTGTATTTTGGTACTTCATAATATTTTGAATTGCTTTGTCAAATGCTACACAAAACAATTCAAAATATTATTAGAATTCCCGTAGATAGTCGAACCGTGAAGCTTATTTGTTAGTGAAGTGCAGCATTTAGCTCTTGTACAAAGGAATTTCAGGTAAAGTTGAATTCTAAGCGTAGACTGACCGCGATATTACGTCCAAAGTCATTGTGGAACCTTACTCAGCTAAATATAATTTCAGAAGTAATAATAGTTATAATAGTCATTTATACATACAATTCAAACCAAGCGTCATTTCTTCGGGCTAACATTATAAAGGAAAGATTATAAATATTAAATACTGTATGCGCTGAGAATTATTTAAAAAAACGTTGATAATAAATAATAATAAATAAATATTTCCGGACAATCTACACAACAACATCTAGCCGCGTGGTAAGCTCTAAGCTTGTGTTACGGGTACTAGATATCTGATATACTTAATATAATATACATACATATTAAACATCCAGACCAAGGAGAAAAGTGCTTGCAGAACATGCAAACAATTTTACCCTCGGCGGGATCGAACCCGCAACCTCTCTTGCTCTGCAAGCGGACATTCGCCCACCGCGCCACTGAGGCAGTCATTGATAATTCGTACTTTTGCATTTTTTTCGTAAAGAACCGGTAAAAATGCTCCACTTTGCGATAAAAGCGCCAACGTCATGCTTGTCAGGTACTAATCTTCGCTCAGAATAATGTATTTGACAGCGAGTGACAAGTAGCCATACCGCGAGTTGCCACTTGCGACTGTTGGAGTTTACAATTATGTTATGTTTAGGGCTACAGGCCCTAAGTTTACTTATGTCAATAGGCAAGCTAGGAAGAAATATGGCGTAAAGAACAGTTGTGGTCGTAAAGTTGTTCAATGGTGACTCAGAGATCAGCGAGCGCGTTCGACTGAGGTATTCCTCAGAGCGCACCAAGATGATGCGCACCCAGATGATGCGCACCAACGTACTTCATTATTGTTAGGATTAAAAACCTTAAGAAACGCGATTGCGTAAACAAAGTTACTTAAATAAGAGTGTAATTTTGAATTTCAATAAATAAATAAACCTAAAAACTACTATATTTAAGTGTTAAGTATGTTCTAGTTTTCTGTAAGGATGATTTTCTAAAATGTAATAAACGATATCTTCAGATACTCGTATTGTATTTTATGCTGATGTGTATCCAATTCTCCAAATGAAAATAAACATTTTTAATTAAAATTATATTACTTTTAATTACTTAAAACCTAATTATATTTTTTTATTTTAGAATTTTATGCAAACTTACAGATAGGTAGACAAAACATAATTTACTATCAGAAATATACATGCAGGGTACATGTCAGCTGAAAGCCAATTAATTATATATTTCCACTATAGGTTACTAATTAGATGAAAACAACCCCATCACTAGACCCTACATTGTCGTTGGTGCGCAGCGAGGAATAAAAACTAAACATTTATACGTACTGAATGATGCGCACCAGAGCTGGTGCGCTATGTGGAAGTACGTTGGTGCGCATCATCTTGGTGCGCCCTGAGGAATACCTCGTTCGACTTCCCTCAATACCGAATGCATGAATGTTTAACGACCGTCTAACCCCTGAGCTACATATTATGGCCATATAGCCAGACACGGACGCCATCAAAGCAAAATAAGAAGATGAAGAGTTACACATACAGTTGGTTGTCATTTCTAGTACCTACTCATTTTGATGGGCCTTAGTTTTTATGATAAAATAAAATCGATATTGTTGTCTTATTAAAAAAAATCTAGCTTACAACAATTTTATTATTTCATTTTTATTTATTTATTTTTGAAAATCATTGTGTCTACATTTTTCTTAGTCTAAACTAATTTTTAACAATTATTATTAACCCCAAATTATACAAACGCTCAAACGCTGCTAAAAAATTATAATTAACTAGCGCCACGCCCCGGCTTTGCACGGGTAATTATTCAAAATTGTTTCAAAATTATTCGATTTTTTCTCTCCTTAAAAACCATCCTTAAACTCCAACAAACATTTAAAAAAATAAATTGGCTAAATTGGTATAGGCGTTGTTGAGTTATGCGCTTAGCAACACATTTAGCGATTCATTTTTAACCCCCGACAAAAAAAGAGGGGTGTCATTATGTTTGATGTGTATCTGTCTGGGACATTATATCTCCCGAACGGATGAAGCGATTTCAACTTAGTTTTTTTTTGTTTAAAAGGTGAGTCTGGCGCAAGTGCTCTTAGACATGTCTCATGAAAATCGGTTGTGCCGTTTAAAAATTGTGGGGGTTAGAGTGGGGAAGGAAAACCGAAAATCTGTAAAAATTTCGAGTGGGGTATCAAAGGAAATTGAAGGATTCGAATCGGGGGTTTTTGTTATATTTAAAATTTAGATTTATTATTTTTAAGAAGATTAAGGTAAGAGAAAACATACTATTGATTGCAATACTCAAATTGATGTAACCGACAACAAACATAAACTTGGTTCGGGTCAATTGGTGTAACGTTAGTTTTTTAAAGAAAGTTGGTTTTATATTGGTGTATGTGTGGTTATAATTATTCGTTCAAGCTAAGAATTAGTGTAAGAGCAATGCTGGCTTGCCAAGATACATACACAAACTTAACCTTCTTTGGTCAAAGGATAGGAATACAACAATTCGACTTATGTAAATGGATCACATACCTACTCAGTTACAACATAATTTCGACAGAAGTCTGCAAATTCACAGTTAAAATGTGTAGCGTAACTGTATTTTTTTAAAGCTAGTATTCTATTATTATGCTATTCGAAAGAGCAGAAAAAAACTTAAAAAAACTATACTGTTTTGGTGGTTAACCCAATTGAACGTTCATGTTGTAAGCGCTAATTAATTTTAAGACCAAAATTGTACACATGAATGCAATAAACGATTTTGAATTTGAATTTGAACCTGCAACCGACGATAATGTACAATATCTATGCTATGCTAGGGTTTAGTTCTGAAAATAACTTTTTGAATGGGATTAGTTACCTGTTAACGAATTATTAACTACTAACTAAGCGACAAAATATTATCAAGCGACAATTTTTTTATTTCCGCACACGACCATTCAGTAGAGAGCCGACCGACCGCCGCCGCGGTTATTTAAAAAAAAATTTACTCGTGATATCTTTTAAATGGAATGTCAGAATCTAATAATTCAAAAAGTTATATAAAGGTTTTAAAGCAATCTTACATAATAAATTATTTTGTTAAGGATTAATACCAAGATACAAATAAAGAGCCTTTTCAAACAGTGGTATTATAATTTTTAATATAAAAAATCGCTTATTGTCACAAAATTATAATAGTTAGAGATATGATGTAAAGACGTTTTTTGTAGATAATGATAAGTTCTATAAAGTTGTAATACATCACTTTGTTATATATTCAATAGTTTTCGCAGCATTCGCGATTAACGAAAAAATTAGGTTTTTTTTAAAAAAAAATCGCTTATTATCACAAAACTATAATAGTTAGAGATATTATGTAACGACGTTTTTTGTAGATAATGATAAGTTCTACAAAGTTGTGATACATCACTTTGTTATATATTCAATAGTTTTCGCAGCATTCGCGATTAAAGAAAGATTTTGGGTTCTTTTTTTTCACCATGGGTTACATTATCGGAGTTTGGTAAGAAATCATATTATTTTTGTAAACTAAATATAGCCTATGTCACTCAGGGATAGTGTAGCTTTCGAATGGTGAAAGAATTTTTTAAATCGGTGCAGTAGTTTCAGAGCCTATTCGAGACAAACAAACAAACAAACAAAAAATCAAACCTTTCCTCTTTATAATATTAGTATAGATTAGTACACGAGAATCACGATCCAAAGTGGTGATTCTAAACATCCTATAGAATTCCAACCCATTGGTAACTATTTGCGAAATTAGATCAGCTTGCTTCACGGGAGAATTAATATTGGACCCTAATCAAACTTGGCCCTTGTTCAGCTCTGAAGGTGAAATGAAATATCTTGAGACTTAACAGAAGAACTTTCGCTCTAGGAGGTTGCTTAGGCGCTTGAACAAACTAACGAAGTAATAGTAAAATTTTAAATCTTATCGGATCTGTTTATCTTTGACTAAGATCTGAAACTCTTGGAAGACTTTCATAGGACGCATAACTGATGAAACAAGCTTTGAGAGTGAAAAATAAATTTGATTTATTTAATTTTTTTACGTATGAGATGGACGTACGAGTACTCTCATATTTCCGAAGACCAGCGCTGATACTAGTTTTCCAGTAATCAAGCACATGCTGAGACGTAGCCATTTTACCTAACTAATGTTTTTGTTTTCTTATTTCGTGTGTTTGTATCTATTTATTTAATATTTTGTAATGATTGTAAGTGAATTTTATATTCAAAATGTAAAAGATATAAATTATTTGTTAGGAAAATAAATGTATTTTGTTTTTTTGTATATAAGTGTTGTGCTTCCCTATTTATAGGAAAATATTTCATAGTTAATAGTTTTTAAAGTGTATACTAAAAACAATTTAAAAAAGAAAATATTTCCTGACTAACCACACAGCAAATGTTTGTTATGTGCTGTTGGTTGTGCAATAATAAATAAATACACCTACACTTCCTACGGTTTCGTGTGCAGTTTATTTATTTTTATTTTGCAATATAAAAATAACTAATATTTTTTTCTAAAGTGAAATAAGATTCGAGCGAGTGTAAAACTAAAATCCTTGTTTACTACATTAATACAGGCATTATAATATGCTTGCATCGGATATTAAATTCGAGTCTAGGGACGGGTGTTGTTCAGCCAGAGCGGTGGCGTTGCGCCGCGACGCATTACTACCGCTTCGCTTTGTTTGCTGCGCTCCAGTTATTTCCTTAACAACTCAATCCCACGAGCCTTATTTATAGATTTGTTGGGGTAGGTGATGAATGTGTTAACCACCACAGTCGCAATCTGTGATTTTGAATGCTTTTATCTGTGTCGAGGTAAAGACATTATCTTTGCCTGGACACAGATAAAAGCATTGGGGACTGAGTCGATGACATTTTTAAGTAGACGTAGGTAGACGTACCTAAAAAGAGAAACTAAGTTTTAACAATAAAAATACAACAACAATACCGCGAAATAAAACGGTAAACGAGAGCGACAATATTGTTTTATGCTATAAAATATGGGTTTACAATTCCGTCCCCGGAGGAAAATATTGTTATTCTAGTTCATAATTCTACGATGCACATCACAAGTATCAAATATAGGCGCAATAAATATAAGATTGCATGTGATATTAAATTCGAGTCTAGGGACGTGTGTTGTAAAGCCAGCGGTGGCGTAGCGTCGCGACGCATTAATGCCGCTTCGCTTGGTTTGCTGCGCTCCACTTATTTCCTTAACACCGAGCGTTCGACGCAACCTGACACAATCCCACGTGCTAGATTCTAGATTTGATTATGTAGGTAATGAATGCGTTGACAATCACAATCACAGTGGCAAATTGATTTTACCAAGTCTAGAGCTGAGTGAGCTAAGATATGAATGGGTCGTGTCGTGCCGCAAAGGTGCCGTAAGCACCCTTTTTTACGTTCCTACTGCTGGGACACAGGGAGTTCTCTCTTGACGAGAGAGATTAGGCCTTATTTACCACGCTGCGCTGGCCAACCGCGGGTTGGTGAAAGTCACCTGTCCTTCAAACTCTTCAAAGTACTCAGAACATGCTGTTTTTTTCATGATGTTTGCCTTCACCGTAATAGCACGTGTTTTATGAGCACATACATTTTAGAAGAATCTAAAAGAAAAATCCAGAGGAACGCGTCGGGGGTTTTGAAATGATAGTTGAGTGTGTTCCCACTAGCCAACACGGCTTTATGCAGCTTTTTGTATGCTCTTGCTCACAGGATATTGCATGCTGGTACCTATTTTAAACCTTATTAACCTACATTTTGTCCTCAAGAGAAAAAGAAAACTAATATCGGTGAAAACAAGGTTCCACTAAAAGTAAAATAAACTTTGTTGCAATAACTGGGTTGGAATGATCTTGTAGAGTTAATTACTTTTATTTTATTGTCTACAGAGGTCTGGTCAAAAATCATACTTTTTTGTGTTAAACTCCTCGTTCTCAGGTGGATATTTTGCGTAGTACTAGTTTGCGTAATAGGGTAGATGACAAAAAATAAAACTCAATCAGTTATTTCGAACACTTGTAAAAAATTAAACCCAAATGTTATTGTTTTTTTTTCTCGCAAACGAATAATCAAGATACAGTGCATTGAAGTTTCGCGTGACCTAATGCTTTCGAGCAAAATGTAAAAGTCCTCTGTAACTTTAATGACTTAATATACGGCACGTCATTCATCATTTTATTTTTAATTTAAAATATCATTAAATCTAATTTCTTTTGTGAATAAATCCCTGTCTGTGATTCTTTGTTTCGTTGAACAAAAGCGTTGTCTAAATGTTTAACAAAGGGTTTATAATAATGCTATTTTCATGTGTCACCTCTAAGTATTCCATAAGATTACAGCTATAAGGATAACGATAAATATCTTATGTGTAATGCTGACTTTTGGAAAAAGGGTTAAGTACTCAAACATGTAAGTACCTGAGCTTCGGTGAAGGTCTCTGTTAAAATATTTTGATTTAATAAAAAAATAATTCATTAATTACCCGTGCTCGTGATCCAAAGAAATGTAGTGGCCTACATTTCTGTGTATTCGACCACGGCTGGATTTGTCGGCGTAGTGCAACTGTCAGTGCAGGTCACTGCCAGTGCATGTTTTCATTGTTAACCGGACATACCAATGGCTTTTAAAATTGCCACAAATCTGCCAATAAAGCTTGAACTTGGACATGGACAGTGACTAGTTTCCGAGGCGCGGCAGAGGTACACAAAATCAACAGATGATTTGATGTCGGCATTGACATGGACGAAACTTTTTACCATTGTGCGGATCAAATTAATTAATTTAACTAATTGGAACTTTTAAAACCCAAAGTAAAATTGTTTGATACTATTTCACTCTAAAGACTTACGCGAGTACACTATTTGTGTTGAAAACAGGTTGAGGGAGAGCCTATCATGTAACATTTTCACGTGTGTAAAACTCTTTTTCATCAAATGACTGCAAAAATTCATAAACATAATCATATCCATCAATCACGGAGAGAGCAATGACGCAAAATACTACATCTACAAAGATATCTAAATTAAAAATAAAAAGAATAAACGAATTCATAAAAATCTCAGAAGGTTCAGAGACGATGAATAAAGAAACATTTACTTGGAAATAATTTCAGGACTATCAGAATCTGAACAAAATATATGCGCAAATGGTTTTACTGCTTTTAAAAAATATTATGTTTATATTTGATGTCATAAAGTGGATAAATTGAGGGATTTCTAGTTGATTCTAAATAAATATCTTCCTATTAAATATTAAGGTTGCTCTTATTTTGTTAAAGATAAAAAAGTTTACCTATGAATCTTTTTTGAACATTAAGTGGTAATAAAATTTAATGGTACCTGCATGTATGAAAATAACGAAAATTCAATGTTGTGTTCTTAATCAAGCAGTGTTGGAGTAACCCCCAGGTAAAAAATATATAACTGTAGACTTCAATAGGTGTCCATCTTCTTGGTGGACGTCCGACACTGTTTCATTTGAAAACCTTTCAGGGCTTAACAGGCATCGGGTTTACGAGCCTGCCCACTACCACTTCAACGAACTTATCCAGGCGACTCGATTTACTATCGAGATCGATTACGCAGAGAAACCCCGAGCATAGCCTTCTCCATTGCTCGATGTGTGACTCTGATATGGCTTATTCATAAGGACTGCAGTAAAGCAAGCCTAGTCTCGGATCCATATTACGTTATCACTGGCAACACACACTGGTTATTTCATGTTACTATCTATATGTTCTCATATTATAAAGATGAAGAGTTTGTTTGTTTGGTTGAATGCGTCAATCTCAAGATTTTTGGTCTGATTTAAATAATGCTTTCACTGATAGATAGGTATTTATCGAGGAAGACTAAAGGCTTTTTATCGTAACAAAATACGTCGTCCCACGGGAACATCCATAAAACAATGGCATCACTATGGCATGAAAATCTAGTAATAAGATAAAATAAAGCAATTTTACACCTTCAGAGCAGTCTGATAGGTATAACAGAATCACAGATACCAATTCTGGCACCTGTCGTAATTTTGGTACTCAGGTGGTTTCTTAGACTCGGGTCTTTATTCATGAGCCCACCCAATATTAAGCCCCTGAGGTGACCTATGGTAATCACGAACGTCCCAAACCAATAAGACGCAAGGTTGTGCTATCCTGACGAATTTACATATGGTTAGGTGAAAGTATAAAATTTAGATCTAAGTTTAGCTCTCGTCTTTCTTACAGATATTTTTTTATAATTTCACCTAACCATATTTAAATATTCGTTAGGATAGCACAACCTCTCGTCTTATTGGTGTGAGCTTTCGTTCGAGTATTATCAAATACTCGTACGAAAGCTCGAAGCTTTCAGAGCCCAAAAAAAGTCCATCGTCCATGTCGCTATATGTGGATACTGGAGCACAGACCAATAAACCATTGTTTAGGAGTTTAAGGATCCTACCGCTGCCGTGCATGTTCATCAGAGTTGTATGTGTCTTTGTCAAGCAATATCATCATTATTTTAAGCATCATGCAGAAGTTCTGACTAGACATTCTCGGCACAAAAATAGGTTATAAGTCCCACTAATATATACCTACGCTTAAGCTCGTTAAACGTAATTCTTTATATTATGCCATTACTATCTACAGTAAACTACCTGACGCTTTAAAAGATAATATAAATTTAAATCAATTTAAGATTAAACTAAGAGACTGGCTTTTAGAAAAGTGTTTGTATGACTTGCATTAATTAAAAAAACTGTAATTTTACATAATTGCCAATTACGATTAGGTTATTCGTTATTCTTAATATTAAATTAGTTTTTTTAATGTATATATTAGTGTTATATAGTTATAAGTTTAATGAAAATAAATTGTAATTACTATAGATTTGCACACCTGTTTAGGTAGAGTGTTAATGGACATTTAATTTAGATTTAAGACCTATTGTACAAACATTCTCGCAAATAAATGAATTATTATTATTACGTGATTTGGGATTTTTTTTGTCAAAGTTAACAAGTATTTTGTAACCAAATTTGAAAAGTTGTTAAATCTTCATTTATTAATTATTAATCTATTTTAGAACGCTGCATACAAGAGAGAGCAAACCTTTATTCCTTAGGCTTCTGCTGTCGGACGCGGAACGTCTGCAAAGCGGGAACTATTTTGCCTAACACGTCCCGCTTTTTGGTCGCGTGTAGTAAAACATGAGGAGTCGCTCCCGCGTCGCAGTTGCTTTGGTTACGCAGGTTTGGCCCAAGCTTTATTCGCGTATATTCCAAATAACTCCTTTAGTCGCTATGCTGTGTTCGAAATATAATCTACTTATGTACGGTTTAACCATTATAATAAAATAAAACACATAATTAAATTATTATTGCAGATACAGCACATGCTGAGTGTCGACCCATTTGTGTACTTTAATCTAAGTTTAATTTAATAATGTTTTCTGTCTTATTTTTGTACACAAATAAATATTTTTCTTTCTTTCTTCTTTCTTTTAATTTGCACGCCAGGATTGGCAAAACATGTAGAACACATTTTTTTAAACTTACTACCATGTATACACTCATGTTTTATGCAAATAAATTATTCTTATTCTTATAATTGTGTCATTAAATGATAATCCTACCTATCCACTTTCATTGCGTTCCGTTTTCAATAAAGTATACGCACACAATAAAGTATAGTACACGTAAGTATAAGTGTACGTAAAGTGTAGATACGTAATAAAGTATAGTACGTTTTGAAAAACAGACTAAAAAGTTTGAAATAAATAAATAAATAATATTTTATAAGAATATTTTATAATGTAGGTAGTTACAGAGTTAATGTTCAATTTGAAGTCGATTTCGATATTACTATGTTGGTATGTTGTTCTTTGGTACAGATAATTTTGAACAACTTGTCTATAATAAAACAAAAGAAGTCAGATTATTTTGACAACTCTAGTTGCTTAAATCAATTTAAGGCTAAATGTACTAGTGTTTTCTACCTTACAAAGTTATTCACTCAAAATTAAACCCATTATAATGACGGTTATTGGTTTTATCTAATCCAAACTAACGAGCAACAGAACCACAGGTTTAAATATCGGAAAACTTAAAATCCGGTACGTAACCAGTTTCAAGTCGAATGTTATTTTAAAGTTACATCAACACTAAATGCTTAAATGCCATCATCATCAACACCCTATTAACGTTCCCACAGCTGGGACACAGGAACTTCTCTCTCGACGAAAGCAATTAGGCCTTAATTAACAGCGCTGGCTAAGTGCGGGTTGGTGAATGTCACTTTCAAACCCTTCAAAGTTCTCTTTCCTCACGATGTTTGTCTTTACTGTAAAAACACATGTTTAAAGCGCGCATGACACACATTTTTTCTAGAAAAAAAAAAGGAAATGCTCGGCGAGGTGTGAACCCACGACCTTCGGAATGAAAGTCGACTGAGCTCCCACTTAGCCAACACGGATTATATGCATATTACTCTTATTTCCATGTTAAATAGCAAATTTCATTACAAAATTCAAGTTGGACATAGATTAAACGAAAATATTTTTATTGAATCGTAAATATGTTTTTGCAGCTTGACAAATGGCTACCCCGACTGGCAGGTAATCAATCAATCTTGCATCGGAAGGAAATTTTATTCTGCGAAATATGTAGTTAATTTAATATTAATATTAAACCCTCACTCACTACAAAAAAATATATAAAATAAATAATAAATATATAAGTTTCGTTTTTTTTTTATTAGTCAATCGAGTTTCTTAATATACAAATTATCGAAATTTAAAGATTAGTAAATCGAATATTGTTGTAATTAAGTTATCTCGAGTAAGTGTTTAAATCAAGATTACTTAGTATACTTAAAGTGTTTTTTAGCGTAAGAACTTGGTTAATATGGATAAAGCAACTTCATTATTTTGAACTTAAGTTATTCGGCGGTAATTTTATAAAGTATTTATTTTTCTTTTTTAGTGGCTATAATCTACTAATTCACTTACACACACGCTTTCCTATTTCAATATTAGTATGGATTGAGTATATATAACACAAAAAGCCGTGTTGGCTAAGTGGGAGGACACTCACGTGGGTTCAAACCCCGCCACGCACCTCTGGATTTTTTCTTCTTGAGAAATTTATGTGCGCTTTAAACACGTGCTTTAACGGTGAAGGCAAAACATCGTGAGGAAACCGGCATGTTCTGAGAAAGGACATGTGACATTCACCAACCCGCAGTTGGCCAGCGTGGTGAATTAAGGCCTAATCTCTCTCGTCAAGAGAGAAGTCCCTGTGTCCCAGCAGTGGGAACGTTAATAGGGTGATGATGATGATATATAACACGGGTCGCGGGCACCGGCATACGATTTTGCCCCCATCCCATGGGTGCAACCATTTCCCAACATTTTCGATACAAATTGAGGAAAATTATTCAAATCTGACCCTTAGTAGTTCCTGAGATAAGCTCTTTCAAACAAACAATAAGTTAAACAAATTCTTCATCTTTATAATATTCGTATATTTTATACTTAGCCACTATAACATGTCTCAGAATTACCCCTAGAGAACTTGCTTTCTGAGTAACTTTCACCTATTTTATTTCACAAGAGTTATTCAGTTATGGTGCAGCTAAATTAGCGGGCGAAGATTCGTCGCGGGTTGAGCGATATAAGATTCTTAAGTGACGTGATTGTAACCTACGCCAAACATCGTCTTCGTCCGAATACTTCCCGTTGCAACTATATACCCGGCCACACATACCTATTGCGTTGACACAAATATTCCCCCTAGGCCGCTAATATGGCCGTACCATAAGACACAAGAATCTACTCACTTGACCATCATATTTATACCCACACCCTTCTTTTGCGACGTGGTAGGTCCATCATAAAAACGTGTTGGCTATTGTTGTGTTGGAAGCACACTCGACTTTCATTCCGAAGGTCGTGAGTTCAAACCCCGCAGCCGCTGCTGCTGCTGATTTTTCTTCTTGATTAATGTGCGTTTTACAGACGTAATTTAAAAAACGAACGCAACGTAAACGAACGAACGCAAACATCGCGAGGAAACCGGCATGTTCTGATAACTTTCAAGATTTTTAGGACATGTTTCATTCACCAACCATCAACCGATGATACGAGTACCATCGTAACCGTAGTTAATTAAAATTAAATAACCGTAACTTTAACCAGTTTCAGTTTATAGCCCGACTTTTTAATTTAATGCTAACTGGCTGAAATAATGTGAACTCCTTTAAGATAACGAGAAAAAATTTCAAATGGCTCAATTTTCTTCAACGTTTCACCCGTAAAACGTAACAGCTTAACCTATTTACTGTTTTACGGCGAAAAAATATCTTTTGCCTTCTGTTTAATGAGCGTGTTATTATAATGACTCCTTCCCTAAAAAAACAAAGTTCCATTTTAAGGAACAGATGAACTGATAAGATTTAATGATTTTATAGCATCATTAAGATAAACATCAAAAATGTTAGTAAATAGTTAAAGTAAGATTATCTTATTTTCGAGCTAATTTTAACTTTATTTCAAACAACAAAATTTTGTATTAATTTACAGTTTATTTTTTAACGTTTCTTCAACTTTAACCTTATTACCTATTTAATATATTGGATTCAAATATTTATCTACCTGTCACAAGGGATAAAGGATTATAATTAATTTTAACCTACTAATGCCATGAAGAGTCATGTATAAATAATTGATAGATTCAGGCGTTACTTTGCGGAAATCCATTATAAATACCTAAATGGAACCAAATCATTACCTAAATGGAATTTGGTTCCATTTAGGTAATTATTGGTTTGGTTGGTTAAGATATATAGGCATCTGCTATAAAGCAAGAAAACAAACCATTGATACGTATTATTGACATTATTAACCAATGCTCAGTGGCGCGGTGGGTGAGGGTCAGCTTGCGGCGCAAGTGGTAGCGGGTTCGATTCTCGCTGAGGGGTCAAGTGTTTGTATGTTCTGAAATCACTTTCTCGTTGGTCTGGGTGTTTAATATGTATAATAAAAAAAGTGTGTGTCAGCTACGACGCACGATTGGAGTTTACTCCTTACGAACGATAATTATGATATATATCAAATAGAAAAAAAGGGTAAATGAACGCATCTGCTAAAACGATAAGAGAAACAAACATATATCTGTAATAATTCGGATTATTTATATTACTTCTAAAAAGCGTATTGCATAAAGTATGTTACAAAATAATATACCTAAATAAAATACAGTGAGACTACGAAGTATCGCGCAAAGAGGAGACCCCGAGAATGAGATACGCTGTGTAATGTATTCCATCTCATTCTTTTACAATCCTACAGATATATATGTTTGTCTCTTTCTACGTAACGCCTCAACTTTTCGTGTTACACTTGATTTTACTCCTCAAAAAATTTCCGTACCGGGCCTTATAACTCAAATCGTTTCTTATGGAGTAAACTCCAAAAATATCTATGTACATACATATGTTTATTATTATTAAGTGTATCAGATATCTAGTACCCGTAACACAAGCTTAGAGCTTACCACGGGGCTAATGTTGTAGTGTGGAATGTCAAGAAATATTTATTTATTTATTTTATGCTTAGTTTATTCGGATACATATAATTATAATAACTATTACCTATGTTATAATTCAGAAGCCATTTAATACACCATAATAATTCAGAGCTCATCTGATAAGTGTATAATCAAATTCCCATACCGAGCATTGAAACTGTATACTAAATGGCTTCACAATATTCAGCCGATGAGTAGCCTGAACCTTGATATCAATAGGAGCATGTTATGAACCCTTCAGCGAAATACCAAATATAGGCTTGCTAATAATTGAATTCATGGGTATCAGTATCAACTGATAGGATTCCAGACATTCAGATTATTTAGTGTAACACTTTTGAATATTCATGTAATGACCATAGAGGTAGATTATAAGCACTTAATATTGAAAACTTTAAGTCTACGAAATAAGCACCTTTAGTGGGGAAGCATAACAGAATTATGGTGCAGTCATTGCTTCATTTTGTAAGCTGAGGAGTATAGTATATTCAATTTAATTTAAATAATTTATTTCAAACAACATTAATTGGTTATACAAATTAAATGTCCATATTAAATTAACAAATCAACATTAAGAATTATAATCAATATAAATTTAAGAAAAACTTCCCGTTTCAACGATCACGTACACGCGATGCGCTTTCATTTGATACCCCACTCGAGTATATTTGCAGATTTTCGGTTTTCCTTCCCCACTCTCACCCCCATAAAACTAAATTGAAATCGCTCCTTCCGTTCGGAAGCAATGATGTCCCAGCCAGACAGACAGACAGACAGCCACGTCAAACTTATAACACCCCACTTTTTTGGTCGGGGGTTAAAAATAATAATAAAATACATTTATAGATTATATATAATAGATTAAATATCTAAATTAAATCAACAATATAAACTGCTGTCCAGTGTTTTATAAAGATACAGTCAGTGTCCTAGCAATGAGCAGCTATGGTACGGTACGGTACGGTACGGTACGGTTCGGTACGATACGGTACGGTACGGTACGCTACGGTACGGTATGGTAGTACCTTTTCCTTCCAGCTTGGAAACATCGACACAATAATTAAGGCACTTTATCAATTTATGTTACAGTATTTAAGCTTTAACGTATCTCTTCATTCAACAGCACTATGATCCGAAATTGCTTGATTGTATTTTTAGTGCTCATAAATAACAAGATCACTCAACATTTTTGTAGGTATATGAATATCCTGATAAAACATACGAATTTATTTATTGAATTTTTATTTTCATATGCTCTGATCTGCGTTATTTATTTGTTATTTTTTTTTCTTTTTTATAATACTATTAGGTACTTCATATTTCTATAATTAAATATATATATATAGAGATGCATCAATCAATTTAATGTTATTTAAGATTATTGGAAATAAAAGGCTATATTATATTATTATGTATTATAGAGGTGCATTGTAAAAGTATCTGATCTGTGCTATATTAAAGTAAATGAATATTTGTTCCACTTTCTTAATGACATAAAATCACTGCTTCATACTAGGCTACTACATTCACGATTATTAATTTTGAATTCATCCTTGTTACGTGGGCCGAACCCTCGATCAATTAGCCACTAGCGGTGACATGGTATAATTTGCTAATCGGCAAATCGATAAAGATAATGATATCATCATAATTATCAGCTAAGGCTTTGACTTAGTTTCTGTCATATAATAAGCCATATGTAACATATAAAAAAATTTTATTAAGTATATCAGAGGTCTAGTACCTGTAACACAAGCTTAGAACTCACTACCACAAGACTAGATGTTGTGTGGATTGTCTGAAAATATTCATTTATTTATTATAGGTTCTACTTTGAGCATTACTGTACAATACTCCTCCCTCTATGATGTAATGCTCGGATCGTTAACGTTACATTACACGCGAAGTACCTTAATGTACAGTCGAGTCTATAAATATACGAGAATTTTCAAAACTACATCCACTTTTATCGCAGCAGATTGGAAGAGTGGCATGTGTCTATTATGTTTTGATGGATTATCTGCTTAGATATGTAACATTATAGTACCCTTCCAAGTACATTAACAAACATTTGAAGTTTTAGTAATACTCACTTATGAACTCGAATGTAACAAAATCACAGCCCCAATCTGCTAGTCTACTACATTCGCGATAATTAATTTTGAATTCATCCTAGTTACGTGGGCTGAACCCTCTACCAATTAGCCGCTAGCTGTGACACGGGCTAATTTGCTTCATTATGCTTTGCTACGGAACGCGTAGTTTCAGGAGCGATTTGTGAATATCAAATGAACAAATTATTACATATTAGCCGATGTAATGAGTTGACCTGCTGTGATTTTGTTATATCCTTTATCCAGTTTATTCCAAGTAAAACATATTTTGCTTCTTTGTACATTTTATATGATTAAGTTAGGCTGTTATGTTTATGAGATGGATTTCCTGTGGGTCGCGTTGACTACAGAATGTTTTATAAATCAAAGTCTGGATATGGTGAAAAAAAAAATTATGTCACGGAATAGGCTAATAAATTGCTATTCAATTTTGTCCGTCTGTTGGCCCGTTCAAAAATACTGGACAAGTATTTTATATTAGGATAATATTAGGAATTCTTAGAAATTTCTTATCAAAGTTCCGGAGTGGGGGCTATTGACTATAATTGTTTTTACAGAAAGCACAGAAGCGTTACGTCACGCGTAACGTCATGCAAGAAAAATTAAGTGAAAAAAGGTTTTAATAATCTAAATAACGAACTTTTCTTTTAAGTCCTCTTTCCTTATAAACTATACTTAATAATGAGATAATTCAACCCATAGTTCCGTCTTTAACATGGTTTACACAGAATAGGCAATAACAAATTAGTATTCATACAATTCGCGTGTATTTACAAGATGCGCATCGACGGGTCAGCCCTTACTCGCTGTAGGCTGTAATTATCGCGTTTAGGTATAGGCGAGTGACATAATACTATTGGTGTATTTTGGTATCTCTCAAAGGCTTTTGACTGCATGTCATGTAACATTACTGAATAAATTAAATCGTTCTGGTATTCGTTGTTGATGACGATTAAGATATATAGACCTTTTGATTTCTAGTAACTAGATAAAATATATCACTTCAACTGTAGAAGTGATATATTTTTATGCGCTTTTACCGTTTAATGGTTGGTTATTGTTATGTATATATCAGAAGGTCGGTAAATTAATAAGACGTGTTCATATGTTGACGTTTACTACGAGACTAAAGCTTATGCGCTGGGCGCAGCCAGCGCTAACTTATCTATGTATACATACTTACATGGTATATCGTATAACTTAATATTGGTGGCACATCTTCGTACCTAAACATTATGTAGATATGCCACACGCTTTATATTCCCTCTTAAAGATTTTAGAAACATTCGTTGTAACTTATATTTAGAAATACTGACCATCATAAAGTGACCGTACAATTTATACGTGACTTTTCTATTTATAGACAGGTTCAACCCAACGCCAACGAAAAATGTGAGTCCCTTTTAGTAACGCCTCATTGTCCCTTTACTAAAAAGAATATCTTTATATACATGACAGTTTCTTCGACATAGATTTATGATGAGAAGCGATTATGTATGAAAGATTAACTTCCAATGGACCTTTAATAGATAGCGTTGTCTGAATCTTATACTCGTAATATGAAATCATTTGGAAATTTACATCTCTTTTCTTGTCATAGTTGATCCTAAAATAGATACGATCTCGGTTGCGATTCAGGGGCTCGGACCGAAATGGTTCATCATCATCACTCTACTAACGTTCCCACTGCTGGGACACAGGGACTTATCCCTTGGCAAGAGAGTTTAGGTCTTAATTCACGCTGGCCAAGTGCCATGTCATGCCATTGTCACATGTCCTTCAAACTCTTTAAAGTTCTCAATACATACTTACTGGTTTCCAAATTTTTGAACTACAAAAGTTAAGCACTCTTTTGATGCATATATTCTATCTCACTTTAGTTTTTGTGTTTCTTTCTAAATATTATCTATATCATTGCAGAATTTGTCAGATATTTTTCAGTGCTTCAGTTTTATAACAAATTATTCAAAATTATCAATATATTTGTGACTTTAAGTGCTGTAAGCTAGCTAAAAACTGTTTCCATGTGATTTTCTACGAGAATGGCACAAACTACATGGTGTAGAACATGTATATAACCACAGATTAGATAAATATCTAATCTACTTATACAACGAAATATATGGTTGCAGAAATTAAAGACAAAGGGAATTGACAAAATTGTCTTTACAGGAAGCCTGGGTAAGTAGAAATTAAGGACCATATTTATTTTGTACGCTCGTATGTCTGCAGACCATAATATTGTTTTAGTCGATTTGGATTATGGAAATGTTATGTAAAAATACGTAATGTTTACCAACATAAGTGTTGGGATAATTTAAATTTAAGTATCGATAAACGGAATAATAATAAACATGTTTCTTCAACACTTATATGTTTCTGTTACAGTCCACTACCATCTCTTTTGATAAACCTTTCCCCGACAAGATGCTGAATTTATGGAAACTTCCATGGCTAAATGTAATTCTAATGCAGAAGAAAGCGATCCGACTATCGTCCGTCGTCGTCGTAAAAAATAATAATAAATATAAATAATGTTTTTTTTGTGTCAATGTCAAATGTCTAATAAACCGTTGATTTTGAAATCTTTAATTTTGTAATTTCATTTTGGTACCTGCGCATATTTATATACCCAAGTGAAAAATTAACCTGATTTATCGATATATATTTAAGGGCCCCTTATACCGCAAATGTTGTTTTTAAAATCAATATGAATCAGTCAAAAATTGACGTAAAATTTTGAAAAAAATATATGTTTCAGTTGAGGATCTTACAGAGTGCAATTCGCTTACAATTACACAATAAGATGAACTTCGCTCGATAGAAAAAAATACCAAAGTTGCCTCTTTTTAAAAAACATTTTCAATACTGTGCCTAATATAATAAATTTATTGACCTTATTTTTACACCAATCTTTAGATAAATCATTTTTCTAGTGCAAATCGCTGAGGTGCGTGTTATAGTGTTATTTTCCTATTAATTATGCCTAAATACCTACAAACCCGCGAGCAGCGCGACGCCCGCGGGCTTCGTCAGTCGCGCGGTGGCGCTTACCGACGACGGACCTGTGCCAGTGCTCTTCCCGCCCGACGAGCGACGTACGACGTGAAAAAAAAAGGTGTGTGTTCGATTCACACACGACAGAAGTGAAACTACAACAATTAATAAAAACCGTAATTGGTTTTACAAGTACAAGGACAACTGCGCGACATTGCCGTCGCGACGGCAATGTCTATTTGGGCCGGGGAAAAAGAACCAGTCAAAGTATCTTTATTGCATTATTACATGTAGTTGTATGGTAGGTATTATATAAGGTTTTGTATCAATGTAATTTGCCCATTGGAGCGTGCAACATTTTGATTAACAACAATTTAATAATAACAAATTTTAAAGAATAATTGTATATAATTAAAAAATAAACATGTCAATAATTTTATAAATCAGATTAAATTAATTAAAATAATATTAGTTTATGATTAAAAATAATTACACATTACATTTATTTACCAATGGTTTTGTCATTTAAATATTCGGCAACTGTATAATAACAGTACATATCGAAAGAATCGAAAAAGATGATGAATTTTGGAAATCAAAGATGGAATCAAAATTATCACACTTTTACCACCTGTCCAATGTCTGCTGTCAGAAATCGTCCGCAGACACACTCGTGGTATGCCTTTATACGGAATCTGACACTTAAATGCGAATCCACCGAATCCAAAAATAAAGAAAAAGAGATTTTTTTATCGCAAAACATTATTAATTTGCAATCAGGACCTAGCACTAGAACTCTAAATTACAATGAAATAAAAAAGCATTTTATTCCTCATATAGAATGTATTTTTTTTTTATAAATGAGAATAAATATTGTACATAACAAATATGTTTGTTTTCATTTTGTTGTTTGTATTTTTTACCACAAACTCTTCAATCATCATTATCACCTCACTAATTCAAAAAGTTTAGTAAAAAAAATTATGTTTACATTCAATACCTACATACCTACTACAATAAGCTTTCATTTCAATCAAATAAAAGAATATAGTCAATAAAATAATCAATATACTAAATAAAATACAGTCAATAAAATTAAAATCACTGTAGCTACTGCATTATGTTATACTGTGGCGTTCTTGCCCGCCGACAAGTCGCCGGAGTTCATATCAAGTCGGCTACCGCGTAAAGCGCATGCAAGTCGACTGGGCGAGTAAAATGCCTAAATCTTCGAAACAAGGGGGCCTTAATCAGAACTACTAGAGGACATCCCTATATTGTTACTGTTATGTTGCTATTGACTTTCAGGTTTATTTTTCAATATATTGGAAATGATTTGTTTGCTAAATGACCTTTCAAATCAATGTATGGAGGTCCCGTCTCCTAAACGTAATGCTTATAGAGGTATGCTCTTTGGTAACAACGTTATTTTACGCATGATATTATTATTATATACCCTAAATATGCACCTAAGTTGTGTTGTTTTAGGGTTACTATCAAATTAACCGTACTGCCCAATGACCATCGCAGATAGATTAAAGTGTAAATTAATTTTATATTATAATAGGGACGTCTGGAAGGAAGGTAGGGAGGCCTTTGACATGCAGTGGAAAACCACAGGCTCATAAAAAAATTGGAGAAGCTGTCTGAAATGAAGCACTAAAAAAGGATTTATTGAAAATTCACCCTGTATAAAATGTTAAAATGGTTTATTAAATAAAAAATTGTATTTAAGTTATAAGTTCCTTCAAATAATAATTGCCGAAATATATACTATAATTTTCATTATGTGCTAAACACATAATTTTCAAATATAATTTAAACTATGTAAAATAAATCAATCCACGCATGCAAATTCGTGGGCAGTCGTACGCAAAGAGATTATCACAACGTTTTAAACGTATATATTATGTATGACAAAATCGTTGTGATCAATGGTAAACCAAAGAGTTTTATAATCACTACGTTTTATTTAGACTCTCTGTGGAATTCCAAAGATTTTCTAGCTTTAAAAAAAAAAGAAAACCAGGGAAGTATACAATCCGTCCTGGCCAAAAACAAAATCTGTGGGTTGATAAAAAGTAAATAAAATCTGTGACATACAATTTTTACGGATTTTGTCTCTGGTTACTGTCTATGCATTGAAAGCGTATGAAAAGGCCGGTGAATTCGATAGTTTGTAGTTTTTATAAGCACGATAGAGGCGCTTTTCAAATTCCAAACATTTTGCTTCGTGAACGGACGGGAGAATCGGGCCCCTGTGTTAGATTCGTCTTTATAGCCAGCATTTCAGTTTTATAAAATCGTATCGAATGAAATTCCCAAATAAATTATAAAATTCATCCAAACAAACTACGGAAAACCTTGAACTTAATAAATCAACAAATAATTAAACAATCAATACAAATAGCATGTCATGGTAAGCATTTTCAGGTTTTGTGCATATATTGCCATTAGGCGGAAAGTACCAAAAGTGAAACATTTGGTGCCTGTTTCACTATATCCCAGTAAAATTAGGCAGTTTTTAAAACATACAGCTATTTCGCTCAGTCGCATCTGACTGATAGCCCTTGACATAACATACAATTACACATATTATTGACATAGCTTAACATTGCATCGTTTACTCGGATTTTGTGAAACAAGCACTTACTTTTAATGACTTAATAAACGAACCATCTCTTTAATCAATCAATCAATCTCATTGAAAAAAATCAGATTAGAGAATTTCCTATTCGGATTTAGGTACAGTTTGCGTCACTAATAGTTGGCCACCGCAATTAAACCACAAACGCAAGGTGAATACTAATACGCTCACAGTAGGTAAATAAATTAATTGTCACTAGAAGACGGTGCTCACACACACACATGCTTAGACTTGACCTGTTTCAAGACGCTGTGATAGGCATCTTTGTCTTTCTCTCCATTACCATTTCTCTCCACATTGCTTACTTTAGGTTTTCCATTTATTCCTCATGCTTTCGTTTCGCTTCATGTTGAATTCTTATATAATTATCTCACGTAGGATCTTCTATTACGCTGGCCAAAGGTTCTTCTCAGGGGGTTCTTCGGGAAAGAAAAAATAAGTAAATTAGTGTAAATAATATGATATTTTACACGCGCCGTCTGCGCCGTAAACTTCATTCTTCTTCTTTAGGGTTTGCGGCATTTGTGACTGCTATTCCACCGACAATAGTCAACATACCTCATGTTCTTGTCAATCAATCAATTATTTAATAAAATCCAAAGAAAGTATTACATAATTAACGCATTTTTTAAAACTCTATCATATTAGTTTGTCATAGTATTATGTAATATTTCTTCTACTTCTTCGAGTTCAATGGCGTCCGTGATCGATAATAATGGCATGTTTCATAATCTTAAGTCAATAGTCTTAAGTTAAGTCTTAAGCCTAACTCAATCTTAAGGGCCCCTTATACCGCAAATGCTGTTTTTAAAATCAATATGAATCAGTCAAAAATAAACGTAAAATTTTGAAAAAAATATATGTTGCGACGTAAAAAAAAAGGTGTGTGTGCGATTCACACATGACAGAAGTGAAACTACAACAATTAATAAAAACCGTAATTGGTTTTACAAGTACAAGGACAACTGCGCGACATTGCCGTCGCGACGGCAATGTCTATTTGGTATTTGGGCCGGGGAAAAAGAACCAGTCAAAGTCAAAGTATCTTTATTGCATTATTACATGTAGTTTAAATGGTAGGTATTATATAAGGTTTTGTATCAATGTAATTTGCCCATTGGAGCGTGCAACATTTTGATTAACAACAATTTTATAATAAGAAATTTAAATAATAAAATTGTATATAATTAAAAAATAAACATGTCAAAAATTTATAAATCAGATTAAATTAAATAAAATAATATTAGTAATGATTAAAAATAATTACACATTAAATTTATTTACCAATGGTTTTGTCATTTAAATATTCGGCAACTGTATAATAACATTGTATAATAACAGTAGGTACATATCGTAAGAATCGAAAAAGATGATGAATTTTAGAAATCAAAGATGGAATCAAAATTATCAGAACTCTAAATTACAATGAAATAAAAAAACATTTTATTCTTCATATAAAATGTATTTTTTTTTATAAATGAGAATAAATATTGTACATAACAATTATGTTTGTTTTCATTTTGTTGTTTGTATTCTTTACCACAAACTCTTCAATCATCATTATCACCTTACTAATTCAAAAAGTTTAGTAAGAAAAATTATGTTTACATTCAATACCTACTACAATAAACTTTCATTTCAATCAAATAAAAGAATATAGTCAATAAAATTAAAATCACCGTAGCTGATGACTGCATTATGTTATACTGTGCGTTCTTGCCCGCCGACAAAAGTCGCCGGAGTTCATATCAAGTCGGCTCCCGCGAAACGCGCATGCAAGTCGACTGGGCGAGTAAAATGGCTAAATCTTCAAACAAGGTGGCCTTAAGGCGATTCTCCCATTGCCCCGCTCCACGCAGCGTATAATGTGGGAATGCATGTTCTGGCGCTGCTTTTAAGTACGAGTACGTTTGTATAGAAAACACGCAACATGCAGCGTAATGCATTGCAGTGTGATAATCGCCTACTCCGAAAACGCCGAAAAGTTCTCGAATGGAGACCACGGATCGGCAAGCGCAGCTTAGGACGTCCACCAACTAGATGGACGGACGATCTGGTGAAGGCTGCGGGCTCACGGTGGATGCAGGCCGCTGCCAGCCGAAACCACTGGAGATCTTTGAGGGAGGCCTATGTCCAGCAGTGGACGTCTTACGGCTGAGATGATGTTGATGATGATGAATCGCCTACTTGGGCGATGTGAGCATCGCAACGAAGGAGTTTAAAAAGCGATTGATTGGATTACCTTAACAAAATGTGTAACCAGTATACCTACACCTAGTTTTTTAAACTTCGAAGTAATTTAGCTAAGCCGTTGCCGTGATTAAAGTACAACTTTCAAAGGAAAACTTAGATTAAGCATCGGATCCCTGTAACGCAAACTATTTTGTGGTCAAAGAAGACTTGAACTTTCTCCTACCTTCATTAACTGGGATTTTCGTTGTATAATGTTGATTTGATTATCACCATGAGTAATCTAACGTTTACCTAACACGAGGTATCAGAGATATTTTTTGGAAATAAAAGCAGCATTAGCTCGACTTATGTGTAACAAATTTCAAACACAACAAAAACTCGTAACGTACTTAAAAATCAGGGTTCTGTTTTTTTGCTACGTGCCTTTGGCTACGTAACCCTAAAAATAAAAAATCCAAAGGACAAACAGTTGGCAGGTTATAAATTTACACGAACAAGAATAGACGGTACACGTTTTCTTATACAATAACGGAAGCCTAAATAACGAAATACAATTTCTATAGGTACCATTTTTAATCAACATACACAGCGATGAAAGTGAGGCCAACCTGCCGAAAATAAAAATATATTTAATTGCCTTTGAGACAAGATCTCTCTTTGAGTTTTTAAACACAAAAACTTGTTGATATATTAAATATCAACATGCTATCTATTTAAAAAAATAAATAAAGTGTTGTTGCTGATATTTTCTAAATAATTTCAATACAGATACAATCTTCTGCCCACAATAAATTAGCATAAATATTTAATAATATTTGAAAAATAGACCCATTTAATACTAGTATTACCAAAATTTTGACGTACCTACCTAATTTAAGACATTGAAAAAGTCCTTGAAGTAATAAACAAGACTCTTCAAAGACTTCGGTATTTGAAAACACACAGACAAAAACTCTACCATTACAGTAGTAAATATACCAAAGAAGATTCTAATGGTGCTTTTAATTACATATCTAGGAACTAATGCGCTACACCAAGTTGGCAGTTTTCGGTTTTTCCTGCTACATAAAAGCCATTAAGGAAAACTGAAATACACGGTGTATTTATCGGCCCATGATCAGAAAATCGTATTGAACCTTGCCTTTATTTTCACCACTATTTCGGCCATGGGACATCCCGTGGCGTCTTCCAGTCTTATGTCTATAGGCCTCCCTCAAAACAAGGTAGTAAGGGAACGTGCAGCAACTACCTCTATATGCAGGAGCACTAATGCGACATTCAAATGTCGAATGTTAGGCCGCTAGGGTAAAACATTCGAATTGTTGGCACCAGTTGGCAGCACCGTCGATGTGCACGTTCCCCATAACAACACACAGGATGGAGTCAAAACCTTGCCTTGTCAAAACATAATTCAGCATCAACATGATGCATTTATCACAATTCATGGAACTTTGAACCAAAATGTAATTGTGACGTATAATTATACTAGCTGTGCCCTGCGGTGCTACCCGCGTTATAATGGATGGAGTTCTCTTAACCAACAACATATTTAATTGAATAAAGGTTAATATTATTATGTTGATACAACTTAAACAAATTATTTCGACCAAATTAGGTACCATAAAAACGGTTTTGTGAGTTAATCTTAAAAGATAGACATATACTATTGCGGACTGTTTTTTAGATCATTAAAAGAGCTATTAGTCTTTAATACATATTTTTTGTGTGTCTTGAACCGTTTTCACGGCGCACGCAACGGAAGGCTTCAAAGATGAACAATTTCTCCCGTTTTTTACACATTTACCACTATTATCTTTGCTCCTATTGGCCGTAGCGCGATGTTATATATCCTATAGCCTTTCTCAATAACTGGACTATCCAACACAAAAAGAATTCAATTCGAACCAGTAGTTTCGGAGATTAGCGCGTTCAAACAAACAAACTCTTCAGCTTTATAATATTAGTATAGATTATCAATCAATTACTATTAATGACTATTTGATTTGATATTTAATTTTAACTTACCTTTTAAAGTCATGCTTAGTGATTTGCAAGCGAATTAAATACAAGTTATCGTTGTGATGTAAACGTTGACTATGTGTTGCGAAACGCGCGATTGTCACTGCACACTATGTAGAATTTGTCGTGATCATTATCAATTTCATGGTGTATGTGTTTTTCAAAATGCTGTGTAATATTTCGTTATCAAAGTTATCTTGTATGTGTTGGACATTTCCAGCCGTGTTTATTTCGAGTTACTGTGGCTACGCAAACGCACTGCCTAAGATTTAAATATGATTCGTCGTCAAAAAAAACGTAGATAGATAGACGTAGACGTAGAGACGTAGATTTTGTACAATTAATTTATTAGTTTGTCTATCCTACTACTGAGGCCACAAGAGGACCAATCAAATAAAGTTATGTCTTTTTCAATTAAGCTTAAATACCTATTTATTTCCCGGAACACAAGCTTTAGAGATTACCACCGTGCTAGATGTTTTTGATTGATGAAACTAAAGCCTTTGACAATCCTACCTTATGTAAAAAAGATGTGGTATGGCAAGATGACTTAGTCTTTTTTTTATTTAATACATTTACAAGCAAAAAGAATTGTAATTAGTTTAAAAGGAATTTCTACTTCAGACGATTGTAATATTAAGAATAATATAATTATTATGTTTTTCATATCTCAGTAAGTACCTCAAATATCTAGATTAATTCTTATTTCCAATTCGAACTGCGAACTGGCGGCTTAGTGGCGATTTTTATCTAGTTAGAGATGAAACGCTGTCTAGGTAGAGTAAACTTCTTTTTCTGTATAGACTTATTTTCTCGTTAATATTTTTTATAACGTCTTCGAAATTTATAACGCGGTCACAATATATCTGCACCTGACCACGTGACGACATATCGGCGGTCTGGGTACGGTATGCAAAAAAGTTATTTCGAGAAATGTGGAGGTAAAAAAAAATTACTAAGTTTTTCAAATCAATTTATTATTGATGAAGGGTTTGATATTAAAAAACAATAATTTTGAATTTTGCATTCCAGCGAGGTGCACAGATATTCTGACCAGGTTGTAAGTAACACCCCTTCCAATTGTTAAATTGATTTATAACGTTATCAGTTAGTTACGCTGAGGGCGCTGGACGTTAGAGTGGATAGAAATAATATTGAAATTGACATATTAAATAGACTCTAACCAGCCCAGCTTCACGATATATTGGACTAGTAGTTGCAAAAGATCGATTTAATTCCAATCAAAAACGAAGCCAGTGCGAACACAGTTTACAGCGTTGAGGCTTAGTGAAGTTTCCAACAAAAACTGAGATATCGGCTACCTAAACTGATTTTAACTCCAGCTTAGACAAAGTTTGCCCAAGTTTATTGCAAAAAGCTTCCAAGAGCTGACGAAGCGAAGGACGTCCTCAAACGAGATGGACGTATAACTTTTCTTAATATATTTATAAAGGCTGTGCCTTAATTTAACAACAATCTCACCGGATGATTAATGGGTTAATTATGAATTTGTGGTAATGCTTCCTATGATTAGGCTTAGGTAGAAGGTACATACATATTTTAACTTCATTTAATCTTTGAAAAGATCCAGATCGTACTTGATCTACTTAAACTTAACCTACTTAGTTTGTTAATAACATTTCTAAAACATAAGCTTTTTTTGTTAAAAAGCCGTGTTGGCTAAGTGGGAGGACACTCGACTTTCATTCCGAAGGTCGAGGGTTCAAACCCCGCCACGCACCTCTGGATTTTTCTTCTTGAGAAATTTATGTGCGCTTTAAACACGTGCTTTAACGGTGAAGGCAAACATCGTGAGGAAACCGGCATGTTCTGAGAACTTTAAAAGAGTTTGAAGGACATGTGACATTCACCAACCCGCACTTGGCCAGCGTGGTGAATTAAGGCCTAATCTCTCTCGTCAAGAGAGAAGTCCCTGTGCCCCAGCAGTGGGAACGTTAATAGGGTGATGATGATGATGATGAAGCTTTTTTGTAATCTATACCTTATATAAACTTAGCTTCGTTAATTTTGTTTGACTGTCGATTTAACAAATATGGTAGCAATCGACCGTGTCGATTGCTACAATATTTGCTAAATAAAGTAAATCTATAATTAGCCTTTATGTATATAAGTAAGGTATATAATAAGATACATTTAAGGTCTGTTGATTTAGTAACATAAATTAAATAAAATAAAAAATAAATTTACTCTCGTTACCAAAAATACAAAAACACGTTTAGTAAGACAACATTCAATATGCTTTTAAGTTAAGGAGCATATTAGATATAAATATTTAGTTTCATTCCAATCAATTGACAGCAATTTAAACATCCTTTATATGCACGAAAAGACATTATTATGTATTTATTTAATTAATCCTACTAAAGATAAATATAAAATTTGTTAACTGGCTTGAATTAATAGATTTGAGGATTTAATATTTGAACTGGTGGCGCTACAGGAAATTCTATAACGCAACAAGGAAGGATAAATCGAATGTTGACATGTCACAACGTAATCCAAAACCATTTCTAGGTTTATTGAAAGGCGTATTTGCAAATATATTATGAAAATATCCCAAAGGACTGACGGAATACTCTTCAAAGTGATTTTTGTGTGGCCTATGTGGTGACGTCTGATATGAAATAACTCCCCAAACTATATTTGCCAACGTAATTCGATTAACGGGATATTTACCAGGGTTTTATATGTTCAGAGAGAGATTGTCGTTGTTTTTAAAAAGGTTCTTTTAGTTTTTTTAGAAAATATATTACAATAGCCGTACACACCACGGTGTTGCTCATGTTTTGGATTTTGTCGCAGTAACAACGTATTTTCCCGCGATAAGCAGCCTATAGCCTTCCTCGATCAATGGGCTATCTAACACTAAAATCCAGTAATTCCTGAAATCTGCGCATTCAAACAAACAAAATCTTGAGCTTTATAATATTGGCATCTTCTTTTCCCTAACGCTCTTGACAGAGCGATCGTGTTCGTCATGTGTCGGCGGTGTGGGCAGATGATATTCGCCTCACGACACGACACTTTTCTCTGGAGGAAGAATATAGATATTGTTATAATTTTACCAACTAAATTCATAAATTCTTTATTGTACACAAAAAGGATACGTTATGGTTTAGTTATAAGGAATCAACCGTGTTATTTATTCTTAGATCGTCTATTTTACTAAGAGTCGAGACCTAATTAATTTTTTCGACGATAAGATTCATAATTAAGTGAAACGGAAAAAGTAAATTCAAATGACCTCATTAGAGAATGTCGACTCGCTTCTGTCATATTAATTGAGTTTACATTTATTAATCGATCCTCGGTACTCTGTGTAGGAACTTGAATAGGGGTGCTTTTCCACCAGATAAATCTGCTAGACAGCTATGCAGCGAACCGTTAGGATGGCAGTCAAAGATCCTTTGATTTATTTGTATTTATTTATCAAAAACACTTAAATACCCGATATTCTACAAGGATCTTACAATTAGGTGATTAAAATGACACAAAAGTTAAATTGTCAATGTCCTGCGAAACCACATGGCGCGGCCATTTCAAAGGCTAATTGAATTTATTTATAACAAAACGAAGTTCTAAAACTACGAGTATGTGAGAATTTCCACTGATGCTCATCTCAACTTCTATAATACACACCACTCGCGACCATCCGTAGTAAGCGTCTATAGCACACATCCTACTAACTAAAATACATAATCTTAGTAGAATACGTTTCTGCCAGTGCTAAGTTCACCAAAGAATATGATTGGTAGATATTTACTTTACATAGCACACATCTCTGGTGGAGTCTCTAAATAATGTAATTTAACAAAATAAAAAGCCGTGTTGGCTAAGTGGGAGCACCCTCGACTCTCATTCCGAAGGTCGTGGGTTCAAACCTCGCCGAGCACCCCTGGATTTTTATCCTTGAAAAATGCACGTGCGCTTTAAAAACACGTGCTTTAACGATGAAGGCAAGATATCGTGAGGAAACCGGAATGTTCTGAGAAATTTAAAGCCGCACTTGGCTAGCGTGGTGAATTAAGCCTAAACTCTCTCGTCAAGAGAGAAGTCCCTGTGTCCCAGTAGTAGGTACGATAATAGGGTGATGATGATGATGATGAACAAAATAAAGTCCGATAGAAAACTAAACAAAGTTCGGACTGATGTTGAAATTAATATCAGAGTAGGACATTAGAACTCATAAATAAGAAGTAATTTGCCGTTTATCAGTCAGTTAAACGACATCAGATAATTAAAAAATCGACCCTGAGTTTGAAGCATAATTAATTTATTATTAAACTGCAACATTTTATAGCAAGTTTTTATTCCAAATACTAAAGAATTCTTTTTCAATATTCTAAATAAATATAATATTAATCAATTTTCCAACAAAAAAAAATATCTCTATATTGAGATATTATTATTATTTTTTTTTTTTTTTTTAGTTATTATTTGTTATGACCAAAGCTATTCATTTATTTGTTTGTCTTTTGATTTAATAGAGTTTAGAACTGTGAGACCAATCAATCCTTAATGTCACAACAGAATGTTTCAACTGCTCAGGAGTATCACTCGGCACAATTAATAAAACAAATTGTCCTAAACTTACAGATTATAACGAATACTTCCTAATTTAAAAAGTTTTTCAAATTGTTTGCTGAAATAGAATTTGTTATACTCGTAGAACGAGTTCATTAATTTTGAAATTGGTAAATTTAGATAGACTTGGTTTAATAAAGTATCCGTTTGTTGAGCCATAGATAGGTACCTATTTTTGTTTACTTTGGACTAGTACTTTATGACTGACTGGGTGATACTGTATATCCTACATTCAGTTCGTCTTACTTTTAAATACGAGGTTAAGGAAGTATTTATAAAATCTATTTGATTGTTAGAAGCAAGTATTTTTAATTAAAACTAATAGTGACCATTACGTCTCCGAGTTATCGTTTTGCCTTTCATTCAGTAGGTTTATTGATCAGATTCATCAAAATATTTTCTCCTCCGGAAGAGTTGATGTAATTAATTATCGCTATTTCAAAAACAAAGCCGTTGGAGTCCTTATTTAGAAAGTCTTTAAAAATAAATGTGAGTAAGTATTCTTCCGAGATAACATTATTCCTTTATTCCAAAATGATCAAACACAAATTTATTTTTAGGAAGGTATACGCTGCGCTCATATAATTTTCATAAGTCTTTTTAAGTATTATAGACCCCTTAAACGCTGGAAAATAATGTTGTATACAACGAATAAGAGTTCATGATCTTAAAAAATAAATTCGATAAGTATAAGATAAACTCAAACACCAAGGGTTCCAACAATTTTTTTTATGATCTTTGTGCACCGTCTTTCGAGTTTCTAGCAGATCCTATCCATCTAAAGGTTGCCTGGAAGAGTTCTATTTAAGCGATAAGGCCGCCGATTAAAGGTACAACTGATAATGCGGCTATTGATTGTAGGTAATCTTTAAGTATTGGTGTGCAATAAAGAAATTATTTATATCTATCATCTAATAGAAACACAAAATTAACAAATGCAAGTGAAAAAGTTGCCATCAGAACCGTCACCCATTTAATTAGGAGGCTTATAAGCTAAGGGCTATCTGTAACAGGGGTAAGTAGTAACAGTGATTTCACTTAGAAATTAAAATTCATTTAATTTCTAAGTGAAATCCAAAGTATCCGGTGTAAAGTAACCGGGTGGTGCACTGAGTAGTTATGTGCAAGCGCTCTGTTTTCGGCAGGTAGCGAATATTTTACCTGTCGTACATTTTTGGTTTTATTTATTATTATCAGAAATCAGATCAGAACGTTTGAATAAGTCAAACTTTCTGTATGTTATTTGGTATTAATATTTATCTTTGTATGTAGTATGACTGTTTTTTTTTCATATAACTAAGAATGGTTAATAGCTAATTTAAGGTTAGTTTAAACAAAATGTTGTTTTTAAGAATGAGAGTGTAATTTAAGAAAGCAGTCAGAGAACATAGCTTTATATTTAATATCTTCTCTATTTAACTTTGACTTAAATAAAAATGTTATATATAAATATGATTAATTATAGGATGTAGAATGACAAAATAATAACGACGCTTAACAAAGAGGTTTTTGATTTTTAAATGCTTTCTTCAAAAAAAAAATATGAATAATTATTTAAAATAAACCTCATTATTATTACATATAGAAAATGTATATTTATGTACAATATCTTATAGAAGATATATTTACAGAAATTGAAAAAATAAAATATAAATTGTTTATTTCAGGCACAGGTCCATAATTGCAGAAAATTAAAAATTATACCCATTTGTGGCATACAATTACATTATTTTTAATATTTATAATTAATTATATTATTATTATAATATAACACTTTAGTTCTTCAAAATTTATAACACATAATATTTATCTATCGAGGTTAATAAATTTCATCGACACTACCCCATCACTAGTTGGATAATACATAAGCACTTATATACAATGCGCTGGCGCACGGCCCGCGCCACCAGTCAGACCTCTGCTGCGACGCGAAGCGCACGCTTGATTTCTCGGGCTTATGTACCTACATCAGACGCTTATATTATTCGCAAAAATCATCTCTCATTCTGTGTAACTATCATGTGCTATTCATCTCTGTGCTTGTGACTCTTTCTGCCTTCTGTTTATGTGCTTTTCCTTAATAAACTTTTATTTCACGTGGACTTGTGTTTGCCGTGCACCGCCTACCACTAGAACTTATACCTAGGAAAATATAGGTAAGCCAACCCTTGGCATAACTCCTATACTGGTGACCCCGTAAACCTGAACATGAGTCAAGAACGAGCAGAGAAATCTTCGGAGCAACGTGGTCGACAACCACGCGGTGCCACACCCGGCACTAGTGATGGGACAATGTCGATAGATCAGAGCGGTGTTTTCAAGGTTGGTGTTCGAGTGCCTCCTTTCTGGCCTGAAGAGCCAGAAATTTGGTTTGCCCAAGTCGAAGGCCAATTTGCCATCGCTGGTATTACAAATGATGCAACAAAATTTAATTATGTAATTGCTCATATTGATAATCACTACGCCAAAGAGATTAAAGATATTTTGATAAATCAACCTCAGTCAAATAAATATGAGAAGTTGAAAGCCGAGTTGGTAAAGAGGCTGAGCGAATCGAACGAGAAGAAAATTCAGCAATTACTTATGCACGAGGAGTTGGGTGATCGAAAACCTTCTCAATTTCACCGACACCTCAAGGGTCTCGCAGGCAAAGATGTTCCGGACGGATTTTTGAAGACTATATGGATCAGTCGTCTCCCTCATGGTATCCAGACTGTACTTGCAGGACAACCATCTTCAGCTACGCTAGAAGACCTTGCCGATTTGGCGGACAGAGTAAACGAACTCGCCTCATCTACGCCGAAAGTTGCTGCCATCAGTAACGCTGCACCTGGTTCTCTTAGCGATCTCACCAAGGAGGTTGCCGAACTTCGCAGACAGGTAGAGAGGCTGTCAACTCAGAGATATGACCGCAGATCGCGCTCCCGCTCTCGAGGCAGAAATAATTCTTCAAGGAAACGGTCCGACTCCAACTACAGAAAATTTCCAGTCTGCTGGTATCACAGCAGGTACGCCGAGAAAGCCGACAGATGTGTGCAACCTTGTGACTACAAGTCGGGAAACTCCAAGGGTGGTCGATAATGGCGGCGGACGACTACCCATCTCCAACTGGCCGCCTGTTCGTCGTCGATCGTACCTCGAAGAAGCAGTTCCTGATAGACACCGGCAGCGACCTGTGCGTGTATCCTCGTTCATCGCTGCGGGATCGTCGTTCGAAGACGGACTATAGTTTGTGTGCTGCTAATGGTTCATGTATTGCAACTTACGGTTATTTTAACTTAGAATTAGACTTTGGTTTACGTCGTAGCTTTGTTTGGCGATTTGTTGTTGCCGATGTTACTAAACCTATCATAGGTGTAGATTTCCTTAATTTTTATAACCTTGTGGTAGATTGTCGCAATAAGCGTTTGATGGATAATACAACTTCACTTAATGCTATTGCTACTATGGCTAATTGTAACGTAAATTCAGTAAAAATCATAACCGGGGATTCAAGGTATCATAGGATTCTTGATGAATTTCCTGAAATAACCCGCCCTTCTGGTCAACTCCATAACTCAACACCACACAACACAGTACACCATATCAAAACGACACCAGGCCCGCCAGTCACTTCTCCTCCTAGACGTCTAGCTCCCGACAAACTGAAAATAGCTCAGAACGAATTTCGTTCAATGTTAAGTAACGGTACAGCTCGTCCATCAAAAAGCCCGTGGTCTTCTCCCCTACACCTGGCCCCGAAGAAAGATAATGGGTGGCGCCCCTGTGGGGATTATCGTAAATTAAATGCTCGCACGGTGCCTGACAGATATCCGATAAAGCATATTCATGATTTTACACACAGCATAGCTGGATGTAAGGTGTTTAGTACAATCGATCTTGAAAAAGCTTATAATCAGATACCTGTCAGTCCAGATGACATTCCAAAAACGGCCATAACGACTCCATTTGGCATGTTCGAGTTCCCGTACATGACGTTTGGTTTGCGCAATGCGGGACAAACATTCCAGCGGTTTGTTGATGAAATAACCAGGGGCCTCGATTTTGTGTATACATACCTTGACGATTTTCTTGTGTTTTCTAGAAGCGACTCTGAGCACGAGGATCACTTGAGACAGCTATTCGAGAGGTTGAAAGAGTACGGTATGTTAGTAAATACTTCAAAGTGTATTTTCGGTGTGTCCGAAGTAAAATTTTTAGGTTACCTCATCTCCGAAAATGGTACTAGACCACTGGAATCGAAGGTCGAAGGCTTGAAGAATTTTCCACCTCCTACGAACGTGCGTCAGCTGAGATGTTTCTAAGGCATGCTCAATTTTTACAGGAGATTTCTTCCTCAAGCAGCTCAGGTCCAGGCTCCACTTCATTCATTATTGACAGGGTCCGTAAAAAGTACTCAGCCTATCACTCTGGCAGGCGATACTTTAGCGGCGTTTGAATTGTGTAAAGAGAGTTTAGCTAACGCTGCTTTGTTAGCTCACCCAGATTGTTCCGCTAGTCTAGCGCTCGTTACTGATGCTTCAGACAAAGGAATAGGAGCAGTTTTGCAGCAGCTGAAAGAAGGTTCTTGGCAGCCTTTATCTTTCTTTTCTAGGAAACTGAGCACTTCCCAGTCCAAATATTCACCCTACGACAGGGAGTTACTCGCAATTTACGAGTCTATTAAATATTTCAGGCATATGTTAGAAGCAAGGCACTTCGTCATTTACACAGACCATAAGCCCATATGCTTCGCATTTCATGAAAGGAAGAAGAGCTGTTCACCCAGGCAATTCAGGCACCTAGATTTTATATCCCAGTTTACTACCGATATTAGGCATATTTCGGGAAAGGATAACGTGGTCGCCGACGCCTTGTCTCGTATCGAGGAACTGGCAGAACCTGTCAGCCTAGCGAGATTAGCCGAAAGCCAAGCCTCCGATCCCGAGCTGGAAACACTCGTCAACGGTGGTTCTTCACTGAAGCTGCAAAAGCTTCATGTCCCTGGAAGTAATATCCCTTTGTACTGTGACATCAGTACATCAACTTCCAGGCCTTATGTTCCGAAAGCAAATTTTTGATAGTCTCCACTCTCTAAGTCACCCTGGTCCTAACGCTTCGGCCAAATTAGTAGCCGAGCGATTTGTATGGCCAGGCATCAATAAAAATTGTAGGGATTGGGCACGCGCATGTTTATCTTGTCAGAGGGCTAAAATCACACGTCATGTGACGTCTCCCCTTGGCACCTACAAATTACCGCGCGTTCGCTTTGCTCAAATACATATTGACCTAATCGGTCCCCTACCTCAATCTGATGGCTTCAAGTATTGTCTTACAATGATAGATAGGTTTACTCGATGGCCGGAAGCAACTCCAATCCAGAATATAACAGCGGAAACTGTGGCTAAAGCTTTGTTGTCAACATGGATTTCGCGATTTGGTTCTCCCACAAGCATAACTACTGATAGAGGCCGCCAATTTGAATCGGCTCTATTTCAGTGCTTGTCAAAGATTGCTGGTTTTGACCATAAAAGGACTACTTCATACCACCCAGCTTGCAATGGACTGGTGGAACGTTTTCACCGCCAGCTGAAGGCCGCGATTGTTTGTCATGCTAACGATCGATGGACAGAAGTGTTACCTTTGGTATTGTTAGGCGTCAGAACTGCTTTTAAAGAAGACTTACAATCCTCTTCAGCAGAACTGGTTTATGGGGAAACGCTTAGACTTCCTGGCGAATTCTTTGAGACAACATGTAGCGGTACCACTGATCCATCTGAATTTACTGCTAGGCTCAGAAGTTTCGCCGAACAATTGCGTCCCGTTGCAACGTCACGCCATTGTAAATCTAAAATTTTTGTTTACAAGGAACTAGAAACTTGTGATTTTATTTTCCTCCGTGAAGATGCTTCACGAGGTTCTCTCACTTCTGCATATTCTGGTCCTCATAAGGTTATCCTAAGAGGCGACAAAGTTTTTAAAATTTTACTAAACAATAAAGAAGAGACAGTATCCATAGACCGACTAAAGCCGGCCTTCATACTGTCTATATCTACCCAGGAACCGGCACAGGAAAACCCGTCAGGTTATGTTACTCGTTCAGGTAGACGAGTCAAATTTCCAGATTATTATCGCCCTTGACGGTCTCTGGAGGGGAGTGATGTGGCATACAATTACATTATTTTTAATATTTATAATTAATTATATTATTATTATAATATAACACTTTAGTTCTTCAAAATTTATAACACATAATATTTATCTATCGAGGTTAATAAATTTCATCGACACTACCCCATCACTAGTTGGATAATACATAAGCACTTATATACAATGCGCTGGCGCACGGCCCGCGCCACCAGTCAGACCTCTGCTGCGACGCGAAGCGCACGCTTGATTTCTCGGGCTTATGTACCTACATCAGACGCTTATATTATTCGCAAAAATCATCTCTCATTCTGTGTAACTATCATGTGCTATTCATCTCTGTGCTTGTGACTCTTTCTGCCTTCTGTTTATGTGCTTTTCCTTAATAAACTTTTATTTCACGTGGACTTGTGTTTGCCGTGCACCGCCTACCACTAGAACTTATACCTAGGAAAATATAGGTAAGCCAACCCTTGGCATAACTCCTATACATTGTTACACTATTATTTAATGTATAGTTCTTATGCATTGTTCTGTTGTATTATATATTTTTTTGTGTTTCAATAAATAGTATTGTATTGTATTGTATACACACAATTTATCTTGAATGAGAGTAAAATGTGCAGAGACCGATTAGTTAAGGAAATAAGTACCCTCACCAACCACCCTCTGCACAAGACACCTCCACAGTGGAAAATAAATACCTTATTATTTTTGTTAACTACCGGTTCTTGAGATATAGCCTGGTAAAGGGCGGATGGACAGACGCTTTTTTTTGCCTTCATTTGACCACAATCTCACCTGATGTAAAGTGACGATGTGGTCTAAGATGGAGCATGAAGACCTAGAAGGTAGATGGCTTCTCCGGACCACATTACGAAACACGAAAAAATCGCTTCACGCAATGGCCCAGCTCGGAGGGTGGTGACAAACCGCGGCCGAAGCCTACCACCAGAGACTGTTCTTAGCACCACCCGGAGGTCTCGTGCAAGGATTCAGAGGGTTACCACTTACGGACGTGATCAGACGAAACCTCCATCCTTCGTTGTTGTTCGTTCCTTCGTTGTCTGTCCATCCGTCGTTCACCAGGCTGTTCTGTAATTGGGTCTCGTTTTACGCTTTGAGCTCGTAACCCTAAAAAAGGAGTAACAGTGGGTAGTAATATGAGATATTTGGTAGTAGGTTACCAACCTGCTCATTGCCATTCGCCTTTCTAGGAAATGATGTTATCTGGCTTTGATATACACTACGTGGGCTAAATATAAAATGTCAGAGCACATTTATCTCAAGGAAAACCAGATTAAATTATAGCCATTTTCAGTGAAACCGACCGTGAAATGAAGCCACCTAATATCATGAAATATTTATTGCGCTATATTAAGATATTATTTTTTTTATTAAAAAAATATCTCAATATATTTTTTGGCTAAAGTTTTATTCGGTTCTTAGTATTAGGTACTCTTAGGTCTTTATTAATCACAAATAATATTTTATTAATTTAAATCAATGTGTATTCAATCAATAAATATGTAATTGCTTTTAGTCAATATATCCCATAGTACTATTACGAGTACCTTGCTGTAACGCAGTTTCTAACAAGCACAGAATTTAAAGTCCCAAACACTGTATGTAAATATGTATGTAATACTTTCTTTGGCTTGTACCCTGATGGCTGTCGAGTCGAACTATAAGTACCATCACTTTTCTAATTCAAACTTTTTCCAGCTAGTTACAGTCAGTTTTTGAACGAAAAAAGTTTGTGATCAAATTAAACCTTTCAAAACATATTCTACCTCTAGTGTGTCGTGGTAGATGTAAGAAGGTATACTAAAGTGTTAAATTTAAAATTAAGTTTCAATTCAAATATGAATGAAGTAAAATTAAGTAAAAATAAAATTATCATAATAACACTGAGGATCGAATATAATGTGACTTCTTAAACGTTCACTTTGACTGTACACGTCACTTCTAAAATGTATATAATTTCCACGTTTAATGAATGAAAAATATGAAAAAAAGATCTATCTATTCTTTGCCAATCAAAGCCTCGTTATTTTAATCAAACATAAATAAAACTAATTTGCGAGAATCGAAACGACACAGAATGATTGATAGCCATTTTGTACACTGAGGAAATTATTCTGTTTTTAACAAAAGGGGAAACAGGTTTCCTTGCGTGACTCACGGCAAATACCTATTTGCCGTTTTCCAATTTCTACCCAGATACATTTCCCAGTAAGTGAGCCCAATAAGTGCAAATAGGAGTAAATTACAAAAAATATTATACATGCTTTTCGCTGTCGCTGACGATATTGCTTGGCTTTCCTTTGATGTTTGTTAACATGCAAATATAATGAGAAATATTATAATGAACATTAGAAATGTTGATGTATATACTGGCTTTTGTCCGCGATATCGCCCGTAGACTATTCAAACAGCATTTTCTAACCAATACTCAGAAGCGAATAATAAATATTTTCCTGACAACAACATTATCAATTCAAGCTCGAAGCTTGTGTTACGGGTGCTAGACATCTGATATACTTAATATATGTAATAGGCGTACATATATAGGTATTTTTATTATACATATTAAACACCCAGACCAAGGAGAAAGTGCTTGCAGAACATACAAACACTTTCACCCTCGGCGGGAATCGAACCCGCTACCTCTTGGGCCGCAATCGGACCCTCACCCACCGCGCCACTGAAGCAGTCGAATGCCACCGAGGCAGATAGCGATTATGTAACACTTAAAAGGTATTTTTTTATATGTAAAAACACAATAGATTAACAAAATAGCTAGATAGTGTTGCTGAGCCGCGTTTTGACTAAAAAGGAGTAATTTTCCTTATTATCACTTGACTGCTTCAGTGGCGTGGTGGGTGATAGTCCGCTTGCGACGCAAGGGGTTCGATTCCCGTCAAAGTGAAAAAAATGTGTTTGTGCTGGTAGCACTTTCTCCTTGGTATGAATGTTTAAAATGTATTATAAAAAAATATTAATACAAGTATGTATGCCTATATTATACGAGTATTAAGTATATCAGATCCCTAGCACAAGCTTGGAGCTTACCACGGGGCTAGATTGTTGTCTAGCTAGATTGTCCGGATATATTTATTTCATCATCATCACCCTATCAACGTTCCCACTGCTGGGACACAGGGACTTCTCTCTTGACGAGAGAGATTAGGCCTTAATTCACCACGCTGGCCAAGTGCGGGTTGGTGAATGTCACATGTCCTTCAAACTTTTTAAAGTTCTCAGAACATGCCGGTTTCCTCACGATGTTTTCCTTCACCGTTAAAGCACGTGTTTAAAGCGCACATAAATTTCTCAAGAAGAAAAATCCAGAGGTGCGTGGCGGGGTTTGAACCCACGACCTTCGGATTGAAAGTCGAGTGTCCTTCCACTTAGCCAACACGGTTTTTATATATTTATTTATTTATTTATTTTTATCACAAGTAGTTACAAGACATATTGAAATATTTCATAAAATTTTTCAAATTATTATATTATTGAATGCTCTTTAAAGGCAGCAGGTATACGCAAAAATTGGAATTGAAGCCGTCATAATTTCAGTTGTACTATGGGTCTTAGGTGACTGATTTACTACAAAGATACATTTTTTCGTAAATACATACTTATGATACGTAGAAAACACCCAGACCAGAAACCAGAAATTGTAGATCGTACAAAATCTGGTCCCCGGCGGGAATTGAACCCGCAACCTCCTCGCCTCAGGCGGACTTTTGCCACCGCGCCACAGAGGTCGTCAAAAATAGCATTTTAAGTCACATGACCAAACATGAACATTATAACAATTTTAATAATAATATTTATAAAAATCGACAGTATTTTTAAACACTTTGTTAGATATTTTGCAAAAAATGGATTCATATTTGAATAATAGACAAATAACCTATTTAATTATACTAAATGCTCGTAAACTTGGCTAGAAAAAAAACATACCGATAAAACATAAGTACATTACGCATGTAGACTTTGACAACATAATGTTTTATATAGTCAATTCGTTTTATTGGGGTCAAAGCTTTTAAAAGGTTTTTACTGGTATTTTGATCCTAATAATTAATGATCCAGGAAAGTTATTGTTCTTAATAAATTGTTGAAGCATATTAACTTAACAGCAGCATAAAGTAAAGGCAAAATAAAGTAGAATTTTATGTTCAAATTAACCTTTCTAACTCAACATAATTTATAAATTCGTTTCAGTTAATTTAGATAAATTTAGATAGGCCTGACCCAATCTTAAAACCATTTTGTTTGTAAAAAGTTTTGTGCTAAAATGCTTAATGCCAAATGTCAAAATTGTATAGATCCGTCTTTTTATAGACTAAGTTTTTTTAATCTTTGGTTTTATATTATGAATGATGTGGTGGCAAACATGAGGGTAGGTCCTCTGTTTACATAATAAAATTGATTGTCGCAGGTGCTTGAGCTTTCAATTGGCCCCTTAAATTAAGAATAATGGACAGAAAAACAACATTAACTACCATAAAGTTTGATTTATTTATACGGGACTAAATCACGACTGAAGCTATGTCAATATCAATCGTCAAATGTAATACTCGTATACCTAATACATTTTCCCTGTTTCTGTAAAAGCTTCAGATGTGACATTGTTTATCTCGCGGGAAAAAAAGTTCTGATTACTTCTTCGAAATTGTCCACGGTGATTTACTTATTCTTTTCACAATTTACAAAGTATACTTTATATACATCCTACCGGTATTTTTTTTATATAATCAAAGTTATCGCAACACGGCTATCTTCTACACTTATTATAAGCTAAAGTCTAAAGTAACTTAAGTTTGTCTATAACCATGTTCAGGAATAACTCAAAAACTACAGACCTAACTGCGAATTTTTTACACGACAATTTAATTTAATTTACCCAAGTACGGGTTGGTGATTGTCACATGTCCTTCAAACTCTTTAAAGTTCTCAGAACATGCCGGTTTCCTCACGATGTTTGCCTTCACCGTTAAATCACGTGTTTACCTATGGTAGTCTTGGAACACAATAATTAATACTGCCAAGCGTAATCCCGTAAACGTTAGCTTAAAATTGCCGCGTTCCAACAATCCTGTTCCAACCTCCAGCATTGACAAATAAAATAGAGTCAATAGATTCACAGCTTTACTTTCAGTGTTTAAATAACTCGTTTCTATTTGTTTTTTTTTTGTATTCATTTAAACTAAATTTAAATTGTGTTTTCGGTTGACATTCACTCTGATAATACAAGCATACTCTTTCGTCTAAGTCATTTTTTTGCTACGAAAAACAAAACAAGCATTGTGGGAGCGAGAAGTCCTAATCAATTTCGAATTCCCAGAGACAAAGAGACAGTAATTGACTGTGTCATAGTTTTTCTTGATAATAGACTTTAGCACTTTGTTTTGTTTACAACTCGGTAAATTTTGTGTATTATTATGAATTACATTATGGATATTAATATTCAGTGCAAATTAACAATATGGTGTCGTACCCATAGAAGACTGTAATCTTTATGTAAAACAAAAAAAAAACTGTAAATATATTTTTCGCAAGTAAGTAATATGTATTTTGCCATCGTTAATTTTAGCTAAACGTCGAACTTTATTCACCATGAATGGATATCGATCATCTCTACAGTTAAAACGACTCTACTTTGAACGGAAGATCCTAAAATACTTCAAATCAACAACATCTTCTCGGTTTAAGTTTGCCCGACAGTCATGTGAAAGCCACTGCTCAGCGTACTAAATTTATAGTCCATAAAACGAACCAACTAGCTGCAGGGGTCCAATTTCCTGACATAATAGTTGGTCACCCCTGAGAAGATATACTGTCGATAAATCTGAACTTAATATATCGAAAATTCAGCTGATCTGGTTATCTAAAAATTCCAGTCACTTGAAAGTTAAAAGTTACAGTAGTTATATGGTTTGCTTTGATTTTCGGAAATAAGAAAATTTACGGAAAAATGTATGAAAGCGTAGAGACGGTCAGAATAATAGTATACTAAGTCGCTTTCAGCTTTTATGCATTGAAATGAGATCCTAAATAAATATTTCCGGACTACTCACACAGCATCACCCACTAAGCACTAACCCCAAACTAACCCCAAACTAAGCAAAGCTTGTACTATGGGTGTTAGGTGACTATATATACGTGACGATATACTACATAGATACATTTTTTTTTGTAAATACATACATATGATGCATAGAAAACACCTAGACCCGAAACCAGAAATTGTAGATCGTACAAAATCTAGTTAGACTGTTAGCTCTCACCTCTCTAGCCAATTCAGTGAAAAAAAACTCATCAACTTAAGTTAATCTCAAGTGGAAAATCAAAAAGATGGAGGATGAGTTCAACGCCATTTATAAGGTTTTGTTTTCCTAAACTAACCTAATAATTCCGAACAAATTTAATTATTTAGCAAAAACACAGTTTTGCCTTTCTGTGTTATGATTTCATTAGCTCTCCGTTTTCTATGAACACAAAAGACGAATCGGTTTAACGATCTCGAGAGGAAGTTACCTTTAAGGTATTTATTTAGGACTATATTCAATAATTTTACACATTTGATTTACAAAATACGTCGAAGAACCCTTCTTCAGCGTATTTTGTAGAAGGTTGTGTTGAATAAAATTAGCTTCATGTTTTATAAGGAGGCAACAGAGCTTAAATTAACTAAAAATAATTGGGTCACGATTCCCAAATATTTTATCTTCGTTCGTCTTTTGCAGCTTGGGAAAGACGATAATGCGATGGATCACTGATTTGAAAAGGTTCCTCTAATTATTAAAAGCCTGCACGTTAACTTAGTTAGTATGAGTTCACGAGCACTGATGAAACAGGAGCTAAAAGCTACTCAAAAACTTTCTCGAGTAACTCGAAACTCTACATTACAAATTACTTCCAATACCTCGTGGTCTTTCAGACTTTTGATTGATTGCTTCCTTTTGTTATTAAACTTTCGTTTAAGTACCTGAATTCCCTGGAAATACCTTTGTTCATTTATCAACGGAGGCAATAAAGCCTTAGCCATATATTTTCGTCTCCGCCCAACATATTGTGGCTAATGATACCGTTCCCAAATAAAAGAGCAAGCTTTTAGAATTGTGGACACGTTTTGTTATTGTAGTAAGGGCCATAATGGCCTGTGTTTATTGCTGTTTGACAAATCGTTAGAGTTGGTTCCTTGATGACGTGAGAATAATGATGACAGTTTTGTCACATATAACTTGTGTGGTTTTAGCATAATAACAAATAAATATTAATATCAGGATACCATAACGGTTCATAAATTTTCCGAAATTTCGACGCTTTACAACTTGCCACTTACAACTGTTGGAGATTACAACATGTTGTAATCCCATCCAACTCGTAGTAGGGCTAATTATTACGTCATAACACCTTAATTTGTATTCCCACACCATGTACAACGAAGTAAATGAAATAAATGACGATTTGATTTGATAAAGTTGTGTTTTTCTGATTACCCGTTATAGTACCCGAGTACTACTAATATTGTTAAAAACCATGATAATTTAAATTAATCAAATAGTTTATTAATATAACGATATTATTAACTGTAACGAACTTAAACAAACCTGGGCGTTGTAAATAAGCTTAAAATTTAGTTCTAGGTAAATGTTTGAACATTTAGCTAGAACTCAATTTTAAAGGAAATATTTTTTTCACTAAACATATTTATCAAATATATAAAATTTTCATGTCACTATGTTAGTAACCGTACTTCTCCGAAACGGTTTTACCGATTTATATGAAATTTTATATGCATTTTCAGTAGGTCTGAGAATTGGCTATTATCTATTTTTCATTTTGCAAAACAACGTTTGCTGGGGCCAGCTAGTAATAAATAACTTTTCCCGTTGAAAAGCCAAGGGAACTTGGCAAGGTTTCGCTGAATCTTAACTCTTGTAAACGGTTGTCTAGATAGTCTACTTATAAATTTCTTGGTAAAATTAACTTAATTGTCATTAATTCTGGATTCGAAGATAAATATTAAAGTGAAACAAAAAAATCTTTAAAAACTTATTTTGAAGAATTTTTATCATTTTTTGTCATCTGATCAGTCTTTCAAATCAGCCATTTGCCTTTCAACCCAATAAAATAAAAATAAAAATAAATATTTCCGCACTACTCACACAGCCTAACCTAACCCCAAACTAAGCAGAGCTTGTACTATGGGTGTTAGGTGACTTATATACTACATAGATACATTTTTTTTTGTAAAAAAAAAAAAATGAAAGTTCTAGAAAACTTTTTATTCATATCTGTGTTTCTTATATAATTTGATGACTGTAATTACTTACTAACCTATTTACAAATTGTTATCATTCTATCATACTAAAGGATTCCTTAAATAGCTCCCAGCCGAAACTTACGACAGCACCTAATCGGGTGTGCTTTGAGATAGTACTTATCATTCTATAGGTGCGTTACAATAAATAAAATTTATTATGAAAACGTAGAATTAAAAATGCTTAGCATTTTATTGTTCACAATCAGTAACGTCAGCTTACAAATAACTGGATAAGGTTCCGGAGTTTTAATCTAGAATGTTTAATGCACTCTCAGAATATACTTGAACATCACGAGGAAGCGGACAGTTGGCACCCATAACCCGTATTGACATATTGGTGCTAACTGACCTCGGGTCGTTATCGCTTTATCGAGTTCATAATTTTAACGGAGTGTCAATCAATCTCGGAGATGCTGTCATATCATATTGGATATTGGCGAAATCAGCCAATCGAATCAGAAATCGAGAGATTCGTAAGCTTCACCAAAGTTACCATATCAGCATCGCATCGAGAGCGAAAATCTGTTCAACATCCCCGATTGAACTCTGTGCTCCTTCTACGACTCGTAAGATTTTAAGTATTCGATATTTTTTTATACAGGGTGGAAAAATCGAATGCCACATGGATGGCAACTACCTTAAATATTGTAAATAGCACATTTTGAACCTTATCAGTTACCCTTTCAATCTGCATCATAAAATACAGCACATTGTTTTTTGTCACATTTGACCGGTTCGAGTCCCGACTGACGCAAGCAATTTTTCATAAATCCTTAAATGCAGTATTTATTGTTTTTAAAATCAAAGGAAAGTCTCCCTTACACAAAATGTGCTATTTACAATATTTAAGGTAGTTGCCATCCATGTGGCATTCGATTTTTCTACCCTGTATATTTATGTACCTACCAAAACCTTGAATTAACCAAACATAACAATTATTAGTTATGGCTTCCAGTCCCAAAATAAAATTTCAACCGACTTCTCTAAACAGAGGTTCAAATCTTATATAAAAAAATATTCTGTATTAAATTTTAAAAAATACTCACAAAATACAATTTTAAAATTTATTTGCTTATGGTAAGTCAAAAAAGGTATTCATTCAATTTCATTTTCTCTTATAATTTTACTATAGATTTATTAATTTATTATGCTGTGAAATGATTGAAACGTCAAATTAACATACATTATACATACGTTTTCTTGTAGAAGAGAACGCATAATACCGTTTGAGTAACACATCTAATATGTAATTTTATATCGTGATACCGGCAAGCTGTCGGTTTAAGCACAGAGTAAAATAATATGAAACTGAATTGAACTATAAAAATTTCCTTAGGCAATATTGAAAAATGTGAGGTATAACCCCATTACATGATCAGAATAATAAAGAAATACATTACATACATGTATGTCTATTATTATTAAGGTCTCCACGTCACAGGCAGTGTGTTTTGTGTGGAGACTAACGACAAATAGTATTAGTAAACTAGCGGCCCGCCCCGGCGTCGCACGGGTAAAAAAAGTTCCCGGCAATTTTTCCTTATTTGCTCACCGTTTAGACCTACCCTGGACTACAACAAACATTTTAAACCCAATATCAGCTCAATAGGCCCAGCCGTTCTCGAGTTTTAATCAGACTAACGAACAACAATTCATTTTTATTTATATAGAATAGATATATATATATATATATATATTTAATTTTTTTGTACATATATCAGATGTCTAGTAGCCGTAACACAAGCTTAGAGCTTACCAAGGGGCCTAGATGTAGTTGTTTGGATTGTAAATGAAATATGATTTATGACTTTTGGTAAGTATGAGATGGACTGATACTAGGGTTCAGAGTACACTAACTAATAATAAAAAACAAAGTTTAAATACATATATTAGGTCCTTACATATGAAATTGGCGTTTTGTATGGGAGGAACAAAAAGTCGAATATTTTTTAATATAATATATTTAATTAATCAAAGTATGAACCATTATTTTCTATGCACTTTTGCCATCTTATAGGTAGTTCATTGATCCCTTTACTAAAAAAACCAGTCGGACGGGAATCAATAAAATCTTTGAAGGCGATTTGGACTGCCCCATCGGAGTTGAATTTTTTCCCTTGCAAGAAGTTATCCAAATTTCGAAAAAAATGGTAATCTGTTGGAGCAAGGTCCGGGGAGTACGGAGGATGTCTTAGACTTTCCAATTGAAGCTCTTCTAATTTAGTAGCCGTCTGTTGCGCAGTGTGTGGTCTAGCGTTGTCGTGAAGCAGCAGTGGCGTGGAGCGATTGACCAGCCTAGGTTGTTTAGCCGCTAGCTTTTCCATCATGGTTTGCAATTGCTGACAATAGACATCAGCCGTAATAGTCTGGCCAGATTTGAGAAAACTGTAATGAACAATACCGGCACTAGTCCACCAAACGCTTACAAGTAACTTTTTTGGGGTTAATTTTCGCTTGGGGCAGGATGTGGCTGGCTGGCCAGGATCCAACCATTGCGCTGAGCGCTTCCGATTATCGTAAAGAACCCATTTTTCATCACAGGTAATGATTCGGTTTAAAATACCTTCATTATTGTGCCGGTTTAGTAATGTAACGCAGCAGTCGACGCGCGTTTGCCGGTTTGCTTCAGTCAATTCGTGAGGTACCCACCTTTCAAGCTTTTTAATCTTCCCAATTTGCTTCAAGTGAATTAAAACAGTTTTATCACTAACACCGCAGCCTGCAGCTAACTCGGACGTGGTTTGCGATGGATCCGCTTCCACAATAGCCTTCAACTCTTCATTATCAACTTGAGTCTCAGGCCGTCCACGGGGCTTGTTCTGCAAGTCGAAATTTCCAGAACGAAAACGTTGGAACCAAAAACGAACTGTGTTTTCTTTTGCAACACGACCGCCATACACATCATTCACCCTTCGAGTTGTTTCCGCAGCACTAGTGCCACGGCGGAACTCGTACTCGTAAATAATGCGATATTTTAAGTTTTCCATTTTGTAAAATGAGTGACGCAAACAGAAAAAAACAGAAGAAAAAAAACAAATGAATGACGATCATCGAAGCACAAATACATGAGTCTATAGCTGTACAAATTTGAATTTGGAATTCCTTACCAAAGAGGAGAAATTTGTGATTAAAGTGGCCAGTACGAAAAACGCCAATTTCATATGTAAGGACCTAATATTAAAGTGTAAAAAGATTTAGTTTGAGTGGTCACCCATCCAAGTCACACACACACACTTTTACTTTACCACATTTATTAATGTGTTTTAGTAGCAGCAACAGAAATACATCATTTCTCAAAATTTCAACTCTCCTGTTATCACAGTTATTGAGATACAGCCTGGTAACAAATAAATAAATATAAATAAATAAATATTTCCAGACAATTCACACAACAACATCTAGCCCCGTGGTAAGCTCTAAGCTTGTGTTACGGGTACTAGATATCTGATATACTTAATATAATAGTCATACATATATAGATATTTTTTATTATACATATCAAACACCCAGACCAAGGAAAAAGTGCTTGCAGAACATACAAACACTTTCACCCTCGGCGGGAATCGAACCCGCTACCTCTTAACAGACAGACAGACAGATAGACGACGAAGTCTCAGTAATGGGGTCCCATTTTACCATTTGGGTACGGAACCCTAGAACCAGTTACCTATCTTATAACGTGCAAACGTAACACTTGGTGCTCTGTGTGTGAAAACAATCGAGCGTACGTGCAACATAAGTCAAACGCTCCGCTTGCCGCGTCGCAGACGTATGTCTCGAAACGCCTATTGTATATAATATATATATATATTTTTTTTTTTGGACAACTCACACAGCATCACTTAACCCCAAACTAAGCAGAGCTTGTACTATGGGTGTTAGGTGACTGATATACTACATAGATACATTTTTTTTTGTAAATACATACATAATGATACCAGAAATTGTAGATCGTACAAAATCTGGTCCCCCAGCGGGAATCGAACCCGCAACCTCTTGCGCCTCAAGCGGACGTTCGCCCACCGAGCCACAGAGGTCGTCTTATTTGAAAGCACCTTAAGGTTTCGGTGCTTCCAAATTCCTACGTTTAGTTACGTTGTCTATAAAGTTGTACTGCACAATATAAGCACTCAGACTGAAAATAAATTTAGAGAGTTAAAAGACCAGAACTTTGCGATAGCTTAATTGGTACCTCAACGATGTGGAGTATTCTCGAAAAATGCCCGTAATAAGTAGTTAAAATTAAAAGTCAAATATCCAACACAATTAATTTACGGAGGGATACATTTTTGCTGCCAATATATTGGTCAGAAATATTGGAAAAGCATTTTAAATTTACTTTTGAGAAGGTCTTAATTACTTAATGTAGTTATGGATGCGTATTTAACATGCCCATATCATTACAAAAGAAAATATATCCAACCTTTTATAATTTACAACTCTTTTCCCTACTTATAATAGATTTTCTGGCGGTATAAAGTAGCTATTGTTCTTTATTACTGAGACAACAATTATCTACAAATATCCGTTTTAAATTTAATCGAAATCAAGCCTTGCAATAATGGATTTTCCTGCAAAATGTGGTTTTCTACCGCGGTAAAGAAAAATTAGTACTCTATTATTTTGATATGTAAGATATATAACTGTGAAGTTACATCAAAATCACTTCAGACTTACCTACTTACATCCTTACAAGTTTTCGCGTTTATAATATTATTAAGTCGGATTAAAACACTTTACGCGGTCATTTCTTTGCTCATTGTACATCTTTGAAAAAAAACTTCGTCGTACCTGCAACAAATGTATCTTCTATTTTCATTACAGTATCAATACTGCACTCTAGATAATAGCCTGGAGGTTAAAGGGGTTAACCTAGTTTAAGTTTACATTGTCTAGTGCTTTTTGTTCTAGTTCTTGCATAAGGTAGTTGATGAGGGTTCTAAAACAGATTGCTGCGGCATGAGCACAAAGAGTTGTCTTTTACGCTTGATCAGCGTAAACTCTTTGTAAAGTAATGCTTAGTTAATTATATTGTCGTCTCAACAGCAAAAGTAAATGTCCAAAAACATCGTTTCAAAACATTTATTGTGAAAATAATTGATTAATTATTATTATTTATTTATATTGTGTATTTTAATTCAAAAGAAATGTTTCGTACACCAAAGCATACCTCTTGAATTACTCTTCCTATTACGGAGACCTGAATAAATATCTGTTTTTTACTTTTGAGTATATCCCAAACTGGAGGAGGCCTTTACCCGAGAGGGGTCATAACTATGGACAAAAATAAATAAAATATTTAATCACAATAATCAAATTATTCATGCAATATTAAAATAATTGAATATCAATGCTGAAATCAATGAATCCATAAATGAATGAATAATGTATGAATAGTATCCACGATTGACTTGTAAATATCTTTTAAATCTACGGAATAAAAAGGCATTTTTATTTTTTATTGTATTTTATTTATATCCCGAGCATAGGGACAGACAACCGCGGCGGTGGACTGTATAGATAGATAGAATGCAAGACAAGTTTAATAATCGTTTAGTAAAATCCTCTAGAGCACCATGGGTTCATTAAATTAGAGGTATAGTAATATTAGTATATCAGTTCAGTTACTGTAATTGGACTCTGCGCTTGAAGCGACATTTTGCCAGTGTCGAGTTAAGTAAAATTATAAAGTGTAAAAAAACCATATTAGTATATGCAGGGATATTATCTTACGTGACGTACGTCTAAGTATAGCCAACGCTCAACACCCTTAATATGTATGCTCGTTATGGTTTTCCGTCATTCAGTGTTCCCAGTAAATAAGTGCTCTATTGTCTTGTTTATTTTTATATTCTCGTTATATAGACTGGTATCTGATACTGTCTCATCCCATCTCAAAGCATTTAATAATAATTAAATAACGCCTTCCGATAAATAATTTTGTACCAGTTCGAATACATCATTTCGTCCTAACCCTGAAACCTCCTATCAAACATTAAATAAATAATGTTAACGTCATCTCTTGGGTAAAAAACCCCTTTAAAGATTTAACCTCCCAATAAAATAACCCAGTTCAGTTGCAGTCCGTTGAATAAAAATCTTTTTTTTATGCTAGATAAGTCTTCATTTGACCACAATCACACCTGATGTAAACCTGTGTGTTCTAAGATGGGGCATGAAGACCTAGAAGGTAGATGGCATCTCCGGACCACATAACGAAACCCGAAAAAATCGTTTTAAGCACTGGCCTATCCCAGGGGGTGGTGTGATCTATATCAAATCTATATTATCTAATCTATTGCTGTGTTATTTCTCTTAAGTAACAGATTGGTTGAAGTTCTGTCCGTACGCGCTGTCGGTGGTGATGATATTTTGATGTTAGCAGTAAATAAGGCATGTTTATTATTGCCAAATTCCTAATGAAGGTAAAGTAATAATTTCCTTATTCTCCTTACCGTTGAACGAATAATAAAATTTATACACGGACTGTTTTACTTAATTGGGAAAATCGCTGGGATGAAACGTCAAAGACGTGAGATCTGCAAAATGATACTCGTAGTCTGTATTTTTAACGGAATCGGCCAAATTGTGCACTAACACGTATGAAACCGAAAGCAAATAAGGATATTTTCATGCCTATGGAGATTTTCGTAAATAGCTGACTGGGAAATAAAATTTTCCATAATGCTTACCTTCTGTAAATATTTGTGTGAATCAAAAATGCCATTGTCATGCTCACGGTCAACGTAAAAGGTTGGAACGTGACCCGAAAGCTGAAACGGAGGGCTCTTGAAATTTACTTTTAGATATTACGCAGACTTTGTTTAAGATTCCATGCGAGTTCCTGGCTTCTGGGGTATCTTGAGACTTTAAGTTGAAAAGATGTTAATACAACATTTGCATTACTTTTCAGCCGAATTTGGTGTAAGATATAATCATAAAATATCTATGCAATCTTATGAAAGGTACATAAGTTTTTCTTGGTTCTTTAGCATAATATTGTATTAAATTTATACATTGTTTGATATGTATTTATAATAATAGGTATTCATATTTTATATTTATAGGTATCTGTATATATATTTATATGTATTTATGATAACATATTTGGATATTATTTGTTGTTCTTGTATAATTATTATTATTACTAATTATAACATATATATATATATATATATTTTATGTCACCGCACCGTCCAGTTATTTGCTGTGTATTATCCTCTCCATCCTAAGGTTGTCTGGAAGAAATTGCTCTAAGCAATAAGGCCGCCCATTACGCATTTTTGTATTTAGCCTTAAGTCCCTTTTGTATTGTGATATCCTGGTGTGTAATAAAGAGTTTTATTATTATTATTATTATTATTATAATAAGACGTGGACATGGTTATCCAATAGCAGTTATTTTTAGCAGGAGAATTTCGGGAGATATTGAGAACTTTTTGGTTGAAAGGATTTGTTTCATAGGAATTGCATATATAGATAGCTCCATGAAAACGAAATATTAGAAAAAAGCGTCAATGACAATAACCATAATTTCATAAAAATATTTCCAAAAATTTTAATAGAAAAATAACTTTGCATCCATAAAGCTAAATTGAAGAAGGTATTGTTATTGTCCAATAAATGTACAAAGTGGTTGCGGTATACTCGTAGCTTTCCAAGTTCTTATCCAATAATACGGAACGGAACATAGCTACGTAGCAAAATTCCTAAGATTTCGACCATTTTTAGCCTAGCGTTCAACCCTTTTAAAGCTTCAGGTACACCCAATAAAAATTTAACCAAACACGGAATTTCGGAGAAAACAATAGAACAAGGGTTCACAAAGACAAAACAGAATTCACTAGATTAATTCGATATTCTCATACAATCAAACTGGGAGCAAAACGCCCCTCTATTGTGAATTGGCGATAACAAAACACTTTATTGTTTATGTTATACAGAAAGGATACCGGTATGCGTTAGTCAATTTTAATTAAGACGGCTTAATAATTATATTATAAAGCAAAATTATTTTAGCCAAGAAAGTTTAATTTGGTTTTGGGTTGATTTTAGATTTCTTCGCTATTTTAACGCCAGGTAAACCAGCTGATTGCCAGGCTTGTTATAGGTTCGTTGTGTGTACGTGAATATGCGTCTCTGTATGTCAGACTGTGATACCGAAATAGCTCTTCAAATGATCAACCAAATCAAATTAAGGAAATTCCATAAATTTGCATTGAAAACTAGGTTACCCAAAAGTTGTTAAGGCCACCTTGTTTCGAAGATTTAGGCATTTTACTCGCCCAGTCGACTTGCATGCGCGTTACGCGGGAGCCGACTTGATATGAACTCCGGCGAACTTTGTAGGCAGCAAGAACGCCACAATACAGCAAAATGCAGTAGCTACGGTGATTTTAATTTTATTGACTGTATTTTTTTAGTATATTGATTATTTTATTGACTATATTCTTTTATTTGATAGAAATGAAAGTTTATTGTAGTAGGTATGTAGGTATTGAATGTAAACATAATTTTTCTTACTAAACTTTTTGAATTAGTGAGGTGATAATTATGATTGAAGAATTTGTGGTAAAGAATACAAACAACAAAATGAAAACAAACATAATTATTATGTACAATATTTATTCTCATTTATAAAAAAAAAATACATTTTATATGAGGAATAAAATGCTTTTTTATTTCATTGTAATTTAGAGTTCTAGTGCTAGGTCCTGATTGCAATTTAATAATGTTTTGCGATAAAAAAATCTCTTTTTCTTTATTTTCGGATTTTGATTTTGCGAATCCACCGGGATTCGCATTCAAGTGTCAGATTCCGTATAGAGGCAACCAAGAGTGTGTCTGGGGTTGACGATTTCTGGCAGCAGACATTTTGACAGGTGGTAAAAGTGTGATAATTTTGATTCCATCTTTGATTTCCAAAATTCATCATCTTTTTCGATTCTTTCGATATGTACTGTTATTATACAATGTTATTATACAGTTGCCGAATATTTAAATGACAAAACCATTGGTAAATAAATGTAATGTGTAATTATTTTTAATCATTAACTAATATTTTATTTAATTTAATCTGATTTATAAAATTATTGACATGTTTATTTTTTAATTATATACAATTATTATTTAAAATTTCTTATTATTAAATTGTTGTTAATCAAAATGTCCAATGGGCAAATTACATTGATACAAAACCTTATATAATACCTACCATTTAAACTACATGTAATAATGCAATAAAGATACTTTGACTTTGACTGGTTCTTTTTCCCCGGCCCAAATACCAAATCGACATTGCCGTCGCGACAGCAATGTCGCGCAGTTGTCCTTGTAAAACCAATTACGGTTTTTATTAATTGTTGTAGTTTCACTTCTGTCGTGTGTGAATCGCACACACACCTTTTTTTTTCACGTCGCACGTCGCTCGTCGGGCGGGAAGAGCACTGGCATAGGTCCGTCGTCGGTAAGCGCCACCGCGCGACTGACGAAGCCCGCGGGCGTCGCGTCGCTCGCGGGTTTGTAGGTATTTAGGCATAATTAATAGGAAAATAACACTACAACACACACCTCAGCGATTTGCACTAGAAAAATGATTTATCTAAAGATTGGTGTAAAAATAAGGTCAATAAATTTATTATTTTAGCCACAGTATTGAAAATGTTTTTTAAAAAGAGGCAACTTTGGTATTTTTTTCTATCGAGCGAAGTTCATCTTATTGTGTAAATGTAAGCGAATTGCACTCTGTAAGATCCTCAACTGAAACATATATTTTTTTCAAAATTTTACGTTAATTTTTGACTGATTCATATTGATTTTAAAAACAGCATTTGCGGTATAAGGGGCCCTTAATGTCAATTAAGTACCTAAGCATCACGTAAGATTAAAAAAGAATATATGGTATATGCACGCTTTCGAAAATGTTTACATGACACCCAAATAAAAATATAAACACGAAGTACTTAGTAGGTACAATCCAATGTAGCCAAGAAGGATATCAACATTAAGGCTTGCTTTCTGTCACAAGTTAATTGGCAATAGCTAATTTAGCAACAGAACAATAAATTACATTGACGAACAAGCGTACAACTGTCAATGAAAAGAGTTATGTCAATTGGTTGATTCTCAAGCATCAATGACAATCTGGGTATGCGGTAGCTTATAGATCTCTGCGAATCTCTTTGAAGTTTAATTTCATCAATACTGCCGAAATCTTCCAGCCATTCAATGTTCACCCTTGGCCTTTGACAGCTGATTTGGCAATATAAATTCCCTCACAAAAGTCCAAAGGGATAAAAAGTAACGGCAGTTTTACGAGTTGGAATGGATGTTACCGTTTCTCAACTAACTGGTGACTTTCTGGGGTCGATTCACAGCTTTGTGCCGCCACAATGAAATCGTCAAGAAATATTTTGCTTTCTCAACAATGGAGTCCGGATTGGTTTATCATTGTGTATGTTCTAATTTTGGATATAAACCGAACAACAATACGGTTTGGTAACAAAATATTTAAGCCTTGAAGGAATGAGGTAAATGTGCCATATATTATAATACTGCCCTGGCCTTACCTATTGTGTGAATTGTAAGGGAATCTCTATATGTTTAGAACATGAAATTGTTAATATGCTACATTTTTTTGTTTTTAATTAAGACGATGTAACGAAGTAGCTTACCAGCGAGATTCGGGACTCGAACCCACGTCTTCCATTATACGCATTTATTTTTTCTACACAAATTTGTTTCAACCATTATGTGGGGTTTATCACTGTAAAAACATAAAAGCGTGAATTTATTAGTATTATTGTACCTACAAAGTCAAAGTCAAAACGTTTATTTCCTTAGAAGCACATAGCCTACATGGACAAGTCAACTTAAAATTAATAAAACTAATTGTCTTGACAGTTCGCTTCAATGTTTTATACTGAGTTGAGAAGCGAATAGAACAACACAGCTTTATCAGTTATTACAATTTTGTAGTTATTACAATTTTGGAGTTCTTATTTATAGGTAACTATTATAAGTTTAACATTTACAAAAAAAAATGTGTGTCATATGAGGAAGCTATTATAAATTTATAACATGAGCATATCAGTCCTGGTCAACCAGAATTATTAGAGCCTGTTAATGTGGAACTAAGCAACATCTATCCAAGCTGCATCATCCTTTATATAATCATTTATAGAGTAATACGCTTTTTTCATTAGACTTCTCTTAATAAATGATTTAAATTTTCTAATAGGAAGCTCTGTTACATTATGAGGAAGCTTATTATAAAAACGTACAGAGTTACCCATAAATTATTTGCCTAGTTTTTTTAGTCTGTAAGTAGGAATTAGTAACTTTTCTTTACTTCTCGTGTTAATATTATGTAAGTCACTTTTTCTTAAAAACAAATGCTTATTCTTGTGGGTGAACATCAAGTTCTCAAAAATGTACTATTACCTACAAATTTACCTAAAAATTTATCTTAAAGCGTAGGAATACGACAATTATGAATTTCAAAGGCATTTCATAAAATAAATGGGGTCAAAGAGATATGCCAGTAATTTGGTTCTCACGTAATTAAATAGACAATTCAATTAATTACCTAAACTAAAGGAATTATAATTAAACTTTGAATTAAGCACTCATAGAGCAATAATTAATACATGATTTTGCTTACATTTCAATGGAATTGATAAGTAAAAATAAAAAGAATTTTTTTAGAGTTTTATTATTAAACATGTGAGCTCACACTTTACATGATTATAATTGGATAAATACTGCAGGTAGTCGGCCTTTCAATTCATCAAAATCCCTTAGGTACTGACTAGGTAAACAAAAAAATGTTGAGTGTTGAGAATTATATTATTCCAAGATACTAAGTTAAAGTCTTATAAGATTGAAATTAAAACCTTTAATTTATACTTCTCACGAAACCTCTGCAACGGAGGGATTATCACAGTTCTAAAATTGTGAGTGCAAAATTCGTAGCACGCTCTCCTTTACCGGATTAGCTGCTGGACGAGACTCAGGTGTCCGTTCCGAACTCGATCTAACTCACAAGTAAAAAGTAAATAAAAATGATATAAATATTTCTGGACAATCCACACAACTACATATAGCCCCGTGGTAAGCTTGTTTTTTCGGGTACTAGACATCTGATAATAGGTACTTAATATAATAGACATACATTACATAGATATTTTTATGATACATATACACCCAGAACAAGCAGAAAAGTGCCAGCAGTAGTACAAACACCTGACCCCTCGGCTGGAAACGAACCTGCTACCTCTTGCGCCGCAGGCCTTCGCCGCCTTTTCCCACCGCGCCACCGAGGAAGTCAAGTAAATCGAGGAAGCAAGTAGCCCTACCATGAGTTGCCATTTACATACAGATGTTATGAACTAATTGGGAAACGTGTTAACGGAACACGTTGGGAATTTTTTTCCCAACGAGTAACACTGGTGACACGTTGGGAAAAAAATTCCCAACGTGTCACACTGTGACAGGATTTGGTGTGACTCGTTGGGAGTTCACCTTGTAATCCCAAGCATACGCCAGATAAAGATAAAATTTAAGTTGTGAAAAATCTGTCAAATGCATACAACATGTTGTAATCTCCAACAGTCGTAGGTGCCTACTCGTGGTACGGCTAATGTATATTTATTTCATTAGTCTATGACTATTATTTAAATGAAATATACAACAAGCGGATGTTCAAGTACTACGAGTACATGACCGGAATTCTCTTTGTCTGATAAGAACATAAGCCAAACTATATAAGTAAAAGTTACCTGGCGAATATGTTCTCAAAAGCCGTTTTTTCCGTGTAGCTTTATTTCAATTCGCAAAATTTGCCATTCATATTTTTTGTTTGATGCATATTTGGACCCAGTCGGCTGTTGGCTACGTACGCGGAGCACGCTCGACTTTCATTCCGAAGGTCGTGGGTTCAAAAACACACCTCTGGATTTTTCTTCTTGAAAAATGTATGTGCGCTTTAAAATACGGTGATGGTGGACACACATGTTCTGAGAACTTTAAAGAGTTTGAATATGACATATGACATTGACCAAACCGAACTTGGTGAATTAAGGTCTAATTTCTCTCACCAAGAGAGAAGTCCCTGTGTCCCAGAAGTGGACACGTTAATAGAGTGATATTGATATTAAGACAAAGCATTTTTTCCGTTATTGATAGTTACATGTCGGAATTATTCTTTACCAATTAGAGCAACCAAAAAAAACAACCAACACAAAAAATCTGTTTTTTTTTTTTAACTATCTATGAGGAACAAGTCTTACAATATGGTTATAAGGCAATTGGCTTACAAGGATGTTTATTTTTGTTGCCGTTTACCGATTAAATAAATCTTTTCTCATTATGAAAGCTTTACTTGCAAGTCCTCTTAAATTTAATAGAAGTCCAGTAATTCTCGTGTTTTCCTTTTTTTCATACTTAATATTGTTAAATTGGTATAATTACTTATTATTCCGAAATCAAACAGTCAAACATACTTTATAACTAGATAATACCTTTGATATATTAAACATAGTATTAAGTGTTTACCCATATAAATGTAATCGTAAGACCGTAATCTTAATTGTTTATCAATAAATTAAATGATTGACCCCTATTGTTTAATTTAACGCGACATGTAAGTATGTGGATTATGCATTAATATTAAATACCCTTATTCATTTAGCCAATCCCATTCTAAAATGGTGTGCGGCTCTGTTAAATTTATCTATGCTTGCCCAAGGCATCATTATTTGTTCAATATATTAATCACGATTAGCCCTGGCTGTTTCGTTCATGTTAGCATACAAAATGCCCTTGTGTTTCGGTATAATTTATCGTTCAAATACTTAAGTCGAACAAGCTTACATATATTTGGTTCACAGAATTAATTTTCATAATTGAGCGGCTCATATTACCAAATTTCGAATCTGTAATAAAATATTTGTATGGATAAGGTAACCCGCGGGCACTGGCATAAGAATGTTGCCCTCGATATCTTCCGCCATATAAATTACTTAAATACATTTAAGGAGGCCTATGATCAGCCGTATAAGGACGTCCCATGGGTGAAATAGTGGCTGATGCTGATAAGATACACCTATCAAAAGCTGTAAGCAAACTTATAAATGCCAAATACAGCCATACATTTTTTTTTCAAACACTGCTATGCCCATAAGAACAAATTCAGACGTCAAAACATAATGGAAAGAACACTATAATATTGACAAGATGTTATCGCTGTAAGAGCGGTATACCGTCCTCGTGTTCAAGTCATAAAGACTACATAAACTCCTGATGCTCGATCGCTTACACACAAGATTCGAATCATCATCATCACCCTATTAACGTTCCCACTGCTGGGACACAGGGACTTCTCTCTTGACGAGAGAGATTAGGCCTTAATTCACCACGCTGGCCAAGTGCGGGTTGGTGAATGTCACATGTCCTTCAAACTCTTTTTAAAGTTCTCAGAACATGCCGGTTTCCTCACGATGTTTGCCTTCACCGTTAAAGCACGTGTTTAAAGCGCACATAAATTTCTCAAGAAGAAAAATCCAGAGGTGCGTGGCGGGGTTTGAACCCACGACCTTCGGAATGAAAGTCGAGTGTCCTCCCACTTAGCCAACACGGCTTAGTGTCCTCCCACTTAGCCAACACGGCTTTACTCGCAAAGTCAATATTTAAAACTAGAATAATACCAATAAGTTTTATCTTCAGAAATTGTTATGCAAACACTTTCGACTAGATAAAGCTAAGCTTTGATTTTCGGCTTAAAGTTTAATTAATTACTTAGGATAATTAACGTATAACCGACTTAATTACAATAAACGATCTAGACCGGATCGAAGTTAACAAATATATGTTCTTTGTAGAGACACAAAGCAATCAACGAAGTGTTCCAATAAAAATAGATTAAGTACCTACCTTTTTTTTTTTAAATGTTCCCTGACCTGGACGAAATGTCGGTTTTGATTCTAAATTCCTTCCTCTGTTTTTTTACCGCTCTCGGCATCATCTATAATTCAGCCACTTTGCCTGCATCCTAAGCTAGAATATCTTTAAAAACAGAAACACGATAAAAACTTCTCACATTATTAAAGTTTATTACTGGCCGCCGAGAACCAAAAAACCTGTTATGAAAAACATCAAAAAGTTCTTAGTAGCTTATTTCTCATGAAAGTTTCCTTCGAAGTCAGGTCCTTGCCTATCACATTGCAGGTAACAAAACTTTATGAACATGAACTCCCAACTGTCGTCAAACGTGTGACAATCTCATCAGTGGTAAAATACGCCTGAATCAAGCATGTGCCGTAAAACGAGAGGTTCTTATTTCTTTATTTGACGACCATATCACCTCTGTGATGTGGCTATGGAAATGATAATGTCGTATCTTCTGAATAACCTGCCAAGGGCAAACACACACATCAACACTCTATTAACGTTCCCACTGCTGGGACACAGGGACTTCTCTCTTGACGAGACTAGACCTTAATTCACCACGTTGGCTTAGTGCGGTTGGGTGAATGTCACATGTCAAATATATGCCAATAATATGTTGTTTTATTGAAGTCTCAGAATGTTTTATAGAACTTAATTACATTATTTTTAAATTTTATGCTGAAAAAATTAAGACACATCCGCAACCTTCGCTCTCAGGATAAGTCCGGGATAGCGCCATGACGCGCTACCAATTACACCAACGCGTCATTACGTGACAGGTCGAAATTTTTCTGCACTTTGTATTATCGAGTGACTCCCCGAGTAATTACAATAATTTCAAATTGTGGACCAAGGACGGTCTGTTTTACGTCATTCAAATCGAGCTTATTTTGTTATTGTGGCAACATGCATGTATACCATATATATACATATATACATGGTGGTGGTGATGGTCATACTTGTAGGTTGCTTTAATCCTAATATTCAGTAATTTCTCGACAAAGTCGGCCATCTATAGTAAAGTGTAAATTGTTGACCAACTTCGAGTACCCACTCGTTGAATTTGATAATATACATTTTACTTATCAATGGCGGTATGTATTCGAGAACTTTTAGGCAGCCAGCTGTTAAATGTTGTATGATATGTATAGTTCAATTCTGAGAAATGAGATAGACTACTTTTTATAGCAGGCGCAGCTGTAAGTTTGGGGTGAAAACAGTCACTTGAAATTGAGTCGACATGCATCTCAAAGTTATGCACAAGTGGCATTCAGTCCTAAGTTCATTAATAATACCTAATAATAGTCATTAATAGTCATTTATTGATAATATTATTATACGTCACAATTACATTTTGTTTACACTGGTTTTTCAGTACTAATAATGTCAAACCAAACAAATCATCAAATTCAATTACTTAATAAATATGTCAAATTGCAAATACTTAGTCAATAACACATATGTCGAGTTATAAATAATAAATAAAGAATGTCAATGTTCTCCAGTAAATAGTTGTATTTTGTAGTTTTGAAAGTATTTTATAAAAGATAACGGAAAATATAACCACACTGAGCGGTCACAAGAAATCTCGACTAAGCAAACTTTCTTTCCAAATACTGAAACTATAGACTCAATGAATCAAATTTTCAATTTCTCACTCATTTCGTATTCTCTTTTGAATTTGAAACTTTTCAGAATTCCGATCAAAGCAATGGATACGTTCAAAGGCTAACTTAACAAGGTTAACTTCTAAGTATTAGTTTGGATAGCTTAGAACCTTAGATTTGGATAGAGGTTTGTTTACTTGTTAGAAATAAATCGATACCTACTTACTTTGTTTTAACAAAATAATTGCCCAATTATTGGGTTATTTGCCTTATATCCTTTAATATAATCCTTTCCTTAACTTTTTTACGCATTTAAGCTACTAACAACTTGGGCTCAATACACAAAATGTTTTTTAAGTTCTAGTTTGCCTTTCCACGGAACATCAACAGTATCACACCTCGCGTGTGAGCTATGTGATAAGTGGTTAGAATTAATTTCCGCAAAGAACGCCTGAATCTATCAACGAACTGTAGAAATTTTCCAAAGCATAGAATTATTATGAATTACATCTATAGGATGTAGCCTAAGCACTGGTTGTCTAAAACTTGATTTCCCGCTAAAACACGGGCAAGTATCTGGTAGGACCAAAACTGATAGGAAAATGTAGGCATAACCAGATTGCTCGTTTTGCCCGTAATCGAATTACAGCGATCAGGATGCCGATTAAAGCTTGGTTCAGATTAACGTTTCTATCGTAGAGCCGAGTGTCAACAGGATGCCGAGGTTTTGTCAACAGCGCAGCGGTCTTGCACGCTGCCAAGGCATGCCCCGATGCAATTCTACATTTCAATATTGACTAACGTAGTCAGTGATGGTGACGTTTTTAGTGGTATTCAGACTAAGGAACCCGAAGCAGACCTGGAAAGGATTTAATAGTTATAAAACACTTATACAGACTGAAGGAACAGTTTGGTTGATGAATATTTTGAAGCAATATTTGTCTCACTTTTGCTACGCACAATTCTTTGTAATATATATTTTTTTGGTGTTTCAATAAAGAATATTGTATTTGTTTATTGATGTGACCTAAAATAAATTGTTTCATTGGATTACGGAAAGTGTTTAGAACTCTAGATGAGCGGTCCTATATTAGTTGATCTTGGATTTAATTAATTTGTCTTTACCCGAAGAGCATAATAATTACTTAACACACAAAACAAGCCAACATTTATAACAAGAGCAAACTTCCAAAACAAAGTTCAGAAGGTCGGCTTATTTAGACATTTCAATCCTTTGCAACTAAATAGCCTTTTTTTTCTTCAATTCTCCGATAGTACGACCGTATCCACAAATTATAGTGAACTCGCCAGATTAAACGATTGATCAATAATTGTGGAAACGACTTTTTGAAGCTTCCAGAAAAAGGTCACAAAAACAAAAATATTATGTACGTTATATATTATATATATATATATACATACGACTATTATATTCATAACTTTTATTTATTTATTCATTTACCAATCACAAATTCTTCGAACTAAATCTTAAGATAAGCTCTCCCCAGTTATAAAAACTGTCGCGATTTGCAATGTCCAATTTATGTTAACAAAATACTAAGAATTGAGTATTTCAACATATTATTGTTATTGGTGGTATTACGTACTATGGTATTAAACGAAACAGTATGAAAAGTGAACGATAAATTTATAAATATACATTTTAAGACAAAAGATTTATTTGATCATGTACTAGGTTCCGAGTGTTTTTAATATATTTTGACTGTTAATACGGTATTAAAAAATGAAAGCCTCTTATCTCCAATATTTTAACAAAAACAAACTACTCCTACAAACCACTCAACAGCAAATACATCTTTACAAATTGCTAGCGTTAAAACTATCTATACTAATATTATAAAGAGGAAAGGTTTGATTTTTTGTTTGTTTGTTTGTTTGTTTGTTTGTCTCGAATAGGCTCTGAAACTACTGCACCGATTTAAAAAATTCTTTCACCATTCGAAAGCTACACTATCCCTGAGTGACATAGGCTATATTTAGTTTTCAAAAATAATATGGTTTCTTACCAAACTCCGATAATGTAACCCATGGTGAAAAAAAGGAACCTAAAATCTTTCTTTAATCGCGAATGCTGCGAAAACTATTGAATATATAACAAAGTGATGTATTACAACTTTGTAGAACTTATCATTATCTACAAAAAACGTTGTTTCATCATATCTCTAACTATTATAGTTTTGTGACAATAGCGATTTTTTTGAAAAAATAAATCTAAAATCTTTCTTTAATCGCGAATGCTGCGAAAACTATTGAATAAATAACAAAGTGATGTATTACAACTTTGTAGAACTTATCATTATCTACAAAAAACGTCGTTACATCATATCTCTAACTATTATAGTTTTGTGACAATAAGCTATTTTTTATATAAAAAAATTAAAATACCACTGTTTGAAAAGGCTCTTTATTTGTATCTTGGTATTAATCCTTAACAAAATAAATTATTTATTATGTAAGATTGCTTTAAAACCTTTATATAACTTTTTGAATTATTAGATTCTGACATTCCATTCAAAAGATATCACGAGTTAATTTTTTTTAAATATAACCGTGCGGCTCGAAACTATGCGTTGTGGAGTGGCAGGCGTCACTCGGGCACGGAGGTACGGGAGGGGGGTTAAGATCACGAAATAATCTGCCGCGCGGGGTCGGCCTCCTTACTGAATGGTCGTGTGCGGAAATAAAAAATTTGTCGCTTGATAATATTTTGTCGCTTAGTTAGTGGTTAATAATTCGTTAACAGGTATCTAATCCCATTAAAAAAGTTATTTTCAGAACTAAATCCTAGCATATAGCATAGATATTGTACATTATCGTCGGTTGCAGGTTTCGGTTGGGTTAAACACCAAAACACGTAAAATAAGTTGAGTATACAGTTTTTTTTATTTTTTTTCTGCTCTTTCGAATAGCATAATAATATAATTATAGCTTTAAAAAAATAGGTACAGTTACGCTACACATTTTAACTGTGAATTTGCAGACTTCCGTCGAAATTATGTTGTAACTGAGTAGGTATGTGATCCATTTACATAAGTCGAATTGTTGTATTCCTATCCTATGACCAAACAAGGTTAAGTTGGTGTATGTATCTTGGCAAACCAGCATGGCTCTTACACTAATTCTTAGCTTGAACGAAAAATTATAACCACACATACACCAATATAAAACCAACTTTCTTCAAAAAACTAACGTTACACCAATTGACCCGAACCAAGTTTATGTTTGTTGTCGGTTACACCAATTTGAGCATTGCAATCAATATTATGTTTTATCTTACCTTAATCTTCTTAAAAATAATAAATCTTAATTTATAATATAAGAAAACCCCCGATTCGAATCCTTCAATTTCCTTAAAAATAAAACACCATAATAATGTGTAATGTGCACGCAATGCGCTTTCATTTGATACCACACTCGAGGTTTTTGCAGACTTTCGGTTTTCCTTCCCCACTCTAACCCCCACAATTTTTAAACAGCACAACCGATTTTCATGAAACATGTCTAAGAGCACTCGCGCCAGACTCACCTTTTAAACAAAAAAAAACTAAGTTGAAATCGCTTCATCCGTTCGGGAGCTATGATGTCCCAGACAGATAGACACGTCAAACAGAATGACACCTCTCTTTTTTGTCGGGGGTTAAAAATGAATCGCAAAATGTGTTGCTAAGCGCATAACTCAACAACGCCTATACCAATTTAGCCAATTTATTTTTTTAATTGTTTGTTGGAGTTTAAGGATGGTTTTTACGGAGAGAAAAATATCGAATAATTTTGAAACAATTTTGAATAATTACCCGTGCAAAGCCGGGGTGTGCCGCTAGTACTTTATAAAACTAAACAATCACGTTTCATATGAGTGCTTATAGAATCGTGTCAGCAGTCGCAAGCAGTATCGACTGTTCGTCTAAAATAGCCTTACGCTTACACAAACTTGGCTGTACACATTTTAAGCACCCATTTCGCTAGAAAGGGTACAGTTATATAATCTGATCTGATTTCGGTTAATGAAACATGATTGGGAGGTGTTAAAACACAACTAACCTGTTTCTAACAAATACCTACCTAATTACACTACTGTCGGTTTTTTCTATTCACGTCCGTAAGTGTTAACCCTCTGAATCCTTACACGTGACCTCCGGGTGGTGCTAAGAACAGTCCCGGTGGTAGGCTTCGGCGGCGGCTTGTCACCACCCTCCGGGAGGGCCATTGCGTGAAATGATTTTTTCGTGTTTCGTTATGTAGTCCGAAGAAGCCATCTACCTTCTAGGTCTTCATGCCCCATCTTAGACAACATCGTCACTTTACATCAGCTGAGATTGTGGTCAAATGAAGGCTTATCTAACATAAAAAACTGTGCTATATTTATCGGTAAATGTTTTTAATCTATCTATAAATACTTATTATAAATTAAAATCGTCCGCTGCGTCTGCCTGTCCCTATGTTTGCAATAAACTCAAAAACTACTGATCGGATCTTTATGCGGTTTTTAGCAATAGGCAGAGTGATTCAAGAAAACGGTTTCGCAATCCGTGCAATGCCGTGATGTGAATTAATTTAAATTCAGAAATGTATTTTTTAAATTAATACAAATATCAATCTGACTTTAAATATAGCTGAAAAGTAGGTAAATAATGTTAACAGATCGCTGGTTAAATGCTAAAGTACCATATTTCAAAAATCGTGAAAATCGTTTTTATTGCAAAAATGTGATTTAAAATAGTTATTTTATAGTATGAGCTAAAGACACTTTTCGTTTTCACATTAAAAACTACCAAAAAACAGATATGGCTGTTAAGCATTATTAGACTTTGGCGCCAAATTTCAAAGCCAAGCAGCCATATTGTCAGTTGTGGTTGGAGTGTTCCGCGGAAGCGCACGAAAGTTATATGCCAAAGGGCCGTATCTCAAAATAATAAGTGTATTTTAACTAAAATGTTTATGCAAAAGTACCATATTTCGGAATATGGTACCTTTGCTTATAAATCGAAGTCAAGATACAACCATTATTTTTAGTGGAAACTTAACACATTCTGAAATATGGTACCTTAGCTCTAGAAATTTTATTGTTATTACATTGTGTGTATGTTCAAAAGTGTTATTTTTTTAAATGCGTTTGTTTTGCACACAACTTTTACGTGAACTTCATCAACTTTTCAACTTTTTGGTTAAGGGACACACACAAAATAAAGGGGAATCTATTCACTCCAATATTTAGAGAATGATTACTCGAGCTTTCAGGTCTTTGCCCATTCTTGTCCCTGATCTGTACATGACATTGATTAAAACAACAATAAATCAATATTTAAAAAATTTAAGAAAAACCCCAGTTTTTAATGTTTTAATTTCCTTAAACGTAAAACACCATAATATTTAGAAATGTGCACGCGATGCGCTTTCATTTGATACCCCACTCGAGTATTATTCTTGCAGATTTTCGGTTTTCCTTCCCCACTCTCACACCCATTACTTTTAAGCGGCTCAACCGATTTTCATGAAACTTGTCTAAGAACATCCGCGCTATACACCCTTTTATATTACCAAAACTAAATTGAAATTGCTCCATCAGTTCGGGAACTATGATGTCTCAGACAGACACGTCAAACTTATAAATAACACCCCTCAAAAAAAGGGCACCCCTTACACTGTAAAAAAGCTTACGCATGAAAGCTTTGTTGACCTGAAATCATTGGCTGTAGACAACTATTCCACCGACACCAACGGAACTAAAGTGAAATGGGCGGACATTAAGATTATGAGAGCGGTTAAGAAAACAGAAACATATTTTTTTTTATTCAAGACTTCCAACGAACAGGAAGATCAGTCTCTACGTTAACAAAGAGGCAAACAAAGTCTGGGTCTGAAATTGTAGTACGTGATTGTATAGTGAGGAAATTATATGCCCAAAAACTTGAAAGTCCGGCAAGCAAAGACAGAAGGTATTTTAAAGCTGATTCAAAAGAATGTAATACCTACCAAAATATTACGAATTATTTTATATTAACCTTTAATGATTAGTCTTGTTTTTAGGTATCAAAGATACAGACTGATTTCTTTTTTATTTTTCACCTATGTCGACGCATAATTTTAGATTTATGCTTAATACCATTATAGTAAAACTACTTTTTACACTGGTTGAACGAGTTGAGTTGAACTTTGCGCCATCAGCAGAATTTGCATGAAGGCAAGCTTCACTCACTCACGTCATATCCCGTTCATGAGTGCAGTTTTTTTTTTTCTTCCCATTCTTTGCTCTATCCGATTGGGTGAATAAAGTGTCAACTGTCAACTTCTTCTTCTTTTTGTTGGGAAAACTGGTTGATTTGTGTGTAAGAAATGTATCTCTAAATAAGTTTTGTATGTTTTTATTTTATTTTTTTTCACTATTTATTGCCTATTTTGTTTTAAAATATCTATTAGAAGTTTTATGTTATCATTTTTAGTCCATTTTATTTGTTTTTGTTTAATTTTATTACTTTTTATATCTTTTTTTATGTTTAATATTAAGTCGTCGCTCGTGATGTCTGTGTTCAAGGTCTCGTCTGAAAATCAGCGCACCTCCGTGCTCTAAAGTGTGGGGTTGCATTATGCTGAGGCGGGGCCTTTTGGCACATCTCACAAAATGTTGCTGTTATTTGTTGTGTTTCTTTGTTGTTTTGTATTTTGTGTTGTGATGTGTCAATAAATATTTCTCATTCATTCATTCATTCATTCATTCATTCATTCATTTCCTACATTTAGAATGTTTTCAATAATGCACGAGTTAATTTTAGGTAATTAGTGGTCAAAATGTTGGTCTCGTCTATCCACATATCAGTTAGAGTATGGTATAAAGTGTGTTAATGGTTCTAAGAAGCATTTATTTTGATAGAAATATCATTTGTTTTCATAATTTTTCTTGTGTATTCAATGCATTAAAATGTGTTTTTTTAAGAATTTATACCTTTTTGTTTTGTTTCGTAAGAAATTTTAACTTTTGGGACTGTTTAACATTTCTATTTTATATTTTCAGTAGAGAGTTTTATTAATAATGATTGATAGACTGAATAATAAACAATGTGGTATAGAATTATGCTACTTGGTACTGAAAACTGTCTAATTAACCTTATTTTTTTATGAAATGTGGTCTTTTAATGATATTTTTTAGCAATAAACACATCAATTTTTATATGCTAAAGTCACTTATCTGGTTTTATAAGACATTGGGTTAAAATTACGAAAAAACTAAAAATGCATTTTAATTCTAATTAAAATTACGCGTCGATTGATAGGTGAAACATAAATATGATAAGAAAGACTTGCTCAAAAATAAAAAAAACACTTTTGAAAACTTTGAATGTCTCTAGTGAAAAAAGTAAATTTTTGGAATGTGGTAGTTTAGCATTTAACCAGCGCGATATACAGAAATACGCATAGAGTAACTTTCTCATAGGTCATATTAGAAGAGATGGCTGGGATATATGGTATGGTTATTTGTATTGGGAATAGATATCGGATTGGAAATGGCTCACATTTTGACTAAAGATTAGCCCATGTTCATTAAAGTGTAAACTGGGTAATTAAATAGTTACCTAAAACACCCCAGTCCGTTTTTCCAAATAAAAAATGGATTACAGGGCATCGCTCACCTCTCCGACTCAAAGGTTAACATTTTATCTTTAATTTAGGACTTTACCTTATTTATTTTTACCTCATAAATTAGTTTAATTATGTATGTATGTACATACTGAGTATGTATGTATAATCAACTAGCGTTTTGAAGTTATTTTTGGCTGTCTGTCGCAGGTATCACCATGATAAATAGTTTATAAAATTTTCATTTTCAACATTGCAAGAAACTTGCGTTGATTTGGAATGTTTTTTTTTTTTTATGGTCGATAAGCCTTCATTTGACCACAATCTCACCTGATGTAAAGTGACGATATGGTCTAAGATGGGACATGAAGACCTAGGACCAGAGAACCTACGATGGGACAGATGATACAACCAAATGCCAGTTTTTTTATTATGCTTAGAAATATAATGTCCTTTTTTAACAGCAAAACACAATTGAAATGTTTATTTGAAGCAGATTCAGTTTAACATACCTAGATAAATTTTAGAAAAAAATAATACACTCGTAGGTTTGACAAGGCTTCTTTTATTATGCTTAAAAATATAATGTCCTTTTTTAACAGCAAAACACGATTGAAATGTTAATTTGAAGCAGATTCAGTTTAACATACCTAGATAAATTTTAGCAAAAAATAATACACTCGTAGGTTTGACATGGCTTCTATAGTATTATGTACATGATGTCAAAACACTGGCACTTGATCTTCATTGATGCACAGGGGCAATCTACCTTCGGGCTAAGTGAGGACTTCAGGGCCCCAGAACAGCGCCCCAGGGCCCTCAAGTCCGGGCCCCCCCAAAGTACTATCAGTAGTCCTACTATTGAATTAATGAAAAAATGACGTAATTCGGAATATATATTCTAGATAAAATAAGTCACTTAGAAAGAACATTATGATAACAAGTTATAAACATAAGTTATTTCACTGCTAATATGGATCTAACGCGTAAACTGCGCTGCGCACCTGATGCCCACGAATGTGGTAAATAAATATTTTAAATTCTACAATTTTGAAATTCTACAAATTTTCGAAAAGCAAGTTAAAGTGGTTAGTTTAAGTATTTGTTTTCAGCTTTTTAGCTATCACAGAAACATATAATTTCTAATAATATCAGCTCTCTATCATAAATATAATAACTTAAAAAAATTTTAATCAAATTTTATTGAATAATCATTTTTTATAAATTCTAAATAATAACTATAATTTCATTTACCATAATTTTAAATAAAACCTCGTTACAAACGGACTGACAGACAACGATAAGTAATAAGATCAAGACGCTGACGTTGACAGTTTAGTCATTTTGCTCCAGGACCCTTGGGCACCTAACCCCGCCACTGGTGAATTGGTGATGCATATTGTCAAAACTGAACAGAACGCGTTTGAAGCGAACAGAAACTAGATACTGGGTATCTGTTCGCTTCCCCGAACCCAATTAGGATCGTAGATCGTAGCATTTATACGAATTCGGTTGAATACTGTAGGTACATAGGATACATGAGCTCCATTGTTCCCTCCTTATATCACATCTCACATTCATGTCAAGAATGGTTTGTATTGTTGTCGACTTACAATATTATCGGTAAGTATTGTTCCATGTATATACCTACATGATGTTATTTGGCTTCGTTACTTTATTAACAAATGGTATCTAGTACCTATTTCGTAATGAAATCACTATAAACAGCTTATTTTAAAAATATAGAAGAATTATGTATGAAGAATACTAACAGAGACCTTTGTGACTGTTTTCTACAGTGCTTAGCTTATAGTCGATTAATTTTGAGTTTTATCTGCGGAAAAATATCCTACTGGGCCGAATTCTTATATACACCTTTATAACGGCACTCTAATGTAGTTGTGAAAAATCGACATTAATATCGTACTGGCTAAAAAAGTTTTTAAGTTAAAAGGGTCACAAAATTCGTTTTTTTTTCTCAAATGCCTCGCGTCCTTTTGTGCGGAGGTCATAGAAGTCTTTGTAAAAATAGATCGTCGTGATATTATCTACAAAAATGCCGTTTGTATTTTACTGTAAAATAAATTGTTTATGGAGCAGAGCGTTAAAAATGTAAAAATGGCGTAAATTTTTCACAAAATCCCCAAGTAGGTACTAGATAGAATTTTTATGCAGAATATACTTAAAGTTACCTAAAAGTTTAGTTTAACCTAAAAATTGAAGTTTATTACGTATTAAAAATCATTAAGATACTATAGAAGTTTTTAAAACACAAAAAAAATTTATTCAACTCAATCTAATTTGAATATTAAAAATGTAGATTTTTATATAACTTGATATCGCCAAGACCGATTATCTTAATATAATATAAATCTCGTGTCACAATGTTTGTCCTCAATGGACTCCTAAACCACTTAACCGATTATAATAAAATTCGCACACCATGTGCAGTTCGATCCAACTTGAGAGATAGGATGGTTTTTACGGCGAGAAAAATTCTAATAATTTCCGGTAAAATTTTATACCCTTGCGACGCCGGGGCGGGCCGCTAGTTATTCTATAATATATTTGGAAATATTTAGCAAAATCCGTTCATAGATAATATGAATATGTCTTAAGATAATAAAACTGATAATGATATTTAGATGATATTGTTATATTTTTAATATTGTACACCCTTACCTCCTTTCTATTTTAAGTAAAGTTTTTTCCATCCTAAGGTTGCCTGGAAGAGATCGCTTTTTAGCGATAAGGCCGCCCATTGTACCACTTGTTTTTTATTTATTTTTGTTTTACGTGTTTATGTTCCTGTGTTGTGAACAATAAAGAGTGTTTGTATTGTATTGTAAACCTCAAAAAAAAAAACATAAGTAATAGAAAATGACAGAGCAACTTTCAAAATATTTTAAAAAAATGTTTTGTTAAAGTCTGTTTACAAGCAAAATGGTTTTACTATTTGGTATTTTTATATTTGTAATTTATTTCACACCACTTTACCCAGAAAACGGTTAATTTCACAGCAAAAAGCTAAAGGTATTTTTTGTAGATTTTGTCGCGAAAAACAACTATAATTTATAATATAATATATGTAATAGATTAAGATTTATAACTTGATTAATTTTGAAAGAAATGGAAACTCAATATTGTTTGTAATGTATCGAAAATAGCTTTCATGTCCGGTGGGCGAAAGCCCGCTTGCGGCGTAGTTGGTAGTGGTATAATATGTTTAATAATCCATCTTTCTATGTATGTCTATTAGTATATTACGTATATAACATGTTTAGTACGGTTACTAAGCTTTAGACTTGTATTTAGGGAAACACAAGCTTAGAGCTAACCTGGGGGTTAAATGTAGTTGTGTGGGTTGTCCAGAAAATGTATTATTTATTTATGTCCAATAAGGCGTATATCTTTTCAGAGAGGCATATTTTGTGGTAAATTGGTAAATTTTTTTTTTAAATTAATTTGATTATTAATAAATCTTCGAAGTCAGATTATAAACCTTCTGCCAGTGTTTTTGACGGATGGATGGAGTTTTTAGAATTAATTACTTTCTATATTTTAATTTACTCAGCAATTTTGTCATTGCCTGTAATATAGTTAAGTCTGAATCTCTGAATACCACTTCTGTTCATGCGTAATGTTGCCGTCTTGTGGAGAGCCTGCGTGTGACTAAGCTAGAACTATAATTTAGCGTCAAAGGAACGAGGCCAATATGCTTGAGACGATAATAATGGAGTAGTGTCGCCTTTGTCACTGGCTTAGCACTAGACAGAGATGCTGAATAATTGAGCTTATGAGGTGTGAAATCTTCGATGTAAGAGGTTGGAATATTATGTAACCACTTTGCGGCTATTTCCGCTTCATGAATTTATATTCCCATATACCATACATTATATGGAGAAGTTCGACACCGCTTGTGTCGAATGAATTTAAGTAGGTATGAAACTAAACTTTCCAAAACTATTTTACCAAATACTATACATTATACAGTATTTCGACAAATGGGTATCCGAATCAAAATCTCGTTCAACAAAAAATACTTATCATTAACCCACCATTCGAATCCTTTCTATTTTGAAACACTTGTATAAGGTAGACAATTTTATTCACCTCAATGAAATCAAATGATTTGTCTGAAAAGAAACCAAAGAGAAAAAGAATCCGTATAATTTGTACGTATTTATTATATAATGATATTTTTGTGTAATTGGTATATCAGTCTTCGAGTAGGTGCTCATAGTTTTTAAGTAGGTACTTACTTTTATAAACCTGTGTCAGATAGATGTCCACACAAATCTGGCTGACGCATAGTTTTCGGTTAGTAGACGCATAATCAAAAAGCCGCCTTTCAGATTCAGTTTTGCACTTGACACTGTTAACCAAACAAATACCTATCTATAATATTTTGTTCCTATTACAACGTCGAGTTTTTTTTTTGATAAACTATCAAATGGGACTTATTTAAATGGCCCTACTATATAGTCAGCCTAAAGTTTTGCGTAGCCTTAATTAGATTCAGATACTTACCTTGTTAATATAGAATAAAATAATAAAGCCAACCAACGCAGGCTACAGAGTATTGCTTTACGGTTCAATTTAACTTCGCAAAGTTACCAGCAATTATGTTGTTAAAGGCCGCATGTTTCAAATTTGCCGGGAATGTTTCGTTTCATTTAAGTCCCGATGGTTACCTCGTTTGAAACCACTTTAGTTAATAATGTGAAACTTAATATTAACTTCAAATTCTTAGAGCTCTGAGCTTTAAAAGGTTAAGTTGCTAAGTGGGAGCTCTCATTTTCGGATGTTAAGAGTTGAACATCATTTGATACTTTAAACTTTTTATGCAGTTACCGTCCTGCTATTTCGCAGTAAGCTTTCGTTTCATGACTATTTTAAGGTTTTATGAAAAAGCGTATTATGTATACATTATTAAGTAGCATTTTCATACGTCCACTGTGGATCATCATGGCCAAGGATGTAAAAAAAAATCCGGTATAAAAAAATTAAAGGGTGTTCTCAATTCAGTGCATCATTTTTATTGATGGTATCTGTGAACATTTTTCTGCGTGGACGAATTTTGATAACTCGATTTATACTTATCGGATATAGCTTTCAAGTTGTGCCATATACTTTTTACGAGAAGCTGTAGCTCGGGTTATCTTAATAATCAATCTTGTTATACAGCACACATTTTATGACTTCTAAGAGATTGGTCTAAAATTTTACTCCTCATTGTATAATTTTGTACTAACCTACCTCCACTACAAGAATTAGAAATAGAGTCCAATATTTAAGTTTGTGAGTTTAAATGTAAGTGTATACAGTGTAACTAATTAATAAGTTAATCATTTCCCCCGCATTTAGGAGCCTCAGTAGGAGCTATCTCTAACAAACTTTCGTAAATAAATGAACAACCAATTGCCTGATCATTGGCAAACACCTTAACTAATTAACGTGTCTCAGGGGTCCCGCAGATGCCACCAACCCAAAATGATCTTTAGCTTAACGAGATTAAGCTTATAATAGAGCGAACCCCTGTAATTAATAGGTAAGTAACTTGGCCATCTATCAGGCAACTCAGACTAATGTTCACAATTCACTAAACTGTTTGTCTGATGCATTTGAAGAAATTAATCTGTTGTTTCAACACTATTGATACAGATGTTTCGTCTCACAACTATTGGATTTTCATTGCAGTAATTTGTTCAAAAAACGATAAAGTATATACTATTACTTATCGATACATTATATAAATTATCTACCAACATGAAAAATTGTCAGTGTGATTAATTTTAATTAAAAAGACATTATTACTTTTATGTATGTAGATGACTATTTACAAATACTCCTTTTTCACTTTCGTAAAGTATTAAGAACTTATATGGACACTCATATTAACAGAGTTATCAAAACACTCATGCTAGATACAATCTACTTTTAGCGATAAGGTCGCCGATTGTACATTTATGTGGCTTTTGATAGTATATTTAAGTTAGTCTGTGAGTATTGTAATATTAAAATAAGGGACTGTACATGTCCTATGTCCTATTTATACCTAATTTATGTAAATGTATTCCAGTACTTCAATAAATCAAAACTACTTCCGAGAACGCGTCAACAACTTCATAAGCAGATTTGCTCATGAAGTTGTTGACGCGTATGTATATTTGAACAACCAGTCCAATTACGTAGGTCCACTTCTTAGAAGGACGTCGATTTCCGTATCCAGCTTGCCTACTACCCAATTTCAAAACTTGACATACATCTTTCGGTTTAAACCCTAACCTCAAAAAAATAATTCAATAATAAATAAATCAATAAAAAAAGCGCTAAAAAAGTAGCTAAAAAACTTAAAAACAAAAGCGGAGGTTAAAGACTACTTATCAATTGTGTGTATTTATAATTCTTATAAATGTTATTCATGTAATGCGTGTTAAATTATAATGATTTTTTTTTGTTTTGTAAAAAGCATTACATACCGTAATTTATTTTTATTAATTTATTAATTTTTAAAAATTCGATAAGAAAGGGTACTTCTTGACCCTTTTTATATAAAGATGTGTAATATTTTTTTTTTTTATTAAATAGTAAATGACTCCTTAGTAACTGCTACGGAAACCCCTAATAACAGGAGCCCAGCTAGCTATGACACAGCTTATGCAAGAGGTTTCTTCACGAGAACGAATCAGGAACGAGTAAGAGAAAATTGCAGTGGGCGGGCCATGTATCACGAAGAACAATTGACTATTGCGCCGAAAAAATATTGAACACAGACCAAGCGCGGCTTAGGACAACAGCCTCCTAGGTAGATGGAGGTATGACTTGTATCTAAACGGCCAATAGCACACGGTGAATGCAAAATGGCTAAATGGATTTCTTTGGTCCAATAGTGGTATCTTACGCCCTGAATAATGATGATGCCCCGCAGTTTTAACCAAATGTCTAGTGCATGATACGTTTGCAGGGCTTTGATTCTGCTATACAATACTACATGCATGCAAATTGATTGAAAAGCCACATACATTTTGATTGTAAAGCCGTGTTAGCGGCGGGCTTAAACCCCGCCACGCACCTTCTAAATATTTCTTCTTGAGAAATGTATCGAAGCTTCTTGAGAAATGTATCGAAGCACATTGAAATCTCGTGTCTTAACGGTGTAAGCAAACGTCCTAAGGAAAACGGCACGATTTCAGCACTTTGAAGAGTTTAAAGGACATTTTGTCATTCACCAACCCGCACTCAGCCAGCGTGGTGAATTAAGGCCTAATTTATCTCGTCCAGAAACAAGTCCAGTAAGCGTAAACAGCGTGGTTTATGCTGATGCGTACAAAAATTTTCAAGAAAATTTAAAGGTATAAATAAAATACACCTGGCTTTTTAAATGCATTTTTTCAAACGTCACGTTTCGAAACGTAAAACAGCTGATGTAGAATGTCCCTTCTGTACAATTTCACAGCAATGACATTAACGCGAACTGCATTTCACATTGAAATCTCAGTTCAACTATTATATAACCTAAACACGGTGTGTTTCAAAACATTGAATTAGAAAAAATATATGTTACTACTTTTGTACTTTAAAAAAATATGGAATTCAAATAAAACACCAGATTTAGGAGTACAATCGGGGGCCTTATCGCTACAAGCAATCTCTTCCTGGCAACCTTCAGATGAATAGGAGCTTAAAAGGCGGTACACAAATATATTTTAGCCTTATAAGCCGACGATGGTATTATTTAAAATGTAAACCATTGATAAGTACTTATTAACTTGTTTTTCTCTTTTCATAATACATACTTAGGTAGGTACTATTAGGAGTTAAAATAATAATAAAGCCTGATGGCATACTCCAGACCAAATTCTTAAAAAGTTAATAACTTTCTTAAAATTATGGAATTTATTACAAAAATAAACATGTTTAACTTGACCTAAAGCGATTTTATCGTGTTTCGTTGTGTGGTCCGAAGAAGCCGTCTACCTTCTAGGTCTTCATTCCCCATATGAGACCACTTCATCACTTTACATCAGGTGAGATTGTGGTCTTCATGCCCCATATGAGACCACTTCAAAACCCTGCGGTTACTAAGCTCTAACCTTGCCATGAGATTGCTGCGTGGATTGTGTATCAATATTTATTTATTTAAATATGTTATTTATACGATAAGCATACCTACTTGCTATCTTCAATATTTTCGCTAGATGTCAATTGGCATAACTCATCAAAGGATCTACAACCAATCACAAAAAAAAATTGTTCACGTTCCACGAAAAAAGTGATGAAAAACTTTCAATATAAAAATGGAACATCGTAAAACAGATTGGATACGTGATCGTACAATACGATACGTTTTTCAAAACGGCATGAAAGCATAGATTTTATTGTTTTATCCAGGTTAATCTTTTGGCTTTTTGTTGAGCTAGAATTCCAACCGTACAGCGGGCTCCTTTAGTTAAATGGACTGAAACCTTTGAAACTGCAAAGGAAAATCTTAGAAATAGTATCTTTGAATCTTATGAAGTTTTAAAACGTGATTATTTTTTACGATTTAGATATGGCAGACTAATTTTCTCTTTTTTTTGCAGACTAATTTCTTCATTTGTTTCATCTTGGTATAAAGAAAACTATTTTTCTTGGTAGGTACTCAAGCTAAATAGCGTTCAAATAAATTAGTATCATTGTTCATTCTTCGGAGACAGATAGAGTAATTTTATACAGTAAGGAAAGCTCAATCATCTCAAACAACCTATTTCTAAGCAGTGGTCAGTCGGTTTGATCGTTTAGAATTATAGTTTAAGGCTTAGTTGTGCGTAGAATATTAAAAAAAACCTTTTTCCTTATATATTTATCAGTAAGGGACCTACTTAGACACCTTAATACAATTTTGTGATCGGAAAACAAGCTCAAAACTTCATAAAAACCAACATTTCAAATGGTTCTGTCTCTAACAGGAAGCATAACAAAACAAACTCTTCTAATTTGAACTCGAACAAAATTCATTAACACTCGTGTAATGAGAGAAAATTCAATACAATTTAACAGATGCGGCCTATAGCGGTTTTCTGTTCAATATATTAACACAACCTGTACCTTGTACTTACATTCGTTCTTATTACCTACGTACAGTTTTTACTGTTCAATTATTTATAATATGGATTCTATGGATTCGCTTTTAATTCAATTTCTTATAGTTGGACTCTGCGCTTGAAGCGACAGTTTTAAAGTGGCACGTTCGAATAAAATTGTAGAAGATTTTGACTCAAATAAACGTCAAACAAAAAAATGTAAATGTATGTGTAATACATACATTTACATTTTTACATTAACGAAATGATACAATTATTTCTTATAAAAATAGACAGTTTCCTCATTTATCAAAAGTTTCTTTGATACAGGCTAGGCTAAGCCTGTATCAAGGAAACATTTTTACGACATTAATATAGGGAAATGATTTGTATGCTCTCTAAGTATCTAATGAAGGTAAAGTGCTATTATTTAGTCCACTAATTGAAATAAATAAATAAATTGATAAATATACAATTACATAATTGGTAGCAAAGTTAATAAAAGGCTTATAAAAGTTTGGGTACAGATTACAGTGGCATTCTTATTTTTTGTCTCATCTTAACTCTTACCAACTCAATGTAATCCTTCACACAGTCCTGGTTGATGGTTTTGTTTTAATAATTGCATGTGATTGGACATATTTTCCACTCGTGCATCTGTCAAATGAGACTGGCATAAACTTCTGTACAATATTCGTCTTTTATACGTATATTCGGTACGGTATACTTAATTCACCCTCATCTGAAAATATTTCACTATGGAAAAATATGAACGTTTTCAGCTTGCCTAAAGCTACGATTAAATAAAATAATCAGACTTAGGTCAAGGACACATTCAGCTAAAGTTTTTCGGAGTTGGAAGTTTCAGAAGTTTGTAATCCATGAATCGTCTTCGTTTAACTAAGCTGAAAAACAAAATTGGAAAATTCTTTATTGTTTGTCTTATTCCTTAAAAATTAATGTTTAGTAATTTTCTACTTTCTTAGTTAAACGAACTCTATAATAAGGAGTTTCAAAACCAAAAATTATTAACTTTGATTATAAAAACGCTTATTTTAAAATGTTCACAGGACCTTTTGTGTATTTTTGTGTTTTTTTTTTTTAATACAATACACATATTTTCAGATTACATACAAAAATAAAATCTAAACAGAACAATACTCACTATAATAATCTAAATTTAAAATTTAAGAAAAACCCCCGATTCCAATGCCTTAATTTCCTTATAAGTAAAACAACATAATATTTAGTAGTTAGGGCACGCGATGCTCTTTCATTTGATACCCCACTCGAGTATACTTGCAGATTTTCGGTTTTCCTTCCCCACTCTCACCCCTGTAACTTTTGAACGGCTTAACCGATTTTCATGAAACATGTCTAAGAACACCCGGGCCAAACTCACCTTTCATACAAACAAAAACTAAATTGAAATCGCTCCATCCGTTCGGGAGCTATGATGCCACAGACAGACAGAGACAGACACACAGACAGACAGACACGTCAAACTTATAACACCCCTCTTTTTTGGTCGGGGGTCAAAACGAAAAAGAATAAGACGAGGAAAACAATCACAACCAGAGTGAACAAAAACCCTACGCTTAAATATATATAAATCTGTCATTGTGACACTGACGTAAAACGTTTATTAATACAATTTTGTACTTGACCTTGACCAACAACGCCACGTCATCATTCTACAAGCATGCGAGACACGTGTTATGTTCTAGCAATACGTCATCAAAACTGTACAACTGGGTAATTAAATTTTACAATTAACATTTCATTGAATTTGCAAATGACAAAGAAAAAGTTCTTCTTAATCGTTCAGCTTAATGTTGATGTATAGTATTTTTCTCAAATCGTCCAAGCGCTCGTGAGATTAATCTTATGGAGTGAAATGAAGCAGTATAATCAGAGCAAAAGTGTACAGAGTAAGTGCCAAAGAAGAGGATGGTAGCGTGCTTGCTACGTGTAGAATAAGTATAAAGGAAATAAAACTGAGGTAAGAATATTTTACATTGACACATCACAATAAATATACATGTATAGAGAAATATACCTACTCGAGTCAACAACCCAAAATAATCTACATAAATATGTAAATTTAGGTTTTTGGTTTTGGTTAAATAGGTTTGTTTATCTTAAGCCCGAAAACATTTGTGGCAAGAAGGCTTTATATTGAACTAGTCATTTTCACTTTAGATAAGCTTCTTAAATCGTATTTTACCAGATTAAGACATCTCGCGCCCCTCCTTTTGTTTTAATCCCGAACGAACCCCGTGATAAATCGGCCATAAGGAGTCCAACGGCTGAAAATATGGATTTTTTTGTACAGATTATCTCGCCTGGATTCACGGCTGTGAATTGTTATTTCGGTTTATTCTGCTGGATAATTATATCTGGGATACTTTCCACTACAATGGATTTCTAAATATTTTTAAAGAAAATATATTATAAATACCGTTTCTAATGTTTGAAACTCGTAATAAAATATTTTAAGGTACTCTACCCCCTTGACAACAATCTCTCTCGTATTAAAGTGAATTCTTGGAAATCAAAATAAATACAATTTGTTATCTTGACTACAACCCTTCCAAGAATTCTATTAGGTCAATTACTTGAACAAGTTCTTCAACTATCAGGGATTTTGGAAGTAAATGTTATTTTAATTGCTATCTTGATAACAGGAATTTGTGGCAAAGGCTTTAAGACTATTTTAAGAGTTTGAATTAGTCGATCCAGTAAAACACTTCCAAGGAACTGTAAATAAATAGTTACCTTAGATGGAAAACCTATCAACAAACAAAAAGAGAATGGAAGAAAGAACACTAAAATTATGGACACACGTGAGACAGAAGCGTTGTAAGATAGATCATAAAGAAAGAAAACATAACCGATTTATTTTTATATGTGTATTGCCAAGATAAATAAATCAATAAATATTTCCGTACTAATCACACAGCATCACCTAACCCCAAACTAAGCAGAGCTTGTACTATGATTGTGAGTTAACCGATATACTACAAAGATACATTTTTTTTTTGTAAATACATTATAGATTATAATATAATACATAGAAATCATCCAGACCCGAAACCCAGAAATTGTAGATCTAGAAATTTATTTCAACCAATAAACTTAATTAATTTCATTTAATTTAAGGAACATAAACTTGTAAAGGGGCATTCTGAAACCAGTAAAAATATATCATCTAACCTCTCAGTTCAGTAAAATCTAGGGTTTATCAACTTCAAGGATTCCTAGAGTCGCAATCAAAGATTCAAAGTATTGGTTCCCCTAACTTTGAGAAGATTTTCTATGAGTTGGACCGGAAGCGTTTAGAAACAAACTTTCCTGATTTCAACTTTAGAATACGGGTGGCGGTGACTAAGAAACTAAACGGCGGATGGTTAAAGTTAAATGAGTAAGCGAAAATTTAGTTAAGTCTGTCACCTACTCGCTGTTCTTACGAGTATCTACATTCTTGCTGTAAGAAATACATGTAGTCACATTCATCCAAGATTATAAAAAAAAAATATTGCAGAACAATACACACAACAACGTCTAGCCCCGTCCGTGGTAAGCTCTAAGCTTGTGTTACAGGTGCTAGACATCTGTTATAGTTATAAAAATAGACATAAATACATAGATATTTTTACTATAATAATATTTAACGATTTGCAGTCAAACTACGGTTTGAATGGTCAATCAATCCTAGGTTTGAAAAAAATACGTAGTTAACAAGCAAAACTCGATTACATTTTCCTCCATTTTAGTTTTGATAAAAAAAAAACAAACACGATCAAATAAGTAGAATAAGTTAACCACATTTTATTGATTGTGGTACTTGTATTGAATTTCAATTTAGTCTAGCTAAATTGTAAATCAAAATAGCAAATTCAATTCCATTACTGTAGGTTCAATTTGGAGCAATCAAAGACAATTTTCCTGAGAAAACAGCGTTAAATATTCCTGTAGCAAGCAATTTCGTGCAACGAGCAGCTTAATCTTAGAGTAAACCATTTGATCAAAGGGCAAGCCTAAGAGGTGCAACGTTGCCTGTGGGCGGGCCTTGTGGGCTTGGTATTCCAGCAGAGGCCGCGCTTTTATGATTTTTAAAACCATCTGAGACAAATAAAATGGTGTTTACAAATTTGAAAAAAATATTAATATTACTTAAAGATCTAATCTAGTCAAAATCGCATTCAGTTACAAGATCTAATAAAATTCACTCGATAGAAATAAAATCCCAAAGTTACCTCTTTTTGTAATGTTTTTTCAATAGTATGACTGAAGTACTGACATTTTTATTTTTATTTTTGTACGTAATGAAAGGCACTAAATATTTCTAAACATATACGCAGAGTTTGACTTGATAAAATGATTTTCTGTTGGATTTTTTTTTTGGATCGTGACAGCGCTAATTGCCTACTCTTGCAGGAATACCTGGCCTTAAACACGTTTCGCTCAGATTTATTATTCTCGGAGCTGCAATAAACAAATGGTTAATTTACTGTAAAGATGGTGAAGTAATTGAGTACCCCTTCTATGCACAATTTACACCTCGGCTTCCTGCACACAATGCCGCCAACGCGCGTCCACCGCACTCCGCCGCTTTCCATATAGCTGCTTACTTAGGTATTCCTATCTAGCAAAGTATTACCAGTATTACCAACAGCCGTATAGTGGAGCGGTTAAATTATGCTTTGACGGCGCGGTGGCGAAGCGTTTGTACAGTAAAGCAGTGCGGCCGGCGGCGGTATCGCGTGCAGGAGCGCACCAGCTGTCCTAACATTTCAAAAACCAAGTCAGTCGTTGCGTTGAAATAATAATTAAGTCAAATTAGTCAATAGGGAATATGCACAAAACTTGAATATGGACTTTTTCTGGTAATCTTTATTGTTACAAAAACATACTTAAACCATTATTTTTTTTTAATACTGGAACATCGAAGGGTTACTATTTTAATTAAGTTACTGAAATAAAACATTTTCATTTTTTATATGCCCTCGTAAATTCCCAATGGCCAAACGGCTGAAATAACATGTCTAGGTTTCCATGGTAATAAACTAATTTTATCAAACTTTCAGTATGTTTGAGAACCAAACACTTCGTTACTTACGTCACATGCCACTCTTATCGAAATGGGCGCCTATAAATCGAAAGGATAGTGATGTTCATTTTATTTTTTTTACCCATGATCAAAAAAGAGGGGTGGGACATCATAGCTCTCGAACGGATGGAGAGATTTCAAATTAGTTTTTTTTTTGTATGAAAGGTGAGTTTGGCGCGAGTGTTCTTACATATGTTTCATTAAAATCGGAGGAGCCGTTTAAAAGTTATGGGGGTGAGAGTGGGGAAATAAAACCGAAAATCTGCAAATATACTCGAGTGGGGTATGAAATGAAAGCGCATTGCGTGCATATTACAAAATATTATGGTGTTTTACTTTTAAGGAAACTATTGATACATATGTACATAAATATAATTTTCATGTGTTATATGTATTTTTGGTAATGTAACAACTAGTAGCAACTTTTAAAGCAAAAAAAAGCGATTTCCTTATTAAAGGCGTACTGTTTTAAGGTTTATTGCTTAGTTACAAAGTTATAGACTGAAGCTAAATTCAACCCTTATAATCTTTGAATTGGGCGAACTCGGTAGTTAGTCCAATTTTACTAATGTACCCTTCGTGTAAGAATGTAATATGTAGCTTAATGTGTAGCGCGAGACTATACATTTAACTATTACATTTTTAGGGGTAGCCAGGTAGGTACTTTTTTCGTTTTTACCTTTTGAGGTACGCAAGGTAAAAACGGAAACCTGTCAAGACCCTTTTTCTCAAGAACGCTTAGAAGTATCATACTGAAATTAACATCAAATACTCATATCTACTGTCCCTTGAAGCTTTGAAGAATATTATTTTAAGCCAATGCAATCAAAAGATACAGCTGTTTATGTCGCGAAATCCGCAAATATAGAATACTCGGAAAGGAATCATAACGTTTATGGTACTTCCAATGATCCTAGAATCTTAAAAGTTAACATGAAGCAACGTCTTATGTCACTTTTCATAGTAAAGACTTAGGTTTATTGTCTTTGGTATTCGTAGCTGTAAAAAAGTCAAACTTATAAACACTGCAAACAAAAAATAATCTGGAATTATGGCCACATTTCAATACCTAGTGGGTACTTCCAGCCTAGCTAGAATCTTGAATTTGGTACGATTAACATCTTATTACAAACATAAAGAAAAAATCTATAAACCTTAAATTTTTTGGTCTTAAATATAAATTCGAAATTGTATGTTCCTATGTGTTTTTATTTACTTCATTATAACTATTGGTTTGGACGGAACCCTCGGTGCGCGAGAACGACAAACAGTTGGCCGCTTTTATCAAATAACTAGCGGCCCGCCCCGGCGTCGCACGGGTAAAAAATGTTCCCGGCAATTTTTCCTTATTTGCTCACCGTTTAGACCTACCCTGGACTACGACAAACATTTTAAAACCAAAATCAGCTCAAACGTCCCAGCCGTTCTCGAGTTTTAATCAGACTAACGAACAACAATTCATTTTTATTTATATAGAATATAGATAATCTCCGGACGGATGCTTTTAACAAAAAAAAAATAATAAAAAATAATAATTAAATACTTCAAACGCATGTCAGAAAAAAATGATTGAAAACTATGTTGAATACTGACCTTTCGAGACATAGACAATATAGCTCAAAGAGTATATAACCACCACGCTTAGAGTATCTATGTGACTACTCTAAGCCACCACGTACCACCTTTAGAAAGACATTTATTTTACACTTTTGTTAACCTGTAGATAATATCAGAAAAATAATTAGTAATAAATTAAAATTGCGACTATAATTTGAGATTTAAACTATCCTATCTCTCAAGTTGGATCGAACTGCACATGGTGTGCGAATTTTATTATAATCGGTTAAGTGGTTTAGGAGTCCATTGAGGACAAACATTGTGACACGAGATTTATATATATTAAGAAGATATATTCATGTCAAGTCACACGGGAACGCTGTCGAACGGGATGAAAAGTATCTTATGTCCGTCTCCTGGCTCTAAGCTACCTCCATACCAATTTTCACCCAAATCTGTTCTACCGTTCTTGAGTTATAAGTGGTGTAACTAACACGACTTTCTTTTATATATATAGATTAGCAAGATAATAAGGTATTTCTATAAAATAAATAAAATGGTGATATTTATCGCCTATAAATTGCGATAGCTCGCCTTTTTGTACATTTTGTTAATTGTATGACCCTTTTGTATTACTGTGTTTTTGTGTACGATAAAGAATTTATTATTATTATTACTTATTCATTTATTATTTGCTTTATGTGGTGACAATAAAGGTTTTCATTTTAGATATCTTTTACTTTTACTTATAATTTTATTACACTTAGCCTATAAGTAGGTTACTTATTACTTAAATTAACCATCCCAATAACAGCAATGTTAAATTTTTATCTTTCAATTTAGATATTGTGTAAAAAAGGTATAATAATTCTGACTATTCGACTCATATTAGAATTTGAAACTTTACCACGAAACAATAAAATAATCATCATCATCATCATCAGCACCCTATTAACGTTCCCACTGCTGGGACACAGGGACTTCTCTCTTGACGAGAGAGATTAGGCCTTAATTCACCACGCTGGCCAAGTGCGGGTTGGTGAATGTCACATGTCCTTCAAACTCTTTTTAAAGTTCTCAGAACATGCCGGTTTCCTCACGATGTTTGCCTTCACCGTTAAAGCACGTGTTTAAAGCGCACATAAATCTCTCAAGAAGAAAAATCCAGAGGTGCGTGGCGGGGTTTGAACCCACGACCTTCGGAATGAAAGTCGAGTGTCCTCCCACTTAGCCAACACGGCTTTTTAATAAACAATAAAATAATGGCGCTATTAATTTGTCCGGACAAACCGCGTGGAGTTAAACGCTGACAGTTCCAGTAAATAAATAACTTAAATACACAACCACAGTGATGATAACTCTCCTGTCAAATAAATACGAATGAAGTGATAAAACCCAACGTCCAACGTTGAAACACTAACCAACATCAGTATTTATATCAGGCTTTGTTTGCAGTTCAAATTAAGTGCTCCATTTCAAGCGATTTCCTGCTGGGACTAAGATCGCGGTTTCTTTTCAAGAAGGACTAACGAATTACCTGCCCTGTGCATAGCTGCAATTGAAAAATGATTCAATTACGATATCGTAATTAAGATGTCATAAAATTAAAATAATGAACTGCCAACCTTAAATCAGAATTTGCTTACACGAATCATCTTAAACTATCGAAAGTTTTACCTAAAACTGAAATCTTATGAAAGAAAGACACAATCTATTTATTAATCCACACATAAGAATAAATAACCTGTAAACACAAATAATTATTATCATTGTGAGTGGATCAACAGGTTTTGCCTTAGCTTTATATAGCTACAATACAAGATGCGTAGCAAACGCTGGATTTTCAAGCAAAATCTGTGACATTTAAAGTATTTAAAATGGTAAACATTTCTACAGATAAAATACCTAAAGTAGGCGAACATTTGATTTATGCTGATCCCGGATGTCGAATGGAAATCGTCCCACATGATTTTATTTGTGCGAATTCGTCCCGCATACCAAATTGATTGAAAGTACAGTTAGTTAAATGAGGATGTCCCAAAAACAACTGACATTAGAATAGAACAAACAACTGACCTTTCAATAAGGACGAAGAAACTCGTTAGTACTCGTAGTCCCGTTTAAAGCAAAGGAAATGTATAGGTTTCTATTTTCAGTCAACACTTCCACAGCACAATATAGTATGTAGTTTTCCCATTCAGAATGTAAGATCTTGCGGGTCTTAACCGCTAAAATGTTTTAAAAGTTTTTAGCTCCAAAAATATTAATTTCTTATAATAAAATATATATTCTGCGTCACAAAATGAAAAATTACTTTATAACTACTAAAATGTCTATTAATGTAAGATAACAATTGAAAATCCCCGATAAAACTACCTTCAGTTTTGTTCTGCAATCATTAATACCACCTGTTAAAAATGTAAGCTCCAACTAGCTTGTGACATTCACCAACCGGAGCTTTGGCCAGCGTAGCGGCTTAATCTCTCATTTCAAGAGAGAATATTATTAATTAAAAAAGACGTGTGGCACTCGGAGACCGCGGTAAAGCTATTGCATAGTATTTTTATCAACTAATGCAATTATAATTATGTATTTATTTTATTTATGCAGTATTTTTTGCATCACAAAGTTGATGATATCGATGAATAGTGATCATTTTTTTAACTCTAAGCAGGCATGAGTCAACAGAATTGCGGGCGCCCTTTTTAGCGTAGCGACATCTAGTTATAAAATAAAAAAGTATCGCCGCTGTGCCGGTCGGAGTGTTAGGTTTTTTCGTTACGGAATTTCTGGATTCGGTCTCCACGCTCAAGGCCCGCGATAGAAGCTATGCAATAGCTTAAAAACAGTTAATTTTATTCTTGTCAATTTACAACCCATTTTTTAATTTAAATCTATATCCTTAATTCACAGCTACATTATGCCCTTATTTATGGGCTTTATGAAAGTATCTTTACACCCGAAACGCACATTCGACTTATGTTTTCTAAAAGTGTATTCGAGCAATTCGTTGTACTGTTACACCTAAATGCTTAATCTATCTCATCTTTACAAGTTAATACTCAAGTATGATAAACATTAGAACTTAGTGTTAGTTCTGAAAGTAATGTTATATGCCAATATTGTGGCAAAGTTACGGAAGACGACCGGGAGGATGTATCTCGGGATTGTGGCAGTGTTGCCCTCCTTAAAGTCTAGTGGCCCTACAGTATCGATTTTACTTACGTTAAGTACGCGAAACTATGTATTAAATATTATAAAAACTGAGTACTTGACTTTGAAGTACGCGTAACTCTGTAATATTTGAAAACACTGAAATTTACTCTGAGAAGAAAAAGGGTGCTTCGCAATTACCTCGTTTACATTTTTGAACGAAATTAATTTTATTAATGTTAAACCATAAAATCAAAAATGGATATAAGTAAAATTGGTCAATGATAAATTTTATCACAGCGAAAATGAATCCAGGTCAATTCAACCAGATATATAATTTATTCATTGATATTCTTTAAACTGTGCTGCAATCCATATTTCTCTATATCAATAACTAGCTATATTTTCTGCGCTGTTATTTTTATGTTAGGTATACCTAACATAAAAATAATATTATAATATACTAATAGTATATTAATTGCATGACTTTATTAATTGATAAAAATTTTATTGATTTAGAAATTGATTGACTACGGGTTTGTTCGTTCGTTAAGTTCGATACGTGGACCAAATTAAAAAAGATTAAATACTACCTAGAATATGAAAAAGACAAGTACTTAGGCCACGTACCATGTTTATTAATAGACACACTTATACAGCGTAAATATTTTTCCATTTATTTGGACCCTAAAAATCCATAACTTATCGAGAGAACCGAAAATAAATTGTAAATATGAAAAGAAAAAGCTCAAGCAAACATTTACTTCACAATGAGCCTTACAAATTACTCGTTCAATTAACTCCTTTTAAGACGTTGCTTCAAAGAAATCCCGGGGTTCAGAATGAAGTCAAGAGACCCAAATAATTAGTTAATTTTTCCTTGGTTCTTGAGACTCAACAAGGGACTCAGTTGTTCTAGCAAAAATAACATTTTCTTTCTTGACGTTGCGCTTGTGGCCGGCTTAGTGTGGGCTTACGACGGAACTAATTAGCTGGAACAAATTGATCCTTCTACTTTCAATTTAAAACAATACTTATAGTCTACAGAATTTTTATAATTTCATTAAAGAAAACTAACGCAGAGCTGCGGGTACCGTCGTAAGAATTTAAGGAACTTGTGTGATCCATAGGACCCGCTAAAGAGAAATCCAAATACTGCTCTCGCCTTGCCACCTGCCAAGCGTCCTATTAGCAATCTAAAACAATTCAACTTTTTGTGATTTTCTCTTGAAAACATCACATTTTTATGTAAAAGTACCTATCTAAAGTTTCTCCCGCCGAAGTTTTCTTCGTTTTAAGCCCGCGAAAGAGACAGTTTCATAGGCATTCATTAAAAAACGGTGTTTTTTCTGTAGACATTTAATTTTCCATGTGTTTTGTCTTGATTGGAGTTTCAACAATATTTATTTTCATGCCAAAAGCCAGCAAACTTTGCTCTAGTTCAATAAATAGATTACTTATAAGATTTGGGGGCCCCCGAGGGGACTGCCCCGCTTAGCTCGCCCATAGCTACGCCACTGATGATTAAACAGGCTCATAAAATATTAACATTTAAAAATAATTAAAAATGTCAGTAATACATTGGAAAAATAATATTTTAGAATGTCAAAAACGTTGATAGTTTCAAAAGTAAGACTAAGGCCGGTATAAGGTTTTTCCCACACGGCCGACAATCACACGACAAAACGACGCAACCTCATTGCTACGACAACTTAACTACATCTCACAACGTCGGTGCGTTGTGGCTGCGATGTCAGCCACGTCGCAACCACAAATATGCGATGCAGCTTTTTACAAATATTGGTGTATTTTGTAAATTTTTGGAGAGCAATAAAAAATTTTATAATAATTTCCATGATATGACTGTTTTTATTTTAACAGCTGTCATCGAAAATGTAGATCTCAACAACACATTTATTTGAACTATGTGTTCAAATAAATGTGTTGTTGAGATCTATATATGACTGACTGTTATGACTGATATGACTGTTTTTATTTTAACAGCTGTCATCGAAAATGTAGATCTCAACAACACATTTATTTGAACACATAAAATAACGTCTAGGATATGTAGTTCCAGAGATATTACTGTTTTTATTTTGATAAAAACAGTCATATCTCTGGAACCAGAGATCTGACTGCTTCAGTGGCGCGGTGGGCGAGGGTCCGCTTGCGGCGTAAGAGGTAGCGGGTTCGATTCCCGCCGAGGGTGAAAGTGTTTGTATGTTCTGCAAGCACGATCTCCTTGGTCTGGGTGTTCAATATGTATAACAAAAAATATCTATATATTTATGACGTTAATATGAAGTATATCAGATATCTAGTACCTGTAACACAAGCTTAGAGCTTACCACGGGGCTAGATGTTGTTGTGTGAATTGTCTGGAAATATTTATTATTTATTATTTGATAGCTTTTTATTAAAAATTAAGGTCTCGTCAAAAGCTGCATCGCAACGTTGTGGTATCGATGTAGGTGCGTTGTGGTTGAGTTGTGGTTGAGTTGTAGTTGAGTTGTGGTTGTGTGTTTTGACACTAAAAGTTAACAATGTAACCAAAACTTGGTGTTTTCTAGTTGCAGGCGACAAATGGGGCCAATAAATCCCTGAGAGGATTGTTAACACGCTGTGCTTCTAATGAACTTTCCGCAGCGGCGATCGTTCCAGCTCGTATTGCTGTCAGAGCGTTCGTATCGAACGGCACAGATTATGACAGAATACCACTTGTTAGAAGGTTTACAACACAAGTTTACAATATTTTTGCAACGAAGACATGAATGCCAGAACCAACAACATAGGGGCCTAACAAAACTTTATCTGTTCGAGTTTTCCGTGGTTCAAAGACTATAGGACTATTTCAAATGGTTCATGACGTTTTGTTGACAATAAATCATATTACCTACAAATACCTACATGATGATTCCATAAAAAAAAGTGTGTGTGTGTCAGCTACGACGCACGATTGGAGTTTACTCCTTACGAACGATAATTATGATATATATCGAATAGAAAAAAAGGGTAAATGAACGCATCTGCTAAAATGATAAGAGAAACAAACATATATCTGTAATTATTCGGATTATTTATATTACTTCAATAAAGCTTATTTACAAAATAATATAAATAAAATACAGTGAGTCTATGAAGTATCGCGCAAAGAGGAGACCCCGAGAATGAGATACGCTGTGTAAAGTATTCCATCTCATTCTTTTACACGTTCAATCCTACAGATATATATGTTTGTCTCTTTCTACGTAACGCCTCAACTTTTCGTGTTACACTTAATTTTACTCCTCATAAAATTTATATGGGCCGGGCCGGGCTTTATAACTCAAATCGTTTCTTAAGAAGTAAATTCCAATTAGTATTCTATTAAGTCTGACGGTTAACCCGACCAAAAATTCTGGACATTTTTTGCTTTATCAATTTAAAAAGAAAGTGCCAAGATATAGATCATCAAAGTTCCAAAGGTTCCGTGGCTTGTGACGTATACATAATTATAGTACATTTAGCTTGAAAACATTACATCACGCGAAACTACCATGCAATGAACCCTTAATAAGCTTAATAAGTCGGTCTTTCGGATTACTTTAAAAATTGTACCCATTTTTTCTTTATTTTTGCAAACGAAAAATAAAGAAAAAATGGGTACAATTTTTAAAGTAATCCGAAAGACCGACTTATTAAGCTTAGAGCTTACCACGGGGCTAGATGTGAATTGTCTGGAAATATTTATAATATTATTATTTTTGACCAATCTACCCTTTCGTATTAATATACAAAGTGAGTTCCGTGCTTAAAATCTTAAAAAAGCAGACTATTTGTAAATAACCCCCTCTAACGGATCAAGTACAGACAAATTTTAATTTTTATTTATAGGTCAGAATTCCAACGATGGCACTTCAAAATAAAACCTCTTTAATATTTTTTATTTGAAAAAGAAAACCTCATTCATAGCTCATAGCATAGACAATTGTCCCCAAACTAGGTTAAATGTCAGTTTCACGCTCGTTTAGAGACTGCTCTATTATTGTTTTGTTTATTTAAGTTTAGCTTATACAGCAGATCTTAAGCCCAAAGTCAACGGCGCAAAGCTCTTTTTACACTGCCTCTCGACTCCGAGTGAAACACAACACTACATTTTCGCTGTTAAAGCATTTTCCATAAAATACGTGGCAGGTTCATACAACTTATTACAAGGTTCAAAGCGCCTTGATTTGATCCTGAATATTTCGTTCGGGCTAATTTATTTCTTACCACCAGCCGACGCAACGTAAGTAGAAAATTGGTAAGTTATTGTCAAGCTCAAATTGAGAGATTCGGCAGAATATTTGGCGACAATGCCTAACTTAGAATTTAGCAAACGAATTTTGGCTTTGGCACGCTTCGCTTCTGCCATGATAAATGCGAATTTTGTGCACATAGACGATAAGAGCCCTTTGTAATAAGACACTACATTATGTACTCACTCGTATATTAAACTATAAACTAAATATTTTTGTATATGTGTAACTGAAAATACATATAAGTAATTTGTATAGATATGTACAATGTTTTCACTATGAATATAAAGTAAACCTCAAGCCCGTAATGTTTCCCAAGACAGTAGGCAACGTTTCCAAAAATATAAAAATATCAGGACTCCGCAAACTTTGTCCTTTAAATAAAACAAAATCTTTCCCAGACAATTTGCTGCAAAAGTTTACTTACTCGTACTTTTGAACAAGTCCATTTTATGCTTCCGCAAAACTCCGCATAATTTTATTCAATGCGTTTTATTATTCGAGAAAATTCTTACATAATCCCTTAGAATAATGAACTAATCTGAAACCGCTGCTTTGTTTGAGCCATTGTCTTATGTTAGGTTTTTTTCCTGTTAATAAAATGTATGTGCCTTTAAGTCAACCGGGTGCGCCTTTCCGGTGTTTTGTGGGCCCAGTCTACTAAAGAGCCTGTCGTGGTCATATCAAAGACCTAACAATTGCATGACGTAGGTACACACTTTGACGAGATCATATGATTAATACAAATTAATGTTTTTTTGCTATTATTTTAACTAGTTCTTAAATAATTATGTGTGCATCCATTTATTTACTGACGTTCTAAGTGCTCTTCAAAGTTCCAAAAGTTAAATAAATTAATTGAATTAAATTGAGTGGCTTTGTTGAACTGTGGCTATCTACGTGTTCAGCTAGTCTTTGTATTCAACGTTCAGAGGTTTAATGATACAATACATAACAATTTATTGTAATATTAAAATTATTTAAAAACTTATTAAAATAATATATTAATAGTGGGCTGAACAGTCGATTTGTAAGTCGATTTGTCAGCGGCTGTAAAGAGGCCTTGTAAAATTTGTCATATGTACACAATGCCACTCGTTGTATTGCTATATTCAGATGTTGAGGCCACATCGCTTTTTTTATGATACATAAACCTTCATTTGACCACAATCTCACCTGATGTAAAGTGACGATGGGGTCTTAGATGGGGCATGTAGACCTAGAAGGTAGATGGCTTCACCGGACCACATTACGTAACACGAAAAAATCGTTTCACGCTCTGGCCCAGCCAGGAGGGTGGTGACAAGCCGCGGCGGAAGCCTACCACCAGAGACTGTTCTTTACACCACCCGGAGGTGACGTGTAAGTATCAGGGGGTTAACATTTACGGACGTGAAAAGAAATAGCTCCAAATTCCTCCTGCTTATGCAGTGGTTCAAGAATGTTCACTGGATATCAAATGTCGGCATCGAACCCGAGAACATCTTAGTTACACCCAATATTCTAAAACAATATGCACACCAATGAAATAGAGAAAGGCAATTTTATTTAACATACACGCAATATAGATACTATTTAGTTTTTTCTAAATACATAATGAAAAAAACTAAATTTAAGAAAAACCCCCGATTCCAATGCTTTAATTTCCTTTAAAGTAAAACACCAATATATTTAGTTATGTGCACGCGATGCTCTTTCATTTCATACCCCACTCGAGTATATATGCAGATTTTTGGTTTTCCTTCCCACCTCTCACCCCATAACTCTTAAACGGCTCAACCGATTTTCATGAAACATGTCTAAGAACACACGACACAAACTCACCTTTCATACAAAAAACTAAACTAAATTGAAATCGCTCCATCCGTTCGGGAGCTATGATGTCCCAGACAGACAGACACACAGACAGTCAGACACGTCAAACTTATAACACCCCTATTTTTGGTCGGGGGTCAAAAATAGAAAACAACCAGACCGAAATGGAACTAAGAAGTAAACGACAGCTTCATATATTATAGTCATCAAAATCCATTAAAGAATAAACATGATTCGAATAAACAAAAAAAAAAAGCGTAGAATTGGGAATCCCCTCTTGTTTATTAAGTTACTAACTGCCCGCCGGGGCCTTTGAATTTCCCCGCGGTGAAATCGGCTTTGGTCCGTTACTGGGAAAATAGATATGTCCATGCGTGAAGCTCAAATTGGCTTTGCTCGCAATAATAGTATTTTTTAATCCTATGTATGCTAAAATGTAAGCTATATTATTATGGTTTCATCAAAATCCATTCCTATCGGATGGATTTCTGCGTGAAAAAGCAACAAACACACTTACTTACTTGAGCCCTCACAAACTTTCGCTGTTATAATTTTAGGTTTGTTTTGTTAAGAATTACCTATCTAATATAACCATACCCTTTATGAATAATTGTCATGTCAACTTAACCTATTACAGTTAGTTCAAGAGCGTGCATGAATATGTGCATAGTAATATGTAATCGAGTTTATTATGCATATGTTACAAGTGTGTGATCATTGATATACCTATTTAAGTATATATGCAGTGATAAAAAGCTTCGATTATACAAATGAATAGCAACTCTGTTTTTCATGTTCTAGACAAAGCTTAAATATCCTTATTCAAGGCAAAACAAACTTTGCCCTCGAGATATTATGATATCGTGAAGCTATCTCGTAGAGCCAATATTAGACATATTTATGAGATTTTTTGACGTTAGGTAACTCTGTTATTATATTTGGAATATTTTTAATTTCATAGCCGGAAATACAAAAGATGATGATCCTGGCTATTACAAACATCACTGTTTAGGATTCAAAGATTGTACTAGAAGTACAACAACACTTTGCTTAAAATCGCGAGAGAAACATTAATTCCTCTCTATTTCAAAAACCTCATGGAATTATATAGATCAAAAAGTTTTCTAACCTTATTGATAGTCATCTCTCTCTCTAGAGGTCACAAAGTCCCCGTCCTAATTTAACTTTCGCGATAGACACAATAGTGTGCATAAGCTCGTGGTGTTATAAAAAACATGATAAAAAAGTATAAAAAGCTTGCGCCTATAATTCCGACGCACCTGATTCCCAAGAGGACAATACGGCCTGAATCCGAGAACCAGCCTGCCAGGTTCAGCCTGACGAAGCCCTAATTCACATGCAAATTGAACTGGATGGAGCGGTGTAACAGAATTGAAATGTTGATGTTCAGCCACTTTGTTTTTTTCGGGGAATTCTCATCATACTAACGCTCTAATTGAAAAGTTTCGCCGTGACTGTTTTGACTTCGCCCGGCCAATTTGAGGAATTTCAAAAGAAAAGTTGATTATTATGGATTTTTTTATTGTTTATGTTCTACTGCTGGAATGCGGAAACGGAAATAACTGTAAATTGATATGGGATATTAACCTGCAGATGGCAAATGTTGTGTAGGCAATCAGATCATGTTAGATTTTAATGATCGAATAGTTCAACATTTTAAATGATGAACATGTTCTTATTTGTATTAAAAAAATTACGCTGTTATCCGTAAGGATTTAATCAATAAAATTGAATCAATTGCTCATTTATATGATTTTTATTACAAAAAAAGTTAGTTTTATTGTTTTAAACAAAATAATAATATACATTTTATAAAAATATTCAATTTATATTATTATTACGTTGTCCTACGCAACACTTAGCTGGTCTTTTGCTTTGTACAGAGCTTTCCATAAACTTTTAACATGACCACGATACCGTCGGCAAAAAATATATCTATTCTTTCTATTCCCAAAGTTTGACCGCGTTTTTTTAATGTTCTAAAAGGTCATAAAACTAACTTTAACCAACACTCAGATAACTTGATATTTTTTTGTAATACCTGTTTTAATGTTAATGACAAAATAAACGTTTTTTATCGTTATCTTATCTTATAAGCCTTACATTTTTAATTTTTAAGAAAACCGTTACACTTCAACTTTAAAACAGCAAAAGTTGTCTTTATTTATGTTAATTACCTACAGCAGTGTGGTTCCTTTCTTCTTAATTTCAACTTAATTAAGTTTCACCGCAGTGAATTAATTATACTTTAGGTTAATTTAACGATTTAATTATCTAATTACCTACGGCGAAATTTAAGTTTTTTTACAAGTCATTACTTAACATCCCCGCTCATATACACATTTTATTTAATTCTAAGTTCTAGTTTCTTACATTTTTTTTTTTGAGAACGCATCGATGGTTATTTTATAAAAATGGGATATACCTTCGATCTTGGGTCGATTGAAATACAACTTTTTATCTGAGAAATTAAACCTAAGGCATAAGTTAGGTTGCATTTCTCAGAGGACGCAATTTCATTATTTTGAGGTGATAAGGGGGTTAGCATAAGCTTAAATTCAAGTTTGTGGGGTCACCCCATTCACACACCCCCTAACACATGAAAAAACACTAAGATGAAAATAACTAAGAATTAAAACTGATTATATAAAACCTCTTTCGCTAATGTTCGATTAGGTGACTTATTTAAGAATAAAAAACGTTTATTTTGGACCACATAACAAACAAAAGTACAAATAACATATCAACATAATACTTAGAATACCTCTTAATAATACATTCATACACATTACATACACTTGTTTACAATAATAAAGACTACACGTAGGTACCTATAACAAAAAACAAAACTATTTATAAAGAGTGGAACGAAAAAGGACATTACTTAGCATTTGCTATAACTACCTATAGATATTGTAAAAACGCTGATCGTACTTATAACTGATTTCGAAGATTCGCTACACATTTCATAGTTCGAGTTGTAGCACTGAATCCTACCCTTATACCAAACAATTTTACCAGCACAACAAAACAGCGCGACATTCCAACTATGACGATTAATAACTGAAATTAGTAATAAAGTCTGCGCCGGGCCAAGTGGACATTACAAACATGTCCGTGTGGACGTGTGCGTGAAATCGCTCGGAACGCTCTGTTGTTGACACCCTTGCAGCCTCTATCGTGGTTTTTGTTATTTCTATTGTTATAATAAAGTTTAGAAGGGAAGCTTCTCCTTTATCCCCGAGTTATGAAAATTTACTTTAAACATATTGGGCCTTATGTGGAGACGAAAATAGAACGAAAAAATGTTGTTTTTAGTAAGTTTATTATTTACTAGTAGTGCCCCGCGGTTGTGCTACTCACGTTCTATAGAAGGAATTTCCAACCCAAATTTTACCAAGTTTATTTTATATATCGGTTCAGTAGTTTTTGTGTGAATGAGGAGTAGACAGTTACTGTCGCATTTATAATATTAGTATGGAAGTATGGATTGTGGCTCGAATGAAACACACTTTAATTCGACGCGCTGCTTCCACGGCAATTAATTAAAACTGTTCATCAAGGATTTATATGTTTAACAGAAATTCAATGGCAATTAAATTGATTCAGGGAAAATATGCGCCATAAAACAAAGGAATACGGAAGGAAAGAGAAAATTAACATGTTACATGAACCCCAAAAAACAATTCTCTCAAATTTGAACGACTGAACGTGTTATAAGTATAGGATTATTCCGAGTTTTCGTGGTAAGCCCTCTACGAGAACGCAACACTGAAATTACATCGTGACTTGAATTAATGTGACGTGCCATAGCAGAATAGCTAACGAGTTTATTAAGGTTTCTGGCAATAAAGTATTTTTATACATTTTGCCCTGCATGACGCACAATATATTTCTTTCCTTTACCCGTAACACTTTTCAACGTTTTATGATCCTGAGTGACACATAAAACCGCGAGAGAACAGACAAAGTGTTTAATAAATTATGTAGCATTAAACTTGAATAAGAACTTCGGTTTTCATTTATTTACGAGAAACCGCACCCGGTGTTGTGGTAGCCCTGCTGCATCATTGAAGAGGCTGACTAATTTATTAACACGACCGAAAACACAAGCGCGAGGGAAAAAATACGAAAATAAAGTTAAAACAATTATTTATGTAATGGGAAGATTTGTTTAGTAAAAGGACAGAAGAAAATAATCCCCACAGAGATTCAGCGAAGTGGAACTAATAATAATCGTTCCCTTTATACAGAAAGTTTCAGGGAACAATATTGTTTATGCTCATTGAGATGCTATCGGTAATGTTTGTCTGTTTTCTCACAATTTGTTCACAAGTTTCTTATCTGAAACATTCAGTGCAGAGCTTGTCATGGAACGCTGTAAGTAACAGGGCAAGATAGAATTTTATATCTTGTTAAAAGTTTGAAACGGGGACTCTTCAAGTATCTACTTACGCGAGGAATAAATTAGATTTAGTTATCAGACCTTAACCTGTTTTGTAAAGAACTTGGCCTGCATATTGAGTGGCTTTTTGCTTTTAATATGCTAGAGTAAGCATTACTTGTAAATATGCTTCGGTGAGCAGTAACATAACAGCGTAATTATCTAAGTATTTTTTTAAGATGATTATCTTATCTTGTCACTATTTACGTACTACTTGCCGCTTACGTACAACTGTGGAGGCTAATGTTATATAATAGTAAACATTGAAACATTTGAAACCTGAACTGAAATGTAGATCAACCCATATTTTGTAATCAGTAAAAATATAAATAGCTGGAAAATCCATACAGTAACATTTATTCCCGTGGGATCCAGGACTTGTTCTTGAAATTAATACTTAATTAAAATTATAGAGTACACACATAAAAGCGTAACCTGAGTGACTGATTTTTCACTGCCGCGCCAAAGCCACTAAAACTAGAGAATTTATTGCATTTCCATCCACTTAGTTGATGTTTTTCGAAGTTTACCCTCTATAGTGGTTGAATAAAAAAAATAAACTGAATGAAATTCAAAGCTGAATATTATTTTTTAAATATTCGAGCTTTCATTTTTTTGAAGCCGTTTTGGCTAAGTGGGAGCACACTCGACTTTCAATCCGTAGGTCATGGGTTCAATCAATTCACAGCGAACCTCTGGATTGTTCTTCTAGAAAAATGTATGTGCGCTTTAAACACGTGCTTTAACGGCGAAGGTAAGCATCGTGAGAAAACCGGCATGTTCTGAGAACTTTGAAGAGTTTGTAAGACATGTGACATTCACCAACAAGCGTTGGCCAGCGTGGTGAGTTAGGGCCTAATGTCTCTCGTCAAGATGATGACCCTGTGTTTTAGCTGTTGGAAAATTAATAGGGTGCAAAAATATATATACGTCTTTTAAAACCCCGAGGAAAAAAGAGGGGTGTTATAAGTTCGACGTGTCTGTCTGTGTGTCTGTCTGGGACATCATAGCTCCCGAACGATTTCAATTTAGTTTTTTTTTGTATGAAAGGTGAGTTTTGCGCGAGTGTTCTTAGACATGTTTCATGAAAATTGGTTGTGCCGTGTATAATATAAATGGGGTGAGGGTGAGGAAGGAAAACAAAAAATCTGCAAATATACTCGAAACACGAGCTTTAGAGCTTACCACGGTGCTAGATGTTGTTGTGTGGATTGACCGGAATTTTTTATATTTCGGTGGGAAGATACCAGTATTCAACGAGAACCCACGACCAAATTATAACATTGTCGAGTCTGTTATGCTAGCGTATGTATAAAAAGATTTCAGGTTTAATTTTATATACATATTTTTGTATATCTACCAAGAAAAATTCTTAAATTATTTAATTTTAAAAATACGTTTAGGTTATTACTTATTCTAACTATTCGAGCAGCAGTTTTATCCTGAGTTAAATTTTGAAGTGAATCTTTTTTAGAATCGTTGTGATTTCAAACCGACAGGTAAGAGACACAAATACAATAGTCGCCTGTAATTAGTGAGCCAGAGCGAGAGAGCAGATGTCGGTGTGTATGTATATTGACACTGTTTAATACTTGAATGAATTTGAGAATTTAATGTGTGTTAGTGTATGTGAAAACTACGTGAGCTAATACTTCTTGTACACTATGCGGAGTATGCGGCTGCGTATTACAGCGTATTATATCTTGTTGTGCTACATAATAAATTTTATAAGATGCCGAAAACTTATGCCTAAATGTGTCGTCAATATCGACGCAAAAAAAATGAAAATAAAATTAAAATGAAAAAAAAAAACAGAAACTGAAAATATGGAACTTGAGCAATAGATTATGTAACATTTATGTTAAATAAAATATAAAATATATTTTAAAATTAATCAAAATACTTTCATTTTTAAACAATTAAACTTTGTAATTATCCTAACCTTGTTATATATATTCATCTCATTATTTTGTCGATTTACTGAAGTTTCACTTCTATCGTGTGTGAATCGCACAAACACCTTTTTTTTTAAATAAACATTTATATGTTATTAAAATCCAGAATCGTTACAAAAAGTACAGTTGCTATCCGATTTCCGTTAACTTATTATTACGATATACAATATCGGCAGGATCCCAAACAACAAGAACTCTAGTTCTACATTACTTCAACATAAAGTTATCCCATTTTCATGGTATATGATAATAACTACTACAGCATTTTATGACTTGTCGTAATATTCGGTAGGTGAATATTTGCAGAGGCAAAACTAACAAAGTATATAAACCTAACTCTTTACAAATTTAGTATGATGACAGTATAACCAGCATGCCTATACGGAACAGTTTTCCTTGACACAGATAGAATAAAGTTAGAGTTTGACCTCTTTTCCTTTTTGAGTCTTTTAGCCTCCTAGAGCTTTCTTTAAAATGTGTTGATTCCTGAAAGAAACAAAGAAAATAACGAAGACGTAACACTTCTAGAAATAAACGGCGAGAAATATTATAATATGCGCGACTATAATAGGCGCAGTCAGCCTCAAATTGATATAAAAAAATGAAATATTTCCGGACTACTCACACAGCATCACCTAACCCCAAACTAAGCAGAGCTTGTACTATGGGTGTTAGGTGACCGATATACTACATAGTTTTTTTTTGTAAATACATACATATGATACATAGAAAACACCCAGCAACCAAACCGAAACCAGAGATCAAATATAGATCAAATAAATATATATAGATATGTATATCGTTCAAAATCTGGTCCCCCGGCGGGAATCGAACCCGCAACTTCCTGCGCCTCAGGCGGACGTTCGCCCACCGAGCCACAGAGGGTCATCGCCTATAGTCATGTGTTAAACATAAAACTAGTGGGCTAAATCCACAACTATATGGATTTCACAGAACAGTAAACGACCTCGTGGTAGACAAAAGCGACAGTATAGAGATAAGCTTGACGCCCACCTCAAGGACTGGATTAATTTAACATCAGACAGGGAAGCCTGGGAAGAAGGTAGGAAGGGAAAGGCTCGTAAAAAACATAAAGACAAATTGATATAAGCAGTCGAAATCATTATAATAATGTATGTACCTAAATCGGTCCATATAATCTCACTTGTGCGTCACTCATTGTCAAGTTCGATAAATAAAATTTTCAACTTTATAAACAATACAAGTGAAAGATATTTTGATCACTTTGGGTGCATGCAATATTATGATGATGCTAACGGTCTATATCTATTTGGTTTTATGTTTTTCGGAGTGTACTACTCTAACTAAACGCTTATATCCTTATACCTTCTAGGTTTTCATGCCCCATTTGGACCACATCGTCACTTTACATTACATCAGGTGAGATTGTTGTCATAACAAAAAAAAAACAATTTGACGCTGACTGTACCTAACTAACCGTAAATAAAGTATGGTAAATGCTGCTGTATTTCCTTATAACTATAACCTGAATAGAAACTTGAGAAGAAACGAGTCAATCCTTCTATATCTTTATTCACGTCCACATCAAGTACATAAATGTATGTAGTCAAATTAAGGTCTGTTTTCCCAAAAATTAAAAAAATACTTGGAACTAAAACAAATGGCGATAGTTGTTCACGGAATAACAAGACAAGGGGTAAAAGTAATTAAGGCTATCTAATCCCTAGTTTTAATAGCCCAGAAATCAAATGAAATTAAGCCTGGTACACACATAAATTGGACCCGAACCTCGGCCCTATTGTAGAGGCGTCCATAAATTAGCTGTGGTCGCTACGCACCGCGAGCACGTACGAACAGGAGCATTCAGGCTGCTCGTGGCTGAATCATGAAAGGGGTTTCAGTTTCCTAAGCTTTTATATATTGTTACACTTGTTATTAATCACCAATGGAAGAGCGTTGTCTCCTAATACAAGTACTTAGTCCTTAAAGGAGGCATCCAATAGCGGATAATGTTTTGTGTAATTTTTCATCATAATAAACAATTTGTATTTGTCCTGATCTTTGTATATTATAAGGGTTACCATCTCCAAACTTTGAAATCCAGGATTTGAATAGAGAAAACCAAAACATTTCTGTTTTAAAATAGGACTACACAGGGTTTCCCAGAAATGGTGAATAAACCTGCACGTATGCCTGCAGGAGAGGGCGTGACGCCCCAAAAAATAAAAATTCTGTTCCACGGTCTTATTGAATTTATTTTGTAAAATTTTTAGTTTTTCATACATTTGTTGGCAACGCATCCGCTATTATAGAACTAGTTCAGTTTTTTTTTCTATTTCTGAATTATAATGGTATTCCTGAATTACTTACAACACGAAGCACCATCCTAATCATAAGTACCTATGTTCAATTTGTATGTTTTTGTTATTATTTTTGAAGTTTCTAAGATTTGTAGAACCTGTGGATATAACCTTTGGATACAAGTAAAAATGATTTTGAATATTGAAGCATCAGAACCACGTCACAGCGCTCGACTTCGCGCCGTACCATAAATAATAATATATACCATAACTTTTAATTACTAACACGCACAGATTCGTCTCTACGGAGGTCATGCTGTTCATCCAGTGCAGTGAACGTGTCAGTGCATGAAGTGTTAGTTAGTGGAAGCTTCACAAGCGGCTTCTTTGATTATAGAATCTTTTCAAATAAAAAGTGTGTGCGGAATTAGTACTAAATATTTGGTTCCAAATAAGCATTAAGAATGGATTTTGCAAAGTAACGAACGCCTGAATCTTTCAATTATCTGCGGTCAAAATACCCGAGATCTCTGTAATCGAATTTGGCAAGTTAAATTTGACCCGGTTTCGATCCCGGTTTCCGATTGAGCTCGAATTTTATTAGTAAAAATTACTAACTTGTCGTGGGCAAAATAATGGTATGATGACATAGAGTTGATTTGATGAAGGAGCTTGAAGATTGCCATAAATGAAGTAGCATACAGTATAATAGGCTTCTTCAGGTGAATTTGTTTTGTCGTCCACCTTATCTATAACTTCTGGCTAGACTGCAGTCAAAAGTAAAAAATATATTTTTTTGATTTGAATTTCATGTGTTAGAAAAATCTTGCCAGTTTTGGACACTATTTCTAGATTTTGCTTGATCCCAAATGTCACTCGTGTGAGAACTGTACCTTCAAAATATTTTAGAAACCGTATGGCTAATGAGATTCTGTTGCATAACACGTTGGTTTGTAATTTACTCGTCGATTTACAATATTGCTATAGCTAAATTAACTACCAACCCCTACAACATTGCAAATCAGTTATCAACTAACATAAAGACAGTCATTGCAACAGTTTCGCAATCGAACTTTTAATCAGTAAGTGTGTTACCAGCTCGCGTGTGCTATAATATCCCACACAATCTGGGCTGCCAGGTCCTTTATAAATGTGCTCGTTTAGTGACATACGGTTGAAATGCGCACCTTGGCTCAAAGCGACACTGAACTAACAAATCTTAGTATGAAATCGGTTAAATATGTTGTTTCGCAGTTGTCAGCTTCTGTTAAATAAAATAAAGAACACAAGTTAGGTATATCAGTTGCAGCATATCAAAACGATTTTGAATATATCAAAGTTATTTTAGATAGATAGATAGATACATTCATGTTTGTATTATATTAGTCATTGCGTATTTACTATGGTACCTATTGGTGATTGGTTGACGTTTATAGGATTTGTAAAAAGAAACTCTAACTTGAAATAATGTTGATATTTTCAGACATACGCGTTTATTTTACCTAGCAAACATACAATTATTAGACATTACGAACATTTCACATAGGGCCGGTTTCACCATCTCTCATAGTAAAATAAGACAATGGTTAAAATTTAGAGCTATTTTAGAGAGAGCTCTTGGCACAACTACACATTGACATAACTATCCATTGCTTAGTTTACTCGCTGTTTATGAATTAAATTCTGTATATTGAATAAATGAAATACTAAACAAGCACTGGGCAAACTAATATGATTCAAATTTAGAAAACTTCCGCCATAATCCAAACCTCTTCCATCTTCATTAAACGTCAGTCGAGAAAGGTTTGGGGTAAAAGTTATGGAGTTGGCAACTCCAATATTGTGAAAATTGGATTTTATACTCACAAATGTTTATTGATCGTTCAAAATTCAGCAAACCCTATTTACCGGATCATATCTTTACAATGGATCCGTTTTTTATTGATATAAATTGAAAACAGTGGAAAGTACGAACTACCAATTTGTTTTATGTATTAAATCCATATACCGAATGAAAGGGTTTTGAAAAGGGGCAGTATACCGTCGTTAATAGGCTATCCTAAATAATATATAAATATATAATGTAAACCCGTTATTTGGCCTTAAGCTATAACAGAATATGTATTAACAAGTTAATTAAGAGCTGTGGGTTTTGTTTTGAAATAAATAAATAAATAAATAAATCCTTTAAAAAAAATTATACATTCATTCCCGTTACAGGTACTTTAATATTTTTGGACCATCTGTTCCCAAGATGCCACGTAAGTCCTTTTATATACAATACAATACAAAAACACTTTATTGCACACACAGGGAAATAAAATACAACAACACGTAGGAAAACAAACGTACAATGGGCGGCCTTTCGCTAAAAAGCGATCTCTTCCAGACAACCTTTGGATGGAAAATAACTTAGATAAATATATATAAATATATATATCTTGTACATGAAAAAAAATCTCAGAAAACTTGAAAATGTGTATTGTTTTATCCAATAAACCGACACACACCCATGCAAGCGCCATGATCACAGCTAAACTGAATTTGCAGTGTTCAGTAATCCTATAATAATTTATTAAAATGAGATACGGACAGTTACCCATAATTCTTTATGCATATCGTAAAAATAAACGACATAATACCGCTACAATATTCCCCCAGTCCTAAGACAACATAGGATTTAACTGACTACTTAGAATAAATGTTATATCTTTAAACGAGAACCCAATAACAGATTTTGTGAGGCATACTCGTATATTGTAGCCAGTTGGGCTCTCTGTGTTTTAGTTGGGTTGGTAAAATAGCTGTCCTTTCAAAGAAAAAAGGAGGTTATTAATTTAAACGCGTTTATTATTTTTTTCCTTTTTTTTAATGGTCTAGAGTTATTGAGCCTTTTTTGTTTAACCGACTTCAAAAAGGAGAAGGTTCTCTCTCAACCGGCGTTTAGTGTTTGCGCATCTTTATGGGCTTTTCCCATTTTAACCAAGTTAATTTCACACATAGACTCTTCCACCCTTAAGGTTAGGTGAATACCATATACTACGTACATGTTCCCTTTTCACAGACAAAACAACATCCTCCCAATGCCAGTAAATCAGCCAGAAGAAACTAAACTGCCTAAAATCTCTCGGCTTCAAATTCCCAGCGCCTGCATGCATGAAACGAAACGGGGTCAAGTTCCATATGGGAACAGAAGAGCCCAGCTTTTATTTCGAAACCCTTTGTTGGGCCAGGCACCGTGCCAGCTGACTTCTGCCCTACGCCGCTGGTTTCAGGTGATTACGAATGAAATTGAGCTATCAATTGCACAGAACTGACTGAGATAATTACAACAACTGTTCGTTATTGCCGAGTCTAGAAATTGTACGTCGCTGCTGGTCTTAATTGACTGTTCAATAAAGTTGAAAACTAGGCATATTTGTGTTCATTTAAATAGGCCTCGCTAACAGAACAGTGGGAACAATCACTTTATAAACTATTTACTTCGAGTATACTGTTAATGTAGGAAATGATTATACCTCATCGGGTCCCGTAAGAGTCCTAATTGTCCTAAAAGTCCTAATTGTAAATAAGCTGAAATCAAGAAACAATATAACCTGACAGCGGCTTTACTTTTTTATGATTACAGTCAATTAGCATTTTAAGTGATTATAGTTGTTACGCAACTATAAATAAACTTGTATTATTTAAATCAATTTTTACTAACGTCATGTCTTTAGAGACACTCGCCAAACTAAGAAGAATCGATCGCCGTATATCATAAATATCGGCCCAGGCGTTTGGTGTGTATTATAGTGCTTCCAAGGAAAATACATACATACATACATAGACTGATAACCCCTAAATAACCACTCGTTTGCATCGCACAGTCGGTTAAATAATATCAAAGCTGAGTATTACACTTACGTATATAAAAGTATACTTGGGTTTATATGCTTATATAAATCTAAATTTAAAATTTTTAAAAATTCCCCGATTCCAATGCCTTTATTTCCTTAAATGTAAAACAACATAATATTATGAAATGTGGACGCGATGCGCTTTCATTTGATACCGCATACTAGAATATTTGCAAATTTTCTGTTTTCCTTCCCCACTCTCACCCCCATAACTTTTAAACGGCTCAACCGATTTACATAAAACATGTCTAAGAACAACCGGGCCAAACACACCTTTCATACAAAAAAAAACTCAATTGAAATCGCTCCATCCGTTCGGGAGCTATGATGGAACAGACAGACAGACAGACACGTCAAACTTATAACACCCCTTTTTTGGTCGGGGGTTAAACATATGTTTCGATATGCACTGTGGAATTTTATATACGGATCTAATCAGGTAATTATTGTTGGCCTTAACTTACACAAAACATTTAAATAACTAAAAACAAAGTAATGTAACAAAGCATGGAAAGTGCTTGTCAAATGTATTTTCTGCAAACAATGACATGCAATTCTTTATTCACAACACAGCATGCACAGGCGGCGGTTTGGTGAAATGTCGGGAAGCAATTTGTACGAGTGTGCACCGCGATGCTCGACAGGCGGTCAGAGAATAAAATTTATGAAACTAGACTTTAAAAGCCAAGCGTTATATTATATTTACATATGTATATTAAACAAAGTCGTTTCCGCTGTCTGTACTTATGTTTGCTTGTTTCTTTAAAACAATTTCGATGTGGTTTTTTACATAGATTGAGTGGTTCAAGAAAGGTTTATAAGTAGTATACATTTACCGCAAGAAAATATTTTGTTTCTACGGGAATATCCATGTAACGCGGGCATCGCAGCGTATGTAAAGCGTATTGTAAAAATGTACAGGTTTACACGCTTGTAGGTAACTATAGTCTAGCTTACCTGTAAAAGTATACGAATGTCGTGCTGAAAAGTGGGACGAAAACTAATTTATAACCATAAAATTATTTTTAGGACAAAAAGGGAATAGAAACTGGGGCGAAAGGTTTTTATGGGCCAAACTTTCACGGGACGAATACGGCATAAATCATACCTGTCCGTGTGTAGCTACTTTATGTGTCTAAGTTTTGTAAAACCAAACAATGGAAATAAATGATTTTGTATCTTGTATGGAATTGAGTAACCTTACAATTAGTTTTCTACAATCAGATTCTGTACTTCTCCTAAGAAAACATTTTACTCACCTGAGAAAACAATATTAGCACTACAAATTATCCTACTTACAATTACTTATTTCCAAGCCCAAAATCTATATAGAAGAAGTTTGGTAGAGATGTAGTATCACACAAAAATATTTACGGCAGTAAAATTTTACAACACTTATTCTGTTTTTGGTTAAGACACAGTATCTTAAACTGAATTCAACCAATACATATTAGTGACAAGACACAAAGATATATCGTTAACGTAGTGCTGTAGTAGGGCTTCACTAATGGGCTTGATGAATAGGCTACTGGGGTCACTCGATCAGCTACCGAGAGGGTTTTGCTCAGAGCTACGCAAAGGGATATAATCAAGAACAAGGGTATTTGGTTTCTATTTAATTATTTAATGCAACAAATATATTAGCATAGATTTTCAACGCATGATACCTAACGGTTGGGAAACACAACAATCAAATATTAAGTTTTGTTAACCATTTTTTTTTATACTTGATAAGCCTTAAATTGACTGTAGTCAATTGATGTAAAGTAACGATGTGGTCTAAGATGGGACATGAAGAGCTAAAAGGTAGAAAGTTTCGCCGGACCACATAACGAAACACGAAAAAATCGTTTCACTTACTGGTACAATGTTATGAAAAGCGACCCAAAATATAGAATTTGACATAACCCGAGAATTACCTACTAGATCAAATTCATATTAACCTTTCTACTTTAAGCTATCAGGAACAGCATTGTTATTTTATCTTTATTTATACGAGTATGATAAAAAAATTGGTTCATGGAGAAAAAATAATTTTTTTTTGCATATTTATATTTTGTATTAAGTAACAAAGCCGTGTATTTAAACGAAACTTCTCATTTTGAAATAGTATTGAAACTTTTAATTGTCTGAATGCTAAATAGTATAAACAATATTCTTATATTAGATATTATTACATTTGAATAAATGCATAAAAATAAAACACAAACGATTACCACTGCTTAATTAGGTACCTAGTAGGTTTTGTTCAAAGGATAATTAAACCAGTGTTTCCAGTTTTTGGCAAAGGGGCGTAAAACCACACATTAAAGGAAAGAAAATCACCTAGTCATAGACTTTATTATTTCAATCTTAATGATTTTAAATAAGTGATAGTGAGGATTATCACTTATTGAAAATCATTTTTTGGTTAAACTATTTTTTAATTTATATGCAGTTAAAGCGTGCGTAGGTTACGGATGCGTCTTAATCTTTTTCTTCTGCATAAAAATAGTTTAACCTAAAAAGTGAGTTTATCACTTATTAAAAACCATTAAGATTAGAATAATAAATTTATTATTCCAGTCTCTAAGCAGTACGTGAATTTATATTGCCCCTTTTTCTTTTTATAGCGAGGCTTTATTCACCTGGAATGGTTTAAAAGGTTTTTTCTTGCTACTTAATTTTTTAGTGCTTCCGTATGCCTCAGCTCAGAGACCGGATATTACGTACTTGAAAGTTAAGAGTGGAAACACGTTACATCTGTTGTCCAGTTTTATATTTGATTGTATTTTATTTAAAATGTTTTTTTTTTTCATAAACCTTATACCGTAATAAGCGTACCTATCAGGTCACTTCTTTTTATACAACCATCACAAAAAATGGGTGTTAAAATTTAGACCGCGGTGTGTGCTTGTTTGCACAATATATTTTGAGTCGGATGGACAATATAAACGTGATATCTTCTACGTATAACTGCTTTTTATTAAACAAAGGTATTAAGACAGGTTGAGCTAGATTAATGATTTGGTGACTGAAAGATAAATACATCCAAATAGGATTTAAAATGAAAGGGCATGCAGTGTACCTACATTACTGAACAGTAAAAAGTTACGTCGGCAGTGGCAGCAGACAACCAACATTTTGAATTTAAGTAACTTGGCAAACATAGGATCTGCATTTTATAGTCATCATGTGGAAAGAGGTAGGTACCTACAACTTTTTTTTCCAAGAAACAAAAACAAAAGAAAGATGATTTGACCCAAAGGAAGATTGACTAGCATTGGCTATGAGCATGAAGTAAATCACAGGCAATATCCGGCAAAAGAAACTGATTTTCCTTATCAATCCCGCTTCAGACTTCATGCATAACTTCTTGTTTACGAGTAATGGATTCCATTCCAGCATTATGCCAATAAGTTTATTGCATAGTAGCCGGATAGGATTAATTTATGGGGAGATGACATCCAGTCAACATGTTCGATCAACGGTTCGTTACATAAAAACAAGTTTTAGGGGCCGTAAATAAGTTGGTAAGGATTCTCGAAATTCGTCGTCTCGTTAAACTCGTAAAATTTAATGCGAGTACCCATGTTGGAAATTATGACGCAAAGGCGTTAGTCTTATCTAGGTATATGTATACCTAGATAAGTTCACTAACATTCAGTATTCAGGTATATAGGTTTTATAGTATTCAGGTAAAGACTCTACCGGTGTTATGAAGTATTGATGTTTCATGATGATGATCATGAAACATCTTAACAAATACAATAAGCATTCGGACTGTCACAACTACGATACTAGTTTTAAATATAAGCTACTTCAACCAAATACCCGGTTTTCGAAAGTTAGCAAATCGTATGCGGTTAATTGTGTTAAGTTTTACAATACTTTACCAGAAAGTATAGTCTAAAGGGAAAATTGTTTAAAACATATATAACAAAAGACACTGCAAAAGAAAGCGTACTATTTCATCAAGGAATTCCTCTCAGATAAAAATGCCTGGGTTGGTGTAACTTAGGAATTCATAGAAATATTGACTATGTTAATGTTGTAATTTATACTTATGTCATTTATTAAAAATATTTTATTTTAAGATGCTTTGTAATTTGTCTTTAATGTTTTATATAAATAGATTAAGACTTGGCCATCGCCTGAAAACACGTGTTAATTCAATTATTTAGTGCGATGGCCACGTCTCAATATATTTATATAAAACATTAAATAATTTTGAGACGAAATTTGAAGACTTGGATTTACTTGGATCTCACAACTTTTTACCGCAGAACAACTGAGTTGCGCGACTTGGTTTTTTTGACAAGTATTGTTTTTGATGGGATCTCATTTCTTTTTGTATTTTGTAGACAGTTCTACTTTTTTCTTTTTAGAATTTTGATGATCGGTGAGTCAATGAGTGACAAAATTAAGAAATTTGACCCGTTATAATTCTTAAAATACTGGTTCAAATTGAATGAAATTTGAAATATACCGTGTCTTTACAATGCCTGCATGGTTACTGAAAATTTCAGTCTTCTAGTTTTATCCACAACGAAGTTACAGGGGGTCGAAAATGGCCTGAATTGCTTCGAGAAAAGGTACGACAGCGCCCTCTATACCGGTTTTTTTCTAGATTTTTTAGTTTTTCCTTGATTCATACACCAAACACTACTTATATTCCAAATTTGAAGCTTCTAGGTCTGCTAGAAGTGCCTTAGAATTTTGATGATCGGTGAGTCAGTCAGTCAGTCAGTGAGTGAGTGACAAAATTACGAAATTTGACCCGTTATAATTCTTAAAATACTGGTTCAAATTGAATGAAATTTGAAATATACCGTGTCTTTACAATTCTGCATGGTTACTGAAAATTTCAGTCTTCTAGTTTTATCCACAACGAAGTTACAGGGGGTCGAAAATGGCCTGAATTGCTTCGAGAAAAGGATGGTACGGCCGTGCCGCTTTTTTGCTCGACTTGGTGGGGGCACTGCCGTGCCCCCAGATGTTGGCCGATTCTCAGACCTACTCAATATGCTCACAAAATTTCATGAGAATCGGTCAAGCCGTTTCGGAGGAGTACGGGAACGAAAACTGTGACACGAGAATTTTATATATAAGATAAATATTCTCTTATTAAATAATCTCTGTCACATTCAAATTCTCCAAAAACTCAATTAGTCCAACGTTAAAATTTCCGTAGCGCCCTTGCCCGTAAAGCTTTACCTTATTAACTTAATTGGACTTTAATATTCAAACATGGACATGATACATAATACGAGTATATAAAATGCAACAAAATTGTTTGCGTATGTGGTCTTGGGCGTAGAAATTATTTTATGCATAAATTTCCTACCAAATTGTAATATTTATTCAGTTCCCAATTCATACATTTTTGGATAAGATAGATAAGGCAACGACATTGATAAATGGTCGTTCGGACTGAAGAGTCGGGAAAGCTTCAACGATCGCTTCCTAACTGACAAATATAAATCTAGTTTTAAGACAAATAAATTACTGTTTTTAACTCCTATTTTGACATTTCTAAATTACTAGTAATAGGAAAATATCCTCTCTAAATAATTATTCCTATAAATTTCACATAAATGACACGGCAAGTTTAAGAACACACTGCTCTAATGATAATAGGGTACGTAGATAGATAAGTATACAGCACGTTAGTAAAAAATGTCTTTGTCATTTCACTTTGCTTCGCATTTGTAACATCTTAGAACAGCGAAGCAGAGTCATACCAAAGATTTTCCACAAAACATGAAAGATTCGAAATAAATAAACATTCTCCTTTTACCGAAACATCGTCAGAATTTTTAAACCACAATGCGTAAGAAAATTTTTCATTTCAAGTAACAAAACGATAAATTTCTTCATGCCTTCTCACCAATTTCAAGATGCGAAGATTCCTGTCATCGTTAGCAGATAAGCCTAAAACACGAGGGCATTACTTAAGACGACAGATTTTATTGCCATTCCGTTCTCCTTTTTATGGCACAAATAATTTATTCCTCTTGCTAACGCCTACTTAAACCAATTTGGTGTGCCAGCCTTGTTTACTATGTTTTTAGCACTTTGAACTTTTGATTTGGTTTACGTACCTGAAAAACTTTTAAGCAAAATAAGGATTGATGACTTCTTCTTCTTCTTAATCGGTACACTCTTACCAGAGTGGTCGTGGTCATCACTGGAAGTTTCCACTTGTGACACGCTTCACGGCTCGTCTCCATTCCTACCTAACAGCTGCTCGACTGGCATTCGTATAAGGGGTCGTCCATTGCTGCCTTTATTTGATCTGTCCACCTCATGGGCGACCTGCCTCGCGCACGGGTACCTTCAACCCTACCCTGCACCACCAGACGCTCTATGGTGACATAATAGGAGCGATAAAATTGAATCAATTTGTGCGAGCCTTGTTGGCTTAGTAGGAGCACACTCGACTTTCATTCCAAAACTCGTGGGTTCCACCCGCCACGCACCTCGGGACTTTTCTTCTTGAAACATTTATGTGCGCTCGAGCTTTAACAGTGAAATAAAACACAGTGAAGAAACTGGTATGCTCTGAGAGTATTAAAGAGTTTGAAGGACATGTGACATTCACCAACCAGCACTTGGCGAGCGTGGTTAATTGAGGCCTAATCTCTCTCGTCAACAGAGAAATGGAAACATAAATAGGGGCATTTTTTGGTTATCATTGGTCCATTGAAATATTCATATTTTAATCGGCATTTAAACAAAATTACGATATAGATATGTACTTACCTATTATAATAACTACATTAACGTTACCTAATGTCATATATTAACAGTCAGAGAATCGTTAACTTAATATCTAAAGTTTCTTTTAACGTACATATGAGTACAATTATTGGGGCATATATGTTTTCTTCCAATATACCAAAGGTATAAAGGCACGCTGGAGGCATTTCGAAAGTTACGGTGATATGCAATTTATTTGAGAAAGCATAGTTTTCTTTAGCAAATTTTATATAGTGAGGGATTAGGTTAGTTGAAGTATGCTAAAATTTCTTATGCAAAAAATATAGAAAAGGTAAGAAACATTGATCCAGTTATGTTAAATGATGCCATAACAGCAGTTTTTGACAATTTGATACTATTTTTGTAGACAATTCAATTCAATTTCTTGTAATTGGACTCTGCGCTAGAAGCGACAAATTGCCAGTGTCAAGTTAAATAAAATTATAAAGCAAAAAGATGTTACTCAGTTGAACGCCATTTTGTGTCTCCTGTCAGAGAGTATATAATCACTTTGTCTCCTGTATCCAATTCACTCGATTTATTATTTGTTTGTGTTTTTAATATCATGCATTTAATTTTGTCACTGTCAATAAACAAAACATACAAAATTTAAGTTTTTATTCAAAGAGATTCATTATACTTATTTAGTATTGAATCTCTAAGTAGAAGTTTAAATGCGTTTCGTGTCGTTTATCAAAGATGGAACTGATGTTTTTTTACAAGAAAGTATCCCGAAAATTATTATAATGAAAACCCCACAATTTACTTTCAACAGCGGTTTCTTCAGTATTAAAATTGTTCAGTTCAGTTTGTTAGTAATGGAGTAGGTAATTTATTATTCTATGGTAATGGGTAAATAAACTGGCTCAAATGACACTCAAATTGGAAACTATGTGTTATTGATGACTAAGTATTTGCAATTTGACATATTTAATAAGGAACTAGCGGCCCGCCCCGGCGTCGCACGGGTATAAAATTTTCCCGGAAAAAACCATCCTATCTCTCAAGTTGGATCGAACTGCACATGGTGTGCGAATTTTATTATAATCGGTAAGGTGGTTTTGGAGTCCATTGAGGACAAACATTGTGACACGAGATTTATATATATTAAGATTAAATTTGATGAAATATTTAAATTTGTTTTGATATTATTAGTAAGTACTAAAAAAACAGTATAACCAAAATGTAATTGTGACGTATAATTATATAATCAATAAATGACTATTAAGGACTATTTTTACAATGTGATGTTTTATTTATGCTATATAATAGAATCGAAAATATTTATTCAGTACACACGAACAGACACAGATAAAGGTGCAAAAAACACAGAAAAAACATTAAAAAAAAAACAGATTAAAAATTACGAAATAATAAATGAAATAATGAGACTTCTATCACTTGTAATTTCTAAAATTTCGTGATGTGATCGTGAGTGATCTTCAAGATTATGGGTGTCCGGCAGGAGGTAGCCACTGTAGCATCATTTCGGCAATACAAGACGTGATTAATAATTATATCCCAAATAAAATATATAAACAAATTAAGCATAAAATTTAACAGACATAAGGTTTGCAGTTTTATGATTCATTTTTCAAGTTGTATATTATCCAAGAGACATCTATACCTACAGGTGTCAAGCAGACCGAATAATTAGGACTTCATACTAACGGTCGAAACGCGAGATGTACGCGGCCACGCGCCTCGGTCAAACGAGGCTCACGGGGAGCACACAAGCAAACGAGTGTGCTCGAACGGACGGCGGCTTGTTGTTTTTAACTAATAACCACCCGATTTTGTATAAACTTCTTTTTAATATAACTAGTAGAATATATCTATTTATTTAGCTTTATTTTCGATAGCAGAAATTTTTTAGTTTTAAATTTAATAATAAAGCATTTCGTACATCCCAGTCGAAGCAAAATATTTTTCGGGTGCAAATTAACAGTACCGATTAGTGACGTCGGATTTGTTAATCTTTCAAGCTTTATAAAATAACGAAGTTCTGGCTATTCTCAGCTCTTAGGAGGGGCAAAGGCATTTAGTCTTTATTGTAAATAAATCCATTGCATAATATAAGTGTTTATACTAATTAAACTCTTATATTTTCTAGAAAAAAACATGGTTACAGCTTAGGAAGAATAAAAGGATTTAAAGGTTATTAAAATCTTTTTCTTTTATTTTGTGTGGTTCTTAGAGTAATTGGAATAAATATATTATAATTAAATAACTGAATTATTTAAAAGCTAAAGTATACTAAGAAGTATCTAGTGTTACAACTTTTATTTAGTATCTGCATACTGAAAATAGTGACTTGGGTATTTAACTATTGGTTCATATTTTACAGCTATAATATGCAAGCTGCTTCAAACCATTACAACTACGATCTTTGAGGAGAGCCTTGGATAGATGTGGATATCTGTAAATAAATAAATAAATTTATGCCAATAAAGAATCACATTAAAGACTTGAACCTACCTATGTAAAGACTTTGACTTAATTTTTTTTTATTATACTAATAACAAACTATGGCAGTCAATTTAATAGGTAGAATTGAATATATTCGAAAGGTAACTTTTGCCCGAGTGTTCTGTCGGTTGAGCCATTTAATATTATTGGGGGTAAAAGTGGGGAAGAAAACCAGAATATCTGCAAATATACTCATTCTGAGTGTCTCAAAATGAAAGCGCAAAAGGTAACTTTTGCCCGAGTGTTCTGTCGGTTGAGCCATTTAATATTATTGGGGGTAAAAGTGGGGAAGAAAACCAGAATATCTGCAAATATACTCATTCTGAGTGTCTCAAAATGAAAGCGCATCACATGCACATTACAAAATAATATATTTTTTTACTCTTTAAGAAACTAAGGCTAAGGCCTTATCTGATTTTTTTAAAATAAATTATACTATTTATAAATAGGTAACCTTGAGAAAATCTATTATTATCAGGTTCTATGATGAATTTGTGTAAATTCTGATGTAAGACGTTTGTTTACTTATGTCACTGAGCTAGCATGTCAATAGTTTTTACTTAACCTAAAATAAGGTATCTTGCATAACACTGTCGAATACTTTGAAGTATTTCTACTAAGTATTTCTGCTACTTATAAAATCTATCAGGAAAGTTTGGTTTGCTCTGAAAGGTTGCAACTTATGCTCGTTATATGGTAATGTTTCCGATTCTAAAGCTTGTTACGCAGCGGTATTAACAATTTAACTTCAGGATACGTAAGTTTCAACTTCGTATAAGTTCATTTGCTGTTAAGTTAGAGGTGTTAAGTGGAAATTGAACGAGTTTAAATACCGTTACTAAAATTTAATTCACTGTAGATGTTACTTAACAGTTAAATTAATATTACTGCCACTACTATTATTATTGGCTATAGGTTTTCAGCTTCATATCATATTTTTCTGAAATATGTGCAATAAAATTACCAATACCAACGCTGCCAGCAATATTGTTAGCAAGATTATTTTACGTGTCGCCATGTATAACTAATATTGTTCGATAGATGGCCGGGCAATCGCTGACCAATCGATTTAATTTAACTGCAATATTTCCAAAAGTTATATTGGTGTTACAGCCGGTTCCTATTGTAATGGCATTCAAGTTTGTTTATCGATGCTTATTTCCAAACATAAATTTCGTAAACTTTCACACCTACTAAGGTAAGATCAAATCAAATCCACATTGAACCATATGTTTTTTTTTAAATAATGTAAGCTGTTGCGACAAGTGTGATCGTCAGCCATTGTAGCCGAATTGGTTAGCCCGTTTGACTAAGACTAAATTAAAAAGTTAAGACTCTGCATCGTGAGACACCCAATAGGCAACATATCGCAACATATGGCCCGGCCAAAGATTACTCGGACATCAGTATTCAAGCAGTATTTTATACTAGCTGTGCCCTGCGGTGCTACCCGCGTTATAATGGATGAAGTACTCTTAACCAACAACATATTTATTTGAATAAAGATTAATATTATTATGTTGATACAACTTAAACAAATTATTTCGACCAAATTAGGTACCATAAAAACGGTTTTTGTGAGTTAATCTTAAAAGATAGACATATACTATCGCGGACTGTTTTTTAGATCATTAAAAGAGCTACAATACATACAGTTTAATACATAATTTTTGTGTATCTTGAACCGTTTTCACGGCGCACGCAACGAAATGCTTCAAAGATGAACAATTTCTCCCGTTTTTTACACATTTACCACTATATCTTTGCTACTATTGGTCGTAGCGTGATGTTATATAGCCTATAGCCTTCCTCGATAACTGGACTATCCAACACAAAAAGAATTATTCAATTCGAACCAGTAGTTTCGGAGATTAGCGCGTTCAAACAAACAAACAAACAATCAAACAAACAAACTCTTCAGCTTTATAATATTAGTATAGATTAACCGGGAAACTTGTAGGCACAAATTGCAGAAACCTGTAGCTTGTTTAGAAACAGCTTTACATGGCAAAAAAACACTCGGAAAATATACGACCCGAAATTTTATATTATATTACATAATATGTACCTACTTTAATATATTATGTAATATAATATACTATACTGCCTACAGCCTACGTAACATCTGGTAGACTTGCTTAGTAAAAATATACTCAGTTATTAATAGTACAAAATATTTGACATAATAGAGTCAGGAGTATTTAATTTTATATGTTAATTTCCTCATATGAATACAAGCTGTTGTCTGCTTGTTGTTAGCTGATCTTATTATATCAAAATCAGGTATCAGACATCTGATCAGATGAGATAATAAGATTAGACAGCTTTTCAGTTTAAGAGTAAACTGAAGTACTGGCTTACTGAGAACAACATCTATTCATAATATGAAGGTAAATACGTCAGTCTGTCTGTAATTATTGAATAAGGTTATGTAACATTTGTATAATAAAAGAAAACTTTGAAAAATCAACGATTTCATTTTAAGAACTTAAGTACTTTAACGTGTGTCGTATGTCAGATGACAGGTGGGCCAAGCGAACAACTGATTGGTCGCCACACATAAGTCGTCCCCGTGGAAGGCCCAGGATGAGATGGCGGGACGAACTGGATACTCACCTAAGCACGTGGCCTGTCACAGCGTTCAATCGCGAAGAGTGGAAGAAGGGTAGGGAGGCCTTTGCCCTGCAGTGGGACAGTATGGGCTGAATAATAATAATAATAATAATAAGTACTTTAAACATATCGTAAACACCAAAACGAAAATAGCGATTTTCGCATGTTAGTTGATTATATTATAAAAGATTATTGTTCTTATAAAAATATGTTGTTACTTTGGGGTTACTCAGTACCCCAGGGTACTGTATGCCCAGAATGGGTAGGTACAGTACAGTTCTAGGGTAAATAACATGGATTATTAATTCTCGGGTATTTTTAAAACACAATTTTTAGGTGTGCCGTTCTTGCGAAAACTTTAGTGAAATAAAATATCAAAAGGTTCTATATTTTTGACTGAAAAAACGAATAAAACTTCCCTTTCCTGTAATTAAAACACAACCTTTTTTAAATAAGAAAAACAATTCACAAATAACTCTAACTTTGTTAAACACTATTGAAAATAGCTCTACCTCAATTTATTTCAGGATAAAATAGATTTACTTTTTAAATTATGTTTTCATTGAATCTTCTTGACAAGGAAAAGCGGTAGGTAATTGTAAAAAAATTACAATAATACAAAAAAAATCGCGCTTTTCGTTTAAATGATAAATTCATTTAGTTACGACGCTTTTGTGAACAATCAATAATGTTGCCAAGCTCTTAAAAGTAACAATTATAGATAGGGATTTTTTGGTAATTTTATTTTAGTCTCATGGTCGAAATTGACTAAAAAATGCTTTGTAGTTTTTCTGCCCATGCCTCATCTGATGAAAGAAGAATACATGCGGCAGAGATGCGAATGTTGAGATGGATGTGTCAAACAAGAAATAAGTATATAAGAGGAACTTTAAAAGTAGCACCAGTGACAGAGAAGTTGAGAAGAAATCGGTTGGCATGGTATGGACATATTATGAGAAGGGATGAATGTCACGTGACGAAAAGAGTTTTAGAAATGTGTGTTGATGGATATGTGGGAAGAGGTAGGCCGAAGAAAAGATGGATGGACTGTGTGATGGATGACATATGTAAGAAAGGAGTGAGTGTTGAGATGGCGAGTGACAGAGGAAAATGGAAGGAAAAAACATGTTGTGCCGACCCCAAGTAATGTGGGATATGGGCAAGAGAATGATGATTAACCTCATAGACCAATTCATAATTAATTATTCTATAGGTAGTTAATAAACATACCTACCTATCAAATTTGAATTATTCCGATCTGTCACCCTGCTTTGTCCCCATGGGGTGACAGAACGGACAAAAAAGTTTGATCTGTCCCCCTGTTACCGATGAGGGGACAGTTCGAACTTTATTCAGCTCCTTTATGTTTTATCTGTCCCCCTATCGGTATTAGGGGGACAGATCAAACTTTTTTATTCCTGTTTGTCCGCAATAGAATTAAATATATTCTTAAAATCATACAAAAAAATATTATTTATATTTGATTACGTTCTTAAAAATAATGCAACCTTTTATTAATTAAAAGCCAAAATGGTTTCGATTTATAATCACCTTTATTTATATGAGTTATAAATTCAGTCTCTAATAATTATCAGTCTCATAAATCACGAAAGGTACATTTTACACAATCAGTCTCATTAAGATACAAATATTCATATTAAAACTTACTAACACCACGAAAATATCTTTATCAATCAACATAAAATCTTGCTTTAAATATAAATCGCAGTAAATATTGTACGTATTACAATCAGTCTTCTGATTTGACTTCTTACCAAGTTACTATAAAATTAAATGAAACCTGGACTAATAAACTAAAAATTATTAACGTAAATAATTTAAAAACTTAAATAAACGAATCAATTGTCTAACGAATTATAAAACTTTAATTTTTTTTACATGCAGATTTCGGCAGTCAACATGTGACTTCTAATATTGTGCCCGTAGTTTACGCTTTAATGAGTCACAAGGATCAATAAAAGTTATGAAATTTTATTTAACCTGATCAAATCATAGATTCCAGATTGGAAACCTAAAACTTATAAATCTGATTATGAAATTGCAGCAATGAAGGCAATAAAAAAGATTTTTCCAGAAGTCACCGTTAAAGGTTGTTTCTTTCACTACAACCAAGCTGTATGGAAGAAGAGAGCCGCTCTTAAGCTAACTAAATCAAAACTTTTGAAAAGGCCAGTGGAATGGAGTGCCGTCCTGCCACTGATACCTAATAGTAAAATTTTAAATGGATGGGCTTATATCGCATCAGAAAGTCCGAATGATGAACAAAGTAAGAAATTTCGTCATATAATCAAACAATGGATCAAACCGCGTGATGCTGAGTTCAGAAAAACCTGGTGTGTTTTTGGTGAACGTCATGGCACTACAAACTTTCTAGAGGGCTAGCACCATGCGTTTTTTGAAGTGAAGCTTCTATAGAATCGTTAGTGTGAGTGATTTGAAACCGGATGAAACGGAAATGGAAATAAGATTGCTTTTTATTTGGAAATAATATTAAACGCTAAAAAGGTTAAGCAGCAGGTAAAACAAATATTCTAAAAGATAATATAAGAATACATAAGTACTTGTCAAATGCAGTTTGTAGCTGGTGAAATTACTGTTGGTCATTTATTTGAGAAATTAAGATAGACATGTTTTTATATATTTTATGTTTACAGTTTACAGTTATACAAAAAAAATAAGTTTTATAATTCGTTAGACATTTGATATCGTTTAATTAAGTTATCAAATTATTTACATTATTAATTTTTAGTTTATTAGTCCAGGTTTCATTTAATTTTATAGTTACTAGGTAAGAAGTCAAATCAGAAGACAGATATTGTAATATGTACAATATTTACTGTGATTTATATTTAAAGCAAGATATATTTTCGTGCTGTTAGTAAGTTTTAATATGAATATTTGTATCTTAATAAGACTGATTGTGTAAAATGTACCTTTCGTGATTTATGAGACTGATAATTATTATAGACTGAATTTATAACTTATACAAATAAAGGTGATTATAAATATAGACCATTTTGGCTTTTAATTAATAAAAGGTTGCATTATTTTTAAGAACGTAATCAAAAATAAATAATATTTTTTTGTATGATTTTAAGAATATATTTAATTCTATTGCGGACAAACAGGAATCAAAAAGTTTGATCTGTCCCCCTAATAACGATAGGGGGACAGATAAAACATTAAGGAGCTGAATAAAGTTCGAACTGTCCCCTCATCGGTAACAGGGGGACAGATCAAACTATTTTGTCCGTTCTGTCACCCCATGGGGACAAAGCAGGGTGACAGATCGGAATAATTCTCAAATTTGTTTTAAAAGAGGTACTTATTTTTCGTGTGAATATAAATAGTTATGTAATATAAATCTTTATTATAGGTATTTTGTATTTTGTATTTTTATAGGTATTTTATATTTTACATATAAAAAACCCGAAGAGAAAGTGCTTGCAGAAAATACAAACACTTGCCCACTCTTGGCTGAGGCATTAAAAAATCAGTCAGTAAAAATGTTGAGTTTAGTTTACCCTGAAATGTTATTGACCATTAAAAGTATCAAGACAAAGATTGTCCTTTTGATCTAGACCTAACAAAAATCCTGAAGTTGACGAAATTCAAAACGAAAACGTTTGTAGAAATTTTACTATTATGCCATGCATGAGTCATGGTAGGTCCGGTCCGGCTATTTATTGCAAGTCGCACTTAGAGGATTTATTGAAAAACTCCTAGAAATGGAGTATACCCAGCACGCCTCATTAAATTTGGAAACGACGGCGTCCAAACTTCGGTAGTTACCTCTATCAAAAGCCTTGCAAAAGCTTTTGATAAAGGTAAAGTTGACTTGTTAATATTAACTTGAGCTTTTTGCAAAAGTTCTGAACTTTCCACGTAGAAATACAGTTATGTTTATATTTCACTTTAAACGTTATTAATAAAATAGAGAAAATATAAAGTAATGGACTTGGGCAGAGGCTTATGTTGCTACCTGTTTTATTCATGGACTTTAGTGTGACCCAACTGGGTCCAACTGGTGATGGGTGTCATGAAGGAGTAAAGGTCTAGCACATCTACTTTCTCTTTTCAGTGATGCAAATGCGCGTTAAAGTTCTACTTACTTTAAGTTCAATAGCCTCTTATTAACCCTCGACCGAAAAATGACTGTGACTTGCGCGCGAGTGTTCTTATATGTTTGATGAAAATCTGTTGAGGTTTAGAAAAGTTGTGAGGTGTAAGTGGGAAGAATAACCGAATGTGTGCAAATATACTCGAGTGAGGTATCAAATGAAATCGCATCACGTGCACATTACAAATAATATATAATAAATACCATTTCAAGTACTTTTTTCTTGTTAAATTTTTATAGCTTTTCAAAAGTTTTTGTTTCGTAGCGACCCTACTATAACTGCATTATTATCCCGTAAATTAAAAAACATGCTATTGTGATTTTGTTATTGTTATTTTTGTTTTGTTAGCAATTACTATATATTTTATTTGGTTAAATACATTTTTTTTGGTTAAATACAATACATTTTTTTTGTGTTAATAAGTAGTTTACATTTCTGAATTGTAGCCTGTATACTTTGCCTTGGTGAGTTTAGTCTAGTCCTTGCATACTTATGCACATTGCTACTAGCCTACATTTTTACTACTTGTAGGTAGATACTGGCTGGCTGAAACTTGATTAAAAATCTAATAAGGTACCTTTTAGTAAAACAAGAAAGCCTACACACTTTTAAATGTAATTTTAGTCAGGCTTAGTCCAATTTATTGCTACACCATTAAGTAAACAACTGCGGTCTACAAAGCAGTCCGGCAAACTTTGTTTGAAATTATCAAAACAAAAAAACCGATATACATACTCGTAGTTTCCGAGTTGGTCTCGAAGTTGTGATTAGTTTTTGATAATAGAGAAAATGGGTAAATATTTGTTAATCTAAAGTTTAGGGTTCATTCACGGGGGAAATATCAAATTTAATCAAGGTTTCGTATTTCGTATGATGGAGTCAGCGAGGAGAACCGCATAAAGTATGTGGATAATTTATCTCTTTGAATTTTCTTCTGGGTCTGGGTGTTAAATTTGTATAATAAAACTTATATCTATCCACGTGTGTCTATTATATTAAGTAATATCAGATGTCTGGTACCCGTAACACAAACTAAGGGCGGGGCAGATGTTGTTGTGTGGATTGTCCGGATATATTTATTTAATATTATTAAATAACACGGTGTATCAAGAGGAATGGATCAACGATGGGCGAGAGGTGACCTCAATACCTATCGATTTAACCCCCATGTATGTTTCCCGATTTTTAATAGTAGATAATTAACTTCTTTAGTTTTTTTTGTAAAAGAAATAAACTGAATTACAGCATAGCTGAATTAGTGGGCACTTACGTCGACTTAAGCTTTAATAAATTTATAACTTTAGGCTATTTTTAAAAACCATAGAAAAATAAATTCGTAATTATATTTAAGAGAAAGATATGTTCAAAAGACCAAATTACAAATAAATACACAGATTACTTTTCGTTCCCCGATTTTTTATAGTTTTGGAGATATTATTGGGACAAAGACTTACGTTTGCTTGCATCAATTTACACGTTTGGTTATTTTTTTTTTTTAAATAACTAAGGAAAACTAAATTCAAAATTGTATAAAAGAATAAACAATTTCAATTGCGTAGTAAGGAAGTTTCCACTTTTATTCTGTGCGCTGTAGGTGAATTAGCTCCCAAAATTCCGATCACTGGTCATTAATATTCTATCTATTCTGATAGTTTAGGGCTGAAGAGTTTGTTTGTTTTAACGCGCTGATCGCGGAAACTACTGGTCCGATATGAAAAATTCCTTCAATGTTAGATAGCCCATTTATCGAGGAAGGCTATAAATAGGGTAATTTATACTAAAATTCATATCCAAAAACACGGGCAAAACTTTGGCGTTTAAAGCTAGTGTTAATAACAGAGTTTGTTCGCGCTATTTCCAAGAACTACTGACTCGATTTTAAAACCTCTTTTAGCATCGTTTATTCGTTTGTTGGGGTAGGTTAAAATTTACGACAAAAGCCTTAACCAGACCAGGCCACGCCGAGGCGAAACAGTTTGTAAGTACCTGTCTTATCAATAAACCTTTGTGTCGTCAGCTTAAAGTGAAAAACGTATCAAAACCTGCAAATTATAATGAAAAAGAAATATAAAAATACAATTTATTTATTCATAACATTTTGATCAGTACACGCCTCTTCATTACTGTTTTTTTATTTGATATTATGTATTTGTCCAATATAAACTTTATTCGTAGCAAGTTTTTTATCGTGATAGATATTAATTGGTGCTGAAACAGAAAAGTAGGCCTTTGGTTGAAGGCAAAATGTATTATAAATTAGTTATTTATTCATCTAGAAATTCAATAAATCATTTTTTGTCATAATGTAAAAAAATCAATATAAAATTTAAGTTTAAATTTTTTATGGGACGACGAAGAAGACATCATCATCATCATCACCCTATGAACGTTCCCACTGCTGGGACACAGGGACTTCTCTCTTGTAGAGAGAGATTAGGCCTTAATTCACCACGCTGGCCAAGTGCGGGTTAGTGAATGTCACATGTCCTTCAAACTCTTTTAAAGTTCTCAGTACATGCCGGTTTCCTCACCCCATGGGGTGACAGAACGGACAAAAAAGTTTGATCTGTCCCCCTGTTACCGATGAGGGGACAGTTCGAACTTTATTCAGCTCCTTTATGTTTTATCTGTCCCCCTATCGGTATTAGGGGGACAGATCAAACTTTTTTATTCCTGTTTGTCCGCAATAGAATTAAATATATTCTTAAAATCATACAAAAAAATATTATTTATATTTGATTACGTTCTTAAAAATAATGCAACCTTTTATTAATTAAAAGCCAAAATGGTTTCGATTTATAATCACCTTTATTTATATGAGTTATAAATTCAGTCTCTAATAATTATCAGTCTCATAAATCACGAAAGGTACATTTTACACAATCAGTCTCATTAAGATACAAATATTCATATTAAAACTTACTAACACCACGAAAATATCTTTATCAATCAACATAAAATCTTGCTTTAAATATAAATCGCAGTAAATATTGTACGTATTACAATCAGTCTTCTGATTTGACTTCTTACCAAGTTACTATAAAATTAAATGAAACCTGGACTAATAAACTAAAAATTATTAACGTAAATAATTTAAAAACTTAAATAAACGAATCAATTGTCTAACGAATTATAAAACTTTAATTTTTTTTACATGCAGATTTCGGCAGTCAACATGTGACTTCTAATATTGTGCCCGTAGTTTACGCTTTAATGAGTCACAAGGATCAATAAAAGTTATGAAATTTTATTTAACCTGATCAAATCATAGATTCCAGATTGGAAACCTAAAACTTATAAATCTGATTATGAAATTGCAGCAATGAAGGCAATAAAAAAGATTTTTCCAGAAGTCACCGTTAAAGGTTGTTTCTTTCACTACAACCAAGCTGTATGGAAGAAGAGAGCCGCTCTTAAGCTAACTAAATCAAAACTTTTGAAAAGGCCAGTGGAATGGAGTGCCGTCCTGCCACTGATACCTAATAGTAAAATTTTAAATGGATGGGCTTATATCGCATCAGAAAGTCCGAATGATGAACAAAGTAAGAAATTTCGTCATATAATCAAACAATGGATCAAACCGCGTGATGCTGAGTTCAGAAAAACCTGGTGTGTTTTTGGTGAACGTCATGGCACTACAAACTTTCTAGAGGGCTAGCACCATGCGTTTTTTGAAGTGAAGCTTCTATAGAATCGTTAGTGTGAGTGATTTGAAACCGGATGAAACGGAAATGGAAATAAGATTGCTTTTTATTTGGAAATAATATTAAACGCTAAAAAGGTTAAGCAGCAGGTAAAACAAATATTCTAAAAGATAATATAAGAATACATAAGTACTTGTCAAATGCAGTTTGTAGCTGGTGAAATTACTGTTGGTCATTTATTTGAGAAATTAAGATAGACATGTTTTTATATATTTTATGTTTACAGTTTACAGTTATACAAAAAAAATAAGTTTTATAATTCGTTAGACATTTGATATCGTTTAATTAAGTTATCAAATTATTTACATTATTAATTTTTAGTTTATTAGTCCAGGTTTCATTTAATTTTATAGTTACTAGGTAAGAAGTCAAATCAGAAGACAGATATTGTAATATGTACAATATTTACTGTGATTTATATTTAAAGCAAGATATATTTTCGTGCTGTTAGTAAGTTTTAATATGAATATTTGTATCTTAATAAGACTGATTGTGTAAAATGTACCTTTCGTGATTTATGAGACTGATAATTATTATAGACTGAATTTATAACTTATACAAATAAAGGTGATTATAAATATAGACCATTTTGGCTTTTAATTAATAAAAGGTTGCATTATTTTTAAGAACGTAATCAAAAATAAATAATATTTTTTTGTATGATTTTAAGAATATATTTAATTCTATTGCGGACAAACAGGAATCAAAAAGTTTGATCTGTCCCCCTAATAACGATAGGGGGACAGATAAAACATTAAGGAGCTGAATAAAGTTCGAACTGTCCCCTCATCGGTAACAGGGGGACAGATCAAACTATTTTGTCCGTTCTGTCACCCCATGGGGACAAAGCAGGGTGACAGATCGGAATAATTCTCAAATTTGTTTTAAAAGAGGTACTTATTTTTCGTGTGAATATAAATAGTTATGTAATATAAATCTTTATTATAGGTATTTTGTATTTTGTATTTTTATAGGTATTTTATATTTTACATATAAAAAACCCGAAGAGAAAGTGCTTGCAGAAAATACAAACACTTGCCCACTCTTGGCTGAGGCATTAAAAAATCAGTCAGTAAAAATGTTGAGTTTAGTTTACCCTGAAATGTTATTGACCATTAAAAGTATCAAGACAAAGATTGTCCTTTTGATCTAGACCTAACAAAAATCCTGAAGTTGACGAAATTCAAAACGAAAACGTTTGTAGAAATTTTACTATTATGCCATGCATGAGTCATGGTAGGTCCGGTCCGGCTATTTATTGCAAGTCGCACTTAGAGGATTTATTGAAAAACTCCTAGAAATGGAGTATACCCAGCACGCCTCATTAAATTTGGAAACGACGGCGTCCAAACTTCGGTAGTTACCTCTATCAAAAGCCTTGCAAAAGCTTTTGATAAAGGTAAAGTTGACTTGTTAATATTAACTTGAGCTTTTTGCAAAAGTTCTGAACTTTCCACGTAGAAATACAGTTATGTTTATATTTCACTTTAAACGTTATTAATAAAATAGAGAAAATATAAAGTAATGGACTTGGGCAGAGGCTTATGTTGCTACCTGTTTTATTCATGGACTTTAGTGTGACCCAACTGGGTCCAACTGGTGATGGGTGTCATGAAGGAGTAAAGGTCTAGCACATCTACTTTCTCTTTTCAGTGATGCAAATGCGCGTTAAAGTTCTACTTACTTTAAGTTCAATAGCCTCTTATTAACCCTCGACCGAAAAATGACTGTGACTTGCGCGCGAGTGTTCTTATATGTTTGATGAAAATCTGTTGAGGTTTAGAAAAGTTGTGAGGTGTAAGTGGGAAGAATAACCGAATGTGTGCAAATATACTCGAGTGAGGTATCAAATGAAATCGCATCACGTGCACATTACAAATAATATATAATAAATACCATTTCAAGTACTTTTTTCTTGTTAAATTTTTATAGCTTTTCAAAAGTTTTTGTTTCGTAGCGACCCTACTATAACTGCATTATTATCCCGTAAATTAAAAAACATGCTATTGTGATTTTGTTATTGTTATTTTTGTTTTGTTAGCAATTACTATATATTTTATTTGGTTAAATACATTTTTTTTGGTTAAATACAATACATTTTTTTTGTGTTAATAAGTAGTTTACATTTCTGAATTGTAGCCTGTATACTTTGCCTTGGTGAGTTTAGTCTAGTCCTTGCATACTTATGCACATTGCTACTAGCCTACATTTTTACTACTTGTAGGTAGATACTGGCTGGCTGAAACTTGATTAAAAATCTAATAAGGTACCTTTTAGTAAAACAAGAAAGCCTACACACTTTTAAATGTAATTTTAGTCAGGCTTAGTCCAATTTATTGCTACACCATTAAGTAAACAACTGCGGTCTACAAAGCAGTCCGGCAAACTTTGTTTGAAATTATCAAAACAAAAAAACCGATATACATACTCGTAGTTTCCGAGTTGGTCTCGAAGTTGTGATTAGTTTTTGATAATAGAGAAAATGGGTAAATATTTGTTAATCTAAAGTTTAGGGTTCATTCACGGGGGAAATATCAAATTTAATCAAGGTTTCGTATTTCGTATGATGGAGTCAGCGAGGAGAACCGCATAAAGTATGTGGATAATTTATCTCTTTGAATTTTCTTCTGGGTCTGGGTGTTAAATTTGTATAATAAAACTTATATCTATCCACGTGTGTCTATTATATTAAGTAATATCAGATGTCTGGTACCCGTAACACAAACTAAGGGCGGGGCAGATGTTGTTGTGTGGATTGTCCGGATATATTTATTTAATATTATTAAATAACACGGTGTATCAAGAGGAATGGATCAACGATGGGCGAGAGGTGACCTCAATACCTATCGATTTAACCCCCATGTATGTTTCCCGATTTTTAATAGTAGATAATTAACTTCTTTAGTTTTTTTTGTAAAAGAAATAAACTGAATTACAGCATAGCTGAATTAGTGGGCACTTACGTCGACTTAAGCTTTAATAAATTTATAACTTTAGGCTATTTTTAAAAACCATAGAAAAATAAATTCGTAATTATATTTAAGAGAAAGATATGTTCAAAAGACCAAATTACAAATAAATACACAGATTACTTTTCGTTCCCCGATTTTTTATAGTTTTGGAGATATTATTGGGACAAAGACTTACGTTTGCTTGCATCAATTTACACGTTTGGTTATTTTTTTTTTTTAAATAACTAAGGAAAACTAAATTCAAAATTGTATAAAAGAATAAACAATTTCAATTGCGTAGTAAGGAAGTTTCCACTTTTATTCTGTGCGCTGTAGGTGAATTAGCTCCCAAAATTCCGATCACTGGTCATTAATATTCTATCTATTCTGATAGTTTAGGGCTGAAGAGTTTGTTTGTTTTAACGCGCTGATCGCGGAAACTACTGGTCCGATATGAAAAATTCCTTCAATGTTAGATAGCCCATTTATCGAGGAAGGCTATAAATAGGGTAATTTATACTAAAATTCATATCCAAAAACACGGGCAAAACTTTGGCGTTTAAAGCTAGTGTTAATAACAGAGTTTGTTCGCGCTATTTCCAAGAACTACTGACTCGATTTTAAAACCTCTTTTAGCATCGTTTATTCGTTTGTTGGGGTAGGTTAAAATTTACGACAAAAGCCTTAACCAGACCAGGCCACGCCGAGGCGAAACAGTTTGTAAGTACCTGTCTTATCAATAAACCTTTGTGTCGTCAGCTTAAAGTGAAAAACGTATCAAAACCTGCAAATTATAATGAAAAAGAAATATAAAAATACAATTTATTTATTCATAACATTTTGATCAGTACACGCCTCTTCATTACTGTTTTTTTATTTGATATTATGTATTTGTCCAATATAAACTTTATTCGTAGCAAGTTTTTTATCGTGATAGATATTAATTGGTGCTGAAACAGAAAAGTAGGCCTTTGGTTGAAGGCAAAATGTATTATAAATTAGTTATTTATTCATCTAGAAATTCAATAAATCATTTTTTGTCATAATGTAAAAAAATCAATATAAAATTTAAGTTTAAATTTTTTATGGGACGACGAAGAAGACATCATCATCATCATCACCCTATGAACGTTCCCACTGCTGGGACACAGGGACTTCTCTCTTGTAGAGAGAGATTAGGCCTTAATTCACCACGCTGGCCAAGTGCGGGTTAGTGAATGTCACATGTCCTTCAAACTCTTTTAAAGTTCTCAGTACATGCCGGTTTCCTCACGATGTTTGCCTTCACCGTTAAAGCACGTGTTTAAAGCGCACATAAATTTCTCAAGAAGAAAAATCCAGAGGTGCGTGGCGGGGTTTGAACCCACGACCTTCGGAATGAAAGTCGAGTGTCCTCCCACTTAAGCCAACACGGCTTCGAAGAAGAAGAAGACAAAGACTACAATTTATTTATTTTTTGTAAATTGAATATTCAAGAGATGGGAAAGCTCTTATTAATTATTGACGCAACACTTTTTGTTGGGGGTATCGTTTGATTTTAAAAGACTACGATACCAGCAGGGGTGTCGCCAGGAGTATCGTGGGTCCGTAGTGTTTAAGGTGGCGTGCTTCAGTTGGAACGAATCCAAAAACGCTGCTGCTGGTTGTTTCACGACTGAATTTCATGATGAACACTCTACCAGGTTCCACGCGAGACAGTCGCTCTGAGGTGATACCTCAAATATTTGAAATCCGTTCCGGGAAAGCGCGCCAAGAGCCCGTTTTTGATACGCAGCTAAACTAATTAAACGCTGTAGCTTGTACACGACTGGCTCGCATTATGATAAGGGCCAAGCACTGGAATAGGTGCCTGCTAAGTTTAAATAATCGAAATTCGTTCCGCGGCACGCATTTTCTTCCGAGCTGCAGTCGATTCGATACACAGCTTTGGACCAATAATTGATGGCCCGTCGTTGACTTTATCTACATTTACATAAAACCTGAAAAACATATCCAAAAAGCTACACCAAATAACCGATATTGCCTAATGTTGCCACCGCCCCGATCCGTCTATAACGATTGTAAAATATGAAAATGCCAAAAAATCTTACAAGCACCTGCGTTTCCTGAAACATCGAAATTTAAAGTACCTTCATGAAGATAAGGTTACGTATACAACTGAATAAGTATAACTAGGCCTTATAAATATTGTAGGTAATGGAACTCTCCTTACTCCTCGTTCCCAACATTTTGCTCTGTTATACTCATAGGCCTTGGAGCCACACACAGCTCCAGACGAAGGCTCTTCAGCTCACCTCCTGTTGGTAAATCGTAACGCGAAGGAGGTAACTCCAATTTACCGGCTACTAGACGTCCAATCTTTAGAACTGCCTGGAAAACATCGTGCCTAGGTCTCATTTATGTAGGTAATTCATTACACCACGCTGACTTATCATTATACTTATATGTGCGTTAATGTAGCCAATTTCGGAAAATACGGATATTATGCATACACATTTCTAAGGGCCTTTTGATTAATTGGAAGGCTCTATCTTGCGTTATATCTATTAAGATAGACATTATCTAAGGATTCAAAAATAATTTTCTACTATCAACACAGCAACATCAAGTAAGCTTAGTACTTGCGCATAAAACAAGATGTGTTACATAAATAAGTAAATAAATATTTCCTGACAATCTACACAACAACATCTAGCCCCGTGGTAAGCTCTAAGCTTGTGTTACGGGTACTAGATATCTGATATACTTAAAATAATATACACACATATAAAGATATGTTTACTATACATATTAAACATGCAAACCAAGAACAATAGTGCTTGCAGAACATAGAAGCAATTTTACCCTCGGCGGGAATCGAACCCCCTACCTCTTGCTCTGCAAGCGGACATTAGCCCACCACGCCATCGAGGCAGTCAAAAGTAAGGTATGCATATTGTATTAATCGCGTGTAATAAATACTGTGTTTGTAGACCATACAAACGCATCTCTAAGCATTAAAGCGCAAACTTCAAACCCAAACCATTGAGGCTGAAGATAAAAATAGACAAAATTAAATAATAAAAGCTTACGGATCTTGCAGGCACAGGTAAGGCCGGGCGAGCATATACAGGAGGACAGGCCAGTAACACTCCTAAAGGTACAAACATCTTCAGAACACTAAACGGCATCTCTGCGGCCAATAATTCTGAAATAAAGCAAGACAGTTTTGGTATATCAAATCTCTAATAGTGTAACACTGAAAACTAATGCGAATCAATTCAAAAGAACATAATCACCGAAGGTAAATATCATGTTATACACGTAGCAGTTATCGCATCTATTGTCATAACAAATCTATTAGATCCGCAAGATATGAGATTAGAATCCGCCTACTGTTTCACGGTAAATCATCACAACATAATTTAGGTAGCACCAACATCTCGCTGGTGCTACAATTTAGTACGCATTATTTGCTTAGTTTAATTGGCAGTTTGACAAAAGGTTTGCCCAAAATTGATAACGTAGTTATGAATTTCAACTCTGGATTAAATTACATTGTTTATCCCCGTGATAAATAAACACGTTTTACAGCTATCAACATTGCATCACCTAATCTTAATTAAAGCCGATGTACCGTCTACTATTACTTGTAACCTTGTACTATAGCCAAAGAAGTATTGCTATAACATACATATTGTGGTCAGATAATACACAGAAAACTTTTGTAAGAACTACAATTCTTAGTTTGGGCCCACAGGCAAAATTCATATCAGACAACCTGCAATGCTAACCTACGCTCAAACCCGTTACAAATAGATGAGAATATTACCAGGGTACACTCTAGTGGAATAATTCACAGAGCAAGAAAAAGCTGGCTTCAGAATCGGGTAATAATCCTCGGTCAAGTCCCAAACACGCAGAATCAGACCATCCTTTGGTCCTTCCACAAACAAGCAAGCAGTTTCACCCGTGTCTAAGGCAAATCCCGTTAGCATATCCTGACTTTCCTTAACATCTTCATTTAAGATCGTGATGTATCTCAACATTTCCATTAATGCATCAGAATCATCGATCAAGCAGAACATTCTAGAGAAACTAGAACTTTGCAGAGGATACTTGCAACCAACCAAACCGGCTGAAGCCTCTAAAGTCATCTGTGCCATTAATATAACATCCGTCTTTACTACTTGATATGGTTCGATGGGAATTCTGACACCGTTGATATCATTTGTGCAAATCCCTTCGCGGTCCAAAGTTTTCACTGACGTTCTAGGTGGATACAAAGGATACTCTCCGCTCACATATGAATTAAACGATTTTGTTAATCTTTTCGTGTACATCCTTGTATGAGCTATGAGGAAGTCCACATCGGTGTTAATTGGCGGGGGCAAATTTGAGCCAAAATCGCGATCGTTTATTTGATATCCGAATAAGGTAGATTCTAATGTTTGCTTAATTACTCTGTGCCCGCGGAGCTGGAAATTTTAGAATGTATCATTATTTAATTTATGTCATCTATGATCTACCAAAAATGTAATTGTAGGGCGTAGAATGTCCACTTCTTGACACATGCATCATACATTTCCTTTTGTTGAAATCCTGAGTCTTAATCAGATGAACCAAATAACCTGTGCGCGATGCGCGAGCTGTGATACTACAGACGATACTCTCATTTAATCAATTAGAATATTTATATTTCTAATAATACATACAACTTTTTGTCGATTTTTATACGTCTCTAAAGTTTTAATTTTAAATTAAATAAATAGCTAAATTTAATTAACTATAGATGTTATTATTTATGGCAGAGCGAGAATCCTGTAACACAGGTATTAATTTTATTTAAAAGAGGATCCTTGCTACGGTATATTAAGTTGATGAATGTGTTTGTATTTTTTTACCATGATAAGGTATATTAAGTTAATGAATAAATGTTTTGTAATTTTTTTTATAATTTTGTATTAATGTCGAGTAGGTACTTTAAAAGGTAAATATTTCATTTTAGTAACTATATGCTTAAAATGAGAATTAAAATATATTTAATTTATTAAATATTCACCTCAATGTGAAAATCCTCTGTGAATCCAGCCATAACTTGAGGCACCAAATTAGGAGTTAAAACTATAGCATGATGGTCATCAAACGAAAATGCTGAATCGCACATTAACGGAACAGGCTTCGAATCATGGACTTCATCGAGTATTTTCCATCTTGTATACAGTTCTGTTATCCTAAAAAACATAATATATAAATTGTTAAAGTAATTCGAAGCCGGACTTCAGAAAGTACAATTATCATCAATTTCACTAGCTTTTCACACTACCGTGGCCCTCTGAACACGTATTTTCCCTCGGTAAAAAGCCATAGCCTAGCTTCGATAAATGGGCTGTTTAACAGTGAAATAACTATTCAATTCGGATTAAAAGTTCCTGAGATTAGTGCGTTTAAACAAACAAACTCTTCACCATTATTATATTAGTATAGAAAACTCTTCCGAGCTAGTTTCTTATCTATACGATAAGACACCGATAGATAAGAAACTAGCTTGGAAGAGTTTTCTCACAGCGACAAGGCTGCCTATTGTATATTGTATCTATCTTTAATAAGGTTTTTTGTAAAGCTTTTCTTATATTATTGTGTGTCTGTGACTACAGCAGACTGTAGTTGTTAATTCTATTCTAGCTTTCCAGTTCCACCACAAATCGTTGCAGGCATTATATGCATTTACATTAATAGGATTACCTAAAATTAAATCTAAATAATCTGCTAGACTACTCCTCCAGTGATATCTCGAGAATATTCAAATACACCGATATATTTTTTTATTATCTCTATACATATATTCACACTCTCAAATATATTATATAAAATCCGTAATCCAAACAAATTGTTCTTTACACAGGCAAATAAGGAAACACTTTCCTGAAAACGACACAAATCGGTTAAACAGATACCATCAGTTGATACCAAACCACCCGAGAATATCCGAAAAGACAAAAATATTACCCCAGATCCTTAAACTCCTTCACTGGTATATCAAATAGGGACTCCACGTTCACAAAAACCACAGGGCAATCGTCCTGAGCCGGCAGGTTATTGCTGCTAATCAATACAATTATCTCGCCCAAATCTGTCGGCTTGTCCCCTTGCGTCCTGAATGGGATTATTCTGCCGGTGCCTGTGGATATTTTATGGAATAGTATCGATTCGTCTTAAGAGCAGCTCACCACAATGTCAACTGGTCTTAAACGAGACGACCCTTCAACGCTACTCGTCTACTTATCAAATCTACTAAAAGGGCGTCTTACCAGTAGAATAACTGCGAATTTAATTCTCAATATAAGTAACTTCCAGTAAAATTTCTGGGAAGTTTTCAGAATCCGCTCCCTGTGGTCTTAGAACATTAGAACTACTCGGAATTTCCCTCCCAATACTCTTACCAGTAAAACTTCCGAGAACTTTTAAGCACGAGTTAATAGAAGCCTTACTAGTAGTGCCTCACTAGTTAAACTATTTACAATTTCCCTAGAAGCCCTTCTAAAATGCTGCAGCTGCTCGTCTATGGTAGTGATCCGTCTTAAGAGCAACTCGTCTATAGCTACCTCACCGAAACAGGAAAAGCTTCAAACATGTTTTCTTCAATTCAAATCTAAATATAGGCACTAGAATGTCCGGATATAATCATGATTAATAATTCGGTGTTTGAGTTGGCCACAAAGTTTTGATTGACGAGTTGATCTTTAGATGGGTTACTTTTTAGACGAGTTGATAGGTAGACGACTAGAATTTTAGACCAATTGACCCTGTAGACAAGCTGCTCTTTAGACGAATAATACTATCCGACTTTCTTATTAGAAGTCGGACGTAAGGAATAAACAGGTTGTGCTAAATGAGCAATCACCCATTTCATTAATTCAGGTTAGAGCTTGGGTCCTGCTTGTGATATTGGTGAGCATGATATAATATTTGTGATCTATCTACGAAGCTCCAATCTAATCAACGCATAGTCCATCAGTTGTTTTCTTATCAGTATACGCATTGATTTGATTTGTATTTATGCTCCAACCATTCTGCCTGTGATGAACCGAAATGAGATAGGTAAAGGCCTTATATATGTATACGCTCAGACTTAAATAATTAATTCTTATTCAAAAATCACTACGGAAATTTTATTATGACTTCCATTTTCTAAAACAGATTTTTAAACATTTCATAAATTTACGTAGAATGGCACATACAAGTGTAAATTGTCGAAGTGATGGTTTGTTTAAAAGTCCTAATTATTTGAAAGTACTTCATTGAAAAGTATAAATAAATAAATAAATAATAAATAATTTTAGAAATCTGTATTTGGCTGCTTTCTATACGATACTCCTTATAATACTGAATTTAATATTACTTCATGTCTTATCTAAAAAAAACACAAAAGATAGTTTTTTAACCCAGCTGTGTGATAAATCTAACCTTATTATGGCCAAAGGCGACCTATTAATATTTGGGCAAAGCCCACTTGTGCAAGCTATTACGTTAACGAACCCCGATAAGTGCTATGAACCCATTGAGATTTAGGGCTACTTGAATTCTGAAGGTTCGCAGCAGCAAAGTATTTTTGGAATATAAGTAAGTAAATAAAGTTTACGAAAAATATACTTTTATGCTTTACGAGGTTGAGAAATCGAGGACGGCAAAGTATATTTTATTAAAAGATAAGCCTTTTTATCATCATCTTTGAATAAAATTAGACAATAAATAAATATTTCCCGACAATCTACACAACAACATGTGCCGTGGTAAGCTCTAAGCTTGTGTTACGGGTACTAGACATCTGATATATTTACTTTATATAATATACATACATAAATATATATATTTTATTATACATATTAAACACCCAGACCAAGGAGAAAAGTGCTAGCAGAACGTACAAACACTTGAACCCTCGGGAATCGAACCCGCTATCTCTTGCGCTGCGCGGTGGGCCAAGGTCCGGACCTTGGCCCACCGCGCTACAGGGGGCAGTCTTCTTATTAAATATCTTTCTTTTTATTAAACTATTGTTTAAATATAGATCTATTTCGCTAACTAACCATTGCTTCGTTTACTCGGATTCAGTGAAACAAGCCCTTATTGTAATAGATACCTTCAAGGTCTGTTTAGACAAAAATAAATGATTGGCTACTAAGACTTGACTATTGTTAAGGTAATTGATTCGCTGAATTTTAAGTAATGGTTTATTTATTTTGTTTAAGTTTTGAATGTTGATTTTTATTATAGACTTTAAATGTTGACAATTGGCATTACGAGTATTATTATGAGATCTTAATAGGTAAGATAAATAGCTAGATACAAACATTTATTCATCATCACAACACAGTAAAATTGAACAACACAGATTAAAATGGAGCAATACACCAAACAACAACAAAACAGTACTTGACAAGATTAAGTATACGACTCTCGAACCTTAGGCAAACTGTCAAACATGACAAGTTTCGCACTTCATTTACACGTTCGACCGCGACATCTTCACATGAGGGGTGTTGATAATTTGGTTTTTAGCGACCTGCCCAATTAAAAAAAATACAAACCATATTACATAAATAGATTTAACAGTGTTTAACACAAGAGCGAGTTGTTTAGTTCAGTGATTGAATTAGCACCTATTGGTCCGCCCAATTTTTAAGTCTTTCCTACACAAAATATATTGCTATCTGTAACAAAATTGAATGAATTAAACTTACCACACAGAATACTATCTCCAGCTAGATTGATTTCGAATTTCCCCTTGTGTACATCTTTGACCTTGCTCGATTCATTTATATTCTTCTTCTTCCCTTTTACAATCATTTGATCTGATATTATATTTTCGGTCACAATTGGCTTTTTACGATGAAGAATAATATCTGTCACGTGATACAGAGCCGCGTCTTGATGGCGCACATCTGCATATGTAAGAATAAAATTATAATCTTAGAAATTAATTGATAATTAAAAATATACTGTGAAACTTGGTTAGGATAATTATATGTGACCTGGATAAATGAGAAACCTATATTATTGAGAGTTGCAATGAGGTCCCGGTACTTTCACATTGAATTAGGTACCTGTATTACTAGGACTTTTGGTAAAATAAGATCTGATTTCTAGGAGTATTCGATGTTTACCTTTATAATTGGGAATCTGTATATATGTAGTTCAATTCGTTACTTAAATGAGACAAATTAATCAGGTTGGGGCATGTTATGACACGTTTTGTTTACAAAAACATTAGAATGTATAAACCATATCCGTACCTCTATAAATGTAATAACCGTACATTTCAACCTTAATAAGCAGGAGCCGCCGTTAATGAGACTACTATAATTTTAAACCCGCCTAATTGGAAAACTTGATTAATCTATGACGTGAATAAATGGCACAAAATCCTTGGTCACTTGAGATCATAACTAACCAGGTTATATATAGGTAATTTGGTTATTATTTGTGATTGTCAATAACCACGACACCTTAAATCTATACTAATATTATAAAGCTGAAGAGTTTGTTTGTTTGTTTGTTTGAACGCGCTAATCTCCGAAACTACTGGTTCGAATTGAATAATTCTTTTTGTGTTGGATAGTCCAGTTATCGAGGAAGGCTATAGGCTATATAACATCACGCTACGACCAATAGGAGCAAAGATATAGTGGTAAATGTGTAAAAAACGGGAGAAATTGTTCATCTTTGAAGCCTTCCGCTGCGTGCGCCGTGAAAACGGTTCAAGATACACAAAAAATATGTATTAAAGAATAATAGCTCTTTTAATGATCTAAGAAACAGTCCACGATAGTATATGTCTATCTTTTAAGATTAACTCACAAAAACCGTTTTTATGGTACCTAATTTAGTCGAAATAATTTGTTTAAGTTGTATCAACATAATAATATTAATCTTTATTCAAATAAATATGTTGTTGGTCGAGAGACGTTATAATGGATGAAGTACCTACCTATAATTCATCCATTATAACGCGGGTAGCACCGCAGGGCACAGCTAGTCATTTAAATAAAGTTGTTATTAAATTTAACATAATATACAATTACCTAAATTTACAGAACCTTAGTTCCCATAAAAGTAAAATGTCATACTATTTTGTAATGTGCACGTGATGCGCTTTCATTTGAGACCCCACTCGAGTAGGTATATTTGTAGATTTTCAGTTTTTTTTTTCATTATGCAAAACAACGTTAGCTGGGGTCAGCTAGTTTAGTAATAAAAATTTAAGAAAGAAACGTAATTACATGATAATTTTATTATAATTTGAATTATATAGGTACATCAAATTTAAGAAGTATTTTTGTGAAAAGTAAACTTGCTTTCAACTAAATTATTTTTATAAATTGAGGTTATATAAATATAAATTTAAAATTTAAGAGAAACCCGCGATTTCAATGTTTTTATTTCTTTAAAAGTAAAACACCATTATATTTAGTAATGTGCACGCGATGTATATTTGCAGATTTTCGGGTTTCCTTCCCCACTCTCACCCACATAACTTTTAAACGGCTCAACCGATTTTTATGAAAAATGTCTAAGAACACCCGGGCCAAACTCACGTTTCAAACAAAAAATATATTTTAAAAAAATTGAAATAGCTCTATCCGTTCGGGAACTATGATGTCCCAGACTGACAGACACGTCAAACTTATAACACCCCTCTTTTTTGGTCGGGGGTTAAAAATAGAGACAGGTGGTATATTTATTAGGGCCAATTTTTCAATCCTCAGTTAAGTCGTCAAATAGTTATTTAGCGTATAAAATTATCTGTCTGTTTATCGGGCGAATAAGTATTTTCAAATTTTCAATCGTCTATTATATAGAGAATAACTATCAGTGGTTTATCCAAACCAACTTCACACCATCTGTGTGCAAGCGAGATACACAGATACTGTATTCAAAGTGTTAGTGAAGAATAGCAACAAAACTGTATTTGACAGTTCTGTCAGTTCAAATCTTGTTATTTCTACATTATCTTTTGCGAAATAAAAATGAATCAGAAAATGGAATTATCCAAGAAACGTGAACGTGCTACTAATTTCAGTAGTTCAGAAGTACGTTTACTGAACGAGTTGGTAACTAAATATCGGTCAGTAATCGAAAACAAGAAAACCGACGCCGTAACCAACAAAGACAAAGATGATGCATGGACCAAAATTGCAACAGCATTTAATGAGACATCTAGTGAAACTGCAGTACGCACGGCTACAACATTAAAATGAAAGTACTAAGACGTAAAAAAATTACGAAGAAAAAGATGACTGTCCTTAGACAGGAGTTGTATAGAACAGGTGGCCGAACTTCTACTGCCCCCGATATCAATGATGTTGAAGATAAAGTGTGGCAATATGCTCCAATACATCTGGACTAGAATATTAGACCACGTAATGACAGTGATAATATTGCAAGTAGGTTGTGGATTTTCAATAAAAAATTCAGTATTTCAGATGTACTACATATGTATACTTCTAACTAATCTTTCTTTTATTTTTACCAGTATTTAACTAATGATTTATTTCTTCAATCAATGAAAGTAAGTAGGCTATGGTTTCTTTTTTCAACCGAAATTTTCTCTAAAATTCAGTTCGGGTTTTTCTATAAGAAGGATATAGATAATTAAGTATTTCTTCCTCGATTGATAAGTCGTCAATTGCTTCAAATACATCCATTTATAACAAATAACGGGAAGAACCTATGTCGTTTTACGGTTTTATCAAACAAAAATAAAACGAACGAAACTATACAACATAACCTAAACGTCAAACTTATCGGCGGGATAGAACCTTATCTGGTCCTTCAAGTAGCAGGTAAATTTATTCCTCTGATAGGGACCTTATTCGACAGTTAACTACTATCTGACCATTGAAAAACCATGAATATTGATATTCGACGAATAAAGGCTATCTGACTGTTTATCTAACGATTGAAAAATCGGCCCTTAATCAGGTATTTTTGTAAGATTAGGGCCAGGTAACTTCTCAAGTTCGCAAGCATACTAATAATAATATATTATTATATTACTATGCTTCCACATTAGGGTACAATATGTGCTGTGATACTGGGAAGCGATGCCTACCTATGAAAGATTTTTGTGGAAACGTTCATTACAAAAGAATTTGAAATGTAGATTAAATTTCGGAATTTATTCAGTAGCTTTTTTCAGATTACATAAAAATTTAATCTGATAAAAGCTATAACAAAAATACCAATTTAGTATTTGCTATTTTTAATTAATTATTTTTACCCCCGACAAAAAAGAAGGGTGTTATAAATTTGACGTCTCTGTCTGTCTGTCTGGGACATCTTAGCTCCCAAACGGATGAAGCGATTTCAATTTAGTTTATTTTTGTATGAAAGATGAGTTTCGCGCGAGTGTTCTTAGTCATGTTTAATAAAAATCGATTGACCCGTTTAAAAGTTATGAGGGTAAAAGTGGGGAAGGCAACCCGAAAGAGTACATAAAGCTTTTTAACCGGTTTTTAATAAAATTATGTCTTTGGAACAGCAAATTTTTACTACTTAGTTAATATTTTTTTCATTACCCCACTTCTCGGAAAGAGTGTTTTGCCATATCTGAGCGCAAAAGATGTTATTTTTCTCTAGAGAATAAAGTAGTAAATTTAATTATTATTAGTATTTTTTTTTAATTAGGCTGCACTAAATTTGTTATATTCCATAATGCTTTTTTACCTTTATGGTTCAAAATTTATCAAACATCTTTTTTTTATTTGTTGAACCTCAGACTCGAAACCTCTTTGGGGTCGGGTTGATCTGAGGTTGAACAGACCCGATATTTGTCTGTAATCAAATCTTAGGAGTTAAATTCGCCACAGTTCCCGAATTCCGATGGAGCCGAAATTGTGCATTTAGCAATTTTCTCGCTGAGGAGGGATGAAAATTTACGTATTGCTTAAGTAGTAAGTTAACATTCTATGGTATTGCGCTCGAGTGCAAAGATTGTTCACCTTGTGCACTATTTATTCAACTTTTTTAATCCTTCGACTGTGCATCAACATTGAGAAAATTAATTTATTACTTAATTAATTTATTTATCTTATTTAATTTATTTTAATTTTATTGAGCACGCGATTAAAAAGCAACTTTGCACTCTTGTATAACAATTAACTATTATTACTATTCTCTAAAATACTACTTATTCTACTCTAAGTTTTCTTTTCATAAACATTAACCAATGTAGGTTAATTTTAAAATATAAATACCAGAAACGGAATGCGGTACGTCAAACACTCCGTCCAAATAAGACGAAGGAATGAAATTCTCCAGCAAGCTGCATATGAGGTGTTTTATGAACTTTCTCAGGGATTCAGTTGCTTCTTCCAACTCGAGAACCGGTGCGAAATAGCGACGCTCACCAAATTTCAATGGTGGAAGGCAAATATTTGGTATCTTCTCGCTTTTAAGGCTAAAATGTTACGTAGTGAAAATACTGTATTTATTCTCATATAATATTTTATTGCATTGTACTTAGGGGCTGTTCAGGTATAACGTAAGCAGTTTTTTTACTATTTTCGTACCCCCCGTCCCCCTTGTCAGCAAAAGTAACAAAATGCAATAGTGCTTACGTAATACTTGAACGACCTCTTATTTCAATTAATAAAATAAAATTTAATTTTAATAAGTAACTTTCCTATAAAGACTTAGTCCCGATTTCATCACTGGCTATACGAGCGGTTAGCTCAGGCTAAGCTCGTTATGCCGTTTTATCAAATTGACATACATAATTGAAATATATCAAAACTTAGTTTATACAACTCAATTTGTAGCATAAAATGGTGAAGTCGGTGGCTTGGTAACCAATAGGTATAATTAATAGGTATATTCTAAGAAATAGGTTTATAAGTTAACTTATCGAAATAGCAGACTTCATTATCATCATTTCAGTTTAAGTAGTCTACTGCTAGACGTAGTATCCTTCACTGATTCAAAATTGTTTGTCTATTTGTGGGGGTGTTACTAATACTTGTGAAAATTGGTACGCGGTTTAGAGCATCTACTTGAGTATCTCAAAGGTAGGCTATCTTAGAATGGCGGATAACTGAAGAACTGAAGTTAAAAATAAAAAATTGTAATGTTTCACCATCTCTAGGTAATGTTAAATGGTTAAAATATAGAGCTATTTCACTCACTCACATGTGACAAAGCTGATAGCTCTTATCATAACTTACCATTGACATAAGTAAACATTGCTTAGTTTGCTCGGATTTTGTAAAATAAGCACTAAGGCAGAGTAAATAGGCTTTTCTGGGCAAACTTGTTCCATCGTTGACCTCGTCTCTGCCTTCTGGCTAGACTTAAGTCAAAAGTAAGCCCATTAAATAATAAAAAAATAAGGCGCAAAACTAACGTTTTTTTTTATGAGTAAGTAGTATGTTTAATTCATGTAATATTTTTAGTGCCTAATATTGTTGGACCGAAATGGATAAAATTGTTGTAACTTATGTAACATTTTAAGATCTTATGTATACGCACACAGTTTTTTTATTCCTATTTTTAATTACCTGTGGTTATTTTTCTATGCTGCGGGGTATATTGTATTGCATTGAGCATGTGTGTAATTGCGTAGAGAGCATTTTACTATGTATAATAATCATAATTATTATACAAAAAGAACCTAATTATTAGCTAACCACGGGGCTAGATATTGTTGAGTGGATTGTCCGGGAATATTTATTTATTAAATTAAGAAATACTCACTTAGATATTGCACCGACACTCATAAAGACATTTACAGTTGCAGTGAATTGTTGCAGTTCTGTAACCCTCACGGGGAACGCATGGCGAATCGAGAAGGTAAACCAACGTCTTTCTAAAAACTGCCATGTTCTCACCCAACAGTAGCTGCCAGAGCAGTGAATCTACAATATTATAAAGTGAACAGATAATAACGGTCACGGTGTTTTAGGATGTATTATTCTATACCAGTAGCGTAATATGCTTAGCAAAGTCTGGCCGAATTAGAATACCTAATAGTACCTATAGGTATGCTTATTATACGCTACGATAAATCTATAGATTTATCTTAATACCTATATATAAATCTCGTGTCACAATGTTTGTCCTCAATGGACTCCTAAACCACTTAACTGATTATAATAAAATTTGCACACCATGTGCAGTTCGATCCAACTTGAAAGATAGGATGGTTTTTACAGCGAGAAAAATTCGAATAATTTCCGGGAAAATTTTATACCCGTGCGACGCCGGGGCGGGCCGCTAGTACTATTATAAAGTTGAAGAGTTTGCTTGTTTGAACGCGCTGATATCAAGAACTACTGGTCCGATTTGAAATTATTCGTTTGTTCGATATCCCATTTACTACGGAAAAATACGTTGTTCCAACGGGAAAATCCAAAAACTCGGGCAACACCGTGGCTTGTAAAGCTAGTCGGCTAAATAAAATCGTTAGTGCATATACTAAATATGTAGTGACATAATATGAATATACATAAAAATTATGTTTCTAGAATTTGTTGCTTAGGTAATATCACAGATTACATAATATTGGTAATATCTAAGTTTAATAATATAAATCTAAATTTTAAAATTAAGAAAAACTTCCGATTCTAGTGCCTTAATTTCTTTAAAAGTAAAACACCATAATATTTTGTAATGTGCACGCAATGCGCTCTCATTCCTCACTCGAGTATATTTGTAGATTTTCCTTCCCCACACTAACCCCCATATCTTTTAAACGGCACAACTGATTTTCATGAAACACGTCTAAGAACACTCGCGCCAGACTCACCTTTCATACAAAAAAAAAGACACAGACAGACACGTCAAACTTAGCACCCCTCTTTTTTGGACGGGGGTTATAAACTATTCTAATGGTAACTAGTATGTAAGTCATACTATTGTATGTCCTCTCGCGGATATACTGTAGAAAGAACATGTTTCATCTATATAAGTACCAACTTTTGTACAACTATATAAATATTTACTATTTTTTTATATCTTACACTATTTATAACTAGCGGCCCGCCCCGGCTTCGCACGGGTAATTATAAAAAAAGTCCCGGCAATAATTCGATCTTTTCTCGCCTTTTAAACCTTCCCTAGACCTCCGCGAACATTTCAAGACTAAGATAAGATAAATCCGTTCAGCCGTTCTCGAGTTTTAATCAGACTAACGAACAACAATTCATTTTTATTTATATATAGAAGATAAAAGTTCCTGTATTTTTGTTACTTACCTTAGCTACATGCTGCCAAATTAAAATATCAATGTCATAGTTCATAGCAGGATATAACTGATATTGTATCTTCATTCCTTGTACATGCTGACCAACGTCGACATATCCTTCTTCAAAGTCCCCCCACTCGTTAATACCCAAAATTTCCACCGCAAACGTGAGGGTAAATGTACTCTTGTGGCGGTGAGACACATCTGGGCTCGGTGGACCTTTGGTTACCGGCTTGCTCATTACCGACAGTAGCGTAACCTTTATTGCAGCTTCAAGTTACCTAGCGTAGAAGAGTAAGACTTTGCTACCAGTAGTGATTATATACTCTCAGTTCAGTTCAGTTTCTTTTAATTGGACTTTGCGCTTGAAGCGACAATTTGCCAGTGTCGAGTTAAATAAAATTATAAAGTAAAAAAGATTAGAGAGTATATAAATCTATATACTCTCTGTTTGCAACATAACATCCCAATACATGAAGTATGTTTTCAAATGTTTTATGACACTGACATAATTTAGACACGACCACAATTTTTAAACATCAAGATTACCAAAGAGTGTAAATAAATAAATATTTCCGGACAATCCACACAACAAAATGTCATGATGAAAAATGGCGTTCAACTGAGAAACATCTTTTTTACTTCGACACTGGCAAATTGTCGCTTCAAGCGCAAAGTCCAATTAAAAGAAACTGAACTGAAAATGATACATTTTTGCCATAATTATGTAATCATTAGTAATAAGTGAGTAGGTACCTATTATAGGTATTTATTTTCCCTGGAGGGTGGAGGGACCCTTCAGCTATTTTAGGATTGATTAATTAAATAGGTACGTGATTTTAGACCAGGCTTCTGTGATCATCACTGATAGCTACGCATCGGGTTGGTTTCGTTCGTGTAACTTTCAAGAAAGTCACCTCAAAGTAAATTGTATCTTATTGTTTCTTTCATATACCTTTTTAATTTGGAACTCAGACAAACACTGCAATTTTTATCTAAGGCCATTATATAATAATTAATAATTATATGCTTATTAAAAAGTTTTTGATTCAAAATAATTTAATTAGCTTGAGTACCTAACAGTTGTGCGTAACAGGTTTTCTTTATCACAAAAACTTCTAAATGTTTTCAATTTCAAACATGTTATGAAAAGATTCTTGGGATTAAGGGTGAGTACTATTCGGTGTCTCAATAAATCGAATTTTATTAACTGTCGAGTATAACTTGTTTAACTCCGCAGTTAGATAAAATATTTGCAAATGTTTCAGAAAATTAGGATAATTTAAAGAATTGGTTTAGATTTCATTTTAAACTTCATCTATAGGTACCGAAACGTATGAAAAATATTATTACTGTTATTTACTGTATATTTTAGCATTGACACACAGTTCTAATAAAATTACGTTTTTTCGCGTTGAGCGGTGGCGCTCAACGCGAAAAACAGTAGAAAATAGGAATGAAACAGAAAACATGGTTATAATCAATGTGAAAACAGCAAGTAGGGTAGGGTTAGTAACGCTGGTTTGGATGACGAAATTTTTGTTTTAAAATGGTGGCAAATGCGGTTTCATTCGAACGAGTAGTTCTATAGGACGTAACTCAATAAGCAAGCGTTTGAAAAGAGACCTTAACTTTATCAAAATAAGGCGTACAAGCAACACACGCCGCGCTGAGCCATATGGCTCAGTTCGATGTTTAGGAACATTTCGTACTGAGCCATATGGCTCAGTCCAATGTCAACGGGTTTAGATTCATTTATATTTTAAACATTTGCTTCGCTGTTGCAAAATGTTTTCAATAATCCCATGAAAGGGACATATCAATACAAGACCTTCATACATGAGGAAGATCTTACGGTTTTGTTGGAAAAAAGCATATTTGCAAGTAGGTACTTACCTCAAACGGCGATGGATTTTTAATTTTTTTTATTATTTTATGAGGAAAAACTACGTTGTTTTCCAATTTTGTAATAATTAGTGTTTTATTTATTAGTCGAATCATTTCTTCAAGTTCTTCCATTTATCTAGTTTGTAAACTCTGACATAGAATAATAAATTACTACTCTGATATCTATTTATCTGACGCTACGATCTTAGTTCAATATTGGATTAAGTACATTATGGATCAGCATTTAGGAAGGTAGGTAGGTAAGTGTCTCAAAAACAAAGCTTAGCGTATAACTTTTTTATGTACCTAGGTATATATTGATTAAAAAAAAAGTTGTACAATTACAATATTATTATATAGCCCTAAATAGGTCTTTCAACCTGAGTAAGAGTACCTAAGCACTCAATGCCTAACAAACACTAAACAAAATTATGTATTTTAAATCAGGTGTTAGGTACTTTGCGGAAATCCATTCCAAGCACAAGTTATAGAATAGTTACAAAGCTAATTATTATTCATTTTCTTTATAAAAGTAAATAAGTGATTTAAAATACCTAATGGTACAACAAACAAGTAGGTAGTCAAACAAAGTCAATTAGAAATGCCGAAAATTATATTGAGTAGGTAGGTATATGTGTTCTAAACTGTCGAGTTAGATCAAACAGGTCTAATCCAGATAATTTTTTTATTGTAGCTGTTGCATATACGACGTAATGTAGAGCGCTGAGCATAATTTGTGCTGCGTGTATTCCGTTATAAATCTATTTATAGTTTCCCAAGTTCTTCTGTTGTCACCGGACTTGCAGGTTATTTTTTATATTAACTAGCTGACCTCAGAAAACGTTGTTTTGCAAAATTAAAAAAAGATAGTAGCCGATTCTCAGACCTACTGAATACGCATATAAAATTTGGTAAAAATCGGTAAAACCGTTTCGGAGGAGTACCTACCGATAACGGTACGGTAACTAACATTGTGACATGGAAATTTTATATAAATTAACTAGCGGCGGGTAAATAAAGTTCCCGGTAATTTTTCCTTATTTGCTCACCGTTTAGACCTACCCTGGACTACGACCAACATTTTAAAACCAAAATCAGCTCAATCGGCCCATCCGTTCTCGAGTTTTAATCAGACTAACGAACAGCAATTCATTTTTATTTATATAGATTAATAACGAAACAACGATCTTCAGTTCTTATTATTTGGCATCGCACTTGAACATAACGATCGATCGTTTAGGATAGGCGATGACGAAATGTGCGAAAAATCTGTATATTTTAACCATTGTCTGGCTGTCTGTCTTTTATGGTAAAATTATAGGAATCAATAAAAATAAGAATTATTTTGATGGCGCCATCAAATTTCAATTATTATCGAGGGTTCACATAGTTTGTTCGTATTTCTATGTGATTCCTAGATTTAAAAGCAAGCATTAGCTATTATTATTATCCACAGATGTATTAATTAGTAAGTTCTTTGTTTTAGTTCCACATAACATAACCAAAAAATGTCAATGTAATTTCTCTGATGGTAGCTTGAGCAACGATACCGATAGGTATTAGACATAGACAGCTGCTTTCATGTGTCAATGTCAATGCAATGAATTGAATTGTCGGAAATTTTTAAATAGATACCAATCGAATATTGAAAGGATTTTCTAATTTTTTTCGTGGAATCGCATCGTTTTCATGGTTTTCCTGACTGTCGTCAAAAGCTAGTAATATATTGTGTACACACACAGTGATTATGACTACTGCTACTTGTTGTGTGCGGTTGTTATGGCGTAGACATAAAAGCACTTTGTAAGTTGAATATTTGGGCTTTTTCTAATGTAATTCTTCATAACTTTTTCAAATAAACATGAGTTTTTGCTTTTGTTTATTATTTATTTTATTTTAAGGTTTTAGGAAAACTTACTGCTAGATACAATAATAATACAATACAAAATAAATACCTACATGGAAAATTACATGCATACTGAAGGCCAATTATAAAGTTTTCACATATAACAAAACATATAGTAATACAAAACTTAGAGAATGGACAGCAGAAAATGCGCATAAAACAAACACAATAATATGAAGAAATAAGATAATTTTGTTTAAATAAAATCAAATAGAAACACTATTAAATACTACAATAAAAAAAAAACAATAACACACAGTAAATTAGAAAAAAAAACATATATCAGTAAAAAAATTACATTTTCCAGATATTTAGCGTACAGATCTATTACAACACGCGCTGGAGTAGAAGCTCAGGCAATTACCAAAGATGCAGATGCTGCGAAATCTACTGTGGATGATCAGGAAATTCAAATGTTTTCACAAACAAAGGATTGGTGGAACCTTAAAGGACCTATGAAGCCTCTACATTCCATGAACTTGATCAGGTAAGTGAATGTAAGCTACATCATAATATATTTGGTATTATTGTTCCTATGCTCAGATTGGGCAAACTGTTGAAATTTTTTTATTTATCAGCATCTATTTACACAGTCTTAACAATAAATTATATTCTTACTATTTATCCATAATGTTGAGAATTGAGTGTAGTCGGTATAACCTTGCTGATTAGGTCACATAAATAGCAATGAGTAAGAGAAGTAGCGAATATAATAAACTATAGGGTTAATAAGATTGACAGATTACTTGTTCAATGTTCCTGGTTCACTACAGTTGCTGCTGACTTATTTTTTTTTTTTTTTTTGAGAATAAATGATATCAATGTACCTACAACTGCAGTACTCTTCCTAGTTTTGTAATTCTGATTATGACTAATCAGCCTAAATCTTTAAACACCTTGGAAAAAAAAATACAAAAACAGTCAACTTCTGCCAAGGCAAATTGCTTCATATTTTGTTAATTTTCACTTTTATTTCATAGATAGAAAAAACAAGACAAATGTGACATATTGATGAAAAATTATAATGTTCCTTTGTTATTTTCAGAATTCCTTTTATAAGAGATGGATTGATTGATTCAGATACAGAAAGAACAACTACCCCACTTAAAGGGAAAAAGATTTTGGATGTAGGTTGCGGAGGAGGCATTTTGTCAGAGGTAAAAAATTGCAATCTGATTATCGGATTATTGAATAGTGGAGCACTACAGGCTACAAAAATACATATATATAAATATACAAGTAGCAAGTTTTATATATGTGTAATATGCTTACAACCTATGTCTGTTATGTCTAGACATTATCCAAGATTATAGAAGATTATCCAACACTATTAGTTACTACTTATAAGTATCTGATTTCTAATGTTTTAATGTTGTTCAAATTATTAACAGATAATTTTAAAAATATATCATTGAAAAAGCTAATAAAAGTGCCTACTTATGTGTTAAACATCTAAAAACTTATAGTAACACTTTATCCTTATGCATACCTTGTGATGAATTTCACATGTTTGTGAATCAGAACTTCTTTACTAAATATTGATTCATATGTTTATGTTAAATATTATTGCTCAATTACCATCATTTTAATTAAACACAAAAATAAATACTGTTTTATTAACAAAGCATTTCATAAAATTCAAACCTATTTCTGATATTATAATTTTTTTTCTCTCCTTATTTTTTATCATGTCATTAAAACAACATATCTGAAGGTATGAAATGGATTTTCAGGGCCTGGCTCGAATTGGTGCTGTTGTAACAGGTATTGATGCAAGCAAAGAACTTTTGAATATAGCTGTAGAACACAGAGATATTGACCCAATAATAGAACACAACAAGCCCAATTACATACACACAACTATTGAGGTGAGTTAATTCAATGAACTATAATTGAAGTATTTATGGTCTATTGGCTTACATGATTCCCATTCCCACCAATCTTTTCCATCATTCAACAAAATAGAAGTGATTAAACTTACTCAGCACCCTTGGATTCAACTTTACAGATACTAAAAGGTAATATTTAGGCTTACACCTTAAAAACACAATAGCAATCGCTGTAAGAACACTTAATGTTATCAAATGTAAACTTGGTAAGAAGTTGTGTATAACTTCAAATCAACCTACTGCAATTTTATCTATAATAATAACCCACCATACCTGGCCATACCCCTGCTGATATGATGGGACAAAACCATACCACCATTGTGATGTGAACATTAAGAACTTCCAGGTATACTTGTAATTGAATATTAAACAATACAACTCGATGAAACAATAATACATTTTCGATATGGTATGGTGATACAATTTTATTGTTCAAATAATAAGTAAAATCAGCTCATGTTTACAAATTATATATGTACCCAAACAAATGAAAAGTCACATAACAGAAAGTTTTATGGAAATTTGCCAAGCCATTTGAAAGCAAGGACTCAAAATAAAAATTAACAATTTAATGCTTACAAATATAACCATGTCGGGTATCAAATTAGAAGCTTTAGCTTGTACATAATTAAATGAAAACTGGGTAAGCCAGTGAAAAGTATGAGGACTGAAAGTGGAAATGAACAATTTAATGTTTACTAATAGACTTGTGTTGAATTAATTCATAATTTCAACCTCATGCTGCATTGGGTTTCTAATTTTATCTTGTTGTGAAAGAAGTAATGTTTTCAGGACCACGCTGTTGAAAGAACTGGATATTACGACGGTATTGTTGCATCAGAAGTCATTGAACATGTCAATAACCAGGATCTCTTCATCAAGTCATGTGTAAATGTCCTCAAACCCGGCGGTAGAATATTCATCACAACGCCAAACCGAACTAGACTGTCACAATTCGCTTCTATATGTCTAGCGGAATATGTATTCAATTTATTACCGAAAGGAACACATACCTATGAGAAATTTATCACTCCGAACGAGTTAACGTTTAAACTAGAAAGAAGTAAGTAAATTTATAAATAAACAGTCTCTGGTGCTAGGCTTCGGCCGCGGCTTGTCACCACGCTCCGGACTGGGCCAGTGCGTGAAACGATTTTTACGTGTGTCTTAATGTGGTCCGGAGAAGCCATCTAACTTCTAGTTCTTCCCCATGCCCCATCTTAGACCACATCGTCACTTTACATCAGGTGAGATTGTGGTCAAATGAAGGCTTATGTAGCATAAAAAAAATAAAAATCCGGACAATCTTCACAACAACATATAGCTCCGGCGCAAGAGGTAGCGGGAATCGAACCCGATAGGACTAGGACAACAGAAAATACAAACACTTGTCCTATCGGGTTCGATTCCCGCTACCTCTTGCGCCGCAAGCGGACCTTCCCCTTCACTGAGGCAGTCACAATTTGTATGCATCAACTAACTAATTTTATATATGTAAATATTCATATCCATACAACATGTTTTGGCGGAGTGTGTCCGGAATGATGCAATCCGACAAGATATGAGAAGTAGGTTCAATTATAATGTCGGTATGTGTAATAGCTTCTTGTCTTCTCCGTATTCCGAAGAAGTCAAAATGCTAGTTAAGCTTTATTCATTAATTATGTAAATAGGTAGGTATTTGGAGTTACTTTATTTTTCTTGTTGAGACTGATATTATAAATATTAAAATAAGGATGTCATGTAGAAACTATCTCCCATGGGGGTGACATCGTCACTGTGTGACAAAACCCTCTTTGTACATAATAAATCAAGAATAAAAAATAAAAAAATAATATTCATATCTATGTCTATGTCTATATATATATATATAAATCTTCTGTATGTGTGTTAGTCATTTAACGCCTCCTAAGCGGCTGGACCGATTTTGATGAGTTTTTTTGTGTGTTTAAGTGTGTTCGAGAATGGTTGCGATTCACAATACGGTGCGAAGCAGGGGCGGACCGCTTTTTTTTTTATGCTTGATAAGCCTTTATTTGTACACAATCTCATCTGATGTTAAGTGATGATGTGGTCTAAGATGGAGCATGAAGACCTAGAAGATAGATGGCTTCTCCGAGCCACATTACTATAGTACGGGCTAGTTACAATAAAATTTAAATAATTAATTTCACTTTTCTTCTTTTTTTTCAGATAACTGCCATGTGGAAATAATTCACGGAACAATGTACCATGTCTTATCCAATACTTGGGAATTCAGTCGGTTTCAACACCTAATGTATGTTATACAGGCTGTTAAAGTACAGTGATAAAATATCTAGTTTTGTGTAAGATGAAAGATGTGTTTTTGTTGATGAATAATTAAAGTATTTTTATGTTTTAGAGAACATTTTAATTTACCGGGAACACAGAAATTATAAAAAAAAATAAGTGAAAGCAAACCTTGCCAACAAGTTTTATCATTATCACACACTTTTTAAGTTAGCGGATATTTTCATCTTAGTGCGTTTTCAATTTGAGCGTTTCCAGTCGTACGTATTCGCCGTGGCAAGCTTAATAGAATATCTAATCTGTGATAGAACGTACGTTATACCACAGATTAGATAAATATCTAATCTGTGGTTATACGCACCGCTGGCTGCGCTGCCTAAGGTGCTATCAAATTAAGCGTACGTCTCAAAACGCGTAATTTGAAAGCACCTTGTTAGGTATATTTTATTTTAACATCGCTAACGTTTTTCGTAAGTTTACGGTAAATCGTTGTGATTAAATACTCTGTTTTACCAGTTTTACATAAGGCTTTGTGAGGAAGATAGAGAGTGAGTGTTTTTGACCACCTCGAGAAGAAAAGAGTTCCTTCATCTGAGCTGACAAAGACCATAAATTAACCCTATCATAGAATAATAAATTACTACGACCCTATCATATTATATTCTCTGGACATTTTGGTATTCCACCACGGAGGTTTTAACGACTCATAGGCGTGGGTTATACATTAAATATTGTCACCAAAGAGAATATAAATCACTACGTTTAAGTTTAATCTGACTATTGAACCTTTTCGGATTCATAAAATACTAGTAGTTCGCTTGAAATGTGGTGATTCATTTCAATTTCTTAAAATGACGCAAAATGGCGTTCAACTGAGAAACAACTTTTACACTTTATAATTTTATTCAACTCGACACTGGCAAATTGTCGCTTTAAGCGCAATGTCCAATTAAAAGAAACTGAACGTAAAATTGGACTCTGCGCTTGAAGCGTCAGTTTCCAGTGCCAAATAAAATAAAGTTATAAAGTTTTACTCTTTTGAACGCCATTTTGCGTCTCTCCAAATGTATAGTGATTTATATTCTCTTTGTTCGCCACAAACCACAGATCAGAAAAAGTTCCTTATCCTGAGCCACAAACATATAATCTGAACTCAAAGAGAATATAAATAGCATCATGAACATGAATGATAATTTTTAAGTGATTATATACTCTCTGATTTTTACCTCTTTATTAATGAATGGCTTGTCTGAGACGCGTCCTCTAAAATCTAGTAATTATTTTTTACCTTTAACATACGCATAACAAAGATAAAAATCAATGGCGACACAATTTAAGTTTTAGAACTTATATTGGTTTAGACCAATTCGGTTATATTACTAGTGTTGTCTAAGCATGTTTGGAATATGAATTACAAAATCAGAAATGATCTAGAGCGGTTTGCAAAACAATTATCATATTGGTGCTGATTATGCTCAAAGATGTCCCTCACAAAGCTTCTAAAAGCACCGATAAAACTTTTTAGAAAAGAAGTCATTACCTTCCTTACTATACGCCGGTACGACTTAGGATGTAAGTTGTTATAATTTAATGATATAGTAGCTACCAATTGTGAAAAAAGTAATATGTTAGTATTTATTCTATCTTACTATGAATAAAAAAAAAGGCAAGCCTGAAGCCTATTCTTTAACAAAGATCGGTTTTGGGCTAGCTAGATCTTATCCAGTAAAGGCTATTTCAAGTACTCTGCAGTAGGTATCTTAAGGTAGCCACAGCCTTACAGGTTTAACTGACAGCAGTGACTGCGTGTATTTTGCAAAACTGATCTAGTTACCTGTATAGGTGTATGTTTTCTACACAACATTAGATAAAGCTGTTTTAAACTGTTATTTTCAGTGGTTTCTTTAAAACTATTTTCACTAGCTATTTAGCATTGTGTTAAACTGATTTTTCATACAGTGGTATATGAAAACTTGCGATACATTGCCGTGCGGCCCTCCGCTTCAATTTTTGTGTTACGTCAGAAAGTATGGCACCTTCTCGATCTACCAGATTACTGTGAAGAGGTGATCATCCTCAAATCAGCATCGGATGTTGAGATCCCACTGACAGATCTCCGGAAGGGGAATGACCCCTACCGCCCCTACATCTTGGAAGTGTACTTGCCTGGGAAACGAATGTCGGGTAATGCTGCACATTTTCTGATGCTAATAATCCTACTACTATTATAAAGGCGAAAGTTTGCAAGTATGGATGTATGGATGTTTGTTACTCTTTCACGTAAAAACTACTGAATGGATTTGAATGAAACTTGGTACAAAGAATCTCTAGAGCCTGAAAAATAACATAGGCTACTTTTTACCGCGGGAAAACGTCATTCCGCGGGAAAATCCATTATAACGCGGGTAACACCGCGGGACACAGCTAGTTATTTAATATATTAATCACACAAAATTATTGAATTAAACACGTACATTAACGGTGAAGGCAAAAATCGTGAGGAAACCGGCGTGTTCTAGTTTGAAGGACATGTGACATTCACCAACCCGCACTAAGCCAGCGTGGTGAATTAAGGACTAATCTCTCTCGCCAAGAGAGAAGTCCCTGTGTTCCAGCAGTGGGAACGTTAAAAGGGTGATGATGATGATGATTTGTTGCTTCATGTGGTGACAAAAAAGGTGTCACATTTTAGATACCGTGGGGCCCCGTTGGGGCATTACAACTTTTACATATATTTAGTCTTACTACCCTATAGTAGGTTACTTATTACCTAATTGAATTATCCATAAAACAGCAACACCTTTTAAATATTTATTATTTAACTAGTGGCCCGCCCCGGCTTCGCACGGGTTTTTAATATAAATTTTTTTCCGGAAATTATTCGAATTTTTCTCGCCTTTTAAACCTTCCCTAGACCTCCACGAACATTTCAAGACTATGTAAGATAAATCCGTTCAGCCGTTCTCGAGTTTTAATCAGACTAACGAACAACAATTCATTTTTATTTATATAGATTTAATTTGTGTAATAAAAAATACTTAATATTTGGCTCATATTAGAATTTTAACCATTATTTAAAGACTAGCTGTGCCCCGCGGTGTTACCCGCGGTAAAAAGTAGCCTATGTTATTTTTCAGGCTCTAGATATTCTTTGTACCAAATTTCATTTAAATCGGTTCAGTAGTTTTTACGTGAAAGAGTAACAAACATCCATACATCCATACTTACAAACTTTCGCCTTTATAATAGTAGTAGGATAAGCTATTCACAACTTATTTATTAGGTAAGAACTTTATTTGAAAGTGTTGAAATTAAGTTTTTTTTTTATATTTTTTATTATTAGCTACAGAATAACAGTGAAAGTTATTCTAGAAACCTACGTCTATTCATCATCATCATTGGTCATTTCAGCCGTAGAACGTCCATAAGGTGGGATTCAAAGATTTCCAGTTAGGTATTAGGTGTATTATGTTTTATGGGTGATTAAAAGAATAGCATTTTGAACGATGAACTTTCAGAACAAATGTCAAGTATTCTATGTTTATTTTTTTCCCAGTATCTTCTATGGAACCCCATAACATGCTGATGGATAAAGAAAATTGCCAAAGCTGTACTATGAGATCGCCAGTACTTTCGGATAAAAGTAAGAGCTCTGATAATAGAATCGAATATGTTCGTACCTGTACACGTAAGTTGTTAAATTATGTATAAAGGACGATTCACACATATCAGTGAGCCCACAGTTCCGGCACAGTGCCGCATCAATGATAATTATTCTTTCAAACATTCTCTATGGATGTATTCACACTTGTCAGTGTCGTCTCAGTACCGCATCGTCAGTGTCAGTACCGGCACCGGCCATCTAGGACGTGATCGGCGACGACGATATTTTATCACGAATCACTGACATCTATTGAAGAGTGCCATCAAAACAATCGACGTCAACGCTAGTCTGAAGGGAACGTCGTGCACGAAGACCCGCAGAGTACTGTACTGTGCCTGATATGTGTGAATTGAAGCACTGACGCACCACTGTAGCACAACGGTACTGTGCCGGAGCTGTGGGTTCACTGATATATGTGAATCGACCTTTAAACGTTTTTTAACAATCTAGCTAATCAGTCCTCGGCGTTGACAATTTTTATGACTTTTCCCCCGGGAACAACGCTCCTGAGATTAACGCGCTCAATCATACAAACTCTAGCTTTATAATATTAGTATAAATAGTATAACTTTTTAATACACACCAAGATAAAAAAAAATACAAAAGGTTATTAAAGCTAAATTCGAAATGAGTAATGGCGGTCGTATTGCTTTAATTAATTTCTTCTAGACAACCTTAGGTAAGAGAGGAAAATGCAGAACAACTGGACGGTGCGGTGTCAAACAAAAAAAAATAATCATAAACATAAAAAATAATAAATATTTCCAGACAATTCACACAACAACAATTAGCCCCGTGGTAAGCTCTGAGCTTGTGTTACAAAATATATATAAAATGTATATTATGTTAATTATCGACCGTGGATTGAGTGGTCAAATCATAATAAATTCAGTCATACATGTAAAAGTAATTTATTGATAGTAAAATTTTATACGTCCTTGATATATTTACTTTTAAGCACTCAGTTAAAACGAGTTCAATTCAAGCTGATCGCGTTTATAGCCACTGGTGAAATCGGGGTTAAGTAGCGCTGTAAAATACCCAATTCATATACGAATCCATGATAGTTATCTTTTCAGGTACAATCTCCACTGAAACTGTGACTGATAACAATATATCACACGACACGGTGAAGGACATAATGCACACGAACACGAAAAACTCCGAGGTATCATGCCGACTATCAACCACGTCAATATTCAGACTAAACGGGAAAAAAAGCCGGGAAAATTTCGCCAATATCCTTGTCAAAATACAAAGCGATCTGTGCAAGTTGACCAGTAAACTGGACTTTCTGGAGAGTAGACTTCATTAAATTGATGTACTTAGTGTTTCATACTAAAATACATATGTTGGACAATTAATTTGTTTATTAACTGGCTTTTCAAGCTACGGCGTTTCCTGTGTTTCATTCGTCGATAATTAAGCTATCTTACAGTGAAATAATTATTCAATTCGGACCCGTTGTTTCTGGAGATGAGCGCGTACAAACAAACAAACTCTTCAGCTTAATAATATAAGTAGGTATAGATTAACCCGGCCAACTTCGTACTCCTCTGAGGCGCCAAGCGCTAGGGACTTTCTTGGCTCCTCTCGTGCGCCACCCGCCATGAATTGTAACTTATCGCTATTTCTTCGGTTTCCACTTGTTATTGTTGTAGTCGCAACCCAACATCGAACGCGATTATAAAAGTTCGTTTTAAGTGTTTACATGTGATTACATACGTCTTTTTAGTCAGTGACTTAATTAATCAGGTGTCGTAAACCTTTGGTATATGTTTGGCTGAATCTGTATAACAATGAAAGAATTTAATGGTTGGAAATGGTTATAGCGTAAACGGAGAATACGACGACACAACAAATGATTCGGTTTTCGTATAATTAATGATTTTTATATTGAAAAGGTTTACGACTCCTGAAGTATGCGTTTTCATGCAATATCCCGAAAATAACACTGGAATCTTAATCTACGTGACAAATAAGGACACTTATTTACAGATAACCACTGAAAAATGGTGTTTTATCAGTGTTTTACAGGTAAACATTTTGGCTCCGCGCCATACGCCATTTACAGAAAATACCTATATCGCACCTCTAGGGCGCCATTCGCACGGAATCTGTTAATATAGATGAAATATTTGTTGCAATTAACAAGAAAAACATGTTAGAAATAATGAAAAATTAAGCCAACGCTTCGAAAGTAACGTAGGTACTATTTCAGACAATTTTAGACGCCTTATCCTAATATCTACCAGTAATTTGGGTTAATCAATCCTATCAAGCCGCCACAACTAAAACTATATCTGCTGGCTGGTAACTATAGTGGGACATGCACAGAGAGACTTCTAGCTGTCATAACTCAAGTCTGTGTTCGGCTATTTCTCAATAAGTATTTACATATATATTTTTTTTTTTATTATTATTGATAAGCCTTCATTTAACCACAATCTCACCTGATGTAAAGTGAAGATGTGGTCTAAGATGGAGCATGAAGGCCTAGAAGATGGCTTCTCCGGACCACATTACGAAACACGAAAAAATAGCTTCACGCAATGGCCCAGCCCGGAGGGTGGTGACAAGCCGCGGCCGAAGCCTACCACCAGACACTGTCGGCACCATGCACCCGGAGGTCACGTGTAAGGATTCAGAGGGTTACCACTTACGTACCTACGTGAACAGACAAAACCTCCAAATAAAATTTTCGAAAATTCCGTAATATTTACACAAAACAGTAAAAAAAAAACGTGTTATGCATGGTAAAATAAATATATTTTTATTTCTACAACAGTATTGCATCTGACAAAATTAAAACTGGTAAAAAATAACATTTGATTTTATATACACATTATGTACATTATCTCAGTCAAGATTATATTAGAGAGGTATTTGAAGACTAGCGACTAAATTTAACATTATTTCGCTGTATACCAGTATGGTCAAGGGAATAAAGTAGATATAACCGCTTATCTAGATTATTACTGCCTACCAATCTAAAGAAAATCTTGTTAATGCTTCGCGCAACATTAAGGAAAACGAGACAAGAGCCACGAATGTTTCTAGTACACAATAGTTATCAGATCATTAGAAAATCTCGAGTATGTTTCTAAAATTACGTTAGAGCCTCCAAGTAAACTGTTGTAAGCAATACAAATTACGATTTAAATCGTGACTCATGACTAACGTAATAGAATGACTCGAAATCCTACCTTGGACTATTATAACGATCAACTAATAGATAAAATATTAGGTACATTTAATACCAACGTTAGCCACTTTGCGCTTTTATGTTAAAATAATACCGATTTTAAAATATTTTCATAAGATAACTTCCTACTATAATGAACTTTCATGAAGTAACCCTTTCCTTATATACAAATATTTTGGTATAAATACTTACATAATTAAACAGGTAAAAAATTATGCATTAAGTAACTGAGGTGTTTTGTTAAATGTTACCCGAAATCGCAAATCCTGCATGCGATTTGCAAATGTAAGGTACAAACCGTAGCAATAAATAAGAATCATTGAGTAGGCGTATTTCAATGTTAGATACTGCCTCTTAACCATCGACGGTGCATTCTGAAACAGAAGACAAAATATTTTTTTATTGTAAAGATTGGTAGGACTTTGGCCTGCGAGGCGGGCGCGATTTCATACAAACGTGCTTCGTCGCGAGCCGTCCGCCGATAGATCACTTTCGTACTTGTTCGACATATAACCGCGCCCGCTAAATGCAATGTCAGGCCGAAGTCGTTAATCGCGTGAAAGATCGATGGCGTGGAAAAAAGGTCTAGCTTATAAAAAATGTTGACGATGGTTTCCAGAAGATCACACAAAACTTATATTTACTGGGTTAGACAACTTAATTGTAAAATAGAGATTTTACAATAAGGTTAACTTATTTTTTGACGACCTCTGTGGCTCGGTGGGCGAACGTCCGCTTGAGGCGCAGGAGGTTGCGGGTTCGATTCCCGCCGGAGGACCAGATTTTGTACGATCTACAATTTCTGGTTTTGGGTCTGGGTGTTTTTCTATGTATCATATGTATGTATTTACAAAAAAAAAAAATGTATCTATGTAGTATATCAGTCACCTAACATCCATAGTACAAGCTCTGCTTAGTTTGGGGTTAGGTGATGCTGTGTGAGTAGTCCGGAAATATTTATTTATATTTATTTAACCCCCGACTAAAAAAGAGGGGTGTTATATGTTTGACGTGTCTGTCTGTCTGTCTGTCTGGGACATTATAGCTCCCTAACGGATGGGGCGATTTCAATTTAGTTTTTTTTTGTATGAAAGGTGAGTTTGGCCCGGTGGTTCTTAGACATGTTTCATGAATCGGTTGTGCCGTTTAAAAGTTATGGGGGTGAGAGTGGGGAAGGAAAACCGAAAATCTGCAAATATACTAGTGTGGGGTATCAAATGAAAGCGCATCGCGTCCACATTACATAATATTATGTTGTTTTACATTTAAGGAAATTAAAGCATTGGAATCAAGGGTTTTTCTTAAATGTTTAATTTAAAATTATTACAAATAGTCATTTATCAAAATATTAATACAATAATCATAGATGAATGTGCTTGCGTTTAGATTAAGACATTAATTTAATTTCAATAGGCCTCTCCGCGTCGGCGTCGGCAGTCTAATTCAAATCTTTTTTTTTAGAAAAAAAAGTTTATTACGATCGAAAATAAAATTGATTACGAATAAATGATTAAGTTACCTTAAATTCCAACTCGTAGATGCTCTGCATGCAACATTTGCTCATAACCATGAAGCCGCACATTCTGTCTTTAGTGCCCAGAGTGTGTTCAATGTTGCGGATTAGATCATTTGTCTTGAGAACAAGCAGGCCTCTCCTGTCCATTTGTTCTAAGCATTGCGTTATGTAGTGCCCGATGTTAGGAAGTTCTTTTTGGAATGCCGCTTTCTAAAATTAGAATAAACTTAGATACATGCAAATGTACCGCTATTTACGTTTGCTGGGACTCGGGGACTTCTATTTAAAAATGTCACATGTCTTTCAAAATCTTCAAAGTTCTCAAAACATGTCGGTTTCATCACGATGTTTGCCTTCACCGTTAAAGCACGTGCATAAAGCGCACATACATTTTTCTAGAAGAAAAATCCAGAGGTGCGCGGTGAGGTTTAAACCCTCGACTTAAATGGTTTTATGTATGTTAGTCTATAAGGTATAATATGTTTATATGGGCCTTAGATGCCTGAAATAAATGATTTATTAATTATTATTAAAGACGAGTGCGCTCCCATTTACGCCGTACGCACACCTGTACGCCAACTTGGGCTTCGGCGTATTTTGTTTTCTAGACTTAATAATAGAATTCAAAATTAAAAATTAATCTTAAGGATGGAAGACTAGTTTAAATGGAGATAGCTTAGTTACTCGCGATTCCTACAAGGGCAACTGAAACTACTTTTATTTAACCGAATTTAAACCATGTATTCGTAATTTTGCAGTTATATCAATATCAACTGACAAACTCGAACAGATAACAGTGAAATTTATACTGACAGCAACACACTAATAACCTGATCAAACAACTACGGCCTGGTTAGTTTAATATTGACATAAAAAATATACCGATTCCCAACCCGAACTAGCTTAAAGCAAATATGTATATATTCACGCCTGATTCTGCATTCTTCTTAAATGACTATTCTTTAATCTGATGCAATATTCGCAAGACTTAGGAGCAGCCAGAGTGCATTTAGTCCAAGAGCAGATAGCGTGCAGCAATCTGATCAAATATCAGCTGTCTTATGACAATTATTTAAATTTCAAGCTTACCTCCGCTTTCCCTGACTTCGTCCGAGTGATACCATTCAAAATAACGTCCCATGGCCTCGCGGTAACGATACACGCGAACAGTCCGTACAAATCCTTATGTATGCCAAGTGCTCCTGCATGTAGCTTCATTCCTTCTCGGTCCCGATCGATAATAGACAGCCAAAGCTTTGAATAGTGGTAGCGGAACTCATCTGATAATGTCTGGAAGGAATGAAAAATCGTGTGCATCTGTATCATGCATCAGTACGCCTGGCAGAAAACATAAAATAAGACAGTATGGGTTAGAGTGAGAGAGTAGCCTGCCTTCGTATATAAGAGAAAGGGATGCCAGACAGATTGGCGGGGTTACGCCTTACGTAAATCGTTTCACCCTCGCTTATGAAAATATCACATTATTAATACTTGGTGGAAAAATGGATGCTTTATGATAAGACTGTTTTATTTGGTTTTGTCGGATGACTATTTGCCTGAAGTACCTACTTCTCCGCTTGACACGCGAATTTCATTGTAATTAACAAGGTAATCTTGATATTTTACGAAGGTTACAAAATAGAAACTTCTGACGGGTGTGAATAACTAGTTTTTGGTTCTACATCATTTTATACCATAATAAAACGATATGTAATTATTTTATACAAATTCTTTTTTCTGTAATATTTTATGATTAATCATTGATTGATTAGGAAGGGTTAGTCTAAAATAGGTATACAACATATATGTAACATATCTATTTCTATCTATTTCCAAGGACTCATTCCAATTAATTTCTATAAAATTGATACTTGTATAGTTAAAGCAAATTATATATTCAGGCCTGATTTCAAATAAAGAGCAAATGACAAAAATATAATTAAAAAATTTACAACTTACACCATACAAACCATGATCTATTAAGTAGATGGTACAGTTCTTGTCTCCAGGTTTCTTATTCAGCAATATATTTCCCGGATGTGGATCGCTGTGCACAAATCCAGTGATGAATATCATATGGGAGTACAGATCTCCAAGTTTTGTGCAGATGTCATATTTGTCTATTTTATTTTTCTGTAAAACGCAATATAGGATATGAGCCAATAAGTGATTTATTCAATGCAAGGCATTATTGCAGTTTTAGATTCTCTCATTTAGATATTGGAAGTAAATGACAATGATTGTAAAATTAAATTCATACTAAAAATGTCCGATTAAAATAAGCTTTAATATTCAACACGCTGTAATTGGTTAAAGGACATCTATGATAATTATATCAAGGTATTTTTATATCCTTAACTAAGAGTGATCTAATCATAAATAAATGTTTGTTTATTGAATCATTCACAAGTTTAGTGTTCCTCAGTCACCAAATCAATGTAAATACATGTTCAGAATAATAATCAGCATGTTTAAGATAGGACCTTGATTTGAGTCAAAATTATTGATCCACCACCATCATGGCTCGAATAATAAGAAGATCATTTACATTGTTAAGGAGAATAATGATTCCGCAAAGTGACTTCCATATCAAGTGGGCCTTCCATGACAACAAGGGCTACTAAATGTAATGCTTAAATTCCTAAATAGGCATGATGACTACATAAAAAATAGGTATTCTGTTCAGTCCATCTGTCAGCCCATCTAAAAATACTGAACCCCTATTAATGCTTTATCAATTTAATAATAAAGTGCCAAGATTTTTTTTTACTCATCTACCCTATTCCAAAAGAGAAAGTTCACAACGTAAATGATATCCATAAATTGATTCAACTTCAAGGTTTTGTATTAACAAATACACAACTAACAGTCATAGTCATCACTCACCCCTTTTACAATTAATTATATTTCTTACCTCAATATATTTTATGTCATTTATAGGAGCTCCTTCCACATATTCCATAACAAGCACTCTAGAAGTACTGTAATCCCAGAAAATCTTTGGTATTTTTAACCAATCATAACTTTTGAACATTTCTGCTACTTTTTCAGCATTCCTTCCTTCTTGGAGGAAATCCAATTCAGTATTTATATTTTTCTTAGTCTCTTCTATAAGCCATTTCATTTGGAAATCAGGAAAAATTCTTTGCATTGTTTTAATAATAAACTCCATCCATTGTAAATCAATGTTAATATTTTTTCTAACAATCTCATGCTGTACTTTTACTGCTACTACAGTCCCGTCTTTTAGTTTGGCTTTGTGAACTTGTGCGAGTGATGCAACACCCAGCGGCTCAGGTTCGAAATCATCGAAAATTTCACTAGGCTGGAAACATAGATAAAAATAAATAACATGTTTTATAGATATGTAACAAAATCTATTTTCAAAAAAAATAGTGTGTCAAAGTTTTTTTTTGTCAGAATGTGGCAAAATAAAAAAGCATATATTTCTAACCAATTATGTGTGAACTACAATCTTTAATCTTTGAGAAAATTAGTTACCTAAATCTGTTAATTGAATGCAATTGCAACATCTAGACTGGTCTACTTTAGTTACTTCCATAGCATTATGTCATACGGTATTTTGCTGTGGGGGAGTGCTGGAGTAGGACGCATAAATACCATATTTGTACTGCAGAAAAGGGCTGTTCGTGCTATCTATAATATGGGTCCCCGAGATTCGCTACGTGATAAATTCAAAGAAATAAACATATTGACCGTCATTTGTCAATATATTTATGAAGCCATTATGTATACGCATAAAAATATTAATTTGTTTACAAAAAATAGTGATAAACACAATGTAAATACAAGAAATAAATATAAACTCGCTTTGCCCACCACTAGGCTGCATAAGGTTAATGTATCATTCAAAGGGCAATGTATACGCTTCTACAACAAGATTCCCAAAGAATTGCAACAGTTGTCAATTACTAAATTTAAGAAAATTGTAAAAATCAATCTTTGTAAAAAAGCTTATTATAATATATCGGATTACCTTGAGGACAAAACTGCTTGGGACGGAATCTGCTCCAACACAATATCAAAAACAAGACTAACAAACAAATAATGATTGTAAAGTTTCAATACAAAAATGAGCTAGAGTTTCTAATCGCTTCTTTGCTCTAGTGTAAAAAAAGCGAAGCGACCAGATACCATAAATTTATTTCCTACTTATCTTTAAGCACCTATGACCTATATGTTTTTTTGTTATCTATTTTGACGTGTCTAAGTTTTGTAAAAACAAACTATGGAAATAAATAATTTTGTATCTTGTATCTTGTATCTAGTGGCCAATAAAATTATATCTTACATGTTTTTTTAGGTCTTTCTCTATAACTTTGAAACACTCCTCTACTGTATTCTTTGGTGCATCTTTGTGTAATATACGCATTGTGGATACATATTCCTCAGGAAGTAAATAGTCAAGCGCACCGACATGCTGACCAACTTTAATATACACGCCTTTGTTTGCCTGGCATAGTTTAAGAAGTTTCTCTGCCCCAATTTTGTGTGCTTTACTTTTTATCTCTAAGTATTCCTCTGAGTCTCTGTCCCAATCCTTGCTGTATAAGAGATGTTGATACGTCCTCCCAATGTCTATAGCAGTGTATGCAGTCCTAGTAACCCTTACGATTCCAAGGGATTCATAGTCCAATTCACCGTTTTGTAAAATTTGCATTCCTGCTAGGCTGCCACCAATTGCTACACTACCGTATATCCCATATTTAAGGGTACGCTTTATACTTCTAAGAAACATGATTTTTATTTTTATAGTTTTTAATTATGTCATAACATAGCACTAGTTTTCTTCACCACTAATCACAAACTTTGGAAATTTTAATTCCCCATCTGTCCATGAGAACACACTGCGTCAGAGAGTATATAATCACTACGTTTTAAGAGACGGGACTAGGAAGGAAATTTTTGATCAAGGCAAAATGTCAAAATCGAAGTTTACTATAAATGAAACACCAACATAATAAATAATCTGTTAGAAGTTTAAAAGCAATGGTACCAACATAAAGATAATTTTAAACCTTAAAGAAGAAGAAGGTTAATAGGGTTGCACTCGTACAGAATCGAGTTTTATCGATATCGATGATTTAGGTTTCTCTCAATAATAGGTTGGACCTACAAACTGAAATTGGGAACAGGGAGGAGAAAACTTAGTTCAAAAACAAAATATTTATTTATACAATATATTATGTTCATAGTGCGTACCCATTATTTATGGCGAGATGTAAAACATCATCACATGATCATGATGATAACATGATCTTTTGTTTTGAATTAAATAATACATAGTATATTATAATGTATTTTGAGTTACTCTATTACATTAGGAAACATGATGTAAAGAAAGAGAAAGTAATTTTGTTGTTGAATAAATAAATAATTAACTTTTGGTATTATGATCAGATAAATCAAACAAAATGTTCCGCTATTGCAAAGTGTGTTAAAATCGCAATTTATTTTTCAACACATCGAGATGAATCCAAGAATATGATACTCCTCCTATAATGTGTCATTTAAATGAGGTTGACCAAGCATCATCTGAAAAAAAAGTTTAATTATATTCGGAAAAACAGCACAACAACAAATTAATTAATATCACTTAATATATAGGTAGTATTTAAACTCCTGATCATATTGATGGTTAATGGTTTTAGATGCCGAGTGTTGAACTGAGGATGTGGGAGACAAATTCGTTATATTTATGTTCAAATAAAGAAAAAAATAACAGGCCATAGCATATTATCGTGTTATAGGTAGATACAATTTTGAAATGAGGCTTAACTCCTATATTAAAAATGATGAATATTTAATTTGTAGCATAGAACCATTTAGGTCTGGTGGACTTGCAATTTTGTGGTATGAAAATATATCGATGATAGGCGAGCAAACAAAACGCCTATTGTTTACAGAAGCAATATATAACATAGTGGTAAATGTACTCACCGATCTTCATCCAGGGCAAATATTTGGTATAAGCTTTTTGTCTTCACTTGTATGCTGTATGAGTTTCTTGCAAATTTCGCATCGAATAGAATTTTTATGAATTGTTTTGTTATTCATAATTTTCACAAATTTGTGTCTTAAATGTCAATTAAAGGTGAAGTACTAGACTGATAGGTGACAAATTGACAATGATCCATGAAGAATAAAACCTATTTAACAAGAAGAAGAAGAATAATAATACCACTTATCTCAGAAGTAGCAGTTACAAAAAGATTTGCGAACCACTATAGCGTATTTAATATTTGGAAGTATTATAGTCGCGATTAGTTTTATTAAGTTGGCATTTTTTTTTATTAAGGTGGCAATTTTGTCAATGCAATGCCTTAGCAAAGTTTTATGTCAGATTCTATCATAGACACTTGCACCAGCCTGCACTGCGTGATCGTCGTGATCGACTAACTGAAACTGACTGCTGTGCTGACTGACTGACTTGCTTGATGGATGACAATGACACTGCAATGACAACATAGACAGTGACTGCTGTTAAACGCGTTAGCGTTGTGACAAGCCTTTAAGCAATGTCAATTTTGAAAACCGATCAAATTCAAGCAAGTTTATGACACTGATACGTTGACATTGGCAGAGTCGTTGCAAAAAGCGAGCGCGACGCCAGACGCCAACGCCACGCCGCGCCGCGCCGCGCCGCGCCAGTAGATAAGACTAAGACGCAAAATGAAATGGCGTTCAACTGAGTAACATCTTTTTTAATTTAAAATTTTATTTAACTCGACACTGGCAAATTGTCGCTTCAAGCGCAAAGTCCAATTACAAGAAACTGAACTGCCACCTAATAAGAACTTGACTTGACTTGCAGTTTGAAGTGTCAATAATCTAATCAACTTTGAAGTTTGGGGAGGTACGCACCTCGGCTCGGCTGGCAACAGTACAGTACAAGACAAGAGTAGGAGTATTTCGCCTGGGAGTAAATTTACACCTATAGGTACTATGCGTGAAAAAAATAACGTTTAATATTGCATAACTGTGTAACTTGCCTTTTAATCAAAAGGCTGATTGATACCATATAAGACGTTTTAAAAAAGCTATATGAAGATCATAAAAGTGTGGATACATAATAAGATAATAAGTTACTATTATAATAAATTTAGTGTTATAATAGTTTTTAATTTAGCCAAGCGCGTTGACATTGTTTTTAGCAAATCTATGATGATATTATAGAGCTGACGAGTTTGTTTAAACGCGCTAATCTTAGGTCAGTTTTAAATTATAATAATTTTACTGTTTGATAGCCTCATTATCAATGAGGGCTATTTATACTTTTAACCGAAGGAAAATACGTTGTTCCCATGGGAAATCCCATAAAACACGCAACGCCATGGCGTGAAAAGCTAGTAACGTTACATTTCATAACTGAAAATGTGTTGAAATATCGGTAAACTCAATAAATCATATTAAATTTCCTTTGTTATAAACGTTGTTTACCATGGTAGTTTTTTTCAAGATTTCATTCTTTCTTCTTTTTCTTCTTTTATCAGAGAGTACATAATCACTACGTTTCTTTTATTTCGATGGCGGTCCGGCCGGCGTCCGTGAATCAACGTTATATCCTTAGAGTATCTATCTATGGTAAGAATAGAGTATTTGAGAATAATAGAGAATTTGGTCTGGTTATCGACCAAAAATATTTCGAAATGTTTTCTATCATTATTGCTAAAGTATAGGGTATACAAAGATGTTTTTTTTGCATACTTATTCTTTAAATAGGGCACTAATTATTGTAGAAGAATGTAATAAGCCAGCTTACAGGAAACTAGAGTTTTTGCATCCTAAGTAAGATAACCTCAAAAAAAAGACAAAATCGTTAATAACTCGTCTATTATATGTAGTAGGCCGGCGAAACTTTACAGGATCGTGTGAATATATACCAGTCAGCGCTAACGTGAAGTCCTTGGATTTGGTCAATCGAGAGCCAGAGCATTTTTCCGTTTTCTAGGAAAAACAATAATAGCTCCTGAACCATGCTACTCACGATAATGAAAATTATGGCACAAATAGGCACAAATTATACCGTATCTGTAGGTACAAAAATTATGACTGTGCGTTCAGCCGTTTCTGAGATATGGAAATCACCCAAACGTTCGCCCAGCAAAAAACTCAATATCTCAAAAACCTTTAGAGGCACAAATTTGGCTTTAACGGCACATTTAGACAAGTACTTAAGCTATCTTTTTGCATATAAAAAATACAGCTAAACCCTTTTTTTTTTTAAAGTTTTGCTGGGCGAACGTTCGTCCAGCAAAAACTGTTTTTCATAAATAAGCCTGTGGAGGCACAAATTTAAAATTTCGGGCACATTTACACGGCATAGGGCACTAATTATCTGCATCATTAGATTCCTGAAAAGCCGATACTTTTTGCTGGGCGAACGCACACTTTAAGGTTATATAATTAAAATGGACCACTGACTCTGACAGATAAAAAAATCGAGTTGGAAACTCTTCAGCTTCGGCCATCTTTCTTTCGCGTGAGTGATCCGTTTCCGTTGACAGGTTCTTTTAGTAAAAACCTGTGAAAATGAAGGCTAAAGGAGAGGTAAGTTTTGTGAATTTTGCGTGATATAAGTGAAGATTAGAGTCTGAATATCGGAATTCATAATGCAGTGCCGAATCGTGACCATTGAGTGTATAAAACAGTGTAAAATTAAAATGCATGGTGTGAAAGAACCGTACACGTTGTCGCCGCATCTCTGCAAGCTATTGAATTGGTTTGCTTTTATAGATAATCCTCTATCGACGGCTTTTCTAAGTATGTTTGAGGAATTTGTCTACTTTATATTAATGTGCGTGGTAGAAAACAAATTTTGGAGGAAGTAAATATTGCTTTGAGGTTATGTCATGTCATGTTGTGATCCGGATAGGATGAAGCGGTGCGCTGAAATGTAGTCTTATGGAAAATTTCTAGGTTCTTCATTGTATAACCTGCTTACTTGCTCTTGTCAACGCTAAATTATAATATTCATCTAAATTTTCAGTTGAGGGAATATGAAGTTATTGGGCGCAAGCTCCCTTCAGAGAGCGAGCCTAAGCCGCCTCTATACAAAATGAGAATCTTCTCTCCAGACAACATTGTTGCCAAATCCCGTTTCTGGTATTTCTTGAGGCAACTGAAGAAGTTCAAGAAGACCACTGGTGAAATCGTCTCCATCAAGGTATTTACCAAAATTTTAAATCTTCTAAAGCTACACATCGTAAGGATCCTACTTGTTTTGATTTGTAATGTGAGGATTGTGTATTAATTTTTATTCATCTTTTTAATTATTCTTAACTATAGTACCTTACTTTACAAACAAACAATTTCAATGAAATACAATTCGTAAAATATTATATAATTGCAAGTATTTAATACTTAATATTGTTTTCAGGAAATCCCAGAGAAGAGCCCCATCAAGATCAAGAACTTTGGTATCTGGTTGCGTTATGAATCCCGCTCTGGAGTTCACAATATGTACCGCGAGTACCGTGACCTCAGTGTGGGTGGTGCTGTCACAAAGTGCTACCGTGATATGGGAGCCAGACACAGGGCCCGCGCTCATTCTATTCAGGTAAGAACAATGTAACAACTAACACATTGACAAGAGAGAACAATTTGTGGTGATTCTAAATTAGTTTTAACTTGCAAGAAAGTTTTTGTTGGACATGGTGAAATAGACATGTAGCAAAATAATAGATTTTCTCACAGGAATAATGCACATTTTTCCATGGTTAAATCCTAATCCTATATCATTCATTATTCACAGGCTTTAGATTTTTATTTCAAATTTATTGAAACAGATCATTAGATCTGGAAATTAACCTTCTCCTTCAATGTCACAAATAGTAGTATAGACAATTTAATTTATTAGTGAAAATACTTTAGAAGTAAGTTCCATATAACTAACATTTTGTACAATTTCTCATTAAAATGACCAGCATTGTCCACAACTTTACCACAAGGCAAGCATGACCTCCATGCCTACACAAACAAATTGTAATATTTTTCTGTCCTTAAAATATCTGTATACATTTTTATTAAAATTAATGTTTTTGTGCAGATCATCAAAGTGGAGGTAATCAAAGCAGCAGCTTGCCGCAGACCTCAAGTCAAACAGTTCCACAACAGCAAGATCAGGTTCCCTCTGCCCAAGCGTGTACACCATTACAAGAAACTCAACACCTTCGCTTACAAGAGGCCCAGTACCTACTTCTTGTAATTTTATTATAAGTTGTAACAATAAAATCCATTTGATGTGGAAACTGTTTTAACTTCTTTTTCTGACCTGAGTTAAAATTACTTAAATTAATAGGAATGGTAACATTATTTAACCCTTAACCCTCGGCATGCCTGGTGGTAAAAAGTTACATGGTATGCCTGGTGGGTCTGTGGGACCCGGATTTAAAAATAAACTTTGTGGTACATGCTGTGGACAATTATCCTAATTTATTGTTATTTATTAAAATTTACTTTATATTTAAGGGGGATAGGTAAACAAAATTAAAATCAAATGTCTTTTTTAAATAAAAACTGTTATTAAACATTTATACTCTTTTCAATGTCAGATTAAACTACTATGATTACAAACATGCAAAATCAGCTTAAAACAAACGAGATCTGATAAAGAGACCTTAGGAAACGTTAGACACTTCTATAAACTTATATCCTATAATAAAATCTCTAGTCATCCTCACTTAAAACATCGTTTTCTGGAGCCTCATTTTGAAAGCAGTTTGCACACTGGAATATTGCGTGATCCAAGCAAATGTGGCTCTTACATCTCTCACATTCTCATATTGTGATTTGCGATCTTTTTTTGCTGGACAAACGTGGCATCTCCTTTTTACACCGGGAGCAGATTTTTTAGCTGGTGGTTCATCTTGAAGTCCAATGCGACTGGCTATTCTATTTCAAAGACTCAAAGAAAGACGAGGGTTTTTGTGTCTTGATTGTATGTGTGGTTTAATCAGTGCCAGACCCATATCTTTGATGAAACTTCTTCGATTATATTTTATTTCCGGACAGTCCAGCACTTGGATAATTTTTGCATTTTTTTCAGCAGTATTTTTCACTTTCAGACTCCATATTAGACGGAGAGTCTTCCTCCACGGCCTTTTCATCACCAGACTCTGTATCGCTACAGTCAAACATGATGGTGTCTTCATCAAACTCCTCCAGCAACAAATTACATATCTCTTGATCATGAAGATGGCTTCCCATTTTGGTGTAATAACAAATAAACAGTTAAAATCATAAAGTGAATGATAAGCGTATAAAAATACATTTTGACATAAAATAATTATTTCAAATAAGTAAAATGGGTTCGCCAGACAAAATCAGTACCTACCTTTATTGAAGTTGAATAACATTTATATTATTCCACTAGGACTAAAAAAATCGCCTTCGGCCGCGTACGAAACCGGAGTCTCGTAACCAGGTACGGTAGAAGAAAAAATCTTCTTTTTACGATACTAGTTACTAAGCAGCAGGTTTTTTTCCTTACACGATACTGGTTTCGACATAAGAAATCGTAATGAAGTAATGCATATGAGGCGGTATTTTATTTTCTTCATGCGTACCGAGGAGATCGTCGCTGAAGTTAGTCAATCAATAATTGTAAAATTGAACTTAAACCAAATAACAGTTTGGCATTGTATAGAATTGATATCTCCATTTTCGTTCGGTTTTTTTCATACTTGTTTGATTCCATTTTCGGCTAAGCCATAAGTAGGTATTTTGTATGAAGGGCAGATTTTTAAACTTATAGCTATTTATGTAGCCAGAAAAAATAGTTCTGTCATTTTATTTTATGAAAGATATTTTAACTTAAGGACATTTTTATCTTGGGATTGAAAAAAATCCCTGTATATTTTAAGTTGAATCTTATTATCTAGTTACCTAATTGTTTAAATAAACAATAAAATGATATACCCTCTTTCCATTTTTTACCTATCTATTCGTATTTACAAAAGCAAATACATTATAGTCTAGATCTTTTATTAATCATAAATACATTAAAATATTAAAGTATCTAAAATGAAATAACTTCGCCTCATTTACTGCAAAAAAAAGCTGTTTAAAATTCCTTACTTATGTCCTAAATTTTTATATCGCTATCACTTTATATAATAGTTTGATCACCAGTTACGAAAAGTTAACCGCGGTTTCGTAAGAGTACAAAAAAGTATTTCAATGCAACTGGTATCGTACAAGTACAAAAAAGTATTTAATCGCAACTGGTTACGAAGCTCCAGTTTCGTACGCGGCCGAAGGGAAAAAATCAATCCATTGACAAATAATTTATCAATACCGATGTTTTTAAACAATAGAAACAGACAGTAATACCTACCTACATACAAATTTGCTGACCATATAACTTTTTATTTATTTTAACCATGAGATACAAGGTTTATTATAATTTATCTAAATGTAATAACCACGAGTAATACATACATAAAAATGTTACACCGCGTGCCTGGTGGGGTCCGTGGGGCCCGTGCGAGCTATACGCACGTCCTTCTTCAATAGGAGCATGCCCCAGACTTAGAAATCTAGTGGTTGGCGTCAAGGAGTTCACAACGGTCAGCTACTGAGAGCGGTAAAGCCCGAAATTCGAATTCGGTTACAATACAACGTTTTTTCTGCGTTGGTGGGTCTGAGGGACCCTACCAGGCATGCCGAGGGTTAAATGCCTGACTGTTTTAATAAATTCCATGTGTAAATACTTGACGATAAATAAATGTTTTACAAGTTCTATGTTCCTCATTCTTACCAAAAATGTCAGGTCAAATGCATGTTGTATCAAAAATGAAACAACAACTTTCTCTCGTTCCAGAAAAGTTTTTATTTTGATTACTGACTAACGGGGTATATCAATAGAAGGTAGAATAGTTTCTAACCGGAAATAAAATTAAAAAAAACAACATTGGGCTACCATTTATATTATGGATGACATTGTTTATTGATTGCCGGGAGTTTTGGTAATTGGTGAAATTGAAAGTTTTCATCTGGTAATATTATAAAAATCTTGCGGCGAATTGTGTTACAAAAATATAATTATTGAAGGTAAGGGTTTTTGCTATAACATAGAATCATTATTTTTATATGAATTTGGACAGAATACACAAAATAAGTATTTTTTTGTTTGTATCAAAATTGAGACTTCATGCATCTATGACATGTTTTAGATGCATTTTCACATGGTTGTGGGTTTGAGCTTTTTTTGCTTTTTTGACGAATGGCTCGAAAAAATATTGCAAAGAGGGATATCGAAGATTACCTTAGGAATTTAGAAGATGGTTACCTATCAGAGGATGGCTGTGAGGTGGATGAAGATGATCTCGGAGAATAACCGACTCGTGAAGAGCTTCAAGCAATAATAAAAGATGAACAGGAAATGAAGAACCTAAACCCGGTGAGCAAGATCCTCTGTTGATCGAAGATCCTTTACCGGATGTAAATAATGAGCCAAGTACAAGTAGCTCCCATCTATCCTATCCGTCACATCAACCCTTTGATATGCAAAGGTGGAGAAAGCGATTACTTGCATTTCAAGAAGACAACATACAATTTCTAGGTTGCAACGATATTCCTCCTGAAATAATGAGACTCGAAACACCATTTCAACCCTTCTCCTATTATTTTACTACCGATCTCATAATAGAATAATTGAAGAAACAAATAGATACTCTGTCCAAAAGCAACCTGATCGGCCCGATTGTGTGACTGAATGTGAGGTGCGTAAATATGTGGGGATATTGATATTATGTCAGTATACCACTACCGTAATGTTTGCTCCTTTTGGAGTAATAAATATGGCTTCCAGGCCATAAAAGAAACCATGCCTGTAAACAGATTTGAAAAGATAAGGTGCATCCTCCACGTCAATGACAATGATACACACAAACCAGTAAACGATCCCAATCATTACAGAATTCACAAGCTGCGTCCCGTAATAGAACACCTGAACGAAAGATTTGATAGCGTACCCATGAATCAAAGTGTGCGCTACAAAAAAAGGCCATTTCATGAAACAGTACTTGCCCTTGAAACCTCACAAGTGGGGATTCAAACTGTTCATTGATGGGATAAGCCTACAAATACATTATTTACTCAGGCAAAGACAATGATCCTATGTATGATCCACAGTAACTTTGCAGAAGAACCAGCCCCAAAGCATAGGAATGTCCTACAGGTTATGCCATCATGAGACATCATACATGATGGTACTGATCACAAGCAAACTAGACAGAATCATCGTATCCGGTGTATGATGCCAGGATGTAAGCTCCTCACATTATGTGTGAAAATTTAAAGTTTGCTTATGCTCCAAAAGATCTCTGACTGTTTTAATAAATTCCATGTGTAAATACTTGACGATAAATAAATGTTTTACAAGTTCTATGTTCCTCATTCTTACCAAAAATGTCAGGTCAAATGCATGTTGTATCAGAAATGATACAAATAGTTTTTAGCCTAAAAAAAACACATTTATATGCTCATGATTTTTTCGTATTTTTTTTCGTTATCTAAGAGTATTTTGTCAGCCCATAATATTTTTTTTGAAATAAAATAAAAATTCATGCATTTAAGGGTTAAAAAGTGGTTTCTTAGCGGCGGTACTCGCTAGATATTTACGTAAACAAACACTCGCTCCCAAACTCAACACATTGTCGTTATTTCCAAAATATATATATTTTATTTTACATATTAAACACCCAGACCAAGGAGAAAGTGCTTGCAGAACATTCAAACACTTGACCCCTCGGCGGGAATCGAACCCGATACCTCTTGTGTCGCAAGCGGACCCTCGCCCACCGCGCCATTAAGGCAGTCAAGTTACATAAATATTTTTTATTAAATAATACTCTTAAAAAGTATTTCCTATTTAAAAAAATATGTTTATAGGTACTAAAAGAAAAAAATTTAAGCACGCTTCCGGGTATTTTTACCTGTGAATTTATTTTTTACATGTGAATATAAATTAGTTATAACTAAACACAAATAAAAAACTTCACTTTCGGAATATCTTGCCCCGCGGGGTGAGGACTGAGTCCTATAAACTATCGGTTCACTATAATAACATTCCAAAGTAGGTAGTCGGAACGCGTAAAATTTTTTCTACTTGTTTTAATACCCCGTATAATCTATCCAGTAGTCAGTGCTGCAGTACCTACCTATAAATAAAGACCAAAGAGAACTTTTAGGCCCCGCGTAGTTTCAAGCGGCACGAGCCACGAAACTTGTTACCTGACCTGCAACACCCTATACGGCAATACTCAGTGCGTGTATCGAAAATATTGAGATAATGGTTGCGCCCTCGGGAGGATATGGGGGCAAAATTCTGACTGTAGCCGTTTACTCCCCAAAATTTATGTTTTCTAGTATTTTAATTCCCGTTCCATTTTTCCCCCATTTTTTATTTTCACCATTCTGATATTTTCCCATTACTTTTTGGCCCCATTCCTATAATATAAGTTCATAGAAGATATTTTCACCAATCCATTAAAATGACAGATTATGAAATTATCACATTTTATACACTTAGGTACCTCGCGGCCCAAGTTAACTCAATCCATACTAAGATTATAAAAATAAATGTGTATGTGTTAAACGGCTGAACCGATTAGCCTGAAATATGGCACTTTTTCTATTTGTAATTAATAAATTCCAAACTGCAAGTGTTTTTTTTTTTATTAAAAATAATTCGAGGTCCCATGAAATCTAGGTACTTATGTTTGTTCCTTCTAATTAGAAGTTGTAAATTGCACACTGCTAAAAACAGTTATGAGGGCCCTTAAACATAAAATATATCTAACTTAAAATAGACTCAAAACGTTTTTTTGTTTTAGACCAACCACAAAAATGCTAAAAATAAAAAGAATTTAGATATGGACCTAAAAAATATATACCTACGGGATAAGACACTAGTGCAAAATACCCGAACTAAAAAAATCATGAGACCTAGATGAAATCTTATAGGCTTAGTTATCTAACACACTACCCCATATCTCCCATTTGCGTATGTTCAACTTTTTCCGAACACTATACTAATTATTTTGAATTAAAAATTAATAGCTATATCACACCTATGTACCTACCACATCTTGCAATCGTTATCGAACGCGTAGTTATCGAACTATAGTTCGATAACTACGCGTAGTGGTGGTTATCGAACCATCACCACTAGCGACACATGGGATTTTTTTTGTCAGTACAACAGCATGACTTAAACAAGCTGAAATTACGAGACTACGACTTAACTTTATTGGGAATGTTTTAGTCTATACAGCCTATGGTTGTTAAGCAACTTAAATTCGATATAGATCCATAACGGTAAAAAATATGCCCATTTTAATTTATTATTCTATGCTCATGCCTTCTAGGGAATCTCTGTACCAAATTTCAGTGACCAAAAATGTTTCTTGCTATCGGTGTTGATTGTAACGTAATGGTTTTTAAATGTAGTTCGAATGCATAACTTTAAAGCAAAAATTTATGTAAATTTAGAACTATCAACTTAACCCCTTAAGCGAAATGTAAAAATACCCGAACTAACTAAACCTATTTTAAGATAACATGCCGCTAGCATTCGTTTGTGTTTTAGGAAAAAAATCATGCTTAAATATAATACTTAAGTTTGCTATTCATTTTGCATAATGATACATTTTAGGAAGCTGCATCAGAATACCTCTGTCATACCATATTATGATGTCATTTTAAATAGTTTTAGACAAACTCAGTATAGCTGCCAATTTGGATCCGTGAGGGATTTCGAGAAGCCGGAACGGACAGTGGTCGCTAGTAGGTACTATGAATTCATTGTAAATTGAAATTACTGTACTATTTAAGATTAGGTAAGCTTATACTAAAAAAAAAACATGTGTATGACGAGTATAAATTTATTTTTATTTTTCAAAATAAAAAACCTTACAGTCGATAACATGTTTTATGTTATCGTATACAAAAAAATATTGATGTTAAAGTAGGTACTTAAATAGAGTAAAGATAACAAGCTGTTTCAAAATTGTTATATAATGCGGAAAAAAGGTATTAATGGCACGCACCAGGCGAACATATTTTGTTTTAGAACATTTCGATTGTGAGGCATTCTATTCGGAAAATCTTATTTTTTTTGTCTAATCTAATCGCTAGGGCATATTAAACCTCATCAGTTGATTTAACTTTTTCTAACCCCTCGAAGAAGTTAAATAAAATCTTTAAACTCTTTTTTATTAGTGATTATTATTATGATACTAAATTATTTGGTTTTACTCTCAAGATATCAAATAAAAATACTGAATAATTTACGGCAGTCACTTAAAAATAAAGGATTATTCCAATTACATATTTACACTTTATGGGATTTTTTCGACAAATGGACTAAAAATCGAAAAACGTAAAAAAACATGTTCGCCTGGTAGGTGCATTTACGCTTTATATACCAATTTTGAAACACCTTGCATAAATATATCTAATTTAATTTCATATATTATTGCAGTAGTGCTCAATTCCTATATAATATAGTAAAATAACATTGAATTATTATTCACAGGATCTGTGATTTTTTTAATTTTATATAGGTATTGGGCACTAACAATTACCCTGATAAAAATCCAATAAAACATGTAATATCACTAAACACACAACTAATTCATATAGGCATTACAGACTAATTTCAGATAGGCTAATATTTATATTCTTATTATGCAGTACGCGTCATGTGGTCCAAGTTTTGGCAAACCGGCAAAGGCCCGTGTAGTCCAAATAGTTGGACGGAGCAGATGGACCACTGCCCTCGGTAGGTACTCTTAATTGATAAGACTATTTTGATATTAGACATTGAAAACAAAGAGACTATGATAAAGTACTAGCGGAACATAAAATCTTCCAGCCCTCGCCATTATCGTGGATGCTCAGCTAAGAAAAAGCTACACAAACAATAACTATTTTGGTATGCGATGCTCTTATAGTAATATTAGTCCATTATGTCGTATATTAGTAGTATGTACGAAGTGTAGATAAACTATAAATATAATGAATGATACGAAATAAAATGATATTTCTTATATTTGATGTGGAATTTCTTATGCATGCAAACCAAACGAAAAACTATCATTATCGTAAATATAAATAAAGTAGTAATAAAGTTCCGTCTATTTTAAAACAATTTCCTAAATCTTAATTTCATTTGTAACAAATTTTTAAAACAAATAATATAACTTTTAACATGTAAAACAAACAAGAGGTTTATTATTAAATAACTAAAACTGAAATCATAAAGACTACTGTCTTATTAAAAGCAATTTTTCTCATAAGGTAATTTTAAATTATTCCTTACAGGAAGATTTATAAAATTCCATTCCTACATAATGTGCTTAAAGTCTAACCTTATGAAAGATTACTTAGAAAATATTTCGACACTGCCATCATCACAATTAAAAAATAATTTCGCTCGTCTTTGGCAAATGTATACAATCAAATCAGTCGGCAGGTATCAAAGAGTTTAACAAATTCAGTGTTTAAGGAGATCTGTTTAATAATGAGGAATGCACTAATTTAAATAGTATAACACATATTTGCATTATAACCGCCATATTCATAAACATATAGACTTTTAGGAGTTTAATAGAGCGTTTGACGAAAACGTCCATAAACCAAAAACTGGTTAATAACAGTGCAATATCTTTTCACCCATATATAATAATAATAGGCTTATTTTGTATTTCAGAATATAAGCCAGAAATAGCAATGTTTATAAATACGAAAGTTTGAACATTTCTGGAAACTTCTCTTTTTATTAACCCCCGACCAAAAAAGAGGGGTGTTATAAATTTGACGTGTGTGTCAGTCTGTCTGGGCCATCATAGCTCCCGAACGGATGGAGCGATTTCAATTTAGTTTTTTTTTGTATGAAAGGTGTGTTTGGCGCGAGTGTTCTTAGACATGTTCATGAAATCGGTTGTGCCGTTTAAAAGTTATGGGGAAACCTTAAATCTGCAAATATCCTTGAGTAGGGTATCAAATGAAAGCACATCGCGTGCACATTACAAAATAAAATGTTTTATTACTTTTAAGGAAATTAAATCATTGGAATCGGGGGTTTTTCTTTAATATTAAATTTAGATTTATATGAAATGTACATAATAAGGTGGGTACTTAAACTTTTCCAAGAATTCGAATACTCTTTAAACGTTATTATTTTGTGCGACTGACGTCACAAGATAAAACAAATTCCCAATTTAAATTTAAAAGAAATCAACCGATTTATAATAACATGCTATCCAATATAAATAAAAAAACTAATTCATTGTTCGCACCTGTTCATTGTTTCGAGTAATTTTATAGCAAAGCCAATCATTATACTATATGGATTTAGTTTTGCTTTAAATTAAAACGAAAACAGAAATAAAATAAAAAAATAAAATATATATATATTACCGGACAATCCAAACAACAACATCTAGCCCCGTGGTAAGCTCTAAGCTGGTAATTTCACATAATACACGTATAAAAGAAAAATCGGTTATAAAGACATTATTGACGTAAATTATTAAAGATTAAGAATCTTTAGCGCAAGTTTCGCCGCTGCCCTCTTTGCTTGAGACTTGTTCGTACCAATTCCATGTACAGTGCACATTTTGTCTTTTTTCGTGAATGTCACTGGTATGATTATCTTCGATATGCCTGGCAAATCTGGATCCACCAATTTGGACTGACTGAAACGGTAAATATTTACTATAATTTCCTGTTATTCAATGATTCCTTCGTCGATTTGACACCTTACCGAGAATCGACCCCAGTTTGGTTACAACTAACGAGCGAGAATGATAATGCATATTGAAAGTATTGACTCTAAAGCTGGGTCCACACTTGTATCATTTCGGTGTATCGTATCTCCGTCGCCTGGCCTCGGCGCGTATCATGATCGCTAGTTTGGACGCAAGATGATACACGTTAATGATACATGCCGTATCCGATACGGCCCGATCTGCAATGATCGCGTACTTGATACACCCCGTATCCGATACGCGTATCACAATCGGTGGTATGGACGTATTTTGATACTGTATCATGATACTGTATCGTGATACGATACGTGATGATACACCCCGAACCATCCTGTGTCGGTTTTTCCGCGATCATCAAAGGGGATACGCGCTGCATCGAACAAGTTTGGACGTGAGTACATTTGATAATATAATAATATTAATAGTATTTGATACAAGGATTGGAAGAAAAAATGAAGCGTCCATATTTGTAAAGTTAAAGTCGATACGGTGACTTGATACAGTATCACATAAGTATGGACGCGTTTTGAAAAGATTATGCCTTAACGATACGACATGGATAAAATGAGCGTCCATACTTATGATACGGATACTCGATACGATACGCCTGATCGTGATACACCGAAATGATACAAGTGTGGACCCAGCTTAAGATTTCCGATATTTTGGATCGAGCCTGGAATACCTACTATTTTGGTTTAGTTACTACCTGGGTTTGGTTTCTGAACACTTTTTTTTGTGTGCATTTACTCTATCAATTTACATGAGTTTCATCACTGGCCACAACATTATTGATGGTTTTTTTTTTCATAATGGCTGACAAGTATATCTTTGTTATAATATCTTACAATTGAAGAGGTAATGTAAGATTTGTCTCATTCTAATGCACATGTAGCGATAAGAAACAGACCGTTTGGAGTCCGCAACTATTAGTCTTCAACTCACCCAAATTTGGGACAAGCGTGGATCATCTCATGCAGTATAGTGACGGGCTGCCTCGGAATACGCTGGCTGAAGTCATTAATCTCCTTGCACATAATCGGGTAGAAAACGGACCAGACCGTTTCTAGGCTACCACTGTCCAGATAGATGGCGCCTGCTAGCGATTCGAAAATATCGCTTAGCGCCTGGAAGAATAACAAAAATTACAATTAGACGTTTAAAAAAATATGAACAGATTTAAAATGTTAAACAGGTATATTACATTTTTTTACCCCCTGTCAACCTTGTCAGCAAGAGTAAGCAGGTCTCTTACTTCCCCCTCTACCTATTGTCCCCTTTATTACGTTACACTTGGTACATATATGCATGTTTAATAATATGTACCAAATTTCTTGTCGGAATTTGCTTGTAATTTATTTTTATACCTCACTTTGCACTTTTAGGTATGTACACACTAACTTGGATGTCTATTTGAAACGACGCGACGTCATAAGCAATTCAAGCGGAGTATCAACTGTTAACGTAACCTAAAAAAAAATAAGTATTTTCGTGCAAACCTGAACTTCTTGATAAGGTTACATCCCTTTTTAACCCCCGAACGAAAAAGAGGGGTGTTATAAGTTTGACGTGTCTGTCTGTCTGCCTGTCTGTTCCATCATAGCTCCCAAACGAATGGAGCGATTTCAATTTAGTTTTTTTGTATGAAAGCTGAGTCTGGCGCGACTGTTCTTAGACATGTTTCATGAAAATCGGTTGTGCCGTTTTAAGTTATGGGGCTGAGAGTGGGGAAGGAAAACCGAAAATTTGCAAATATACTAGTGTGGGGTATCAAATGAAAGTGCATCGCGTCCACATTTCATAATATTATGTTGTTTTACATTTAAGGAAATTAAAGTATTGGTATCGGGGGTTTTGCTTTAATTTTAAATTTAGATTTATTAATGTAATTACAACTAAAATTATGTGTTTTCAAGTATAGAGAATTTGTGGGTTGTCTAATATGTAAAAAGGTGAAATGAAAGATAGAACATTAATTGAAGGCGGATGGTAGGATACGTTACCATGAACCTGGGCCCTCGCGTTCTCTAAGAGACGTATTGAACTAGGTTTTTCACAGGTATTTTTAATTTATAGCAGAGTATACAAAAAGCTTAAGTTCAAAAGTAGTGAACATAGCTCACTGTATGAGATTTTTTTGTGTTCAAGGTTTTGAACAATATGAAGACTTTAAACCGGTAACACATGGTAACATACCATGTGGTAACATACCATGTGTAACAGTTTTTGTGTTTTCCGATAATTTAGGACCTCAGTTACAAGCGCCATGATAATAAATTGGTGGTATTCGCGGGTAGGGCGCGGAAATCTAAAAAAACCGTCAATTCATGAGGACTTAAATGGGTAACACTCATAGCATTGTTACCGTTTCAAGTCGTAATATTTGCGTAATACCCTTAACATATAACCTAAGCCGTTTTGGCTAAGTGGGAGCACACTCGACTTTCATTCCGAAGGTCGTGGCTTCAAAACCCGTCACGCACCTCTGGTTTTTCTTATTGAAAAATGTATGTGCGCTTTTAAAACACCTTGCTTTAAGGGTAAAGGCAAATATCACAGGAGTTTGAAGGACATGTGACATTCACCAACCCGCACTTGGCCAGCGTGGTGAATTAAGGCCTAATCTCTCTCGCCAAGAGAGAAGTCCCAGTGTCCCAGCATTAATAGGGTGTTGATGATGATGACCCTCCACATATTATTATGTATAAATGTGGTATTTCCATTACTTCACCATCTAATTGTTGATTTATATTAACGAAGATATGTGCTAAAGTATCTCGTCATATTATACGTCTACTTAGTTGCTATGGCAGGTTCTTATCATATCTATTATGAATATAATTTATCACGTAATTGAGTGTCCGATAAATAGCTTAAGCCGTAACACGTGTAGATTAGCGATAAATCGTAATGATCAAAGTATTGCGCGTGTGGTATAATATAGTAACATAAATATCAGTTATTAATGTAGATATATTTTGATTAAACGTGTTTTCCATGCTTTTAATTAATCACATAGCTTGTTTTATTGTAAAAAAAAGCGCTCACTAAATGAAACCACTAATGACACAAACCCATTTTATCAAGGGGTATTGTAGTTTCGTTGATATTTTAGAATGAGAAAGGTGTTTTATTTATAAACCTCAATCAATAATCTACCAAAAAATAATGTGACCTTAAAAAAAAAACAAATATCTAGTTAATCATCACAGTTTAAATCACACATCACTGAAGCATGACAGACAGTCACACTTTAGTAGGGTCCCCTCTTTACCCTTTGAATACATTTTATCAAGGTATACATTTTTTCATTTTATGTGTATCCAATAAGTACAAAATATTAAATCCTATTATGGACTTATAATTCTTTATTTTAACCCTCGGACACATAATATGTACCAAATACAATAATTAATCTGACAGATATAGATACCAACCTTCGGTACCTCCACATATTCAGCCATAGTGCATTCTTCCTCATCAATGAGGTAAAGGACATCCTCCTCAATCTGATGTTTTCTCGCCACTTGGTGGTCTACAAACGCCATGATCGCCTTATCGAGTGATGGGTTCAACTCTTTGCAGATGTATCTGTCAATGCAATAGTTAAATATAGTGAAATTCAAAACCCATGGAAAATTTATTAGCAAGTTAAAGTGACAATAAATAAAATATAATATAATAAAATATATCTAATATAATAACAACAATAGGCAGGTCATTTAACCGACTGGACTGTACGTAGATTATTTTAATATACATTTTATATAACATTTGTATATTATTCGTTATGTTCTTTTTTTATGACACCGCGCCGCTCAGTTATTGTTGGGCATTTTTCTCTCCATTTTAAGATTGTCTAGTAGAAATTGCTTTAAGCAATAAGAACGCTCAATACACATTATTATGAGCTTTAACTAATTCTTGTATTGTTTTTATTTTGGTTTGCAAGAAAGAGTTTTATTGTTTTTATAAATGGACAGACGACAAGTCAGACCATTAATACCGTTAACCTACCTACCTCTGATCTTTGTGACCTTTGTGAAGGCCAGAGGTTAACAGTGAACTTAGGCAGCTTCCAACTGAATTACTGGAATTCTTTGCCCTGCGTCCAGCAGTGGACGTCCTACCGACGATATGATGATGATTAGTGGACTCCGCTAAGTTATAAATCTACACTATGGTTGCTATCTCCAGACTTTGAAACCCAGGGATTGCACTTTACAAAATAATGTTTTTTTTTTTACGTTTAAGGAAACTAAGGTTTTTGAAACATGTTATTTCCTGATTAAGATTATTAGATCTATGATAACTTGATAACTTACTTGTGCAATCCCAGTTTGACCACATATGCCGCGAAAGTCACGTTATTGACAAGTGAAGAGCGCAGGTCTGTCAGCTCGCCGGGTTTCAAGTCGGGGCTGTTCTCGAATATGTGGGATGTAATTAGGAAGTCCATGATTGCGTCTCCGAGGAACTCTAACCGCTCGTAGGATCGCGTGAGACGGTTCCGGATGTATGAAGCGTGGGATAAAGCCTGAAATAAAATATATTTCACTCTTCTAATAAAACTAAATTTAAATTTTAAGATGAACTTCCCATTCCAATGCCTTAATTATTTTCCTTAAAAGTAAAACACTATAATATTTTGTAATGAGGACGAGATGTGCTTTCATTTGATACAAGAGTATATTTGCAGATTTTCGGTTTTCCTTCCCCACTCTCACCCCCATAACTTTTAAACGTCACAACCGATTTTCATGAAACATATCTAAGAACACTAGCGCCAAACTCACCTTTCATACATAAAAAACTAAATTGAAATCGCTCGATCCGTTAGGGAGCTTTGATGTCCCAGACAGACAGCCAAGTCAAACTTATAACAACCTTCTTTTTTGGTCGGGGGTTAAAAAGTAGCATTTATAAAGATTCGAATTATCTCCAAGGATATCTATCATACAATAAAATAAAAATCTCTTCTGGTGACTTTTGACTCAGATCTCTTTAGCTACTTAACGGATTTAATTGCACTTTTAACCCCCGACGGAAAAAGACGAGTGTTAAAAGCTCTACGTCTCTGTCTGTCAGTCTGTGGCATCATAGCTCCCGAACGGATATAGCAATTTTTTTTTTTTTGTTTAAGTTGACATCTAAAAGTGAAATATTTTATATTCCCTCACAAATTTTCTAAACGCTTCGCTTGGCCGAAATAACATTTGATGCCAAATTCTATGGTAATAAACTGATTTTATAAAACTCTTAGTAAGTTTGTGCATCAAAAACTTCTTTACTGACGTCACATAAGTCGCAGGTAAAATGGGCGCGTTTTAGATGCCCGAAAAGGATTGTGTGACTTAAGTATATATATTTTGGATGTGTTAATATACACAAATACACATAGCCTTTCTACATGATAAAAATTTAGGTTAGTCAAGCTCGATTTGGCCATAAATAAATATTTCACAAGGAGACTTGAAAAAAGCGTATTACTCTATAAATGATTATATAACGGATGATGCAGCTTGGATAGATGTTGCTTAGTTCCACAGTAACAGGCTCTAATAATTCTGGTTGACCAGGACTGATATGCTCATGTTATAATAGCTTCCTTATATGACAAACATTTTTTTTTATTGTAAATGTTAAACTTATAATAGTTACCTATAAATAAGAACTCCAAAATTGTAATAACTACAAAATTGTAATAACTGATATAGCTGTGTTGTTCTATTCGCTTCTCAACTCAGTATAAAACATTGAAGCGAACTGTCAAGACAATGTTATTTCCTTGATATTTGTTATTTAAGCAATTTAGTTTTATTAATTTTAAGTTGACCTGTCCATGTAGGCTATGTGCTTCTAAGGAAATAAACGTTTTGACTTTGACTTTGACTTTGACTAAAAGTTTTGTTAAAGAAAATCATAATATACAATAACATACTTAACCCATATAGTCACACTTACAAGTAAATGATGTCATACATAAACTTTAACTATTATTCCTATAGTAAGTATACTACATAGACACTTTTTTTACAAAATAAAGTTATCCAAGCAGACATACTACTGTATCTCTTGCATATCTGCTTGGTTTTGGGTTATACGCATGCTGTGTGAATGGTCAAAAATGTGTATTTATCCAGGGTAATAAAACTGTGTTGGATAAGTGAGAGCACACTAGAAAAAAAAAACCAACGTGTGTTCAAACTGTGGTAAAAGTGAAGAAAGTGGTGAATTAAGGCCTAATCTGTCTCTTCAAAAGAGAAGTCCCTGTGTCCCAGAAGTGGGCACGTTAAGAATTAATAAAATTTCGTACCTCCAGTAAAAACGAGGGGTCTTTGAACTTGTATCCCAGAATTTTCTCGATGTCCCTTTGGCAATAGCCTATTAAGAAGTCGATATCAGATATTTTGGCTTTCTTCTCCGTTATGACCGTGGGTACAGCTTTGCCGATAATTTCTACCAATTTGTCCTGCGAACATAAATAAAGTTAAATGCTTACAGGAAGAACAAATAGAAATATATTAAATAAAAATAAAACATGGATATGAAATCTAAATTCACTGTAGATAAGATTGATTTTTTATTGAGCCTTACAGGTAAAAGTATTATAATTATGGCAAGTCATAATAGCCACAAATATTTTTTTAATTGCTTATTGATTGCTTACAGATGTGTGTGAAATTGAAATGAATATTGAATACAACTATTTTTTTATGTGATTGATAAAGTATTTTCATTGACAATGAAAATGTAATGCAAAGGTTTTTCATTCAGTAAATAATGATTTAAATTTTGTTATTTCAGCGTTTGCATAATTTATCTATGAGAGTTTTTTTAGAGGTACGGTTTATAAAATGAAAAAGAAAACCTCGGTATTTAAATTAGATGGCCATGATATTCTCTGTTAAAATTAGGCTCGTAAACCGAACCCATAAAAACATCTAAGTTTCATCAAAATATAAAATGAAATATCTTTATTAAAAGAATAAAAAGTTGCAAAAATGTGGCTAACCTTAACTGGGAATATTCGCATCCATTCCACGAGTTTCACAGCTGCTACAATGCCGCCGCTGAGGAGGTACGTACCAATCAGTGCCTCCACGCAATCAGCTACGGACTGCAAATGGAAGTTTATGTTACACAAAGTTTGTCAATTTTAGACCTTTGTCGAGAGCTAAGAACACAGAAGTATATAATTAATTAATTTAAAATTTTCTGGTATTTGTAAATGTCTACGAGTATTTCAAATTTCTCTTTCTAACCCCCGACGAAAAAGAAGGGGTGTTATAAGTTTGAGGTATCTGTCTCTCTGTCTGTGTCATGTGAGAGTTTTTTTTTATGTAAGGTGAGTTTCGCGCAAGTGTTCTTAGATTAGGCTTTTGATACAACTTTTGAGTTCAACCGTGATCACGGCGCATGTAACTGCGCCGAAATATCGGGAAACTAGAAATACAATCAATCATAGTAAATATCCCGTTATTAATCTAAATAGTGCTTAGACATATTTGATGAAAGTCGGTTGACTTATACAAAAGTTATGGCGGGTAAAAGGAGGGGGAAATAAATACCGAATATTTGCAAATATACTCGAGCTGAGTTTCAAGTGAAAACGACAAGCGAAGCAAAAGATATGCAAATGACAGGAGAAATAGTATGACTTTTTACTTTTAAGGGAACTAAGGATATGCCGTTCTGGGTTTTACTTTTATTTTGAATTTAGAGCATGTTGAATTTCGGGAGTAGGTAATCCACTGCACTCCTCTTGTTTCACAACGAGTGGCCATACTAGCCACGCTTGGCAGACGGGTCGGGTATTTTAGGGTTACCGAGCCCAGTGTTAATTTTATGTAGACTTCCCTGTCTAAATTCCCTTGGTCGCGTTCTACGGTACTCAGGGAAAGCTTAGATTAGCCGAGCTTAGATTATAATGGATTTATAATGGCTTTGGCAACCGAATTCTAAAAACTAAATTATCACTAGTTTTGCCCAGTGTTTGTCCATACTTAAACAATGCCAAAGTAACTTTGTCTGTCCTTTCATCTTTCACGTATATCTACAAAAACTACTGAACCGATTTAAATGAACTTGGTACACAGATTCTCTAGAGCCTGAGAAAGGACATAGGGTACGTTTACCGCGGGAAAATATCATTGCGCGGGAAATTCAATTATAGCGCGGGTAACACCACGGGGCACTACTTTTTTTAAATATTTTACAAGTGCCCTTCAAGTCGCTATAATTCTAACAACTCTAAGAACCAAATTTGTTTACATCATTATATGACTTTTTTACGTTACTAATAATTCATTTTTTTTTGTTTTTATTATTATTTTATTAACATCTAAATCACGTTGAGATTTATTAAGACAGTGACTTAAAACATAACGCATTTATAAGTGTTATTTATTCCAGAAAGTGTTAAAACCTCTGGTTTATGTCAGTGTTAGATAAAACAATAGCTACATAATCATTACCCATTAGGACGCTTAAGTTATAAAGGTTGTCATCTTAACGTCGTTTCTTAGAACTATTACAGACTGAATTGTTTTGTTTCTATGGCACCAACTGACAGTAAAGTAAGTATATTTAATGTAGATATACGAAATTAAATCTTTTTAACAGAGACTCAATTACTGCGCATAATAAAATGCAGAGCAAACTGCCTATAATATAAGGATCTTTGGTATAATTCGAAGATATACCTACTTACTGTTTAATTTTAAATTTATAAATTTTAAAATTTGTAATAATCAATGTTAAAATGGGACTGGGCGGGACACGTCTACCGCAGATCGGATGAGTCGTGGGCAAAATCTACCACCATATGGATCCCACAGAACTGGAAAAGACCTCGCGGTAGACCAAGGCGACGGTGGAGGGACGAACTTGACGTCCACCTTAGGGATTGGACAACTTCAACAGGTGACAGGGACGTCTGGAAGGAAGGTAGGGAGGCCTTTGCCCTGCAGTGGGACACCACAGGCTCATAAAAAAAAAAACAATTATGCTTGGTTTCATAAAATTGAATTGAAATTGAATACTATGCGTGACGAAATGCGTTTATTATAGTAGAAGATCCGTACCTAGTAGCCCTTTACCGAGTTGATATTATTATTAAACATATTTTATAGCATTTAGTAGTAGCAGACATGACTCACCTTGTCCGAGACAGCCTGTGAGTGCAAGTAGCACTGCATAGCATTCTGCGCCTTACCCAGCGGCTGGGCCTCTGCAATGGCGTCGCCGTCCGTGTACCGCCGCTTCACCAGCTCCAAGTTCTCGGGCTCCGGTGCCCCGCTTAGTACCTCCTCCGTGGAGAACGATGTGCCGATCAGGAATGTTGGGCGTATCTGTAAGGACATATTTATGTTGAAAATAACGAACGATGTGCCGATCAGGAATGTTGGGCGTATCTGTAAGGACATATATGTTGAAAATAACGAACGATGTGCCGATCAGGAATGTAGGGCGTATCTGTAAGGACATATATGTTGAAAATAACGAACGATGTGCCGATCAGGAATGTAGGGCGTATCTGTAAGGACATATATGTTGAAAATAACGAACGATGTGCCGATCAGGAATGTTGGGCGTATCTGTAAGGACATATATGTTGAAAATAACGAACGATGTGCCGATCAGGAATGTAGGGCGTATCTGTAAGGACATATATGTTGAAAATAACGAACGATGTGCCGATCAGGAATGTTGGGCGTATCTGTAAGGACATATATGTTGAAAATAACGAACGATGTGCCGATCAGGAATGTAGGGCGTATCTGTAAGGACATATATGTTGAAAATAACGAACGATGTGCCGATCAGGAATGTAGGGCGTATCTGTAAGGACATATACGTTGAGGGTCGAAAATAACGTAAGATACAGACTATCTGTCAATTTGACAAAACGGAACATAGTTGTCTATCATCTATTATATAAAATTTCCATGTCACAATGTTAGTTACCGTACTCCTCCGAAACGGCTTAACCGATTATTATGAAATTTTATATGCATATTCAGTAGGTCTGAGAATCGGCTACTACCTATGTCAGCTAGTAAGATATATAATTACGATAACTGTGATAATACTGAATATGTAATGATGTATGACCTTATTGTTTATCTTAATACATATATATAAATCTCGTGTCACAATGTTTGTCCTCAATGGACTCCTAAACCACTTAACCGATTATAATAAAATTCGCCCACCATGTGCAGTTCGATCCAACTTGAGAGATAGGATGGTTTTTACGGCGAGAAAAAATCGAATAATTTCCGGGAAACTTTTATACCCGTGCGACGCCGGGGCGGGCCGCTAGTGTAATATAAATGTAAACTTAAAATTAAAGAAAAACCCCCGATTCCCATTCCTTAATTTACTTTAAAGTAATACCATAATATTTTGTAAAGGCGATGAGCTTTCTTAAACAAGTATATTTGCAGATTTTCGGTTTTCATTCCCCACTCTCACCCCCATAACTTTTAAACGGCACAACCGGTTTTCATGAAACATGTCTAAGAACACTCGCGCCAGACTCACCTTTCATACAAAAACAAAACTAAATTGAAATCGCTCCATCCGTTCGGGAGCTATGATGTCCCAGACTGACAGACAGACACACACGTCAAACTTATAACACCCCTCTTTTTTGGTCGGGTGTTAAAAATAACTCGAACACAGTGTTACAGCAAAGCCTTCATGTGTGTATCAATTACACTTTTATTTCATTCAAAACTACATATTCTTTATGATTTTATAGGCTTCAAATTACTTCGTTACCTACCTGACGTGACATCTTATTTTAACAGTTTGTTCGCAGTTTTGTTAACAGTGTACTTCTATTAGATTTAAAACGAGGACGGACAGACATGATGTAGCCATAAGGGTTCCGATTTTTTTCAATTTTGCTACGGTACCCTAAGAAGCACATAAAACATGCTTGATAGATTTTTATAAATGTATTGTAACAATAGAATAACCGCGTGTTAAAAAAAAACAGCTTTATCGGTTGACGATAACTGGTTTAAAATTAAGTTTGCAAGATTTGTCCCATACTAACAGGGAGGTTAAATAAAAGCATTTAAATAAGCTGAAATTTAATAAAATATAACCCGACTGCGACTTAACTTTTATGTAATATAAATCTAAATTTAATATTTAAGAAAAATCCTCCATTTCAAAACATAAAAAAAAAATTAAGTTTTATAGAAATTTTTAGTCTAAAAGTTAAGTGAGAATGGTTGTTACGTGTAGGTACTTTAAAAGTGTACTTATTAACTTATTGTTGTCCCCTTTGAGCAACCAATAGTCACTTATTATGACTTGAAACGGGTAACATATAATGATTTTACGGTTTTTGAGTTTTTCGATATTAGTGACTTATTATGCCATCACAGAATGCATTTGTAGTAATTAAGCCACAATCTTATATGGCGCATAAAAATAATCGCAGCTTGTGCGTTAAGTTATTAACCCGAATCACTTACATAATGTAATTTCTCAAACATACCGCCTATTATGTGATGATAAGATCTAGTTGCTAACAGTTTTTGTTTCAACGTTAGTAAGTACTGCCTACGGTTACTGATTATTATTATCTCGATTATTACTATTATTTTGACTGCCTCAGGTGGGCATAGGGCCGCTTGCGGCGCAAAAAGTGCAGGTCGATTCCCGCTGAGTGGTTAAGTGTTTGTATGTTCTGCAATCACTTTTACCACACAAATACACAGGTTAATATGTCTAATAAAAAATATCTATATGTATATTATATTAAACTAGCTGTGCCCCGCGGTGTTACCCGCGTTATAATGGATTTTCCCGCGGAATGACGTTTTCCCGCGGTAAAAAGTAGCCTATGTTATTTCTCAGGCTCTAGAGATTCTGTGTACCAAATTTCATTTAAATCGGTTCAGTAGTTTTCGCGTGAAAGCGTAACAAACAAACTTACATTCGCATTTATAATATTAGTATGAAAGTATGATTAGGATATATCAAATGTCTATGTATGTACCCTTAACACAGAGCTTAGCTTAGAGTTTACCACGCGGCTAGATGTTGTTGTGTGGATTGTCCGGAAATATTTTATTTATCTTAAATTAAATAAATATCGCGAGACCTTAGTAAAACATGCGCGACTGATAAGAGTCATTGTAGCGAAACGAGGTTGCGAACATAAATAAACATATCGGTCAATGTCCTGCATTGTATTTGTTACAATCGATTAGGCTTTTTCAAAGTTTCGTACAATAATGCAGAGAAAAATGTTTTCTTTTAGGAAAAATAGTGCAGGAACTCTTATAGTTTTTTAAGTTTCTAATAATATGTCGTAAATAAACTCATTATCTGCGTCTTTGGTTGGCCGAAACCGAGGAGATAGATCAAACTGAAACGGCTTGTTCGATTCTCATGAAATTTTGCGAGCATATTGAGTATAGGTCTGAGAATCGGCCAACATCTATTTTTCATTTTGCAAAACAACGTTTGCTGGGGTCAGCTAGTAATACATAGATATATTTTTATTATTCATGTTAAACACCCAGACCCAGGAGAAAGTGCTTGCAGAACATACAAACACTTGACCCATCAGCGGGAATCGAACCTGTTAACTCTTGCACCGCGGATCTCCACACACCGCGCCACTGAGGCACTCATTCTGTTGTGGGTATATTTAGTATAAGCATTACACCCGCGCGAAGCCGGGTGGGTCGCTAGTAAGTGTATAAACTGTTGAAATACACTGAACCCATGGTGTTTGAGTCCATCTGATTCTTCAAATTGATTTATCAATACATAAATTTCATTCAATTAATAAAAACCCGATTCCAGAACTTGTGTTCTGTGTGTTCCTTAAAAGTTAAAATTCATAATATTTGTACTATGCATGTGTTGCGCTTCCTTTGAGACCCCTCTCGAGTGTATTTGCAGATTTTTGTTTTCCTACCCCACTTTAACCATCATAACTTCTAAACAGGTCAACAAGCCACCAATCGGTGGTGGTTATATTCTGCTAGTAATGTCTTACGAGTAAAATGAAGTCACCTGCAAATTATAGTTTGGACGTACAAAATTCAAGGTCAAAGAGCCTTACGTCATGGTTAATAAATAATAGACTAGATGTTAACAAAAATATTGTATCACTATTTATTACAACACCACCTTGACAGTTTACGGGCACTGTTTTTAGCTTTATTGTACTTATATTTAATTTTTCAGCTTTATAATGTTCATCATTCATTACCCTATTAATGTTCCCACAGGGACTTATCTAATTGGCCAGAGAGATTAAGCCTAAATTCACCACGCTGGCCAACTGCGGGTTGGTGAATGTCACATGTCCTTCAAACTCTTTAAAGTTCTCAGAACATGCCGGTTTTCTCACGATGCTTGCCTACACTGTTAAAGCACGTGTTTTAAAGCGCACATACATTTTTGAAGAAGAAAAATCCAGAGGTGCGGGGCGGGATTTGAACCCACGACCCTCGGAATGAAAGTCGAGTGTGCCCCCACTTAACCAACACGGCAATTTTTATAATATTAATATACTTTAAATAGATTAATAAATTACTCAATTTACCGGAATAAAGGTTAAGGAAATATAACTTGTAGTAAAATCTATTGACGTTAACATGAAAATATTACATAGTTGTTTGATGACAAGTAATTAAACTGTGTCTGACATTCTGTTATTTTATGAATAATAATAATTACCGTTATCTAACGCTTAATTTGGTGGTAAGTGATTGTTAATATGATATAATATGAAGTTGATATACTTACTCAAAAACATACAAAACAACACAGATACCTATTATAGTGATGTGATGATTTTTTTATATATTATTGTATGTCACAATAAATTTAATATATTTTTTACTGATTATGACCTATTCGTGGGAACCTTTAATTGGCTTACCATTAACCATGGTGTTAAGTGTGTGTTTTTTTTTAATTTAGCTGTTGTTTCTCCTAATAAATAAAATAAAACAATATGAAGTTAAACTTCGTCGCTAAATAACTAACATTCGTTATTTCTGTACTAGTAAAAAATTTTCACAACCTCCTATCCGATTAAATTTACAATACTTTATTTATACAATGATATATATATATTATATTATCTATAAATGTAAATATTTTTTATATATTTATAAATGTAAATTTGTATTTTTTCATACAATAAAATTAATTTTTATATACACGTACGAATCAGGCGAGGCTGTAGAGACATTAACTTTACAACCATTACAAATAAAATATAAACAAGAATTTATTTTGACAAATAATTAACGAAGCCACACCAATTTTAGTTTTCCACCACACTTGCTCAGTGTGGAAGATGACAGGTTATTTTATATTATAACACAAAAAATATTTACTGATCACGCAAGTAGTCCATCCACGTCAGTAAAAATAATATTATTGAAAATAATCCATCGTCAGCGTCGCTGCCACGAGAAGCACAAGTAACAAATCTTTAGATTTAGACCGACGACCCGTGTGGGTTTTTTAATAAGATTATTCTGTACCGCTGTTGAATGCGACAACATAAAATCACTATACAAATAAATACATAATAACAAAAAAATATTTAAAATTTAAAATGAACATGGTAATATTTCCTTAAGGTTTTGGTTACTCGTATTTTATTGTCTGGTGTTAAATACACATTGGGAAGAACAAAGTAAAAGTTGAGACGGATAAAATATATAATAATGACTTTGTCATCCTGTGATTTGCAAGCCTAGTTCATAGGGCTAAGGGCATAATATTGATATAACCTATATACCCGGTATTACCTTAATGTTATATGGCGAAGTAATATTTTTGTGGTGAACAATAGTTTTTTATATATCTAAATATTGTTATATATACAAATAAATGATTTAATTATAATTTCCCCCTCGTCTAGGCATACCGTTGTTTAGCTAGTCATGTCCTTGACCGGTACATAATCTACTCACGGTACCGTGCGATCCAGTATATAAAATTTCGGCGAGACACCAACACAGTCGGCGTCAGACATTCCGCTTTAGCGGTTGTTTCGTTCCTCTTCTTTTAATTAAATGTTCTCGATAATAGTGCTGCAAACATTTTTTTGGATTTTTGTGTCTGAAGTTTTGTGATTTGTAAGTTTTTTTCCTAGTTCTTAGCTTTGGTTTGCCGTTACTTTTACGGCTTTTAATTTTGGTAGTTTGGTTTTGTGTAAGGTTGTATTATAAACATTCAAAAATTGTTGTGACTTAAATTAAATATTACGTGTGATAAGCAATGATTAAATTAGATCGGATGATAAAGGTAAAATACTGCTGGTATTTTTATTTATGTTGTGAAACTGCGGTAAGGTGATTATTATTTTATCAACCTTACGATGATGAACCTAATGATGAACCCTCTGTCATGATAGGCATTATTGTGAAATTTTTGTAGCGTTTGTTTATTTATTTCGTTCGAAGGATTTGATACCAATGAAATCCAAGTATCTTCAAAAAATCTGGGTAAACAAACATGGTCACGTCTTAGATACGTATAATGTAAGAGACGTCCCCATAGTCATAATCGTATTGGCCCTTTTGATATCGTTGATAACCTGAGCACTCGTAAGTAACATTATAATGAAATGTGCATATGTGGGAAAGTAGGTACGTTGTTCCCGCGGGAAAATCGTGACGTGAACAACTAGTACCAAAATAAAGCTTTTCGAGTAGTAGGTTTGACAAAATGTTCAAATAATGTAGTAATTTTCTTATAGATATCAAATATTTCGATTAAAATTAAGAATTCGTGATATTTTCAGCAAATAAACTATGTAAAATAATTGATTTGACAAATGGTAGAATACCAAAGAAAATAGCAGAGGTTCGAAACTTTTCGTTGGTTTTCATTATTTTAAAATACTTGTAGGTACCTCGACCCAATTTACTATTTAGGCCCAATGTCTTGTTTGAAATGATGATGATGAATTTGGTTTGGAATTTCGGTTTTTGTGACATAATTAATGTCAGAGAATACTCGAGAAAATTGTCCGAGTTGCCGCTTACAATTTAAATTATTTATTTAATGTAATTTCCTTTTCATTGTTTCGACAATGTCAGTAAAAAGACGTAGTAAATAGGGTTATTTATAATATTTATTCATTAATATTAATTAGTTTCAGCAGCGCAGAAAGATTAAAAGATATTCTTAATATAGATTATGAAACAATGTATAAAAATGTTTTTATGAGAGCTCAAATAACATTTATTGAGAGAAAAGCAAGTGTTTCATTATGTTATCTAAGAATGTGTTTGTATGCTAATTCGACTTCAGGCTCTACTACTACAATACCAATATGAATAAAATATAGTTAATTATTATTTATGTTATCCCCTGGTACCTGAAATCGATTTTGCTGTTCTAATGTTTTATTTTACCTGTTAGTAAATTAAAGGAATTGAAGCCAGTCCAAGTAGTCTAATAATGACTTTGCAGCTGACTATGCTACTATATTTTCTGATTCGATTTTGTTTCGTGGCAAATCAACAATAACCCAATCAGAGAAACATTTAGGGCATCTTTCACCATTTCCGAGGTTGTCAAGAGTTGTAAAGTATTCAATGGTTAAAATATAGTGTAAGCTCGGTCAGTCAGTCATTGCCAGTTGTCAGAAATAGGCCCTTACTGTGTTTAAAGAAACAAGGGAATCAAGTCAAGTAGCACTCGTTGTTCGTGTTAAATAGATAAAATCACAGCTGATATCGGCCATGTGACACTGACTGAAATGCATTTTTGTCGTTGAGCCTAATTATCAGTAAGGTGTAGTTGTAACATGATATTTTATTTAGTCGTTCAAGGCAAATTAACATTAAGACGACTTTCAACTATTAATTGCTATTCCTTTGGTAATAAAAAGTTAAGTATACATATGGACACGTTTTATCTTTAAATGGTATAAATTGATGTCTTTTTGATTGATTGATGCTTGATCTTCTAAACTACTCATCGGATTAATGCAGTTTTCAGCGATTAAGAGAGTGATTATAGGAGAAAGGTTCAGGGAAATAGATGTGCTCTGGGGGGCATAGTTGGCTCATATGGTATGCCTAATTTAAGTAAATTAAAAATTAAGGGACGCTACAAAAATCGTTTCCTTGAATTAAAGTTCGTTTGACTCTTAATGTGTAGGCCGCCTTATAAGCCCCGCAAGTTGACGTTGCGTTGATGCGATGGAACCTTGTCATAATAACAGCTGCGTTACGTCATCCGTCGCAAAAAAAGTACAGATAGAAAATAACCTAATAAAAAGTAAATAAGCTAGGGTTATGGGATATTTGTATTTAAACTAAACCAGGTTGACTCATGCTCTCGTCGTAATTTCGTCACAGTATTTTTTGCAACGCTTGTGGCACAAGCCACAAGTTCCGTGACTTTGGTACAATTTTGCAAAATATTCAAAATGTGTATTACTAGTTGCTTCGACATAAAAATGTCCAAAGTAGTGTTCGAAGCACTTTTTAAGGCACAGTTTATATTTTAGACTGGCGGCCTGCCCCGGCGTCGGCGTCGCACGGGTAAAAAAGTTCCCGGCAATTATTTCTTATTTGCTCACCGTTTAGACCTACCCTGGACTACGACAAACATTTTAAAACCAAAATCAGCTCAATCGGCCCAGCCGTTCTCGAGTTTTAATCAGACTAACGAACAACAATTCATTTTTATTTATATAGATATCTAACGAGCACGACTGTTAATTAATTTAATAGGTAACAAAACTCAAAAATAACAATCAAACAGGATAACAAAAACAAATAGCTATACAAGTAGGTACTCGATGCGCGTAAGCACGTAAGCGCGGGCTGATCTTGCGAACGGTACCTACTGACGGTGCGACGTCAACTACGTCACCAAGATGGCCGCCAATCGCAATATCAACTTGCTGGGCTTTTAAAAGAAACTTTAATTCCAGTTCACAAAGATGTTGGGAGTCATATTAGTGGGAATATTGGCGATCGTGACCGGCGCCGTGTACCTATTCCTCATCAAACCACCCGCATTACCTAAGCTAGACCTACAGAGATGGTGGGGCGCTGGCCCTAAGCGAGAGAAGGACCAGGCTATTGTCCCTTTCAAGATTGAATTTACCGATGCCGTAAGTATAAGACAACTCTCAAGTTAGGGTCTAACTCTCGTATATTTTGAGGTTTTTTTTAAAGGCTAGATAAGCCTTCATTTGACCACAATCTCACCTGATGTAAAGTGACGATGTGATCTAAGATGAGGCACGAAGACCTACTATATTCAGAACTATATTCAGCATTTTGAGGATGCCTATGCCTAGCAGTGGACGGCCCATGGTCGAAATATTATGATAATGTGGATAATGATGATATAAGTATAAAACTGTATGAATAATTCATAAACTGCATATTCGACCTTCAATTATTGAAGGTCGAATATGCAGTTCTTCAAGTTTATGAAAAATGTGTTTAAATTTGGATTTATATGTAAAAACAAGAATGTAATTAAGATTTTCATAATTAATTTTATTAAATTATTTAACCTTCATTGTAATTAATTTAATTACTTTACATTTCCTTAATTACAGGCAATAATGGATCTAAAAGAACGATTGAAAAACAGAAGACCTTTTACAAAACCTTTAGAAGGCATACAATCCCAATACGGAATGAACACAGATTATTTAGAAACCGTTTTAGAATACTGGTCGAATAAGTATGACGTTAAGAAACGAACAGAATTATTAAACCGTTATTCTCACTACAAGACCAATATACAGGGATTGGATATACATTTCATAAGAGCAAAGCCGCAAGTCAGTGAGGATACGAAAGTACTCCCTCTGCTGTTGCTACATGGCTGGCCAAGTTCCTCGAAGGAATTCGATAAGGTGATACCACTCCTTAATTCAAAGAGAGATGGATATGATTTTGTATTTGAAGTTGTGGCTGCTGACCTACCGGGCTATGGATTCTCAGAGGTAACTCAAACTAAATACTCATTTAATTGTGGCTGTCTCGTCGTTTACAAGGGCCACTTCGGCTAATCTTTGCGAATTTTAATGGACGTAGATACTAGCTAATCTAGAAAACTAGGCATTTTTTAAAAAGCCGTGTTGGCTAAGTGGGAGGACACTCGACTTTCATTCCGATGGTCGTGGGTTCAAACCCCGCCAGGCACCTCTGGATTTTTCTTCTTGAGAAATTTATATGCGCTTTAAACACGTGCTTTAACGGTGAAGACAAACATCGTGAGGAAACCGGCATGTTCTGATAACTTTAAAAAAGAGTTTAAAGGGCATATGACATTCACCAACCCGCACTTGGCCAACGTGGTGAATTAAGGCCTAATCTCTCTCGTCAAGAGAGAAGTCCCTGTGTCCCAGCAGTGGGAACGTTAATAGGGAAATGATGATGAAGCTAAGCAGATAGCTAGCTATTCGATATTGTTATTTTTAACCCCCGACCAAAAAGAGGGGTGTTATATGTTTGACGTGTCTGTCTGTCTGGGACATCATAGCTCCCGAACGGATGGAGCGATTTTAATTTAATTTGATTTAAGTTAGGTGAGTCTAGGTTTAGTGTTCTTAGACATGTTTCATGAAAATCGGTTGTGCCGTTTAAAAGTTATGGGGGTTAGAGTGGGGAAGGAAAACCGAAAATCTGCAAATATACTCGAGCGGGGTATCACACATTACAAAATATTATGGTGTTTTACTTTTAAGGAAATTAAGGCATTAGAATCGGGGGTTTTTCTAAAATTGTATATTTAGATTTATAGCAGAAATTTGAAAAGTGAATTTCACTGAGTCAAATTACTTAGTATTTCTATTAATATTATTGTAGGGGGCAACAAAACCAGGAATGAACCCAGTTCAGATCGGTATCATCATGCGAAACCTGATGATGAGATTAGGCTATGACAAATTCTATATCCAAGCAGGAGATTGGGGATCAAAGTGTGCTTGCAGCATGGCTACCATTTTCCCTGATCAGGTACTTGGGTAAGTTTTAATTTTTCCAACATTAGTACTTCGTTACACCCTTGATAACTATTAATTTATGCAGAAAGGAACCGATTTAAATCAACAATAATATATAAAATATGTGTGATCAATCATGAATATGAGAACTTAACAACATTGGGTTATTATGATTTAACCCCGTAAGCCCCAGGCGCGGAAAAGTTACAAAAAAAGTGGAAAACTAGACTTCCAGCTAAATTAATATCATCATCAGTCCGTTTGCACCAACCACTTAGCCTCCTCCATAGTTCGCCAATAGGTTTATATTAATTCTTACTAGTATTCGTACTTATATTCCAGTTTTCACACAAATTTGCCGATGACCTCAAAAAGAATTAGCAACATTAAGCTTTTACTCGGTTCATTGTGGCCGTCATTCATGGAGCCAGTTTACTGGAAAAAAATGTATCCACTTAGCAGATGGTTTAAATACGTAATCAGAGAAAGCGGATACTTCCATTTACAAGCTACAAAACCGGATACAATTGGTAAGTTCATAAAGCGAAAAACATTTACGGAGATCTCTGCAGTCGGTATTTTCAAGACTATTTATTAACTCGACACAAATAACTTGCAATTGTTAGTCATGGTAATATGACTCGTAAAATTTTATATTGATGAGCCAATTAAAAGTCAACGAATAGAAAATTATATTGATTTGCGGCGCCAGCGGACGGTTTGTATCGGTTAGTAATTTGTGGGGTACTCATAGCCTGCCTGTATTTAGTAGGTAATACCATAGACTAATGAACTACTTCATTAGTCTATGGTAATACGTACTAGTTTTATTTGAAAACTAAAATGATTTTGTTGTTTGCGAAGTTTCACTTATCAGAGAAAGATTAGCTTTCCTGCCTTTTTTGTTAGGTGAACCTTAAAGCCGTGTTGGCTAAGTGGGAGGACACTCGACTTTCATTCCGAAGGTCGTGCGGGTTCAAACCCTGGACTTTTCTTCTTGAGAAATTTATGTGCGCTTTAAACACGTGCTTTAACGGTGATGGCAAACATCGTGATGAAACCGGCATGTTCTGAGAACTTTAAAAGAGTTTTGAAGGACATGTGACATTCACCAACCCGCACTTGGCCAGCGTGGTGAATAAAGGCCTAATCTCTCTCGTCAAGACAGAAGTCCCTGTGTCCCAGCTGTGGGAACGTTAATAGGGTGATGATGATGAACCTAAAAAAAAAATATGAGCAATTTTTTTACTGATTTACTTTCTTTCACATTGCGTTTATGGAAGGTTTTATTGAGTGTTTACCCGTGGACCCGGTAATGGGTCGACTCACTGGGAGCACGGGTAAACACTCGTTTTTTTATTATTTACTTTGCATTTTGATTTCCTTTTGAATCGTAAAATATTGTTAATGTTATTTGAACTTGATTTTGCTTGTAAATTCTAGGTGTTGCTTTAACGGACTCCCCATCTGGCTTAGCAGCGTATTTGATGGAGAAAATAGCAATTTGCAGTCACAGAGATCAACTCGACACACCGCACGGAGGGTTAGAGAACCTGGAGTTGGATGATGTGCTAGACACAGTCACGATTATGTGGATGAACAGTTGTGCTGTGACGTCAATGAGATTGTACGCTGACGGCTTTGGCTCAAAGGAAGTGAACACTGTGCAGGAGTATGTATTTGTTTTCTTTTTTTACAACCATCTTTGTCTTGAGAATAAAGATATACAGGGTTTCCCAGAAATGGTGGATAATCCTGCACGTGCGTGTGCGGGGGGGGGAGGTGGGGCCCCAAATCCCAAAAAAAAAAATCTATTCCCAACAGTCCGCGGTCTACGAATTTTTTTGTAAAATTTAGAAATTTCCCAGTTTTCCTCACATTTGTGGGCATCACGTCCGCTACATGAGGCCTAGTTCGGATTTTTTTCTTTTAACGTATTCCCTAATAATGGTATTCCTAAATTACCTTTAAAAAAACGCAACTACTTAGGATAGTAGTTAACTAGTAGTCCCTAAACATAATTTTTATTTCTGAAATTTATTTTACTGCTAAGTTTGAGCACCTGTGGTATAAAAAAAATGTATTGGAGTTTTATAGCCAACCACATAAAAAAATTACCAACATCATAAGGATTCTAAAACAGTAGCATAAGTATCTACTTTAATGGTAAAATTACTGAGCTATAGCTACTAATGTGTAAAAGTAGGCGTTTCATTACAAAATTGCAAAATTATTTGCAGATATTTTTTTTTAGTTTTTATCAGTTAAGTAGAGCTGTCGACCCTAAAATTAGACTTTACTACCTGCTCGGCACATTCAGTTGAATTCTAAGCTGTGTGAGCGAGACAAACTGTGCTTGGGAAAATTGCGAGTGAAAGGGTCAACAAATCTCCTTTGTATGGTAGAATTCGTGTTTGGTTATTGTTTTGTCTCCGTAGTTAAAACTATTTTAATTTTAGTGCGTATTTCGACGTTCTCGACATCGCATGTGCTCTTGTTTTTCTGATTCTCGGTGACAAAATTCTACATTTGGCATTCTACTGGACTCGATTTGTGCATTTTGATTGGATTTTGTTTGTTTGGTGATAACTGCGACGACTCGGCATTCTATTGGACATTTGTTTTGTATATCAACAGGACTGTGTGATGTCACGTGAAATTTATACACCCCAAGAGTATTCCAATATGCATTACATTTACGGAGAATGTAGTGGCAACGCAAGTGCTGCCGCAACACTTTATCGGGAGAGATACCCGAACGCGCGTCACCCCGACTATCGCGTATTTACAAGAGTGCACCAAGCTTACTCAGAGGGCAGAATACCTGGTACTGGCGTTGGTGGCCCTAGGAGCAGAGGACGACCCCACAATCCTGTAACTGAAGAAATCGTCCTTGACATGGTGGATGAAGATCCCAGTATTTCGATGCCAGATATCGAACGCCGTACGGGAATATCAAAATCTACAGCACATCGTATTGTGAAAAAATTTAAACTGCATCCTTATCACGTGACACGTGTACAAACATTGCTACCACGAGACTACCAAGCACGGATTGTTTTCTGCAGTGAAATGTTAACAAGAATTCAAGAAGATCAAGATTTTTTCAGAAAAATTTTATGGAGCGATGAGACTACATGTAAAAGGGATGGGTATCTTAACCTTCATAACTTGCACAGTTGGCAATTGACAAATCCACATTTGATGAGAGAAGATAAATCCCAGTATCAATTTAAAATAAATTACTGGACGGGCATATTAAATGGAAAAATTATAGGCCCTTATGAATTGCCGGGCAACCTAAATGGCAACAATTATTTAGAATTTCTTCGAAACCAGTTGCAAATATTATTAGAAGATGAGCCACTAGCCATCCGGCAAGGAATGTGGCTCCAGAACGACGGTTGTCCGGCACATTATGCAGTGCAAGTAAGGAATTATCTAAATTATGCCTATCCCAACAGATGGATCGGCCGATTGGGGCCAATATTGTGGCCACCACGGTCCCCAGACCTAAATCCTCTGGATTTTTTTTATTGGGGCTGTTTGAAGGAGCAGGTTTACAAAAAACCCATAAACTCATTAGAAGAACTTCGACTTCGCGTCGCCGAAGCAGCCAGAATTATATCATCAAAAAATTATAATAACAAATTACAAAGATCTTTTATAAAAAGGTGTAGAGCTTGCATAAGGGCAACAGGAGCCCAATTTGAACATTTACTATGATTATTTTTATAATAAATACTTTTTTGGTAATTACTTGTTTTATTTTTTTCTTTTGCAATTTTGTAATGAAACGCCTACTTTTACACATTAGTAGCTATAGCTCAGTAATTTTACCATTAAAGTAGATACTTATGCTACTTTTTTAGAATCCTTATGATGTTGGTAATTTTTTTATGTGGTTGGCTATAAAACTCCAATACATTTTTTTTATACCACAGGTGCTCAAACTTAGCAGTAAAATAAATTTCAGAAATAAAAATTATGTTTAGGGACTACTAGTTAACTACTATCCTAAGTAGTTGCGTTTTTTTAAAGGTAATTTAGGAATACCATTATTAGGGAATACGTTAAAAGAAAAAAATCCGAACTAGGCCTCATGTAGCGGACGTGATGCCCACAAATGTGAGGAAAACTGGGAAATTTCTAAATTTTACAAAAAAATTCGTAGACCGCGGACTGTTGGGAATAGATTTTTTTTTTTGGGATTTGGGGCCCCACCTCCCCCCCCCGCACACGCACGTGCAGGATTATCCACCATTTCTGGGAAACCCTGTATACTGGTAACTTGTATTAATTTGGCTATGCAGATAATGTATAAAGAGTTCTAGAATAATATCAGAGGAGATTATAAAAACTGTCATAGATATTATTAATAACCATTTCTGGAAACTTTAACGTACAAGTTCGATATAATATAACTGCAATTTGTTTGCGCCAGAGGGCAGAATTATTTGTTGAGAGTTCTAAGTTGGCAGTTTATCTATGACGAGTTCTTCAAGGCTTGATGATAAGAGATTTCTAGACCATAGAGGTCACAAATACCATAAACCTAAAAAAAGTGTGTGCTAGTAGCGCCATCTGCGCTGATGACTAGGTACGGTACATGACCAAATGTCTAAATTTAACATAAACCTATATTTTATTACAAATAATAAAGTTTCCAGGCCGGATCTCCAAAATACTGGGAAATTATGAGAGGACTTTGTCTAGCAGTGGATGTTTTTCAGTTAAAATGGTGCTAAACGGATGGAAAATATTTATAACAGTTTGGACTAACTTGCAAATCTTGCAATGCATTTAATAGAAAGTTACCTACACATTTTATTTATTTTACAGAATACCAACATATGTGCCTTTCGCCGCAATTAAGTTCGAACACGAGATACTCTTCCAATCAGATGGGATACTGAAAGATAAATACCCAAACCTCGTTCATTCCACTGTCCTTGACTACGGCGGACACTTTGCAGCATTGCACACACCACAAGAACTAGTTCAAGACGTTTTTGCTGCTGTCTCCGAGTTTATCAAGTTTCACAAAAACAATGCTTAAAATATACCATATTAGGTATAATCAGAAAATTTGTAAATGGCATGCGATGTTTCTTGTTAAGAGTATGCATGTGGTTGTTATAATTAAATGTTATCATATCATATGAAAATCAGCTATAGACGTTATTTACGAAATTCCTCGTTTAAATGATTTTTTATCCTCACTTCTAAATTCAGGTTCCTTTTCATTGGATACCCAAGCCGGCTTTGTTTTTCTCCTACATTACTAAAACCACAAGACACGCACATTAAGGCTATTTTCACATTGGGCCGCACTACACAGAGAAGCGCTTGAATGCGTGTTTTAACGTTGCTTGTAAGAATGTCCGTTTGTATAGAAAACACGCAACATGCACGTTTAGGTTTGATTTTACAAAAGCTAACAATGTCAAACAACAAGCTGAAATTAAGAAAAAATATAACCCGACTGCGGCTTAACTGAGAATGGTAGTGGTGGCACTTTAAATCGATTAAATATCCTAAAAGGTCCATCGGATAGAAACATTTAAAAAGATAAAAATAATTTTCAAATACCTATGCAAAGATATACCACAGAACATAGTTTATTGACCTTTAAATTTTTTTCAACGTGATGGCCCATGGCGTCCAGTATTCGTCATATTGAATTTTCACTGACGTCATGACTTTAGTGACACTGACAAGACATGATGTCAAGGAGGAATCGATCGCATATGAATCATAAAAATCGGCCCAGGCGTTTGGTCTGTATATCGTGTCAGGATGGCGTGTCTCATGTCTGAATAGTCACAGGTTATGCACCAAATAACTGTACCAAAACTGTACTAAACTGTACCTATATGAAAAAAACTGTACCTCAAGCAATTAGATATAAAATAAATTGTGATATGGACACGCCATTCTGACGTCAGGTTGGCGCGCATAATCGTGTATCTCCCCAACGTGTGGGAACTATGCTCTGGAACATATATCAATACCCTGTACCTAATAAAACTGCCAACAAAAAAATTGTATTCACACGCGATGTGAATTTAATGTTATATTCTAATAATATTATATGTAATTATTACGAGACAACATCGGTATCGTATAAAGAAACATAATAAATAAATAAATAAATAAATAAATAAACATACATACATAGACTGATTAACACACTCCTTTTCGGTTATAAAAAGACTTGTCCAGGAGCTAGTTTCCAGCTAGAGGACTCTAGGGGCTAGAGGAGGAGGAGGATACTCGCCCACGATGAATATATTATTTTTAATTATATTAAGGTATGTTGAAATGTCCAAGCAAGCCTTTTAACCTGCATCTAAATGAACACTTTGACTTTGTCTAGAATAAATTAAGAAATAACTTACCCTCTTTTCCTTGATAAAGACTTCCAATTCCTTTGGCGCGAAGAAACCTGGCACTAGGAAGTCTTTTTTTGGGGCGAAATGTTCCACCTTCATCCTTCCTCCTATGTTGAGTCGTTCACCAGCGTAATACAAGTTCCTGAAAACAATTATAATTAAATGTTCGTTGTCTTAAATCAATCAATGTTATGTATGTTAACTTCATATGACTTAGCCAAAGGATACCTAGGTCTTCATATAAATATTGAATAAAAATAAATATAATTTAAGGTCACTCGCGAAAAGATTTGATTTACAGATTAACACTAAGATTTTTTGACACGGCTTCAAATTATATAAAATACACGAAAAAAAAATTAATTTATTTTCATGTGCTCACCTTTCGAGCCCCTACCATTTTATATATCAAATAAACAACTCTTAGAACAGTATGCTTACCTGTTACTGATAAGTCTTCCTTTGATATTCGTGAGCTGTCCTTCATCCCTATTAGTAAACTTATGGAACAGATAAATAGTAGCCGCGAACTTAAGGAACGAATCTCCAAGAGTCTCCGCCCGTTCCAAACAGAACACGTCGTGTGACTTGATGGTGGTTAGAGCTGATACAACATCGCGAAGCTCCGGACCTCTTCCATTTGGCGTCTTCTGTAGTATGCCTATTTTTTCCACGTAGCTGAAAAATTTTACAGATTAAGTGACTTTGAAATAAATGTAGTGGAAGATGCAAGCAAAATACGTTTTGTGCTGACCCTGCATAACGTGGGACAAAGACCAGAAGATGATAATATGTGGCTAAGAATAATATATTAATAATAATTATTATTCTTCTCCACTCGCTCCAGCCATTAAGAAAACTGGGGATTGATAACTTTTTTAATGATAATTTTGTTATGGGCGGATGAACCGATTTGTCACGTAATACACGTAACAGCGCCAGTCTGTCTGTCCTTTCTCTCTCTCTCTCTCTGCAAAGTATTTGAAGTTATCACTTCTGTTGTGCGTCTCGCGACTCGCACGTTTTTTATAATTATTGTAAAATGAAATTACACAAGTCATAAAGGGTGAAAATTTAATCTTAAAGTTTTATGCTTATTTTTGACCACAATCTCACATGATGGAAAGTGTTATCTGGACAACGATATACCTCTTACAGAGTCTCCACATGGTCAGTTTAAGGTAATGTTTAAGGTAACAGGTACAGATATCTAAAACATTTAAAATACATAAATCTAAATTTAAAATTTAAGAAAAACCCCCGATTCCAATGCCTTCATTTCTTTAAATGTAAAACAACATAATATTATGTAATGTGGACGCGATGCGCTTTCATTTGATACCCCACACTAGTATATTTGCAGATTTTCAGATTTCCTTCCCCACTCTCATCCCCATAACTTTTAAACGGCTCAACCGATTTTCATGAAACATTTTTTCCACGTAGCTGAAAAATTTTACAGATTAAGTGACTTTGAAATAAATGTAGTGGAAGATGCAAGCAAAATACGTTTTGTGCTGACCCTGCATAACGTGGGACAAAGACCAGAAGATGATAATATGTGGCTAAGAATAATATATTAATAATAATTATTATTCTTCTCCACTCGCTCCAGCCATTAAGAAAACTGGGGATTGATAACTTTTTTAATGATAATTTTGTTATGGGCGGATGAACCGATTTGTCACGTAATACACGTAACAGCGCCAGTCTGTCTGTCCTTTCTCTCTCTCTCTCTCTGCAAAGTATTTGAAGTTATCACTTCTGTTGTGCGTCTCGCGACTCGCACGTTTTTTATAATTATTGTAAAATGAAATTACACAAGTCATAAAGGGTGAAAATTTAATCTTAAAGTTTTATGCTTATTTTTGACCACAATCTCACATGATGGAAAGTGTTATCTGGACAACGATATACCTCTTACAGAGTCTCCACATGGTCAGTTTAAGGTAATGTTTAAGGTAACAGGTACAGATATCTAAAACATTTAAAATACATAAATCTAAATTTAAAATTTAAGAAAAACCCCCGATTCCAATGCCTTCATTTCTTTAAATGTAAAACAACATAATATTATGTAATGTGGACGCGATGCGCTTTCATTTGATACCCCACACTAGTATATTTGCAGATTTTCAGATTTCCTTCCCCACTCTCATCCCCATAACTTTTAAACGGCTCAACCGATTTTCATGAAACATGTCTAAGAACACTCACGCCAAACTCACCTTTCATACAAAAAAAATTGAAATCGCTCCATCCGTTCGGGAGCTATGATGACACAGACAGACAGACAGACACGTCAAACTTATAACACCCCTCTTTTTTGGTAGGGGGTTAAAAACAATACTCTTTATTAAAACACCAATATTATATTACAACAGAACAATGCTTAAGAACTAAAATACATGTAGATAATAGTGTAACAATGGGCGGCCTTATTACTAAAAGTTATCATTATCACTTCCAGACAACCTTTAGAATCTAAAGGTTAGATGGACTAGAGAAAAACAAAAATGGCGAATGTTTCAAAATTGGTAAACTAATAAAAAGATATGCGTTGAATAATAAACAATCATATAATTGATTGAATGTCTTTAGTTTACTCGTCAAATGATAGATAGATAGATAATATCTTTATTGCACACCAATGCTTACAGACTAACTTAAAAATAACAATCAATAGCCACATACGTTGTACAATCGGCGGCCTTATCGCTTAAAGCGATCTCTTCTAGGCAACCTTTGGATGGATAGGATATGTTAGGAACACGAAAGACGGATGGATGGATGATAATATGGAGTATTCATTGTACTGAGGGCTCAAACTGCACTTTATACGCAAAACCGCGGAACCTCTTAGCTCATGGAGCCAATCCGTTTAGATTTTACTTTAAAAATTAGGACCAAATTAATTTATCATTAAAATACACGACAAAAAGAAACATAACCTCTTAAAATCTCTTGTGACTTGTACAAAGTAGGCACTTTAATTTGCTTCAACACAACATGGACCATCAATTTGTTTATGGCACTTTAATTTGCTTCAACACAACATGGACCATCAATTTGTTTATATCTACCACTTTCCCTTATTAACATCCTACTTTCGTATTTTAGCCGTCGGTCTCGGTTCTTATGTTAGATCAAATCCACAAAAAGTCTAATCTTGAAATTGACCGACAGAAGTTCTATGTTTCGTTCAGTAATCATATTCAGTAATTTAAAGTGTATATATTTTCGTCTTTCCTTGATGATTAGGTTTATGCAGCATTTGTTTTATTTTCTGTTGGCTAATCTATGCAACCAGGAGTAAAATTTTCGTACCTCTCGATTTAATTTTTTTTTTGCGATGTGAAATATATTTGGTCTCCCGCATTATATCTATACTAATATAATAAAGCTGAAGAGTTTGTTTGTTTGTTTGATTGTTTGTTTGTTTGTTTGTTTGTTTGTTTGTTTGAACGCGCTAATCTCAGAAACTACTGGTTCGAATTGAATAATTATTTTTGTGTTGGATAGTCGAGTTATCGAGGAAGGCTATAGGCTATATAACATCACGCTACGACCAATAGGAGCAAAGATATAGTGGTAAATGTGTAAAAAACGGGAGAAATTGTTCATCTTTGAAGCCTTCCGTTGCGTGCGCCGTGAAAACGGTTCAAGATACACAAAAAATATGTATTAAAGAATAATAGCTCTTTAAATAATCTAAAAAACAGTCCGCGTTAGTATATGTCTATCTTTTAAGATTAACTCACAAAAACCGTTTTTATGGTACCTAATTTGGTCGAAATAATTTGTTTAAGTTGTATCAACATAATAAAATTAATCTTTATTCAAATAAATATGTTGTTGGTTAAGAGTACTTCATCCATTATAACCGCGGGTAGCACCGCAGGGCACAGCTAGTCATAAGATAAAATTTTTACTGCAGCCATTTAATTTCATAATCTTTATGGTTATTTTGGGTTCTAAAAGAAGAGAAACGAACGTTATTTCTCTTCTTTTTGGTTTCAGGTTTTATACAACGTTTGTGTTATTTTCTTTGCTTGTTTATCATAGGAAAATTCCCTGAAATAAGCCGAAATACCTCAACAGTCATAAACATCACATGCGGCTGTCTGTCATGGCAATCAATCAGTTACCCAAGTAATCCTGGAAAGCGATGGTATAACTCCTGATCCTTTCTTCTTATCAGTGCTATACTGGTCATAAAGATTTACTTACCAACCAACCAACCGGTGATACAAGTTCATTCAATTGTTTTTATTTTCCAAAGTCTGAAGACGGAAGTACCTGTGTTTTTGATTCTGTATTTTACTGTTAGCCAAAAGTAAGTTTGCAAACCTTTTGGCACCGTTTTCGATATCATGAATCTCAGCAGTCAATGATACATCAATTTTCTTCTTTTTACATAGGTCTTCGTTTTCCGAATCTGTGGTGTCACTTTCGTTTGAACTACATTTAAGCGAACTTGCGCTGCATGGTCGCTTTCTTGAAATTTGAGAAGTTTCAGGAACTAAGGTATAATCTTCATCTTCCATCGGCTCATCGTGCGTTTTGCTATAATAATTTAACAATTAAACATGTTTGAATTGTCAACAACAAGGAAAGAACATTTAAGGAAACACACGCAAGAAAATAAACAAGAGCGACAAAAAAGTGCGAATTTCACTCAAGCACACACAATTAACATAAAAATTTCCATGTCACAATTTTAGTTACCGTGTCCTCTGACACGGCTTTACCGATTATTATGAAATTTTATATGCATATTCAGTAGGTCTGAGAATCGGCTACTATCTTCATTTTGCAATACAACGTATGCTGGAGTCAGATTAGTAGGTATAAATATAATAGTAAAGCTTTTTGAAATAACATAAGCCTATGAATGGAAATGTGGTGTTCCGTGGACATAATAGATCATAGGCTTATATTGATGTCCGTTGAACACACGACAAACACTAAAACTAAACACTCATTTACCGTTATTACTTATAACTAAGATTACTTACGTTGGCGTTTGATATGGCGGCGTAATTAACACATAATTTGTTTTGAGCATGGGTGTAATAAAACTGCAACTTACATAGGACGCTCACGATGGAAAGGTATGAAAAGTTATTTTATGTTCCATACAAACTTATGAGCCTCCATGATAAAAAGTCGAGTAACGCTGTTTGCCGTAAGTTGCTTCAGTTACACCGCTATTAAACTTATAAGGATTCGCATTTTACTTTATTAGAATTGACATTTTATATAAACCGCATCGTAGTACGAGTAAAAACTATTTATTTTATTCGTTTCAAAATTTTATTTTTAATTTAACACTACTATAGCAACAAAAACCACTACGGTTTAAACTAGTGCTATTATAAAAACTGAGACGCAAGGTCTCACTAACTCCTCCATTATTGCATACTTTATTTATTTTATTATTTATTTATTGAAGCGAAACGTACAAGAAAGTTTAGCCACCGACATTAACAAACGGCTAAGCTAATGTGGCATAAGACAGGCCTATTAACGCGTAGACTAGATGACCTCTGTGATAGAAGAGTTCTCGAATGGAGACCGCAGACTTGTGAAATAGGGTGTCCACCAACTAGATATATTAAATAAATAAATATATATTGCTGAACTGTCCACCCAATATCCTAGCTCGAAGCTGGTGTTACGTTTATTTTTGAAGGAGCTATATCTATCTATGTTTGAATCTCACCTGATGGTAAGTGTCGTAGTCGAGTAATAGAGTAGTTGACAGAAACCTTAATAACTGGAAATCATTCGCGAGCTAATAAATTATCTCATTGGCCCATTTAATCGGCGCGGCGGTGGTTTGATAGCTTTCGCTAACGCAAAACGGAACCGCTCGGAACGCTTTCGGGAACGCTTTTTAGACATTAATTATTATGCGTTTATTTATTGAAAACTATCAGAAATACATACAGCTTTGCTCTTCAATTACTATAATCTTAAAAAGATCAGACTCTGCGTAAAGAATCTGTTCTTAAAGAAGAGCTTTAGAAGTTATGTTTTTTTTCATGTTAGATAAGCCTTCATTTGACTACAATCTCACCTGATGTAAAGTGACGATGTGGTCTAAGATGGGGCATGAAGACCTAGAACTTTGATGGATTCTCCGGACCATATTACGAAACACGAAAAAATCGTTTCACATAGATAGATAGATAAACGAGTGACTCTGTAAAGGCGGGTTCTCGGTGGATGAACGTTGACGGGCCGATTTCCATCTCAATAACTGGAAATGTATTAAAGGACTAAAACTAGTAAATATTACGGTGTCTTACTTCATCGGCGGTGGTTTAATAGCCGCAGTACCGTGAACAATACGATCCGGGGCCAGTGGCAGCCGCTCGTCAGCGATCATCGGGCAGCTAATGAAGTCCTCGTACGATTCCACGTCCAAGATCGTCGCGCGTACCAGGTTCCTCTCGATGTCCATCGGCTCTGAGTATTCCTGTAAATAATATTAGCTAAGTGCGACTTAATAGGGCGTAGGCCACAAGCACATACAGAAAACATTTACTATTTTTAGGGTTTATTGCATTCGTGACTGCCCGGTTAATCTCTATGATCTTTTTCTCGTAACCTCGTTTTCTTTGGACTAGTCATAAATCCAAGAAAATATATTGTCTGTTTACTGTCTACATAAGACATAGGAAGATTTGTTCTTAGGAATTATGTTATTGATTTTAGTAACATAAAAAAATAAAAATAAACTTTTTGAATAATTAAAATCCATCAATTTTATTTAGATAAAATTACGGGGTAAAATGCTTGCATCTTATACGTACATCCCACGGGAAATCATCGTTGATCTTTTTTTTCTGAAGCTGGTAGAGACTATCTTTCATGGACAAAATTTTGGGTAGATCATTTCCGTTGGAGCAGATTGGTTGGTTGATCCTGTCGAAATAAGATTTATGAAAAAAATTTGTTCAGAGATTTATGAAAAAAAATTACTACTACCAGTATAGTTATCTGGGGGCACGGCAGTGCCCCCACCAAGTCGAGCAAAAAAGCGGCACGGCCGTACCATCCTTTTCTCGAAGCAATTCAGGCCATTTTCGACCCCCTGTAACTTCGTTGTGGATAAAACTAGAAGACTGAAATTTTCAGTAACCATGCAGGATTGTAAAGACACGGTATATTTCAAATTTCATTCAATTTGAACCAGTATTTTAAGAATTATAACGGGTCAAATTTCGTAATTTTGTCACTCACTGACTGACTCACCGATCATCAAAATTCTAAGGCACTTCTAGCAGACCTAGAAGCTTCAAATTTGGAATATAAGTAGTGTTTGGTTTATGAATCAAGGAAAAACTAAAAAATCTAGAAAAAACCGGTATAGAGGGCGCTGTCGTACCTTTTCTCGAAGCAATTCAGGCCATTTTCGACCCCCTGTAACTTCGTTGTGGATAAATTTAGAAGACTGAAATTTTCAGTAACCATGCAGGCATTGTAAAGACACGGTATATTTTAAATTTCAATTAATTTGAACCAGTATTTTAAGAATTGTAACGGGTCAAATTTCTTAATTTTGTCACTCATTGACTTACCGATCATCAAAATTCTAAGGCACTTCTATCAGACCTAGAAGCTTCAAATTTGGAATATAAGTAGTGTTTGGTGTATGAATCAAGGTAAAACTAAAAAATCTAGAAAATACCGGTTTAGAGGGCGCTGTCGCAACGCCACGTATATACGAAATATGTACTAAAGTAATAACAATGCAAAATATAAATAAATCCAATCTAGACCGGCAAAAAGAAAATTATATGGACATAATATACAATAAGTAGAAGGTACCGAAAAGGAAAAAAGTAGAACTGTCTACAAAATACAAAAAGAAATGAGATCCCATCAAAAACAATACTTGTCAAAAAACCAAGTCGCGCAACTCAGTTGTTCTGCGGTAAAAAGTTGTGAGATCCAAGTAAATCCAACTCTTCAAATTTCGTCTCAAAATTCTTTAATGTTTTATATAAATATATTGAGACTTGGCCATCGCACTAAATAATTGAATTTACACGTGTTTTCAGGCGATTGAATTAACACGTGTTTTCAGGCGACGGCCAAGTCTTAATATATTTATATAAAACATTAAAGAATTTTGAGACGAAATTTGAAGACTTGGATTTACTTGGATCTCACAACTTTTTACCGCAGAACAACTGAGTTGCGCGACTTGGTTTTTTGACAAGTATTGTTTTTGATGGGATTAAAATCATATAATAGCGAAACATTGTTTATCAAGTTATTTACCTATCAACAGAGTTTGTTTCTTTTTGTGGCTCTTCGATGTAAGACAATAGTGAATCAACAGCTACAGACATTGACACCTGAATGGGAGCCCATTCTTGATCTGGAAATAATAATATTCAGCATGGTATTATTTTTTAGTTAAAGCAGTATTATTTTTTTGAATAAATAGCTGGTACATGTCCTAAGCATAGTAACTAACTCAATTAACATTATATGTACATATGTACATACATAGGGAATGAATGAGTGTATATTAATTCATTCCCTATGTATAAAATGGTCGACACAGTGTAACACGGTCGACGGACACACACACACATGCATACACTGTAATTATTTAATATCTCGATTAGATTATAAGTTTAATGTAATTATCTCGATTAGGTTATAAGGTTAATGTTTTTAAACCATACTTCTTAATACTTCTTTTAAATGATGTTTTTATTTTTATTTATTTATTTATTTTTGTTTAAATTTCACCTTTATTATAATTTATCTGTGTTTAATGTTAACATAGGACTGTCTATTCTGGAGGTGAGCGTTGGCTCTGCAACACAGTTTTTGCAAACTTTCGCAGACGCCATCGTTCGAATCTAATTGTGTAACATACTGTTAATGTCCAAATAAACGATTTTAGATTTTTTTGTATCACCGTCTTGGTTCACAAAAACGGATAATTTGATTATTCAGTGAACCAAGTCCAACCAAAAAATTTTAAAAACTGATAAATATTTGAAACCAAATAAAATAATAAAAATGCTTACTTTTGGGCAGAATTGCTGTACCGAACTTGATTTCAGCTGCTGCCTCCATTATAAATTCCTGAGCAACCAGCAGCATGTGCAATCTAAAAAGATAATATTTATTTATAGGAATTTTGACAGTATCTTGCATTCCCTTATGCATTTTTCACAGCTATTGTCGATTACATAATAATAATAAGAGTATTATGTCTGAGCGCCTGGTTTAAAAAATTATCCATAGATTTCACTCATTAAATCGTAAATAAAATAATAAATGCGAAACGGACTTTGTCCGTAAGTCTGCCGTGCTTTCTTTGAGATTTCAGCTCGGTCGGGGGATGGTCGCCGAGACAGAGCGCGATCAACTTCGCTTGCACGTCCGCTAGTAACTCTGTTATCGAATACTTCACCTGTGTATGATGCTAGGCAGCATAGTCGCCTTGTACCAGAGCACGCCGGGGAACTCGTACTTGATGCAGAACTCCGGCACAAAGACCTCGGCGTACGCGCCTCTGGGCTTGTCGTCGCCGAGAGAGAGCGCGATCAACTTCGCTTGCACGTCCGCTAGTAAATCTGTTATCGAATACTTCACCTGTGTATGATGCTAGGCAGCATAGTCGCCTTGTACCAGAGCACGCCGGGGAACTCGTACTTGATGCAGAACTCCGGCACAAAGACCTCGGCGTACGCGCCTCTGGGCTTGTCGTCGCCGAGAGAGAGCGCGATCAACTTCGCTTGCACGTCCGCTAGTAAATCTGTTATCGAATACTTCACCTGTGTATGATGCTAGGCAGCATAGTCGCCTTGTACCAGAGCACGCCGGGGAACTCGTACTTGATGCAGAACTCCGGCACAAAGACCTCGGCGTACGCGCCTCTGGGCTTCTCGTCGCCGAGAGAGAGCGCGATCAACTTCGCTTGCACGTCCGCTAGTAACTCTGTTATCGAATACTTCACCTGTGTATGATGCTAGGCAGCATAGTCGCCTTGTACCAGAGCACGCCGGGGAACTCGTACTTGATGCAGAACTCCGGCACAAAGACCTCGGCGTACGCGCCTCTGGGCTTCTCGTCGCCGAGAGAGAGCGCGATCAACTTCGCTTGCACGTCCGCTAGTAAATCTGTTATCCAATACTTCACCTGTGTATGATGCTAGGCAGCATAGTCGCCTTGTACCAGAGCACGCCGGGGAACTCGTACTTGATGCAGAACTCCGGCACAAAGACCTCGGCGTACGCGCCTCTGGGCTTCTCGTCGCCGAGAGAGAGCGCGATCAACTTCGCTTGCACGTCCGCTAGTAAATCTGTTATCCAATACTTCACCTGTGTATGATGCTAGGCAGCATAGTCGCCTTGTACCAGAGCACGCCGGGGAACTCGTACTTGATGCAGAACTCCGGCACAAAGACCTCGGCGTACGCGCCTCTGGGCTTGTCGTCGCCGAGAGAGAGCGCGATCAACTTCGCTTGCACGTCCGCTAGTAACTCTGTTATCGAATACTTCACCTGTGTATGATGCTAGGCAGCATAGTCGCCTTGTACCAGAGCACGCCGGGGAACTCGTACTTGATGCAGAACTCCGGCACAAAGACCTCGGCGTACGCGCCTCTGGGCTTGTCGTCGCCGAGAGAGAGCGCGATCAACTTCGCTTGCTTGTCCGTTAGCGAGTTGATTGTAGCTGCTCGGGGTAACAGGCAGTTCATTCGCGAGCTAATATTGCGAACCTGAGAATAAAGAATAATATGTGTGGGTCAATCCATCTCAATTTCTTTACATATTAAAAAAATAAAAATAAAATAATCTTTATTTCTGTAACAAATAACATGGTGTGATTTCTGTTGTAAATACCCTCATTTAAGCTTAAAAACTTGTGTTAGAGGGTCTCGCTCTTCTATATCATTAAAGTTACAATTATATTCTAATAATATTCAAATATTCTTTTCTTTTTTTTTTGGAGGCCTAAACTTTCAAATACCAAGGTGACAACAAAGATCAACTTGCACCAGCATGCTGAGTTATGCTCTAACCCCTTTATATTTGGTGGGAGGCCTAATTCTAGAATTGTGCGTCCCAAGGCCTTTATAACGATGACGTTCGCCTTTTTAAGAAAATATTGAGGTGCGCGATTTGAAGCCATTGTCAGATAAAGGTATTTGTCCGTCATTTAGACTATGAAATAAATTAAACACCTACTTGTTTTTTAAACGAAAAATCCAGATGATACAGAATATTAAAGCTTCGCGTGACGTAACGATTTCGCGCCATTTATACTAAATAATTTATATGTCAAAAGCACCCACTTCGGAATTTAAAGCGAAAAATAGGCACCCAGTATTTTTGCACGACGACGGACGGACTAAACAAAAAACCTTTTATATTATGTAGTCATCAAGATGTCTTTTGTAAACGTGACCCTACCTCAAGCAATGGTTGTTTTTGGCATGCCACTATCTGCAGATTATATTTCGTTGAATAGTAGTTGGCGTATGTTTGGTCAGTATCCGAGGTGAAAAATGAATCCGGCGTCAAATGTTCCAGTACATTTGACACAACATACCTGTAACATGTATGAAATATTAGGATGTTTGTTTCACCGTGATCATGGCGCATGTAATTGCGTCTAGCTAACGGGAAACTACAAAAATCGAATCATAGTTAATATCCCGTTGTTAAGCTAAATACTTTTAATAACTATGATTGTCTCAACAGATGTTTGTGATATTAAAATGCATGCGTTAGTAAGCTAGTTGTTGACAAAACTCCAATATTCTAGCAGCAAGGCACTATAGGCCAGGCAAGGCTAAGGTAAATAAAATAATAACAGTACAGTGAATCTCCAGTTAGCTCAGTGTTCATTAAAACTAATTTAAAATCATCTTATCTGTTTCAATAAGAACGATAAAACTGAGGAATCTAATGTTAATGTTGTCTTATGCCTGTTAGACAATTTAAGAGTAAAATTTGTCATAGTTATATAGGTTTAATATAGAGTTATCAAGTCAATAACTGACAAATGTAAATGACTGACCGAGATTCTCTATATTTTAACCATTTACCAATTTACTCGGAAATTGTGAAACAAGCCCTTAATCTAAAATATACTAGATCTTATGGTTACTTAGTCGTATCGTAAGTTAATTCGATAGAAAAATTCAATGGAAATCCCATATCTATTTTGTATCATAGTAGTAGTAGTTATGTAGTCATGCATCGTACCTGTCTGGCATTAGTATGCCTCTATACCACGGAGTTACAACTCTGTGCTTGTAATTCTCTTCAGTGACATTGATTGCCCGCCTGGTCTAAAAATTAAATAACAGTCAGGTAACATTCAAAGATATTATAACGACTTTTTTAAGATTACGTTAATGACGATAACTTTCAAATCATCATGGTTTTAAACAAATTAAATCTTGAAACGGGTATAAAAAAAAACACATACCCGTTTCAAGTTTAAATAAAATTTAAAGGTTTGTAAATACATCGTTCTTTTTATAATTACAACCGCTGTGGTGGTTATAGGTCCATTTAATTTAAAAACGTGCCTCAAAATCAGCAAATACTATTTAGCAAATCTATTTAGATTTGTCATAAAGTTTGTTTGATTAGTTGATCAGAAACCACGCTAATCTTGATCTTCATATTATTATAGAATATGGTTTTTAATGATTGTTCCCTCGGAATTTATTGTGATGGTTTATTTATAAATATATAAATTAAAGAAAAAAACGATTCCATTGTCAGACATTCCAAGACAATGGAATCGGTTCCCTTTCATTTGATACCGCACTCGAGTATATTTGCAGATTTTCGGTTTTCCTTCCCCACTCTCACCCCCATAACTTTCAAACGGCTCAACCGATTTTCATGAAACATGTCTAAGAACACCCGCGCCAAACTCACCTTTCATACAAAAACTTAATTGAAATCGCTCCATCCATTCTGTCTGTCTGGGACATCATAGCTCCCTATGATGTCCCAGACAGACAGACAGACTCGTCAAACTTATAACACCCTTCTTTTTTGTTCGGGGGTTAAAAAACTGTTGCTTGCTTACATGATAAGTTTACGAGTTTAACACAAAATTCCATATTTTTCAAACTATAAATCAGTTAATTTTGATTATCTACTAGTTACTCACGGCTAAATCTGGAACCTCCATCGGCGGCAGACTTCTATGCTCCTGCATTATATCCCAGTCTATATCGTAGTTAGAATCAGACCCCTTTATGGGTACAACATACAGGCAGTTCACGTCCCCTTCGAATACTAGGAACTTCTTCGCGATTGCCAGTAATTGGCTGAATAAGAAATGATGGAAGCTGCAATGAATAGAATGAATAGGTATTGCATTATATTGAAAGTTAAAAAGGGCGATAAATGTTTTTAACATTATACAAAGGTTTAAATTGGTATATAAAGTGGAAGGGGCTCGATAGGCTCATGACCATTAGGTTTTACTGTACAATTTGTATTGAAAGACAATTTATTGAAAAAAAAAATGTTTAATTTAAATCTGTAAATCCAATTTCTTCGTAAGTTAGAAAGCTATAAATTATTTTTTTATTTTTATTAGTATACCTGTCTCATTAAGTATAATAATATTAATCACTTATAAAACAATAATGTTTTTAGGATGTTGCTGCGACTGCCACGGTCCTGTAGTGCGTCGGGAATGTTTGCGCAGTACACGGAAGGATTCTATGCCATTATGCGCAAAAAACCGCGTCCGTGATGCGCAGAATGCGGGACAGTCGTAACAGCATCTTGATTAGCGTCGGGGAAAATATTTATTCTCCACTATGGAGGTGTCATGTGCAGAGGGTGATTAGTGAGGGTACGTATTTCCTTAACTTATCGGTCTCTGCACTTTTTACTCTCATTTTAATATAAACTGTGTGTATAATTTTTAATTTTTTCAAATATGGACTTGTTAAGTATGTCTGAAGTAAACGTTTTTTTTTATTTATTTATTTATAAGCATGATTAGAATAGGCAAAAAAAGCCCACCAAATCGAATAACTGTGAAACAAAATATGTTCGCCTGGTTTGTGCCATTCACACCATTTCCATTTTAATACCAATTTAAAAACATTTGTACCTATAAATGAACATACAATGTATAGAACACTTGGGTTATTAATATTATAATTCCAAAGTTTTAAGTGTTTTACTTTAAATTCTTCGTTTAAGTCTAAATTTACAAATACATAATATACAAAAACACAGAAAAATAGAAATACGACAACGCAGAAAAACAAATGTACAATGGGCGGCCTAATTTAATTAATTTGGACTAATAAAAAATGTAAAAAAAAAAAAAAAATTATACAATACCTTTTTATAAGTGTATACATCTGATCATTCATGGTAATAACAGCATAATTCATCTGAATCTCAGTGGTCACTTCACCAACAGTCATAAAGGTCGGGAATTTGCACAACTTTGGTAGTGGGGTCTGCGTCAGAAAACCATAGCCTTGTTCCATCTTCACGAAATTGTATAGAACTCTCTCTCTAGACTCGCGCGGTTCGGGGAACGCAGTGCTCAGTTTAATGACATGCAGGTAGTATACTGGTGAGTTTGGTACCGCGTCCAGGCATTTCGGGAACTGCAAATAAATTGTTGAAAACCAGATGTAGAAGTTGGGGTTTTTGCTAACTTATTCACAGATAAAATCATTTTCTATACAGATAATAATAGAAGCTTTTCAAATGCAAATCTGGAGCGGACCAGTTAGAGTTACGATATTTTTAAGATTTACTTTAATGAAAAAAGGTAACCATACCTTATAACCTTTTTAACCAAGTTTAAACAAAAATTGAGGTTCTCAAAAATAAAAATAAAAGAGCATTTTTTTCTCCTTTGAATCCAGTTTTATATGAGGTGTACGACAAAGTTGCGAATGAGCTCCAGCTCGGAGGGTGGTGCAAGCCGCGGCCGAAGTTACCACCAGAAACTGTTCTTAGCACCACCCGGTGATCACGTGTAAGGATTCAGACCAGGATTTTGGTTAACACTTACGGACGTGAACAGAAAAAAACCTCCAAATCATTGAATATACTTACTTGTATCTTGTGCGTGCGAACAAACTTATTTGAGCCAGGTTTAGATTTATCTTCACTTCGTTCGTCAGCCCTCTCCTCCCAGGGCCAATTTTGGAAGCAGTCTTTTACTTCTTCTTCGTCAAAGTCTACAACACTGAAATAGTACATTACGGCCCTGTTATACATATAATAATGAGGGGTCTTAAAACACTGAGACCGTTTCTATGCCATAATTTGTATCGGGATAGTTAGTATGTTTACTTCTGTTAAAGCGTTAGCTGTTTTTTCAATATTTTGAGTAAGCAGCGATCACTTACATTTATTATTAAAAATTACATAATAATTAGGATTAAAACTAAATTTTAAAATGCAAATACAGTGTGCAGGCAGTTTTAGTGGCGTTGAATGGGACATACGTTGAGAGAAAATAAAGAAAAATGGACTTAGTAACAGAATGGTATCCAAGAGATGGAAAAAGAAGTAGAGGCAGACAAAACAAAAGATGGGAAGTTGATCTTAGCATCAGCTGATCTGGTATAGACCCGTCTAGCAAGAGACAGAAATGCGTGAAAATCTTTATAGGAGGCCTTTATCAACAGACAAGCTGTTCCCCAAAAACAACCAGTTGCCGATTATTCTAGCACAAGTTTAAATGAGTAATTAAGTTTTGTTAGTTTTTAAGTTGGTATGTATCAGTGATTATAAGAAACAGCAATAAAGGCTATCAAGAGCTTATAAGCTGTCAACGGTCAGCGCTAGTAGCATGAATATTAATATTATAAATATGTCCGTCTGTTCCTCTTTCACGCAAAAACTAAGAACATTTTTGTATGGAGCCTGGCATACCTACATAAATTTTAAACGGGTCAACCGATTTTCATCAAACATGTCTAAGAACTCATATTTCATACAAAAAAAAACTAAATTGAAATCGCTCTATCCGTTCGGGAGCTATGATGTCCCAGACGTCACGTCAAACTTATAACACCCCTCTTTTTTGTCGGGGGTTTATAAAATAAATTTCTGTTAAAATCTTACCCATAACGCTTTGGCAGTAGGGTCACAGCATCTAGCTCTCCCTTCTCGTGTAATTTGATACAGGCTGTCAGAGCGGCAGATCGTTTTGCATTCTTTAGAGTTTCTTGAGGTGTGCCCTGAAACATCATTAATACAGCACCTGCACTTTGAAAGACAAGACATTTGTAATTTTAAAACGATAATAATATAAATCTAAATTTTAAATTTAAGAAAAACTTCCGATTCCAGTACCTTAATTTCCTTATAAGTAAAACACCTTAATATTTAGTAGTTAGGGCACGCGATGCTCTTTCATTTGATACCCCACTCGAGTATATTTGCAGATTTTCGGTTTTCCTTCCCCACTCCACCCACCGATTTTCATAAAACATGTCTAAGAACAACCGGGCCAAACTCACCTTTCATTAAAAAAAACTAAATTGAAATCGCTCCATCCGATCGGGAGCTATGATGCCACAGACAGGCAGACACACAGACAGACAGACACGTCAAACTTATAACACCCCTCTTTTTTGGTCGGGGGTTAAAAATGAAAAGCTGGATGCCAAACGTGTTGAATGTACTTTGAATTTGGTAACTTTATTTTAGAAAGAAGTCTGATTACGCATTACAATTTGGAATGTGGAAATAAAGCTCTTGAAAATCGGAATGTTGTAACTCCAAAGATGCTTATCTATACTAATATTAAATGCTGCGAAAACTAATGAATAAATAAAAAAGTGATGTATTACAACTTTGTAGAACTTATCATTATCTACAAAAAACGTCCTGACATCATATCTCTAACTATTATAGTTTTGTGACAATAAGCGGGGTTAAGATCACGAAATAATCTGCCGCGCGGGGTCGGCTCCCTACTGAATGGTCGTGTGCGGAAATAAAAAAATTGTCGCTTGATAATATTTTGTCGCTTAGTTAGTAGTCAATAATTCGTTAACAGGTAACTAATCCCATTCAAAAAGTTATTTTCAGAACTAAACCCTAGCATATAGCATAGATATTGTATTATATCGTCGGTTGCATGTTCAATTGGGTTAACCACCAAAACACGTAAAAAAGTTGAGTACCTATACAGTTTTTTTTAGTTTTTTTCTGCTCTTTCGAATAGCATAATAATAGAATTCTAGCTTTAAAAAAATACAGTTACGCTACACATTTTAACTGTGAATTTTGCAGACTTCCGTCGAAATTATGTTGTAACTGAGTAGGTATGTGATCCATTTACATATATCGAATTGTTGTATTTCTATGACCGAAGAAGGTTAAGTTGGTGTATGTATCTTGGCAAACCAGCATTGCTCTTACACTAATTCTTAGCTTGAACGAAAAATTATAACCACACATACACCAATATAAAACCAAATTTCTTCAAAAAACTAACGTTACACCAATTGACCCGAACCAAGTTTATGTTTGTTGTCGGTTACACCAATTTGAGCATTGCAATCAATAGTATGTTATCTCTTACCTTAATCTTCTTAATAAATCTAAATTAAAAATATAAGAAAAACCCCCAATTCGAATCCTTCAATTTCCTTAAAAGTAAAACACCATAATAATGTGTAATGTTCACGCAATGCGATTTTTGCAGATTTTCGGGTTTCCTTCCCCACTCTAACCCCCACAATTATTAAACGGCACAACCGATTTTCATGAAACACGTCTAAGAGCACTCGCGCCAAACTCACCTTTTAAACAAAATAAACTAAGTTGAAATCGCTTCATCCGTTCGGGAGCTATGATGTCCCAGACAGATAGACACGTCAAACAATGACACCCCTCTTTTTTTGTCGGGGGTTAAAAATGAATCGCAAAATGTGTTGCTAAGCGCATAACTCAACAACGCCTATACCAATTTAGCCAATTTATTTTTTTAAATATTCGTTGTAGTTTAAGAATGGTTTTTACGGCGAGAAAAATTCGAATAATTTTGAAACAATTTGAATAATTTTATTATTACCCGTGCAAAGCCGGGGCGTGCCGCTAGTTTTTCATAAATTTCATGGAGAGAGCATCGAAAGTTCGCCAAAAACTCGTCATTTGACGGCCAGTGATGACACGTCAATAGACAGAGTAAATGCCTAAAAACAGTGTTTGAAACAAAGAAGTTATCAAATCTGTAAGTAAAAAAAGTTTTTTTTTTATGCTGGATAAGCCTGGCTTCTCCGGGCCACATTACGAAACACGAAAAAATCGCTTCACGCACTGGCCTAGCCCGGAGGGTGGTGACAAGCCGCGGCCGAAGCCTACCACCAGAGAAAAGAGTTTCTGAGATATTTGGGTCTCAAAACTATTTAGGTATGTGGGTACTACCAATTTAGGTCTAGGTATGCCAGGCTCTATAAAAATATGTTCGAAAACGCACATACCTACAAATACTTTGTTGAATTGTTCCTTATAAAAATACCTTAACAAGTTCCTTGATCGGGCACTCCAGTGGGAACATGATGGTGATCAGTCGCTTCGGTATACCTTTCCCATCTTTGACGATCTCGTGGATCCAAGCGGGAGTGATTTGTGTGAACTGGTCGTGTGGCAACGAGTTGAAATAACGATTCAGAAGGCTGATCGACGCAGCCGAGGGCAATCGTACTGAAAACAATAATGAAATAATTATTTGTAAAGCCAACACTGCTAAGTAGTAGAATAACCGACTTTCATTCCGAAGGCCGTGGGTTCGAACCCCTCCGCACCTCTGATCTATTTTACTTATTGAAAAAATATTGTGCGCTTTAAACACGTGCTTAAACGGTGAAGGTAAACATCTTAAGAAAACTGTCATTTTCTGAGAACTTTGTGTTTTAGGGCATGTGACATAACACACCCGCACTTGAACTGCGAGTTCGAGTCTTGACGATAGATATACCTTATCTAGACAAGACGTAGACGTAGACCACATCGTCAAGACAGTAGTGCCTGCGTCCCAGCAGTGGGGTAAATAGGGGTATTTATACTACTTTGCAAAATGTCCAAGGGGTATTTTCGTGCATAATGGGCTAAAACTCTGCCATTGGTCACGAATCCCGAAGAATCGTTATAGAAGTGATTGTGTTCTATCATCTATCAGGTGAGATAGTAATCAAACCAAGGCTATTATTTTCACAAAAAAAGGTGAGGAAGAGAACAAAAGTTAATGTGCGTTTAGAAACTTCGAAATTGAAATGACGAAACCTGCTCAAAATTTAAATGTATATAGTTACCTCCTTGAGGAGTTATGTAAGGCGGCAAAGTGTCTTCATCGTAAAGATCTTGGATTGCTTGATTAGAAGGTGCAACTCTTTTATCCGAATGGCCAATCAATATCTAAAATAAACAATTTAAGTAGTTAATTTGCACCAAACAAATACAGTGTAAATTGACCACAATACTTCCTAAACCAACCTCATGTATTTGCTGCTCAATATCTTGGAAAGATTTATATTTCTTTAAGAATTTCTCCCTGTTTTCGTTATTTACCATCAAAAGAAAATTGGATTCTGTGCTCCTTGCCCTGCCTAGGAAAAAAAAAACAAAAGTTTTTACACAACATGTAAAACAAAGTTACTTAATTTCTAATGTTTTATGTATGACCATTACTTTTGCATATAAAATATAGTGAAATAGTGATTAGTATTATTATATTACCTTTACTTTGAATATAAGACCTGTATTCAAGAGGCGGGTCAAATCGCAGGACAAGCAAGCACTGTGGGATGTCAACTCCTTCCTCTATGACACTTGTCGAAATGAGGCAGTTTAGCTCGCTAAAAAATTAATTTAATTAAATAGATATCATGTCCCTCTCTGTATATCCCTCTACGTATACATATACCTCTCTGTATACATATCCCTCAAAAAGTCATGTGATTTATATTTATTACTAGTGGCCCGCCCCGGCTTCGCACGGGTTTTTTTTTTCCCCGGCAATTATTCGATTTTTTCTCGCCTTTTAAACCTTCCCTAGACCTGCACGAACATTTCAAGACTATGATAAGATAAATCAGTTCAGCCGTTCTCGAGTTTTAATCAGACTAAAGAACAACAATTCATTTTTATTTATATAGAAGATAGATAGATTTGTTGGTTGGTGTTGTGTGAAAATGTTACCAATATAAGTTTATAAATAAGTGTCTCCTATGGAAAAGCGTTGTCTGCTAATACAGGTACTTATTACTTAAAAGGAGGCATCGAATAACGGATAATGTTCTGTATAATTTTGTTACCACAATAATTAGATATTTTGTAATTTATATCTGTATTACTTAAGTCGGGTCCACAGTAGAAATTTTCTAACAAACTTTGTCATCTAAACAAGCATGTTAGTAAATCGCTCAGTCGTCCAAAATGAGTTTTAGAGAAATTATTTATTGCGCCTAGCAAATGACAAAACAAAGATAATTTCCATTGAATTATTATTTAATAACGACCAATGTGCTATCATCAGTAACATAAAAACAGCATTGGAATCTATTTAGAAGTGTTTATTACCGTGGAAACATTCAGACGCTGTACAAAATGAGTGATGTATGTGTAATGTACAAAATGAGTGATGTACTTACTTTCTACCAAACATGAGCAGCGCTTTTTGACTCATCTTCGCATGATAATGTGATTCTCTTGTTTCTTTCATTGGATTCGCGTTTATGCCAACAATGAAATCATGCTTCAGAAAGTCGAATTCTTCCGGATTCGCATCAATTACACCTTTTAAGAGATTGTACAGCACTTTCGCAGTAAACCTTTGTTGAGTGAAAATTATTGCACACAAAGGCTTTTTCAAAGTGTTTACTCGCAGCAATACTGGAAAAGGTATTATGAATAACAATAAGACAAAATTTTAAATAAAAAATTTATTACGGACTAGCTACCGCCTTTCCCGCGGTAAAAAGTAGCTTTTGCCCTATACTGGTAAAACGACGATGTTCATGCCAAACTTTACTCAAATTTTTGCTCGCAATAATTTTTTTATGCGTGAAAGAGCAGGAAACACAGTTATTTACATCCTCACAAACTTTTGCGTTTAAAATAGTAAGATACATAACGAACGAAAACTGTGGGAAACATAAGATGCCATATCTTCGACGATACTGCAATAGCGCTGAATTACCATATGAAATAACGCGAAACTGCAAAATGTAGCGAAATTTATATGTACGTGCCGCGCTGTCCTATTTGGTAATTGGCACAAGCAGGTAAACACACCATTTTAAATAAGCCAATCAGATGATCTGACGCTTCAATTCAAAAGCGTGGTTCGTGAGCCGCGAGTTAGTTGGGTGTAAATACCGCGTAACTGATCAAAAAATAAACAAATTGCTGAGCGTACTTTTCGTTCCTTAAAAAAAAAGAATAAGAGTATCTCATAAAAAGGCAATTCATTATAGCCATAAAAACACAAACAGGCACGAGCGTCAGATTTTTTTTAAAACTTGAAATCATGGGTGGCGTAGCGGTTTTTGAGTTTCTGATATTGCGACGCTGTCGTAAGCGTCATAAACACGGCATAAACTCCGAAACTCACGGCAAAATCCAGTATAATAATATTCACGTACTCGAAAATAACATTAAAACATTGACATACCTTTTTACCTTCTTATTTATGTTTGCACTGTATTTATGGCCTGGCTGTTGAATAATCTCATCTTAGTGAGCATCTATGTTTTAAATATCCCCATGCAAAATTTGAGAATATTGGCAATTATAGTTTCTGAGATTTTGTGATAAGTGACATTTATCTTCAGGGGGTTCTGACAAGAGTTAGGTACCGTATAATGTGTTCAGCAATAGATTACGTGATTAATTATACTAACCCAAATTATTATTATTATTAATCCCATACTGTCCCACTGCAGGTCAAAGGCCTACCTTAATGGAAGATGGGTATCTTCCATTATTCCAAATAAAATAAAAAAATCGTACCATTATACTTTCGCGGAATTAGGGTATAATTTGAACCTAAAACCACAGAATACATAATAGTACAAGTACAGAAGACGCACTCCGAAAAATCAATTAAAAGATAGCGACCCTTTCTACAACATAATTAAGTTCAATTCAAATCGCACAGCGCTAGTTACCTACAGTTATATTCACCTAGAAGTTGCCTCTCTTTCTATCGTGTAACCCTTACCTTTTCTGACGACATCAGGGTTGTCATTACAAGAATATTTTTATCTGACTATTGAATTACCAGCTAGGTGTGTTTAACTCTATTTATGTAAACAAATGACGTGTTAAATAAACCTAGGCTAGGTCTTAGTAGAAAGTGGTAGATTAGAGAACTATTTATCTTTTTTAAATATCTGCATAGGCATAGATTCGTTAGTGGTATGTACCTTGTTTATGAAGTAATTATTTTGTTTTGGTGTGTATGTGTAGGTATATGTATATATATTATACGCGAATAAAATTGGAATGACATACGACGCGAACAAGATAGCCCAGGAGCCAGCACCTTAAAATCATAAAGTTTATTCTCTTTTATTTTCAGTAGGTTAAGCAAACTAGGTATATATTATTTTAATTCAGATTATGGTAAAGGTACAGTATAGGAGCTGACCAGCTGATTTGTATTAATTTAAACAGACACAGTAATGTAATATGTGCCCAGATTTACTAATCCGAATAAATAAAATTACATAGTTCATATTGATTATGTTTTGTTTGACTGACCTGCAATAATAATAATGACATATACGTAATAATCAATAAGAAAATTATAAATGGCTAACTTAATTATATTTTTTAATTCCTTTTTAATAGAAACTAAAAAAAGCTTGCGAAAAACGCGCGTGACTCCCTAACGGCTATCTGCCAACTGTCCGCAGCGCGTCGTAGGTATGTTTTGACGCTTTAGCGCGGAGTGCGCCAGGCCTGCTAAAACACTATATCAACGGGTCGTTCTTATCTGAGTATATGCGCAGTCAAACTTACAGCCTTTACTAAATAACAAAGATCTGGCTGTTTTTGGCTAAATTTTACTATAGATATAGTATAAGCCGGCTTGTACTATTTCGATAGTAATTATTATGCATACATGCTTTTAACTTGGCGAGCGAAGCAATATAATTGTTATTGCTCGAAAATCCACAGCTCTGTGGTGGCTCACAGAAAATATCTAAAACTCAATTTAATCACCTACAAGAGCTGAACAAAGTAATTTTTTGACGATTAAACTACTAATATTCATAACGCTCTGGCAAGCTTCGTTACTTCGTCTTAATTTTTTCTGCACAACTTAGTTTAAAGATTAGTTTCAACCCATAAGTGGGGTTAAGTAGAAGATTGACATTACTGTGTTGTAATTAGTTTATTTTATTTTTATAGGATTTGTTTCCCATATTTTTATAATTTCTGTTTATATTTCTTGAATAAATAATTGTTATGTACGTTTAATTACATTGTTTCAATTACGCGTATATAATCGTTTGAGTAACTAGATGTCGCTTCAAAAAAGGGCTAGCTCTAGATCGAGCTGACAAAAACTCGTGGGTTGGGTTTATATTGTTTATTTATATAGAGAACCAATAACCGAATCTTCGAACAAATTTCACTTATGAAAACATAAAACCTCTTATGCATTCTAAGAATTATTTTGAATAACAAGTATCACACGAAATATATTTTGTGGTTTGTGTGGGTAAAGTAAATAAAGATTTTGTGATTATTTCATTAGTTGTTTGTATTTGAATTTAAAGCATTCATAGTACAGCTGGCTTAGGTGTTTCAGAGCGATCAGCAAGGTTAAGCAAAGTTCAGCCCAGCCAGCTCTTGAATGGGTGACTGTGGGTGTGCACATCACACCTGAGCGCTACAGTCGGTTGGATGACACTAAATTGTAGACTAGTTAAGGCTAAGACACCCGGCCAACACGAATTTATAAATTGTTTTCATATTGACCATTGCTACAAATTAGTTATTTATTCTTATGTATTACTAGTAAGTATTCAATTCTTTTTGTATTTTGTAGACAGTTCTACTTTTTTCCTTTTCGGTACGTCTACTTATTGTGTTTATGTCCATATAATTTTCTTTTTGCCGGTCCAGATTGGATTTATTTATATTTCGCATTGTTATTACTTTAGTACATATTTCGTATATACGTGGCGTTGCGACAGCGCCCTCTATACCGGTTTTTTCTAGATTTTTTAGTTTTTCCTTGATTCATACACCAAACACTACTTGTATTCCAAATTTGAGGCTTCTAGGTCTGCTAGAAGTGCCTTAGAATTTTGATGATCGGTGAGTCAGTGAGTGACAAAATTAAGAAATTTGACCCGTTATAATTCTTAAAATACTGGTTCAAATTGAATGAATTTTGAAATATACCGTGTCTTTACAATCCTGCATGGTTACTGAAAATTTCAGTCTTCTAGATTTATCCACAACGAAGTTACAGGGGGTCGAAAATGGCCGGAATTGTTTCGAGAAAAGGATGGTACGACAGCGCCCTCTATAACAGTTTTTTCTAGATTTTTAAGTTTTTCCTTGATTCATACACCAAACACTACTTATATTCCAAATTTGAAGCTTCTAGGTCTGCTAGAAGTGCTTAGAATTTTGATGATCGGTGAGTCAATGAGTGACAAAATTAAGAAATTTGACCCGTTATAATTCTTAAAATACTGGTTCAAATTGAATGAAATTTGAAATATACCGTGTCTTTACAATGCCTGCATGGTTACTGAAAATTTCAGTGTTCTAGTTTTATCCACAACGAAGTTACAGGGGGTCGAAAATGGCCTGAATTGCTTCGAGAAAAGGATGGTACGGCCGTGACACTTTTTTGCTCGACTTGGTGGGGGCACTACCGTGCCCTCAAATATTATTGTACCAAGAATCTGTAATTATAATTATTGAGCAAAATTATGAAATATGAACTATGTAGGTAAAGAACTAACTATAATAACTGGTTTTCCGTGATAGTGTGACTTGAAATAATTGATGTTTATTTTTACATATTTAAAAATAAAATAAATGATTAAGGGGATTGCTATACTTTTAGTCTAATTAACCTGCTGCAGCTTTTTCCGATTGGAAGGGGATTTATAAACAAAAAGTATAGAAATCCCCTTCGCAGGGGATTCTCTAAGGGGATTTGTATCCCAAGCCAAGCCAATACCATTATATTGAAACGAGTATAAAAAACCGTGTAAGTGCTATAGACTGATGACATGGTGCTTTAAAAACCCTATAACTTCAATAAGTTGGGTTTGTCATTTGAAATACTAAAATAAGATGTTTTTTATAACTTCTGTAAAGTAATCAACGTTGTAGTTACAAACTATTGCAATAAGTAAACCAGCGCTATTGCAGTACGATATATTGTATTGATTTGCATACACACTTGTCACGTAATATTTACCTCCAGGTTTATTCATAACATTGGGGCTATACTCTCGTAAAATATTTAACAGCTGCAGTACTTTCTGTGACGAATGTTTAACGATTCTATCGTAACCTTCTTCTTTTGACATAGAAGTCGTTAAAATACCCCGTGCTCTGGAAGCAACGAGATAAGTACATGTTATATGAAAAAATACATAGATATATATGAGATGTGGGTTGTGTATATTTGCAGATGTTCAGTTTTCCTTCCCCACTCTCACCCCCATAACTTTTAAACGTCTTAACCGATTTTCATTAAACATGTCTAAGAACACCCAGGCTAAGCTCACCTTTGATATAAAAAAACTAAATTGAAATCGCTTTATCCGTTCGGGAGCTATGATGTCCCAGACAGACAGACAGATACGTCAAACTTATAGCACCTCTCTTTTTTGGTCGGGGGTTAAAAATGCATACAACGCATAAACAACATCGAAGCTTAAGGACTTTGTAAAAGCTTTCTTAAATTCACACTCATGGCTGACATGACTCGCAATGCTAAAATGTGTTACTTAAAAACAATTAAAAAGCGCAAGTGTTATTATATCCTTTAACACAGGTACTCACTGCGTACAAATTGCTATGATGGTTTTATACAAATTGTGTTCTTCTTGGGTAGTCGTCTTCCGCCTAAGTCGTTCCAACAGAATAATGTAGGCGATAATTGCAATATTTCCTCCGAACGGACCGAACTCTTCCATAAGCGTTTTCATTGACACTATCATGTTTTTGACTGCCTTTATTATCTGTAATTAATTAAAGGGAAAACTACAACGTACCCTGTACCAATCTGAACAGGAATATTATTTCAAATTAGAGAGAAATATTAATAAGTACGTTTTGACCTTATTGAAAATAAAAACAATGGGTTGCACACCGGTTGTGCTTGCAGAGGTGAAAATTGTATATTTTGTTCAGCATTTTTTAATATTTTGAAAAGGTCAGGGAATAATTTCGCACGAATAGGTTCCTCTAATAATTTTTCAATCAGGTTACGGTTGTTCAGATCTGGCGACCTGATGCGAGTTGAACATTTCATCCATACCATAATTACAAAAAACCAGTAAAGAGTAAGAGTAAGTTTTGGAGGTTTTGTCTGTTCACGTCCGTAAGTGGTAACCCTCTGAATCCTTACACGTGACGTGGTGGTGCTAAGAACAGTCTCTGGTGGTAGGCTTCGGCCGCGGCTTGTCAGCACGCTCCGGCCTCGGCCAGTGCGTCAAGCAATTTTTTCGTGTTTCGTAATGTGACCCGGAGAAGCCATCTACCTTCTAGGTCTTCATGCCCCATCTTAGACCACATCGTTACTTTCCATCAGGTGAGATTGTGGTCAAACGAAGGCTTATCCAACATTTCAGAAAAAAAATATTGAAGAGATGTCTACAACATTAATTGAAAGTCTGCATCATTACCTTCTTTGGATCAGTAGTTATATCCAGTTGGTTCGCCTTGAGCTTCAGATCTTGCTTCCTGGTCGGACGGGAAATCACCGTAGCATCAAGTATTTCAAACGCGTTATCGAAAAGCGCGTATACTTGTTTCATCGCAGTTGTCGGTTGGAAGGTATTATGGTATTGCACAGATTCTATTGGATTTGTTGAATACCTGAAAATTATAGGGTTTTTATTATTGTCCATTGACTTGACCTTAGCTTGCGTTTCTCAGTGGACACAATGTTAATTTTTTGATGGGTGGAGGGTAAAAGCTTAAGTTCATGTTCAAACGGGTCGCCACCCTAATACGCCGGCCGCCATCTTAGAAAAAGTGATGGTTTTAGGCACTGTATCTCGTAAGATAATCTTAATCGTACTCTCGATAATCTCATCTCGTAGCGCGCTGTCGTGCCGTGAGGAGTCAATATCATCTGCCCACACCGCCGATACATGATGACAACCGCTCTGTCAAGAGCGTAACGGAAAAGATGATTTTGCAAAGTTATTACATGTCTCACTTTTGTACCACAAACTTGAACTTGAAAAAAATAATTCGAATTTTATCAAGACAAAGACATTGAGGCCTTTTCGTAAAATTCATATAAAACAGATAACAGAAGCCAGTACTTTTAACTTCTAACAAGGTACTCACGTTAAAACTTCTCCTAGCTCATTGACCGTTGCAATAGTAGCGTGGAAAGTCTTCTCCAATTCTCGGAGAGTGCTCTGCACTTGGCCTAATGTGATATTTGAGTTTAATAGTGTTGCTGTTAAACCTGAAATATATCAATAAAATATTCAGAAAACTACAAATAAATAAATGAATATTTCCGGACAATCCACACCACAACATCTAAGCACCGTGGTAACCTCTAGGCTTGTGTTACGGGTACTAGACATCTGATATACTTAATAATAATAGACATACTTAATATAGATTTTTTTATGATACATATTGAACACCCAGACCAAGAAGAAAGTGATTGCAGAAGATACAAACACTTTACCCCTCCACGGGAATCAAACCAGCAACCTCTTGCACAGCAAGCGGACCGATTTTCATCAAATGGGGCCAAAAAACCGAAAAACAAATATACTCGAGTAGGGTCTCAAATGAAAGTGCTTCACATGCACATTACTGTAAATATTATGATGTTTTACTTATAGGCGAACTAAAGTTTTAGGATCAAGGGGTTTTATTTTATTGTGTTACAATTACTGTTTATTTCCGGACATGGCTTGGCTATAACGGTCATGCTGTACTGCTTCTGTGCTTATAGCACAGAACTATTTAACTTATTCTACACATATTATATCAACTTAGTTGACGAAGCGATAGTTCACTTCAGTATGTAAATATATAACCTGCGGCCTAAACCAAGTCCGTCCATCTAGTTGATGGACGTCCTGAGCTGTGTTTGCCTAGCCGCGCTCCATTCGAGTACTTTTCGGCCCAAACTACCATATTTTCCTACCAGAGATATGGCCTGCCCACTGCTACTTATATATAGGAGCTAATCCGCTTGGCTATGTCGATGACTCTAGTTCTTTAATGTGGCAAATGACCTATGACCTATTGATGAAAGTCTCTTCATAGAAGGCGCTAGTAAAAACGTGCGAGCTCTACAAAAACGGGTGTAGTGGAAGTAGGTTACACAACGCTCGATGTATCGGAGCGCCGCGCCCTTACTCCTTACGGACCTGTAGAACTGTTTGTTCTAAGAAGATATCAGTTTAATAAATGTATAGTTACCAAGTACTCGAGGCTGCGATAAAGGTGGACAGCTCTCAAAATGCTTCATAATTAACCGCATAGGGTGGTCGTCTACCGCATGATGACATTCGTCGAAGATCAGCAAGTTTATATCTTCAATCTTGATGTATGAATGGATCAGCATGTCGCTCAGGATTTGGCATGTCATAACAATAACCTATAAATAGATAACTGTTACATAACGTTATTTATAATGACTATAAGGGTTTTATTATTAGTTTTACAGGCTCGACTCTGTGAGCGTAGCTTTGTTATTTAGCTAAATAGTTACAGATGAAAACCCGTTTAACACACTAAACGGATGATTTCGAATATAAATTCGTTATATATGTGATGGACTCAAACAACGTGTTATTTTAAAACTTATACACTTGTCATTAAAAACAAAAACAAAATGAAGTGCAAAAGCAAGCTTCAAAAGAAATCAGTCGTCGGTCACCTATCCAAGTACTGACCGCGCGCAACGTTGTTACTATACCTCTATAAAATCACGTATTTTGAATGGGAGCGTGAGCCCCCTTTTTATTTATTTATTTACCTTTTACCTTTTGGGTACGGACGCCCGTTCAAATTCCTTATAAGTCCTTTCCCCACACACGTCAATCAATATAGAGCCCTTTTGAATATTATGTCTATAACTTTCTAGTCTAGGACTTTCGTAGAAACTTCCAAATCCCCGTTTTAAGCACAAAATGGTGTTGATTCGTAAATATAAAATTATAAGAACAATTATGCACCTTACATGCATACATATAAAGAGCCATAAATTTTAAATTTACAATCTCTTTTTTTATAAATCTAAATTTAAAATTTAAGGAAAACCCCGATTCCAATGCCATTCATTTCATTAAATGTAAAACAACATAATATTATTAATGTGGACGAGATGCGCTTTCATTTGATACCCCACACTTGTATATTTGCAGATTTTCTGTTTTCCTTCCCCACTCTCACCCTCATTACTTTTAAACAGCTCAACCGATTGTCATAAAACATGTCTAAGAACAACCGGGCTAAACTCACCTTTCATACAAAAAAAACTATATTGAAACCGCTCCATCCGTTCGGGAGCTATGATGCCCCAGACAGACAGACAGACACGTCAAACTTAAAACGCCCCTCTTTTTTGGTCGGGGGTTAAAAAACTTCAAACAACACACCTCACACCTCGCTTCCCATTGCTCGCTCGTCTCTAGCCTATAGTTCTACTCGTCTATCGTTATAGAGGTTTTTTTGTAAAGCTAGTGATTTTCACGCCACGGCGTTGCCCGTGTTATAATATATGTATTTTCCCAAAGGAACGACAAATTATCCCGCGATTCATGCCTTCCTCGGTAAATATGCTATCTAACGGTGAAAGAATTATTCAAATCGGACCAGTAGTTCCGGAGATTAGCGCTTTCAAACAATCAAACAATTACACAAGCTCTTCAGCTTTTTATCTTATATATATATATATATATATAAATTTCCATGTCACAATGTTAGTTACCGTTCTCCCCCGAAACGGCTTTACCGATTTTTACCAAATTTTATATGCGTATTCAGTAGGTCTGAGAATCAAAAACAACGTTTTCTGGGGTCAGCTAGTATTAGTATAGATAACAAAACGTAAATTCGTTTACGTTTTCTATTATTTTATTAGGCAAACCAACAGCTTGAGTTAACACTTTTAAACACTAGCAGAAACTAATGGTGAGCCAATTAATTTAAAGGCCCTACGAATAGAGTAAGATTAAATTAAAGTATAATAGATAGATACCGACCTGATGTTTCCCTAATTCAATGTCCCATTTGTTTATATCCCAGAAGTCCACACCGCTTTCGCCACTGTAAGCGCCTACGCCGTCCACGGGGCACAAATCTTCGATTACCTTTTTCTATGACAAAAACATTAAATAAATAAAATAAAAAAGCCTTTATGTCTTACAAAATTATAACAACTTGTATGTAACAGACAGACAGACAGACAGACACGTCAAACTTATAACACCCCTCTTTTTTGTTCGGGGGTTAAAAATGAAAACAACAGAAAATAATTATGATATGACGAATTGCAACCAGTGTGCTACAGCATTATGGTGTTTATAAGAATTGGGGATATACCAACCAAGCACATTATAGGATATAACTATAATGTGCTTGCGCCAGAGAGCAGCACTAGCGTAGATAGTAAACACAAGAAGAGTTTCTGTATTTGATGTAAACAAAAACCGAAAAAATCAACTGATTTAGGTTAAACATATAACTAATACGTTATAATATCTCAGGCGCGAGAATACCCCCTACAGTATCTACGAACATTACTGAATTTTACTTGGTTAAGTAGCGACTTGTAGTAGAATTCAAGATAAGGAGATTTTTATAGATACCTGTTGGTTGACCAATGGGACTGTGTTGACAAGAAAGAAGGTGCGTTTTCCACCCTGGCGCCATGGTTTCTGCAGAGCCTCTCTGAATCTTCGTATCAGACAGATCGCAATGAAGGTTTTTCCGGAACCTAATAATTAGTATGTCGATATTGGTAAAGAAAATTAGTTTACATAACCTGTAATAAAATACAGTCAAAATATTCTGGCTGAATGGCTGGCAGTAAAAACAAACTGCTTTAATCGTCATTGCGTATTACAACATATCTTTTCGAGGGACTACATTTGATTGATATTTTCGGAGAACTGTCGCTATTGGTATTCTCTATTGGAATTGGTAATAAGTAAGTGGTTAAACAGTAAACTCCTTTCAGAACACTTTAGTTTATTAAAAAAAAAAAAAAAAAAAAATTCATTTATTTCAGACAGCAATTATCCATAGTTCAGTTAGTATCTAAAATTAAAATTAGGGTTAGTAATTATAATATAACATAACAATATTCAATTTAAAAAAATAATTAATTTATTTTACTAGCATTTTAATACAGTTTTTAATAAATGGGGTATCCCATTTATTATTGAAAGCAGACAGAATGCTATTGGTACTTGCGCGAATTCTGCAGAGTAATGACGCGACTTTTTTCCTTATGCAGGCATAAAAGTCGTCAGTGCGGGCTTCGGCAAACATGCCGGACGCACTGCAAAACCGCGGAAGCCCCAACAGCATTCTGAATGCATTATTATATTGCACACGAAAGGTGTTGTAGGCTTTTTGAGTATACGTTGACCATAGGCTGCTCGTGTAGAAAGTTTGGCAGAAGGATTTAAATAGAGTGATCTTTACCTCTTTTGAGCTACGAGAAAACCTACGGACCAACATATTAACTCTAACGCACAACGCCCTTCGCTCCCTTTCTATATCCTTATCATCACTGAGGTCGTCGCAAACAATGTGACCGAGATACCTAAAGCTATTTACCCTAATAAGAGCAGTACCATTCAATAATATCTTCGGTATTTCAGACAACTTTTTACCCTTAGGTGTAAATACCATTATCTCACTCTTTTTAACATTGTATGTAAGGCCATGTTCCTTTGCAAAAAGCTCACATATGTGCAACAATTTTCTAAGAGCTCTGATAGATGGTGCCAGTAATACCATGTCGTCAGCGTAACTAATATTATTAATGCAAGTGCCGTCTATGAAGCAACCGACTGGTTGTTTACTGAGACCATCTATCAGGTTGTTTATGTACAGGTTGAACAGGTGGGGTGAAGTCACCCCGCCTTGTCTCACCCCGCACTCCAGGCCATATGGGTCCGATAGTGTCCCCGCCCATCTTACATGATTAAGTTGATTGCTGTACCAGTACTCAAAAATAGAACAAACCTCCTCAGGTGTACCAGTGTCACGAAGCTTTTTTTTTTTAAATCGCAAAAACAAATACATGCCGAGTTTAGGGTAACAAAATAATTCATTTAAAAATTAATTTATAATATCAAAGCTGCCTTCAATCATTATCTACTCGTATTCTCACTTCATAATTATATCTAGTCTGATTATTACATTTTTTCATAATAATTTCACTTTACCAGTGGGCAGATGGATTATTGAATTCTTTTTGCTTGCTATTTCTTCAAGCTGTTCTTGATATGGACGGGATACAAGATCCTCCGTCATCTTATGAAATCTGCAACAAATATTACATTAGAAGTAATAATTTCTTATAAAAAGTAAGTAAAAACATCTTTTTTTGCAAAAGGTAGGTACATAGTATTTATGATTCTTTCACTATGGTTTTCTGGTGTATATAGAGTTCTTTAAACCTGTGTACTGATATCACAATTGACACCTTTACTAAGTAAAGTACTTGTGAATAGACGCGAGGGATCCTAATCCTATGCTATCAGCAAACTCAGGAAAAGATTAATAAAAGCTTACTGCACAATACTACATGTACTAAAAACGAATAGCTAAGTTAGGGAAAGATAGGCTGAAATATAAATATGTCTATATATATTATATTAAGTATTAAAGATTTGTATAAGTAATAGTATTTTTAATATCAGATATTATAATGGTAATTAGTATGTATTGTATATGTCTGTATAAACATATCAAGAATGAATATTCATAAATAATATCTAGAGTAATAATAATAGTGATTATAAACATAGTGGATACTCTTATCTAATGAATGTAATTTATTAATTTTATTGCACAAAAAGACACCCAGATAATATTGATGTTGCAATTGTACTTATTTTTGTTTTATTTTATTGCCAAAGGTCTCATGTTTAAGCTGAAACAACATCTACCAAACTCGGCGTACATGCTTTTAAATTCCTACTTGAAGAACCGAATATTTCAAGTAAAATATGAAGATAAACTCTCAACCATCAACCCAATAGAAGCTAGAGTCCCACAGGTTCGGTGCTGGGTCCTGTCCTATACGCCATCTACACTGCTGACTTACCTGTCTCTGAAGAAGTAGTTACTGCAACCTACGCTGATGATACGGCGATTCTCTCCTGTATCACAGACCCGAAAGTAGCGTCATCAAAGCTACAGCAATGCCTCAATCATATTGAGAAATGGTTAGCCAAATGGAGAATCAAAGCAAGCCCAGCTAAGTCCATCCATATAACATTTACCCTAAAAAAAGGAGATTGCGCCCCTGTAACACTAGGAGGATCCATATTACCGCATAGCACAACAATTAAATACCTGGGAATGCACCTCGATCGGAGACTAACCTGGCGAGAACACATAAACGCAAAGAAAGAACATGCACATAAAAATTTTTTAGACCTCTACTGGTTGCTGGGTAGACAATCCTCACTAAGCCTTGAAAACAAAGTACTCATATATAAATCTTATCTTGAAGCCAGTTTGGACTTATGGAATACAACTGTGGGGTTCGGCGAGCCATTCCAATATTGAAATTCTACAACGCTACCTGAACAAAGTACTGAAGACCCTGGTTAGCGCCCCCTGGTTCATCCAAAATGCAGAAGTACACAATTACCTGAAAATCCCGACAGTCAAACAAGAAATAGAAATTTCCACAGTTCATGACAAACAGAGACTCCAACATCACACAAATCGTCTAGCTACGATGCTTACCAACACAAATGAAAGTACTTTTCGACAGAAGAGATCACGACTTGCGTCAATCTGAAATAGATATACATTTACAGAAATGTATTTAACTAACTACACTATTACTCCAACATAGCAATGTTAGCAAATAAAAATAGAGGCGGAACGTCCTTGGACGTATTCTCTCAAAATACCTTTAATCCTACTACTATTATAAAGGCGAAGGTTTGTAAGTATGGATGTATGGATGTTTGTTACTCTTTCACGTAAAAACTACTGAATGGATTTGAATGAAACTTGGTACACAGAATCTCTAGAGCCTGAAAAATAACATAGGCTACTTTTTACCGCGGGAAAACGTCATTCCGCGGCAAAATCCATTATAACGCGGGTAACACCGCGGGGCACAGCTAGTAAATAATAAATCTAAATTTTAAATTTAAGAAAAACCCCCGATTCCATTGCCATAATTTCCTTAAACGTAAAACAACATAATATTATGTAATGTGGACGCGATGCGATTTCATTTGATACCCCACACTAGTATATTTGCAGATTTTGGTTTTCCTTACCCACTCTCACCCCCATAACTTTTAAACGGCACAACCGATTTTCATGAAACATGTCTAAGAACACTCGCGCCAGACTCACCCTTCATACAAAAAACTTGAAATCGCTCCATCCGTTCGGGAGCTATGGTGCCACAGACAGACAGACAGACACACAGACAGACAGACAGACACGTCAAACTTATAACACCCCTCTTTTTTGGTCAGGGGTTAACAACAACAAATCTGATTATAGCCATAAGACTGATCGCAGATAGAGAGAGAAAAAGAAAAATCAAAAATAAAAAAAAATGTGTCATACATATAAATATTTTAACTTTACCATAAAAATAACATAATAACAACATAGAACCACTCTTTATAAAACAAATGGCTTAGAAGAGAAATTCATAAATCAGAAAAAAAATAAAGCTACAGAACTTTTGCTAGAGACTTGTGATCGCGTGATCGCAAAGTGTGCAACTTGAGTTGATTTTTGTACTTGAGTTGAATTATGATATATATATCGAATAGAAAAAAAGGGTAAATTAACGCATCTGCTAAAATGATAAGAGAATGAGATACGCTGTGTAATGTATTCCACCTCATTCTTTTACACGTTCAATCCTACAGATATATATGTTTGTCTCTTTCTACGTAACGCCTCAACTTTGCGTGTTACACTTTTGATTTCACTCCTCATAAAATTTCCATACCGGGCCTTATAACTCAAATCGTTTCTTAAGGAGTAAACTCCAAAAATATTTTCTTTTTAATATGATTAAATGTGATGTTTGTGAGTTGTCAATACAACTAAGAAATGAAACAGGATTTTTTTTTTAATTCTGAAAGTAAATATTTAATTTGCATAGGTCTTTGGATGCTTTTTTGAAATTTGAAAGAAGCACCAGTGGCAGAGAACTTGAAAGGGACTCAGTTGGCATGGTATGGACATATTATGAGAAAAGATGGATGTCATGTGACGAAAAAAGTGTTAGATATGCTTGTTTATGGGTATGTGGGAAGAAGTAGGCCAAAGAAAAGATGGATGGACTGTGTGAAGGCTGCCGTGTAAAAAAGGAGCAAGTGTTAGGATGACCAGTGACAGAGGAAAATGTTAGTAAAAAACATGCTGTGTCCACTCCACATAATGTGGGATAAAGGCAAGAGAATGATGATAGGATGCTTTTTGATCCCTACTAGTTTTTAGTAGATAACTACCACAGAAACGCAATACTACGTAATGCCTATAGGCTTATCTTGTTAACATATTGTAGGGTCTTGTCACTTTATTGGTCATTGCTTAAAACATTACTATTTGTATCAAAATTGAAAATTTATTTAGATAATTTCTAGCACAGATCAATTCAGTTATGTTTGCAGAATAATGTGTGCTGCACAACCTACATGAATATTGTTACAGCCTGTTACGAACAAATTGTAGGTATAAATGTCAGTAGTCAATTGCCAATACAATGTTCAGTTGGCAAAATAATATATTAATATTATTGATTGTCTAGCTACTTTCTTCTAATAAAATTTAAAGATAGAATGTCCACCCAACTTTGCATGTAAATGTTAGTATGTAATGTATGATGTTATAGGTACTACTTCCATTGCTGGTTGCAAGATGGTGTTGTCTATATCTATATATTTACAGAATGATACCTCCAAATAAAACTAAACACATATTTCATTATGAGTTTCAGATAACAGTAGGTAACATAATTTTATGTCATTTAAATGTTATGAATACTATTGTTAAAATATTAAGAGATGATGCAATATGGGACTAAGTTGGTATTTAAAGATACATTTTACTAATTGTACAAATATATGAGAAACAAACATTCTGTTCTATTCTAAGGATTCTAGTCTAATAATAGAATAGATAGGTACACATTAAATGTACTTATGTTGAACAAAAGAAAACCTTCTCCAAATCATATTCACAAAGAATTATTCCTGGCCCATAGTTTGGTAAAAGCCGCAGCAGACCTTTTTAATCATAATTATTTTACCTAGTTAACAAGCACATTCAGAAACTTTATTAAAACTGCACTTACCGGTGAATGCCTGCGAATGCTCCAGAAATTTGTCAAAATAGTTTAAAATTCTGATCAGATTTCATACTCTCCTTATGTGAAATATAGTGAAATGTTTAAAACATGATTCACATTAGCTAGTAAATAATAAAATCAACCGGCCTGTGCTGAAGCACAAATGGATCTCTAAAAATCTCGTAGAGTAATATTTATTTTTCTGAAATGAAAATGAAAAAAATTGAAACCGGTGGTATGAAAACAAATAATAATGTAATGTTGCCAGATAATTGAAGAAATTGTCCCGAAAATACTATGTATACGATTGCAATGTACCTATGCTATGAACAATATATTATTTATTGTGACATTTTTTTTAAGCTGTAAGTTTTGACAGACATATCAATAACAATAATGGAATTGGTTTCTTTTATGCTGGCTGTACACACGCGCCGAGACACCCCGAGACAGGCCGAACGCGCGTGTGTACAGGGCGCTCTCGTCTCGTCTCGCTGTCTCGTTCTCGTCTCGGTCGCTCTCGGTGGCTTGTCGGTTTTTTGCGCCCGAGTCAAAGGGTCTCGTTGGCTCTCGCGAGGTAAACGAGAGCGAGCATGTACACACTCGTTCATTTACTTGCTCGCTAATAGTATTTAATATTTTTTTAATTTAATTTTAATTTAATTTATTAAAAAATTTTTTTTCTTATTTCTTCATGATTTACGAATTTTATTTTTATAGTAAATGTTAAAAAAATTATAATAGCTCATGGCACAAACACAAATAGCAGCAGCAATTTCTACGTCCATTGTCGCGTGAGTCTTCAGTTCAAATGTTAGAACGCGTGTGTACAGGCATGCTCTCGACGAGACCCCTCTCGGCCGAGACATTCGCCGAGAGGGTCTCGGCGCGTGTGTACAGCCGGCATTACATTAATGAAATCAATCCATTAAGCACTATCAGACGCCCGCGACACGCGTAGAGTTAGATATTTACACCACTACACATATTTGTTTTAAAAAGTCTTTTAGTCTAACCCCTGTTAAGCCTAAGAGGGGATTTATATGACACCACCACACCATCTACAAATAGAGCATACCTACACAATAATATAAAATCTCTAATTTAAAACATTGGACTTTGATATTTTGAAGTTTTATACAAACTTTGCACCCCCGTTTGAGGGTGAATTTTCAAAAATCCTTCCTCAAGGTCTCTAAAGTAAGCTTTTCGTTTTATATATATAAATAACTGAGTGTTCAATTTAGTATTAAAATAAAAAAATATTATGGATATATTCCACTTAAGCATGGCAGTTGAATTCCAACGATTATGCGACAGTCTAGTACAGTTGGAAGCACATTTTAATGCCATACGTCTCATTTAACGTTATATTTGACGTTGCTTTTGTAATAAATTACTTTTGTAACTAATAATAATTTAAACAACGATTTTTTTAATTATTTGTTAATATTTAAATTGTTTTCTTTGAAGTTTTTATAAAAATGAATAAATTAAAATTTACAAACCGGCTTAAATCCAAAAATCCAAATTATTATTTTACACTTTGGTTTCAAAGGAACGCATAAAATGGTTTAGTTGGAAGAGTTTACGGTATTCCCCTTACAAAGACGAGAAAGGTTAGGTTCTTTATCGTGACGTGGAGGTTAATCTCTTCACTTTTCTTTCCTTTTTTAACAACCGATAAAAAAGAGGGGTATTATAAGTTTGACGTGTCTGCCTGATAGAGGGAGAGCCAGGGCCTGCCAGACCTACGTTAAAGTATAAATATATGTGTATTTATGAATTACCTAATATTTAGCTAAATTTGATTGATTTACTTATATTGATAAATAAACAAACTAAATTCAATTATTAAATAATGAATAAATATTTTTTTGTGTATTAAATTCATTAAACTGAACAGTTTTGTGATGGTTTCTCATGTGTAGTTCTCTCTTGCCTTTATTCGCTCTATGGGGGTGTTCAACCCTTCAAAAAACCTATTAAAAAACCAAAAATGTATTTATGTTCTTTATTATAATTATATAAACTTGAATAATAATATGAATCATCGTACCTACATCTTCATTTAGACGGATAGCATAGATACCCAATACATGATAAGTATGTATGAGTTTCAGTATGGGTAACCCCAAAATTTTTATATTATTTGCTGTTGTTTGTGAAAATCTGAATGCGGTTCACAAAAAAAAGTAACTGTGACATACGGACGGACGGACAGACCTGACGAATCTATAGGGGTTCCGGTTCATACCATATGGCTACGAAACCCTAAAAACTCATTTTAGACATTCGTTTAGCCGTGGATAACATGGAATATGGTTCATATAACTGTTGCCAGAGAGTATTATAATCACTACGTTTTTTGACTGTTGCTAAACAACGTTGCCAAAGTTGTGTTTGTGGTGTAGAAGAATAAAGAATAGAAAAAAACTTTTTTCTTAAAAATTAAACCAACTTCAAAACGGAAACAGAAATGTAAAAAATTTGTTAACTTTTCAAAACATTTCGACATTATAAGTGATATTTAAAAGAAACATAAACAATTAAATAATTAAGTATTTAATAATTTTGAGGTCGGTGCCGGAATGGACCGATATTAAGAGTTAATTTCCTACTAATACCTTATGGCTTGAGTTGTGAAAAAGATCGATGTTAGGTACCTATATTATATCTAGTTATTGTTTTACTTGGCACCGACGATATCACGATTTTTAGTGATTACTCTACTGAAATATACCTTATATAGTACCTTTGACTGTCCTTCATTTTCATCATCAGACCCCTAATATCAGTCAAAACCCATTTAGATGAACGGTCTCAGTAGTATAAGTTAATCAAACCCATACACAAAGTACTTGCTGAAATCGTTGAGGAGTTCCCTCGACCGCCTTTCCCTCCATCATCAGATCAACACCAGACCCTCATTAATAAAAGGGCTTTAAAATTCATTATATTGAATAATATTAAGGAACACACAAGTCGGAAAGACAATTTTTTCAAGAGTTTCCCTCAATTTTCTTCAGGATTCCACCACCAGATCCAGGTTTCCTTACCATGGGACCACCCTGGGGATACTCCCTTTCCAACAAGGGTTAAATCAAAATCGGTTCATAAACGACAAACTTATCCGCGGACATACCTACATAAAAAAAATATATATATACAGGGTGTGGCGTAATGAGTGGATAATCCATTACCCTGACCTGACGGTTGGGGGGCATCGCGACTGTTCGGAAAATCATTATTTGTATTCAGTAAAAGTGTCACGGTTTTCGAGTTATCAGGCAATTTTTTTTTTTTAAGTTAGACCTGACCCACTCTTTTAAGTACCAAATTTACAGTACAAAGAATTTTCTCAGTCTGTTTTCTGAATAGCATTCCTAGATAGTGGTGCTATCAAATGTCAACTACCAATTTTGTACGACAGCCATAGTTTTTTCTATTTTTATTCTATTTTTTGCTAACTTTGGTATCTCGTGGTGTAAAAAAAATGTATGGTGACATGAGTGCCCAATTAATTAATAATTAGCCTATTTCATTAGGATTCCAAAATGGTATAACATACGATATTTCTAGCTCTAAATTAAAAAAACGAATGCTTTTAAGATGAGTTAGAAGCATTTTTTGAATTTACAAGATAATTTAAAATTTATTTTATTTAATAATTCAGACCAATGTTACAACTACTTGGTACTAGGGTACTAGGTACTGTATGAGAGCGTGTAAATGAAAAAAAAAAGTCATCAAAATTACATTTATTACATTTATTTACAATAAATGTTCGAATTGCCCACCGTGAGCTCGAATGCATGCCCTGCACCTTCTATTAAACTAAAACATACCTTATAATACGATATCTCCAGCTCTGAATTTAAAAATATTGAATTTAAGATGAGTCAAGTCCAACTTAGAAAGTTGTCTTTCGCACTACTACTATTACTTTTTGTAATAGTTTAACTTCATCTGCCTTTATGCTCATAAAACTGGCCCTCCATCAAGCCGAATATTAATTCTTGGAATCATAGCGCACCTCCTTCTGCGACATGCCAATGTTTTTTTTTCTGTAACGAGTAAAAGCGACTCTTTTGTTTGTCATGATTTGAACGATAATTTACTAGGTTTGATAGGTACTGGCTCCGGGAGGCCAAGTGTACACGACGATGAAAGTGTACTCGAAGAGATAGAAGCCCACCCGACCACGTCAGTACGAGCGATTTCCAGACGTAGGTACAGGAATATCAACGAGGACGGTGCACAGGATTTTAAAACGAGAACACTTATACCCATACCACTACCGACGAGTCCAGTGCCTGGTGCCACGAGACTATCCTCTTAGAGTCATATTTTGCCTAACAATGCTGCGAAAAATTAGAAACGACTCCGAATTTTTTGATAGAATACTCTGGAGCGACGAATCGTCATGTAAAAAAGACGGCTATTTTAATGCATAATTTGCATAGTTGGCAGCTCACCAACCCTCGTTAAATGAGAGAAGATAGGTCCCAGTACCAATTTAAAATAAACCTTTGGACTGGGATCTGGAATGGCCAAGTCATCGGTCCAATTGAGCTGCCGGCAACGCTGACTGCCGAAGGATATTTAAATTTACTTCAAAATGATCTCCCAACACTGTTAGAAGACGTTCCGCTTGAAGAGAGAAGGAGAATGTGGCTGCAGCAAGATGGTTGCCCCGCGCATTACGCCCGAGTTGTGCGCGAACATCTCGACGCCACATTTTCCGGAAGATGGATTGGGCGCTTGGGAACTATTCCGTGGCCACCTCGGTCACCTGATTTAAACCCCCTAGATTTTTTTTACTGGGGGTGTCTCAAGGACATGGTTTACAAAGAACCCATCTCCACCATCGACCAGCTACGGGAGCGAATAAACAGGGCAGCGGAGACCATAAGTCAAACGGGGCATGCCCGAAACGTTAAGAGATCGTTTATAAGAAGGTGCAGGGCATGCATTCGAGCTCACGGTGGGCAATTCGAACATTTATTGTAAATAAATGTAATAAATGTAATTTTGATGACTTTTTGTTACATTTACACGCTCTCATACAGTTCCTAGTTGTAACATTGGTATAAATTATTAAATAAAATAAATTTTAAATTATCTTGTAAATTAAAAAAATGCTTCTAACTCATCTTAAAAGCATTCGTTTTTTTAATTTAGAGCTAGAAATATCGTATGTTATACCATTTTGGAATCCTAATGAAATAGGCTAATTATTAATTAATTGGGCACTCATGTCACCATACATTTTTTTTACACCACGAGATACCAAATTTGAAAAAGAAAACGCAAATTTTGCGTTCAACATTAAAAATAAAAAAAACTATGGCTATCGCACAAAATTGGTAGTTAACTTTTGATAGCACCACTATCTAGGAATGCTATTCAGAAAACAGACTGAAAAAATTATTTGTACTGTAAATTTGGTACTTAAAAGAGTGGGTCAGGTCTAACTTTTTAAAAAAATTAATAAATGCATCATAACTCGAAAACCGTGACACTTTTACTGAATACAAATTATCATTTTCCGAACAGTCGCGATGCCCCCCAACCGTGGGTAAAGGATTATCCACTCATTACGCCACAATCTGTATACGGTCGAATTGAGAAACCTCTTATTTTTGAAGTCGGTTAAAAAGTACCTTTCTGTGGGAAAGGTGAAAACTGTCTATATAGGTATGTAGTCACTGAAATTAATTTGTCCTTTTTCGTCGATTGAATAAATAAGAGTATAAGATGAGGTATTCTCTCAGCATTCGTTTGGGCTAGGAAATGAGTTCTAAACACGATTTTTACAGTCACAGGTATAATAAAATAAACAGAAATCACAATAACAAAGGAGTACAGAGGTAAAAACACATATAACAATGGAAAACACAATAATCTCACAGCGGCGGTTTGCGGGGCTCGGGCGGACTGTTGTCGCTTCGCTACCAGTGTGAACTTTAAATTCACTTAGGCAAGAAAACTGACAAATCCTGCCTAAATCGAAAGCCCAAAATGCCAAAATAATGCCAATATAATTTAAAAAATTAAAATAAATAGACACATTATTTTTTGGAGTTTTATTTAAAATAATTGATCTTAAAGTCTAAAAGGGAACTGAATTAAATTATACATTCGTATTAGCATCATAAGAATATGATGCTGAAAGTGATCAAGAAGAATCTTGATCACTTTCTATGTACATCGCTTTTGTCATTTGTTTTTAATAATTTCTTTAGTTGGCTGGAATGAAACGCAGTCACCATATTCACAAATGCCCTGTATAACATGTAAAATAGAGGCGACATGTTTATTAATAAATCTATTCCGCGTTTTTGTTTTTATGAGGTTGATTTGCGTGAATACTTTCACAAGCAGCATTCGACATTGGCCAACAAACCTTTTACAAAATTATTAACATTAACGTATTTTAAGTCTCCATTTGAATTTCGAATTTTACCAATGGCACCCGAAAATATATCAATATTTAGAGTTGGCTTAGCGTTACTTCCGCTAACATTTTGCTCAGCATCAGTACTTTTAAGGTTTACAATGGAAGGAACTACCTACAAATCCAACTAGAGATGTTATGGGAAATCCCCGAACCAAAGGTCTTTGCATTGCCAGTGTCCCATAGGCATTTTAAAATTCCTACTCTTTTTGTGGGCTGTAGCGGCTATACTGCATAATCTGTCATACAGCTTAAATTGCTAATACTGCCAGATTTCTAAAACGTCAAACAAAAGTCCCAGTGAGTAAAATAAAGGGCTAAACCTGCCAAAAAGGCAAGATCCTGCCACATAATGGTCACACTGGTCGCTACGCGACACGCTGCTAGCTCCATCTCCCCGTCGTCCAAGGCGTAGATTGAGTATAGAGTACCTACTCTTTAAAAACTCAATCTACGGTCCAAGGCGGAGGTGGTGTGAACTTTACCCAAGGTCTAAGTTCCTTTACTTTACCAATAAAGGGCGCGTTCCTTACCGCGCTAAAGGGTTTATTCCCTTCGTGCTACAAGAGTATATTAGCGTTCTAGTGTTAAAGATTATAGAGCACGCCTAAGTGAAAAGAGTACAATTCTATATTTTATAGTACGGTTGGCAACCACTGCCTTTAAACAGCAATGGGAGTCGAGATTATCCTGAGCAAAACCGAAAAATTCGAAAAATAAAGATATACACAAAACGGTACGTTTCTTGTCAGTGCCATAACTTTGCGTTCATCAACGTCATTCATTCGTTATAAAAAAAAACTTTGTTTTGTTGTTCTGTCTGAGTTTTCTTGCTGAGAAATCTATTTTCTTATATATTATATTCAGAATCATGAAAACTGCCCTAAATGAAATATTAATACATTTTTTCCTTATATTCATAGGAATTGGTACTGTTACGCCTGGAGGTAAAATAAATAATATTAAATAATAGGTTATCTATCATATCAGTAATTTTATTTAAAAAATCAACTGGATAACTCCTCACGGCTGTCCGTGTAATAAAGTGTTGAAACTGTGACGCTTGTAAAGTGTTACGGCTATAACATTCGTCATATTTTTCCATCATTAGATCCCACAGAACTCACTATTCAACACAATTTATTTTATTTGTAAACACCCAAGGATTTGAGAAAATTTCTAAGCACAGGTGGTTTCATTTTGGTAATATTCTTATTAATATTTTTTTTTGTAAGAGGCTCATCCATCGTTGTCATTTTGGGTGTAATACATGTCCACATAAACATCATGGACTTCCATTGAACTTAGAGAGTAATAGAAATTTTATTTTTAGTCTTTGATAGTTCTTAGGTATGATTTGCCCTATCTCTTTCCAGCGAATGATTTACACTTCAATGATGGGTCTTCAATGGCAGATATTATTGCTGGAGATATATTTTTTGAAATAGTTGATCCACCTGAACTTCAGTATTCATACAGAATAAGACCAGCCAAAGATTTTGGTGCTCCTTTTGTAAGTATACATACCATGCAAACGCCCAACAGTTAACATAATTTATATAGGCATGTCACCAGAAGATAACAAGATAAGCAAATTAAAATTATCCTAGAAAATATATACTTAAACTTTCTTAGGATTCTAAATGAGAGATAAATTTAAATGTTTTTACTTCCTATTATTTTATATTTATCCTATCATTTTTAATCCCACAATTTGCATATATATCATTTCTATAATTTCTATAAAATATTAGATAATATCTAATATTCTTAATTTGTGTAGAAAAAATTAAGAGGAAGTAACATAGCTATACATGGCGAGGTTGGTATAGCGGTCAGCACATCTATGCATATGATGGAAGACTTGAGTTTGAGTCCCGCATCTCGCTAGTAAGCTATGTTACTTTGTCCTAATTTTTTTCTACAAAAATTTAGAATATTAGGTTCTGCCTTTAAGTGGGGTTTATCACTTTGTAAACTTTGTTAAACATAAATGGTTTAAAGGATATCTATTTGTAAAATTTTAAATGGTTTGTTAATTTGCAGATCTTTTTACATTCCAGTGACTTAAATGTTGATGAATTCCTCTTATATTTCAGGGCCACAGGGCTTTTTATAATTGGCTGACTTAATTTTATGCCAACCTTTACCTGTTTTATCAAAATTTTGACTGATATACCTAATGACTATTACTATAATACTTTTAAATGACATAGGTCCATACTCTACTGTGTTATAATAAGTAACCACATAAAAAAACAAATTATGACTCATCAATCTTCACTGCCTTCATAAATCTCCAAGTATAGTCCCAAGTAGCTAATTTACAACTTACTATTTTGAATAGACATATTTTACTCTTACTTTTGGTATATATTTCCTTATGGGATTGTGTAATCTTATCACCCTAAACAAAGGTCCTTTATAGAAATATTTATAATTTTGTTAGTTATTTATTTCCTTAACATTTATTTTTATTTAGTAATAGCATCGTAATTAATTACAATTCAATACAAACGAAATGTCAATGCAAGCAACTGAATTTGGTATGTCAGCTACTTAGTCTATGTATTTTCTTTCAGAATCAAAGTGTGGTCTTTGAGAAAGTGCGTTTGGTACCAGTTGTTCCTTTACACAGTTGTTCTGATATAAGAAACTATGATGCTCTCTTTGGAAATATTGCTTTGGCAGAAAGAGGGTATGTGTTTTCTGTTTAATTTTAGGCTTAACATCAAAACCATCTTAAAAATGTCGCATTATATTTAGGCGGGCCTGCAAGTTTTTGTGTTTAAGCACCACCATTTATTCTAAGATTTTAACAGCCAGTTTGTTTGAATTTGTTGAACTAATCAGAAATTCACTTTATTACATACATATTATTTTACATTTGTTCTTGAGAGCAGGGAACTTTGCTCATAATCTGGTATCTAAACATATTTGCTATGGGCTTATATGGATCCAAATATAAGGTACTAATTCCGCACACACTTTTCTTGGGAAAGATTCTACGAAATGAAACAGGGTACCATTATTCCGCCCACTCGAACATTCAATGCAACCACTGAAGCGGTTGCTTACTGACACTTCATCCACTGACACGTTTACTGGGAGAACAATACCTACGACACTCCAAGCATGCAGAATCCAACCAAGCAAGTCTACTAGTTTCGCCTCAACATGAAGCATCATCAGGACCACGTCATTTACACTTCAGCCACAAGATTTACAGGAAGAACTCTAGAATAGTTTTCCGCAAAGTAACGCCTGAAAAAATACAATACTCTTTATTGAAACACAAATATAATAAAGCAACAGAACAATGCTTTAAAAATAAAAAACATGTAAATGATAGTGTAACAATGGGCTAAGCGAAATTAAAGGCTAAGTTAAACTATCAATTACATTCTCTATGCCTAGCTTAAACCCATACAGCAGGATTCCTTAAATGCAGATCAGTTTAAGGAACGGTAGAACATAGCACGTACAGATAAAGTTGTTGAATGACTGATTCAGGATCGGCAAGAGTAGCGTGGTAGGTCTACCAACGACATGGACAGGTCGCTGGTTTCCGGTAAATGCAGCTTCCATCCGAAACATCTGGACGAAGTTTTTAAGGATTTAAAACTTGAAACGGGTACCACACTACACACGGTTTTAGAGTTTTCTGATATTATTATTAATGGAGTATTGTGAGAAATCGCCATCTTATCGTGTACTATCTATGTTAAGATGTGGAAGAGATTATGTGGATTATGTGTCGGAAACATTCCGTAGATCCGGTTCAGATCTGGTTTTCGTACATTAAAGTACACCTTTAAAGCTACAAATAAAATCTCGAAGATTTTAGTCTTCTGTACTAAAAAAATGGCATACTACCTGCCTTCACCAAAATATGGTTTTCCATTGGAAGACCGGAGGTTATAAGGTAGGTTGTAGCTGTGGAAGCTCATACATAGGGCAAACAAAGGATCATAGCTTCTGGTGTGGGTGAACGCAATCTCACAACACTTATTGGAGTCGGCTCCAATCACTGGTTGGAGTTGCTTACCCCGCAAGAAATCTCAATATAACGCCACTATACTCTCAGATTGGTTCTGGAAGTTATTGCGATTACCAAACAAATGAATTTTTATAGAGAAGATGGTTTCTAATCCTGGAATTCTGTAGTGCGCTCATACAAAAATCAAAAAAGTGCCAATCATCCGCGATGACACGGTTAGGTTATGTCATGCATCGAGTTGCGGTCGAGAATGAAACAAATGGTAACAACACTAGTGATAGTCGAGCTCGTAATAAAAGACTCAGAAAGAGAGTAGACCGTTTCGTTTATTTATAACTGTCTACCTAATCGCAATTTGCCGTGATCATGGCGCTTGCAACAGCGTCGTAATATCAGAAAACTCTAAACTCAATCATGGTATGTTACCCGTGTCAAATTTAAAAATCTGGACGGAGGCCATAAGTACGAACGCCATAGACCGGCGCGCACTTGCGGAGCGGTATAAGAAGATAATCTTAATTTAAAATCCCCCGATTCCTATCCAAAATCATAGTTCCCTTAAAAGTAAAAACTCATAATATTTTGTAATGTGCACGTGATGCACTTTCATAGGAGAACCCACTCAAGTATATTTGCAGATTTTCGGGTTTTTCTTCCCCAGTTTTACCCCTCATAACTTAAAAGTTATACGCGTCAACTGATTTTTATCAAACACGTCAAAGAACACTCGCGCAAAACACACCTTTTGTACAAAACAAACTAAACTTAAATCGCTTCATCCGTTCGGGAGCTACGATGCCTCAGACATACAGATACGTCAAACTTTTGACACCTCTCTTTTTGGTCGGGGGTTAAAAAACGCTTAATTACTAAAAACACGCTCTAAAAAGTACGAATCCATAAACATAGTCTAAAGTCTTTAAATAAACAATTTTTTACACATTTCTTTGTAATAACGTTAAATTATACAATTTGTATAAGTATTCAGAGTTCTGTGTTATTATTATTAATAAAATTATTTCTCTCTAATTTTCAGGGAATGTTCGTTTGTATTCAAGACTCATAAAGCCCAACAAGCAGGTGCTAGAGCTATTATTATCACAGAATCTATTGCAAAATGGGATGACTCATTGGATAACCTAATAGAAATGGTTGATGACAAGTAAGTTATATCCCTATCTGTATTATCCAATTACAACCAGTTTATTAACATAATCTAGCTAAGATTTATCAAAAGAAAATGTATGAAAGTACATGTAATTCTTCACTCCATAATAACTTTAATGCATAAAAAGTTTTCTGTTATTTGTATATTACTCTATGTAATGCTGAAAACTGCTTAAAAACCAGTTATAAGTTTTTCCATTGTCAAGAAACTTATAATTTGGTCTAAGTTTAAAATTTAAGAAAAACCTCCGATACCAATGCCTTCTTTTCTTTAAATGTAAAACAACGTAATATTATGTAATGTGGATGCGATGCTCTTTCATTTGATACCCCACACTAGTATATTTGCAGATTTTCTGGTTTCCTTCCCCACTCTTACCCCCATAACTTTTAAACGGCTCAACCGATTTTCATGAAACATGTCTAAGAACACCCGGGCCAAACTCACCTTCCATACAAAAAAAACTAAATTGAAATCGCTCCATCCGTTCGGGAGGTATGATGTAACAGACAGACAGACACGTCAAACTAATAACACCCTTCTTTTTTGGTCGGGGGTTAAAATGCTTTTAGGTATTATGTTGCTAAGTAGATTAAACCATTTTGTGGTACAGTTTTGTTTTTATTTTCGCCAAAATCCATGATTTTTATGCAAGGAGTCCCATTGACTCGATGCGGTAAACTAAGTCATTTGAGTTCATGACTAAGAGTTAAAATATCCAAGGAAATGGGCATCGGAAGCGACCTCCTTATATACCGTGTCAAAAAAGATAACTCAATTTTGTTAAGATGTTTAAATGATGAAAATATAAATGTTTCCTTAAATAGTTGCAAATCTTGTCAAAGATTACTTTAAAGTTTGAAGGACATGTGACATTCACAAACACGTAATTGGCCAGCGTGGTGAATTAAGGTCTAATCTCTCTCGCCAAGAGAGAAGTCCCTGTGTCCCAGCAGTGGGAACGTTAATAGGGTGATGATGATGATGACTTTAAAAAATCTGTATGTTTATGTTTCAGAATGGAGTTAGATGTCAACATTCCAGCAGGGTTCCTCTTAGGGCGCAGTGGATACAACATCCTCAAAACACTGAAAGTGCTAATGAAAAGCTATGCTGTGATCAACCTACCAGTGAACATGACACATACTCAGATCAAAGACATGAATCAACCACCTTGGATATCATGGTAGAAATTGTAGATTTAGTAGTTTGATTCTAGTAGTAGTAATACCATGCTGTTTGGAAATTAATTTGTCTGTAGAGTGAGGCTAAACTGGCGTAATTTTCACACATAAATAGAAAAAGAACTGTAAACTTTGGGGTTGGAAATATTTTATTCATATGAAACCCATACCATACCATTGAATAGTTTTCGCGAGAGACACTTACAAAGTTGCAAAATGTATGTCCAAATTATTGTAGAAGTCAGAAGTTACAGGGGGGCCGGTAACTTCTAAAATAAGAGAAGGATAAAACTAAAAATAACCATGCAAACTTCCAACGAAAATTGGTTTGAAGGATATATAGCAAGTAGAAACCTTGGTGTTCGAGCCCATCTCATAAATATGAAATTTATTTAAAGCCTTTACTCTACATCCTTGGACCCGTCCTAATTCGCATCTATCAAGTAGACGCCGATGATTCGGCTGGGGATAGATACATTCGGATTTAGGGCGCTTTCAAACTGATATTTTCGAGACGGACGGTACGTCTGCGCCGAAGATGTGTGCTTGACTTACATTGTACGTCCGTTTATTATTTTCATACATAGAGCACGGCCCGGCAACAGTGCGGCGTACGTACTAAAGAAAATATAAGCACTACGTTTAAGAGACGGGACCTCCATACATAGATTTGGAACGTCATTTACGTCACTTAGCACACAAATGATTCCTATAGAAAAAAAACGTCAATACTAGCATAGCGGCACTAATATAGGGATGTCCTCTGGTAGTTCTGATTAAATCGATATCGACGACAAATCAGGTTAATTCTTCACATGGGTATAATAATATGCGCTGGTACCAAAATGAAATTACAAAAAAATATTGATTTAAAAATCAACGGTTTACTATACATTCAATATGTATAATAGAAGCGTTTTACCTTACAATAAAACGCGTATTATAATATACTTACCTTTTTCAAAGCCTATTATATGAGACAACTACCTACGATTCCCGCTTTAATTTGTTTTCCGGTTCAACACCACCACCGTAGCAGTAGATGGCGCCACGAGCGCTCCCACCATGTTGAATTTGAAATGTTAGGGTTAGTCGCCATCGTGGTGCTCCATCGCGTTCTGGTTTGCATTGAGTTGAATATCTATGTCGATTTAAAAGGAGTTCTCTGAAAATTATTGCGTAATGTTAAAATCAATATTTACATCGATATGTTATAAAAAGTTATTTAAGTACTGCTAGATAAGGGCCTAGTGCCTAGTGTAGTTATCTACCGAATGTACCTACTCTGGAAAACAACAGTTTCCTTTAGACATAATATCTGCTAATAAAATCATCAGATAGCTAACTATCAAATTTTCAGATGATAAAGCAGAGCTTTTACTTCTGGCCTAAGTCATGATCTGGGGGCACGGTAGTGCCCCCACCAAGTCGAGCAAAAAAGCGGCACGGCCGTACCATCCTTTTCTCGAAGCAATTCAGGCCATTTTCGACCCCCTGTAACTTCGTTGTGGATAAAACTAGAAGACTGAAATTTTCAGTAACCATGCAGGATTGTAAAGACACGGTATATTTCAAATTTCATTCAATTTGAACCAGTATTTTAAGAATTATAACGGGTCAAATTTCGTAATTTTGTCACTCACTCACTGACTGACTGACTGACTGACTGACTGACTCACCGATCATCAAAATTCTAAGGCACTTCTAGCAGACCTAGAAGCTTCAAATTTGGAATATAAGTAGTGTTTGGTGTATGAATCAAGGAAAAACTAAAAAATCTAGAAAAAACCGGTATAGAGGGCGCTGTCGTACCTTTTCTCGAAGCAATTCAGGCCATTTTCGACCCCCTGTAACTTCGTTGTGGATAAAACTAGAAGACTGAAATTTTCAGTAACCATGCAGGCATTGTAAAGACACGGTATATTTCAAATTTCATTCAATTTGAACCAGTATTTTAAGAATTATAACGGGTCAAATTTCTTAATTTTGTCACTCATTGACTCACCGATCATCAAAATTCTAAGGCACTTCTTGCTGACCTAGAAGCTTCAAATTTGGAATATAAGTAGTGTTTGGTGTATGAATCAAGGAAAAACTAAAAAATCTAGAAAAGACCGGTATAGAGGGCGCTGTCGCAACGCCACGTATATACGAAATATGCACTAAAGTAATAACAATGCGAAATATAAATAAATCCAATCTAGACCGGCAAAAAGAAAATTATATGGACATAAATACAATAAGTACCGTTACCGCAGAACAACTGAGTTGTGCGACTTGGTTTTTTTGACAAGTATTGTTTTTGATGGGATAACTAACATTTCTTATACTTATTAAACATGGAGGTGTCTTGATTCGATTGTATGTGTTGCTGTTAAAGTACAAACTACAACAAATGTCCAAAAACAAAACCTTTTAAAACAAACTATACCAATACAAAAAAATTGCATGTCTGATTAGTTAAAACATATTACGGTTTTAGTGGCCACAGCACGGCACTACGCTCACTCACCTCGCGCTTGTTTTATATGTATGTATACAAACATAACCAAACCTTTATCCTTCAAAACGTAAAAAAATATTATTTATAAATAATTTTACCTAGAAATTATTGACTTATGACTCTATGACAATAATACCAAATCTTGAGGTAATTATTAATTATGCAATATTTTTATGCATACAATTTAAAAGTAGTTTACGATTAATCACATTAATCATAAGAAATACTTTGATTTAAATAATCCAAAAAGAAAACTGATCTTGAAGTTTATTTTGCCAAGTAAGGTTTATTATAAACCAAATTAGCAGCTACGCCACGATCTTTATCTCAAACAAAATATTATAATTAAACCTTTTTGAAAAATGACATAATGATGGTAGGTATAGGAAGAAATTTCTAAATCGAATGTCTACTACAACTACAGTCTGAAGACTTATAATAAAAAAAACTGGCTATTATTATAATATGCAGTTACTCTCATATTATAAGAAAAGAAATGTAATTTATGGTACGCACTCAACAAATCCAACAAGCAGAAGTTGATGCTTGGCGTACAAGGAGTACCCAAAAGTTGCTGTAAACAGGCTGTGGGAAAGTATAGGGAACACGTATAAATATGGAGATAATTAAACTCGACTACTAAATAATGCCGTGTTGGCTAAGTGGAAGGACACACGACTTCTGTTTAAACCCCGCCACGCACCTCTAGATTATTCTTCTTGAGACATTTATATGCGCTTTAAACACGTGATTTAACGGTGAAGGCAAACATCGTGAGGAAACCGGCATGTTCTGAGAACTTTAAAGAGTTTTAAGGACATGTGACATTCACCAACCCGCACATGGCCAGCGTGGTGAATTAAGGCCTAATCTCTCTCGCCTAGAGAGAAGTCCCCGTGTCCCAGCAGTGGGAACGTTAATAGGGTGTTGATGACTAAATAATGAAGAGAATGTTCCATATATAGTTTTTTATTTTGGTGGCTTTTCAGCGCAAAATATGAGAATGGGAACTTACTTGAACCCACATTGTCTGGGTTATTTATATATTTTAAAGCTGAATTAACAAATTAGGTTAAAAGATCGTAATGCAAGGCATTTTATCGAAATAACATAAGCATAACTACTTCTTCTTGGATTCATAGTACATATTAACATGATGTTGCTTTTGGCCAGATGACCATCTACCTCTATTTCTTCCATCCTACACAGACTGGTAGGTAATAAAAATACATTGCAACCCACCTATTTGAACCTATATTTAATGTTCAAAATGTTAGAATATCTAAATTAAAAGAGTTCGCTGTGATTCGATGTGTCCACCTACTAACACTTCTGAACAAGCCCTGTGTATACTTCTTGCGAACAAAAAAATACAACTCTACAGTGCATCGAAGTTTAGTGTGACGTAGCGCTTTCGTTCGAATTTCACTGAACTTCGCAGTCACAAGCCCCGCTCCAGAGCTACTATATCTTTGAACTTCCTTATTTAATTGATATGGCAGCAATAGGTATCAAGTATTTCTGGACGGGCCAACAGACAGACTAAACAAAATACCATTTTTGTAGTCATCATGCCTATTTATAGTTTAATATTTAGTTCAAACAATTTCCTTTAAAAAAGATTTGTCTTCTGCAAAGAATTAGTAATATGCAAAAGGTTTAAGCATCAAAAACCTTACCATTAAAAATACCAATTACTTGGATTTCCTAGGAATGTACTGGTTTTGTACCTCCTAAAATTCCACAGTACTTTTTCCAAACTCCAGCTTACTATGTAAGCTGGAGTTTGGAAATAATGAAAAGTATGTATTTCTTTTCCTTTAGAAAAAACTCCAGCTGCTTGTAAATTCACTACCGACCGAAGCCAAGGTAGGTAATTTCAACCACTCTACAAAAGTAATAATAATTAAACTTTACAGTACATATTAGTAAAGAAATCACTAACCTTACTCGTTCAAAATTTCTACATAAGAAAATCCATTATTAAGGACACTCATAAATGTCAATACAAAAACAAATTTTTTTCAGGACGTTAAATTCAATAAATCTAAATTTTTGACGACCTCTGTGGCTTGGTGGGCGATGGTCCGCCTGAGGCGCAGGAGGTGGCGGGTTCGATTCCCGCCAGGGCCAGATTTTGTACGATCTACAATTTCTGGTTTCGGGTCGGGGTGTTTTCTATGTATCATAATGTATGTATTTATAAAAAAAAATGTATCTATGAGGTATATCAGTCACCTAACAACCATAGTTCAAGCTCTGCTTAGTTTGGGTTTAGGTGATGCTGTGTGAGTAGTCCGGAAATATTTATTTATTTTATTTATTATTTAAATTACGAAAAACCCCCGATTCCAATGCCTAAATTTGCTTAAAACTAAAACATAATATTTTGTAATGTGCACGTGATGTGCTTCCATTTGATACCTTACTCGAGTATATTTGCAGATTTTCGGTTTTCCTTCCCTACACTAACACCCATAACTTTTAAACGGCACAACCGATTTTCATGAAACATGTCTAGAACACTCGCGGCATACTCACCATACATAAAAAAAAACAAAATTAAAATTGCTCCTTCCTTTCGGGAACTATGATGTCCCAGACAGACAAACAAGATACGTCAAACTTATAACGTCTTTTTTGGCCAGGGGGTTAAAAAATTAATAAAAGTAAATCGAAAGGTAAAACCGTTTAAACTTTGTAATTATTTCAGTATGTCACTTTGCAGCCCTCGAGCTTATCAGCGGCAGCTTATCGCAGCAAGCTTGGAACCTGTTCGAACAGGTTCATTATGCCGTGCCGCATGGAGTGACAATAACAACTTTTGGACAAAAGAATCCGAACAAAAAAATTGTCAACCAGTGGTAAATTATTTTAACGAATAATGTGGTGTCTACTTACGTGAAGTAGCACTTTAACATAGATTTAAGAACACAAGATTTTTATATATGATTTTTTGCAAATACATTATAGCCAAGAAATATTTTTCTGAAATATTCCTAGTCTTTTGCTAGCACGTCTTTACAAGACGGGAATCAAGACGCCAATGCAAGCCAGAAGGCGATGGAGCACGACGAACGCGACTATCCCTACGATTTCAAATTCAACATGGTGGGAGCGCTTGTGGCGCCATCTACTGCTACGTTGGTGGTGTTGAACCGGAAAACAAATTAAAGCGGAAAAGGTTACAGTACTATTAATAACATTTTTCAACGACTTATCTAAATCACAGCAGAGAAATCTCATAAAATTATAAGGAATAATCTAAACCACTATTTATAAAAGAACACAAAATATTAAAGAAGTTAATACGTATATTTCTTGAAATATTAGTAAAGAATTTAATATAATTCAGTTTGCTTGCATAACGCGATATAACTAAGCAACTGTCATCTAAAAACCGCTTTTCTGCGTTTTCACGCAAAAAGTGTGCCAGCGGTTGTTAAACAATTATACACTGGACATTTTTTTTCGTTCAAAAAATCAGATACTTAGTTAAGCGTTCGAGAGAAAGTGCATTAGAGTAATAACAATTTTTGGCAAAAAAAAAAAACAACTTCAAACCGGAAACTAAAAAGTAAAAAATAAATTAACTTCAACAAATAATTAAAGCCAACACGGCTTTATATATTTCGACTTTATAAGTGCTTTAAAGAAACATTAAACAATCAAATAATTAAGTAAATATTAATTTTGTAGTCGGTGCAAAGTAAATACTACAAAAAACTTAATGCTGTAACAAATTACTTTCTACCTACACTATACACAAAATCAATAGGTATGTCAAAATAACATACTAATAACAGCATTTACAACTAGTATTTCAGGGCTTACAATTTATAACCTATGACCACATATTTCCACTATTTTAGGTAGTAAATCTCGTAGTTTAAGATTAGAAACTAATATTGCAATTAATTACAATATTTATTTGATTTATGTTTCTTCTTTTCTAGCCTCCTACGTCAATATTAGTTAAATTCTGGTGGTATCTAAATAAAACAAGTAACTATTAAGCCACTCCATGCGATTGATTTTGTATGATATGGGATTTGTTTTACAAATAATGTTTAAAATATAACTAAATTATTATAATATGTTTTTAATATTATTTACGCTAGTAACATTATAAGGGAAGCTATTCCCTAATAGTAGATGATGTTTATGAATACGTACATATAGTAATATATATACAGGGTTTCCCAGAAATGGTGGATAATCCTGCACGTGCGTGTGCGGGGGGGGGAGGTGGGGCCCCAAATCCCAAAAAAAAAAATCTATTCCCAACAGTCCGCGGTCTACGAATTTTTTTGTAAAATTTAGAAATTTCCCAGTTTTCCTCACATTTGTGGGCATCACGTCCGCTACATGAGGCCTAGTTCGGATTTTTTTCTTTTAACGTATTCCCTAATAATGGTATTCCTAAATTACCTTTAAAAAAACGCAACTACTTAGGATAGTAGTTAACTAGTAGTCCCTAAACATAATTTTTATTTCTGAAATTTATTTTACTGCTAAGTTTGAGCACCTGTGGTATAAAAAAAATGTATTGGAGTTTTATAGCCAACCACATAAAAAAATTACCAACATCATAAGGATTCTAAAACAGTAGCATAAGTATCTACTTTAATGGTAAAATTACTGAGCTATAGCTACTAATGTGTAAAAGTAGGCGTTTCATTACAAAATTGCAAAATTATTTGCAGATATTTTTTTTTAGTTTTTATCAGTTAAGTAGAGCTGTCGACCCTAAAATTTAATTAACCTTCATAACTTGCACAGTTGGCAATTGACAAATCCACATTTGATGAGAGAAGATAAATCCCAGTATCAATTTAAAATAAATTACTGGACGGGCATATTAAATGGAAAAATTATAGGCCCTTATGAATTGCCGGGCAACCTAAATGGCAACAATTATTTAGAATTTCTTCGAAACCAGTTGCAAATATTATTAGAAGATGAGCCACTAGCCATCCGGCAAGGAATGTGGCTCCAGAACGACGGTTGTCCGGCACATTATGCAGTGCAAGTAAGGAATTATCTAAATTATGCCTATCCCAACAGATGGATCGGCCGATTGGGGCCAATATTGTGGCCACCACGGTCCCCAGACCTAAATCCTCTGGATTTTTTTTATTGGGGCTGTTTGAAGGAGCAGGTTTACAAAAAACCCATAAACTCATTAGAAGAACTTCGACTTCGCGTCGCCGAAGCAGCCAGAATTATATCATCAAAAAATTATAATAACAAATTACAAAGATCTTTTATAAAAAGGTGTAGAGCTTGCATAAGGGCAACAGGAGCCCAATTTGAACATTTACTATGATTATTTTTATAATAAATACTTTTTTGGTAATTACTTGTTTTATTTTTTTCTTTTGCAATTTTGTAATGAAACGCCTACTTTTACACATTAGTAGCTATAGCTCAGTAATTTTACCATTAAAGTAGATACTTATGCTACTTTTTTAGAATCCTTATGATGTTGGTAATTTTTTTATGTGGTTGGCTATAAAACTCCAATACATTTTTTTTATACCACAGGTGCTCAAACTTAGCAGTAAAATAAATTTCAGAAATAAAAATTATGTTTAGGGACTACTAGTTAACTACTATCCTAAGTAGTTGCGTTTTTTTAAAGGTAATTTAGGAATACCATTATTAGGGAATACGTTAAAAGAAAAAAATCCGAACTAGGCCTCATGTAGCGGACGTGATGCCCACAAATGTGAGGAAAACTGGGAAATTTCTAAATTTTACAAAAAAATTCGTAGACCGCGGACTGTTGGGAATAGATTTTTTTTTTTGGGATTTGGGGCCCCACCTCCCCCCCCCGCACACGCACGTGCAGGATTATCCACCATTTCTGGGAAACCCTGTATATACCTCATGTTTTTGGGAGTTAAACGACAGGGTATTTTTGTTTGTAAAATGTGTTGCCAGGTTGCAAATTTCACTCAAAGTTAATAAATTGTGAAAAGATCCTTTTGCATAGTGATTAACCTCCTAAGCCCTGACGGTATTTTTTTGGAACAAAATCAAACATGTCGCTGAGTCCGGCTTCTAAAAAACACGACCTTTCATAGAGGACGGATGTTCCGAAAACTGACCATAATATTTGTTTGCTTAAAAATCAAAATTCTATAAATTAGCAGTTCTGCATTTTGTGTAAATTGGAGTGTAATATATCTGTCCTTCTCCCACAATAAGATTTTTTATTACAACATTTATGCACAGAACAGTGCTTTGCCGTTTATGCATCAAGATAGCAGACCGCATCGGCCGGGGTAAGTAAAATCTTTCATTTTTACATAAAATTTCAACTAATTAGTTAACATTTTTTTAGATAAGACTTCATTTTGAATATAAAAATTGTTTTGCATTTATTATTTTAACATAGTAATTGATTTTTGAACCAAAAAATGTAATCGTAAAATTTTGTTCCGAAAAAGTCCACTTCGTCTCCTATTAAACTTATAAGTAGTTCTATTTTGTTCTGAAAAAGGTACCTTCGTATCCAATTATAGATATAGTTATCAATGTATTGTTCCATATAAGGTAACTCCGTACTCTGTTTAAGTTAAATTCTTCATGCTTTTTCATCAATTCTACTTAATAGGTTACATACATAAAATAAAATGGCTTTGATTTAAATCCATTCGCTGTGACATAAAAAAGAACAAATTAAAAAATATATTTAAGACACTCAAATCTTCATGTTTTAGATTTGAACAATGCCAAACTGAGTACATTATTAAACAACTCAGAATTTGAAGAAGAGTCTGATACTGGAGACCAACTTACAATGAGCTAGAATATTTCCCAGACAATTCTTCTACTTACGAAGAAAACGTATCTGAATTAAAACAAAGTAACCATTACGAACAAACGAATGCGCGTGGCCACACACGTGGTAGAGCTACTAATCGTGCTATTTCGTGCTCGTACACGTGGTGGTGTACGTCGAATTGGTCGCCGTCGCACAGGTGCTCCCAATGACGAAAGCAAAGCTAGGTCTCCAAGTCTACGTACTTCAATAAGTAGAATAGAATGCCGCTTAGCTTGAAGAAAATATGTACAACGAAAATGTAGATCCAAACTCTATGGACCAACCAGAAGCTCTTGATGATCAACAAGCACATCGAAGCAGGGGCAGACCAGCTATTGTACCTTTGCCTTCGGAAGCAAAACGTCAGTATGGTGCATACCATTATTATTAGAAACAAAGAATGTAGTAAAATAAACAACTGTTCTGTGCAAGACCTGCAATATTCCGCTATGTTTTACGTAAAATAAGAAATTGTTTCAAGCTTTTCCACTCATCTTGATCTTGATTATGACAGTAGTGGCTTACCATGTGGCTTGGGCTTGGGTTAAGAAGTAAACTTACAATAAGTTCCAAATTAAAGTCATTATTTGTATTAGTTACCTTTAAGCTCCCTAATTTTGTGATACGTTTGTTTAACATTTATATTGTACCTTACCAAAGTTAGTAGGTAACTATAAAGTTAAGTTTTTTATTTTGTATTGTTCCTAAATTGTTTATTTTTCTACTTTGACGAATCAAGACTATAAAATTTTACTAGTTTTAGAAGATAAAGTTTAAACCTATCTAATAGATTATTAACATTGTTATTTTCATGCATGAGCAATTGTGATTATTTTCTAACACTATATTTTTATAAGTATCTTATATTATTATTTTATTCTTATTGTTATTATTTTAATAAATTCTTAAAAAGCCTTCATTGTGTGTTCTATTTTGCCGTTACCTATTTGTAAAAATGCTCAAAACTATGGACGAATGTCCCAAAAAACGAACAAATTGTAGGCAATTAAAAATGAACTCTATGTATTCCTTACAAACACACAAAACAACTTTGTTCTAGCGAAAATGCCGTAAATATAATCTAATGCTTATTACAAGCACATTAAGGTTCAGGTCTTAAGGGTATCAATCAATTTGTTCCATAAATTGGACATTCGTTCCCAAATACAAAGTGCTCTTTTCAAATTCAGGGCTTAGGAGGTTAAAGTTAATGTAACAGAACCTAATAAAATAAGGCTAAAATTGACATAACAAATTGCTGTTCTGTCAAGATAAACTATGATATAGGTGAAGATGAAAGCAATAATTTTGATTAATGGTTACATTTATATAATACTAGCTGACCCCAGCAAACGTTGTTTTGCAAAATGAAATATTTGTTATATTGTTGGCCGATTCTCAGACCTACTCAATATGCTCACAAAATTTCATGAGAATCGGTCAACCCGTTTCGGAGGAGTACGGGAACGAAAACTGTGACACGAGAATTTTATATATAAGATAATGATATTTTTATGTGTAGGTATGTTATACAATTTTACATAGTGTGAAGATATGCAATAGTGAGACAACGGGCATGTACCTACCCTTGGCTGTGATCCAAGTAACATTTTATAAGAATAAAATAAAGCACACAATTTTATTTAATTTTCATGTAATTCTGTAGATTGTTTATGATATTTGTTGCCAGTGGGATTTTGATGAAACATCTAAGAAGTGTCATAGAAGTAATAAAATACAGTGATATTCATTTTCTGTAGTCCATAATGTAGGGTATGGATTTTTTGCATGGATTTAAGCTTCGGCCAAACCTGCGCGAACAAAGCGACATGCTCTACTAGGGCCCTTTGCAGAAAGCGTGACGTTTTAGACAAAACAGTTCCCGCGTTGGAGATGCTTCCGAGTCGCAGTCGCTTCCCGCCTTGCATTGCAGGACACGTAGGCTTAGCCAAAGCATTGAAACACTGAGCTAATATCTTATTTTAAACAAGTGAGATGAGTGAGGGGTTGTTTTACTAGCCAATAGCTCTGTTTTTAACTCATTACGTTCAGTTGATGTGTAAGGTTGAAATAAGAAATATTATCTTTAAGCATTTTTTTTTTGACTCGCTAGCTAGAATTAGTTAATACTGTGTGAAATGTTTAGTATTTAATGTTTGTATTCTAAAATAATAAGAAACAATGTTATTTATTTCTAAGGTGAGGATTTTTATCTAGTCCTTATCGACTAAGCAATAAATTTAAAATTTAATGTAATTTTGCTGTTATGTGCAGATATAAATCATGAACCAATATAGAATTATCAGCCGTTTCCAAAAAATCAAAATAAATAATTATAATAAGTAATAACCATTGTTTGACTTAATATTTTAGCTGTCCTGCAATTTACTATACGGAGGTCTTTTAGGTATTCCATATTTGTTTCAATAAATTTCAAAGAATGTTTAAGTTTAATCCAATATTCTTCTAGTAACAATTCTGTTTCAATAGGCCTGTTATTTAGTTATAAATAATCGAGTGTGTTCTTTTCATAGCAGCAAAGGAAGTTCAACCCTAAAATTACAAGGAAATTATACGTGTATTCTTGAGGGACATGGAAAGTAGGTTGAGGCATGAACCTTAATATTTAATGTTTCGGCAGCCAGCATAAAGAGGACTATGTAGTCGCATGTAATTAAACGGAATCCCGTGCGTGGCGTCTTTTGTTGACATTTCAGTTTACGTCACGGTAGATTAATTATACTATTGTCTTTAAAACATGTAAAACTTCATTGAAATCCGTAATGATACAATCGAGTAACGAATGCGGTTCTGTCTGGCACAACCAACCAGCATTGGACCAGCGTTTGTAGCTTGTGGTCTAACAACCATATATTTATGAGGGATGCCTGTACTTATATCCTATAGTGGACGTGGGCAAAATGATGATGACAAATACAAGCACGGTAATGCTATTTTATTTTATTTGGAAAACAAACAGTTTTACTTACTAACTAAATCACAATACAAACATAACTACGAACCATTTTTCCACATAGTTTTATCTATACAGTATTCCAACTTCATACAAAATGAATCCTAAACGGTCGAAACATGAGATACCTACGCACCTAGATCGAAGGTTACACGATTTACAGATTCACAGAACATACAATAAATTATATGCAAGTGCTTTCTAAATTATAGGAAGTCATAGCAAGCGTAATATATGTATATGTATTTATGCAACTCAACTGTATTGGGTATAACACATATTTTTTTATCGAGGAAGGCTATATAGGCAAATACGTTGTTCCCACCGGAATATCCATGAAACACGGGCATCGCCGTAGTGTGGGTAGTTAGTTGGTTACATCCTCGCTGCGATATTTTATTGCCATATTGAGGTTGTACTCCAAAATACCTTTTTCCGACCATGCTTGCAGATGTTATTTAAATGCCCTATAGCATGGCCTGGTACATCGCGGCTGTAGTGCATTTATTACCAAGTCACGGCCGAGTTGGAATACTGTACAGCTAATAACGCTGTACAGTATGGTAACAGTACAGTATCGTGATTCAGCCAACAGACAGTCGAAGTGACTTTTATTTATAGTATGAAAAGATTTATTCGTCTTAGAGGTAGGTACCTTATGATCTATTAGGTATACATTTCGTAATTTTTAATAGCTGATTTATGTCGCCGAAAGTAGGTACCTACGTATATTGTGTTTTTTTTAAAAAGCGGTTAAGGATGAAAAGGGGTTTTTTTAGATGTATATTATTGTGGCACACGCTTACCTACAAAAGCATTTAAAATGTCAACGCTTCCCCTCGAAACTTGACATTATCTTTGCTGTTTATCGTGGAGTATTGTCCAACCGATAATTAAAATTAAATTGTCCGCTGAAGGTCAATGTGTTAGATAGGTAGGTATAGGTACTCAAACTTTGTAATAGGTTGAGTTTTAAGAATTTGAAAAATACTTTGACATAGTACCAAAATCAACATAATCTAGGTACAGTACCTACCTATTTATAAGTGACCATTTTTACATTTTCATACCATTCGAATTGAACCTATTATTTAAACTGCACCACCGGATTTTTTTATGTACCTATGTTTTTTGTTTAGCCTACTGTGTCCTACTGCTGAGCAAGGGCTCAGGTAGAAATTGGAGCCTAAAATACCTATAAAATATTCCGGTGCAATCGGGTAGGTACAGTTTTGCGAATCAACTCGTATAGGTCGTTCCATCACTCTATATTCTTGAAATTTGCAAATTTGACAGAAAACACTATTAACTCTTTGAAAATTTAATACTGATGACATTTAATAACACCTTTTTCTCACGCTATTTTTTTAATTTATTGTCATTTAATTAATTATATTATTATATGCACGCCCTAAGTGGTCGAGGTATCGTGTCACATATTCTCATCAATCAATTTCAACTAACTGTAAAACCTATATTCATGCAAATAAAGATATTTCATTTTCATTTCAGTACTACGTTTCAGTTTAAAGTACCGGTCTTATGACATCATAGGGCGGGTCAGCGATGTTAGTCATAAACCGGAAGGTTATCAGGTAGGTACTTCTGACCTAACTTTGTAACATTGACCTATACACAGGAACAAACTTAAATTCATATTCATTTATTCGTTGTTTTGTCGTCCTTGAGCCGTGTTGCCTAAGTGGGAAAAACTCGACTTTCATTCCGAAGGTCGTGGGTTCTATCCCGCCGCGCACCTCAAAATTTTTCTTCTTGAGATTTTTTTGTGCGCTTAAACACGTGCTTTATCGGTGAAGGCAAAACTTCGTAAAGAAACCGGATGTTCTGAGAACCATAAAGAGTTTGAAGGACATGTAACTTTCACCTACCCGCACTTGGTCAGCTTGGTGAATTAAGGCTTAATCTCTCTCGTCAAGATAGAAGTCCCTGTCCCAGCAATGGGAACTTCAATAGTGGTGTTTATGATGATTCGTTGTTCCATTTGGTGACAGAAATTAAGATGTTACATTTTATATGTACACCCTTACATACCCTTTGGGACATTACAACTTTTACTTATATTTTAGACTTAGCCTTTATTAGGTTACTTATTTATTACCTCTATGTATCTATATATGTCTATGTCTAAGTCTATTGTTCACTTCATCAAAAATGGATGTTTTTTTTTTAAATATAGTAGGTATATGGAAGAATGAGAGATTATTTAATGACCTAAAATCATAAAAAAAAATCTTTTAATTATCGTACAAAATTAATCATAAGCAAAGCTTTATTTCTTCAAACCTCTAGTCTATTCTATTAAGGTCTTGTTTAAGGTTTTTATTCTATGCCATTTTTCGTAAATTGGTTGCAAATAACTAAGTTAAAACTCTTTCAATTTCACAATAATATCATTAAAATATGATTTAATTATCATTTAATTTAGCCAACTCTAATATATAGAGAAACTAAAATAATTTTATAATTGGTTTAATTGCATTTTTATTCGCAAAATTAAAAAAATTATATCCTACAAAATTATATTTTCAAAATGTCTATTATATTAATTATTTCAGATGTCTAGTACCCGTAACACAAGCCGTACCACGGGGCTAGATGTTGTTGTGTGGAATGTCCGGATATCTTAATATTATATAAATCTCGCGTCACAATGTTTGTCCTCAATTGACTCCTAAACCACTTAACCGATTATAATAAAATTCGCACACCATGTGCAGTTCGATCCAACTTGAGAGATAAGATAGTTTAAATCTCAAATTATAGTCGCAATTTTAATTTATTGCTAATTATTTGTCTGTTATTATCTACAGGTTAACAAAAGTGTAAAATAAATGTCTTTTTATAGGTTGTCTATAATTTTTTCTTGATAAGCTATTCATACGTGGTGGTAATAATACTCTTTGAGCTATTGTCTATGTCTCGAAAGTTCAATATTCATTTAATAGGTTGTCTATAATTTTTCTTGATAAACTATTCATACGTGGTGGTTATATACTCTTTGAGCTATTGTCTATGTCTCGAAAGTTTAATATTCAACATAATTTTCAATAATTTTTTTCTGACATGAGTTTGAAGTACTTAATTTTTTTATTTTTATTTTTTTTTTTGTTAAAAGCTTCCGTGAAATAGCGGTGATTATAATATCTGTATTCTATATAAATAAAAATGAATTGTTGTTCGTTAGTTTGATTAAAACTCGAGAACGGCTGGGACGATTGAGCTGATTTTGGTTTTAAAATGTTTGTCGTAGTCCAGGGTAGGTCTAAACGGTGGGCAAATAAGGAAAAATTGCAGGAAACTTTTTTACCCGTGCGACGCCGGGGCGGGCCGCTAGTATTATTATAAAAAAGTCCGTTTTCAAGAAGCGAAGTATGAGCCATACTAGCTATTTAGCCTTGCCTAGAACACAAACAAGCTATGGCATAAAAATGTAAACCCTTGAAGGAGCGCAGTACTGCAACAAACTACCCTCTCATATAAAAAAAACTTATTTAACGCATGCAAATACAAACTTGCGGAACATAATGAATAAGTATAAATGTGAATAAGTGCGTTAAGTTGTGTTTATGTAGTTTCCATTTATTATTTATTATTTATATATGAGAATAAATGATATACTTTAACGAAGATTTTAGGCCAATTTTGAGGACAACTGACGGAGAAACATTTGTAAGGAACAAAAAGCTCAAACCTAAAATAAGACCCTAACAGCTTAATTTAAAGAATAAATTGTATAACCCCTTGTAAAATTAATGTAAAAGTTGGCAACACTAATTTAATATTAATATTTAATAATAATATTTCCATTTTAAATAATTTAAACTAATATTATGCGATAAGAAATAAAGTTTTTATCACATTAGTTTTGTTCGGTTATGCGATTTTCCAAATCACCAAGCTATTTTTCACTGCGTGCTTCAACATCGCCTATTGAAATAAACAATTAATACGTTTATGTTTTTTACAAAGTGAAACTCACTTTTAGGTTGAAACTTCGTCATTATTTTTCCTACACATATTCAGAATTTGAATAAGTTATACCAAGGTAGTTAAAGCAGAGCTTTATTATAAAAGCCACTAAGGAGTCGGGCAACGCCATTAGAATTTTGACCCCTAACTTCTTCCATAGGCGTTGGTACCAAGTTGAACCCGGCCATAGGACACTAACCATAAAATGGGCGTCTTCTCGGAAGCAGCATCAAAAACAGCGTTCGTCAACCTGTCTGCTAAACGTAGCGAGTAGGTACCATGTCAACGACTCAATACAGCATTCAATCTTTACGGGATTCTCAACTCCATTAGTTTATTTTACGGTATTTTACGGCTGAACGCAAATTTCCATTGAACTACAGCAACAAAGCAGATAAAAATAAAAGCGTATTTTCTGAGACCAAAATTTACATCAACATTCATGCTTCAGCCTAGGTTAGAAGAACAAGGTAGGTAATGTTTTAATGTAAGTAATGTAGATTCCAGTACCTTCAACCTTCAGCAACGTTCGTGTCAGCAAATATTGTTGCGTGCTGTAAGCGTTATAAAAAGTCCCAGCAGCCAGGTGAAAACCATTTTATGAGGCGATATCAAACTAGAACAAACGTTTGTTCGTGAATACTTTGTTTGCTGCTTTTATTTTCGTTCTACGACAAGTATTAAATACTTTATAGCATATTCTTGAGATTTTATCGCTTTTTGTTTCATTAATTTACAAAAAATATTATTTCTCTCATTTTGGATTCCGTAGGTTTGAAATGCACAAAAGGAACCGTTATAGAGTAATTTTACATATTCTTTTTTTTTATATCAGTGTCCTTCCAAATAAAATTGCTTGCAACACATTATATGGCGATGATTACAAAACAATAAATTCGAACCCTTTGTCATCTATTTTCAAGGATCTTAGACTAAATTATGAATGTGGGTACTATAAGACTTGTGTGATCTTTTTATCAATTACAGATATCTACTTACATACAAAAGTTTTCTATTTAGTTATCTAGTTTTCATTTCAGTCATTGTTTTCAACGTTCTCGTCTGATTCAGAATCAGAACTGAGAAAAATAATATAAATGTGGAAAATCTAGCAATCGATTACCAACCTTTTTTATGTTACGTTAAGAAATTAACTAAGACTTCATTGTAAAAAGCGGGTTTTACTTTTAACCCTCAGACTCGCATAGACCTGAGTTATATCATATTTATGTACCTATTTATATGTATTACCTACTCGCATTATTTTTTGTTCGTGCTTATGTCAATATCATTAGAATGGTATGTTTTAATGTAAATTTTAAATAAAAAAAAACCCGATTCCAGAAGTTTACTTCCCTTAAAATAATAGTAATCTTGGCTGTTGATTTTCCTATAAATAAATAAAATACAAAAGTCATGCCATTTTATATTGTGCATATGATGCGCTTTCATTCGAGACCCCACTTGAGTATATTTTCAGATTTTCTGTTTTCCTTCCCCACTTTTACCCTCATAACTTTTAAATGGGTCAACCGATTTTCAATGAACATATATATCTAATAATAATAGTAATAATACTCGCGCGAAACTCACCTTTCATACAAAAAAAAAGTAAATTGAAATCGCTCCATCCGTTCGGAGCTATGATGTCCCAGACAGACAGACAGACACGTCAAACTTATAACATATCACAGACTATTTATTTAGTTAGTTTAGTTAGTTTATTAACAAGAATTAATATAGTTCAACAAAAAAATAAATTAACCTACCACCCTATAAAAAAGAGGGGTGTTTTTATTAATTCTTGCCATTTTTCTTTATTTTATTTAGTCTGTGACGATTGTCGACGAGCGAGAGGGTTTTTATCGATTTCAAAGTTGAAAGCCAACAAGGTAGTGTGTTGCCACAATCTATTCTTGAATTATTTCTTAGCATCATGCGACAAACCATGGGAAATAGGGCATACGTGTATTTAATAAGGCCTCGATCAATATTCAATACGAAATTAGCTAGAATAGTTGAAAGGAATAATAGAAACAAGATTGTACATTGTATGGGAAAAGTAACACATGTTGTAACTAAGTACTTTGTTTGTACTGTATACTGCGGGAAGAAAGTTGAAGAAGAAGTAGTATAAGTTTCTTAATCTTAAATTTAGCTTTAGCTGCCAAATGTTGGTTAAATTTTAAGTAGAGATGTTTTTGCTGTCCGCGTCTTCTACATTATATCTAAGTAACATTTCTCATAGTGTCTAACCTACTAAGAATACAAATTAATCATTTCTAACATTATATAGAAGTAGATGGCTTAAAAAATATTTTCTCTCTAATAAAGAAGTCTTGTTGGCTAAGTGGTAGCACACTCGTCTTTCTGTCTGTCTGGGACATCATTATAAAAGGTGAGTTTGGCGCGAGTGTTCTTAGATATGTTTGATGAAAATCGGTTGTGCCGTTTAAAAGTTATGGGAGTGAGAGTGGGGAAGGAAAGCCTAAAATCTGCAGATAATAATATACTCGAGCGGGGTAACAAATGAAAGCGCATCGCGTACATATAACAAAATAGTATGGTGCTATAAGGAAATTAAATAATTGGAATCTTTCTTAAATTTTAAATTTAGATTTAATTATTAGTTTAGTTTTTTGTAATCTATTCATAAGATATTTTTTTAAGTAAATATAGTATAGGATACATCTTAAGTTAAGCTGAAGTTATAATGCCCCAACGGGGCTCATGTCAGGGAATCTATTATGTTAACACCTTTATTGTAACCACATAAAGCAACAAATAAATGAATGAATGGATGAATAACACTAACACACCTCTGAAAAAGCTTTAGTTACCTTGTTTCTTAAATTCATAAATAGTTTATTGTACACAAAATAGATACATGAAGGTTTTGTTATGTTATTTTTTTTTGTTACTATGGTCATGTACAAAGAGTTTTCTTACAGCAAACCTGATGAAGAAATGTGATTCAAAATAAGAGTAGGTAGAGATGTAGTGTACTTGTTTACAAGTTAGAAATAGAGGCTTGTTAGTTTTTTGTAAAACCAACTATACCTACACACTGAATAAGTGACCTTGTTAATTCTAAGTATCTATATCGGTACCTATATGCGGGCTCATTGCGTATGCGCATCTATATCGCGCAATTTGAATAGATGCGCTCGAACAGCCGCGAACAATGCATTATCGACCGGAAGCGATAAATAAACTGGTTTCGAAGGAATGGATATGGATGAATTCAGTTACTTTAAGCCTTCGTGTGTATATTGTAGAGCAGTTTACCTACAGCAGAATCTTTCACTATATATCAGAATACATAATTATAGATGAATTGTAAATAATAAAATTTGATAAGTATGACATAGACTCTCACTAAACCTAGGGTTCCGTGTACAGCCGCCGATGGCTGCAACGATGCAAATACTTGACTATTTGCATGTTCTGCAAGCTCTTTCTCCTTGGTCTGGGTGTTAAATATGTATAGTAAAAAAGTCTTAATATATATATCTTAGTATATCGGATGTCAAGTATGTACCCGTAACACAAGCTGAGAGCTTACCACGGGGCTGTAATTGTCTGGAAACATTTAAATATATAAATATATTTATAGGTGACTTGCGCGGTAGATAGACACTTATTAACGCGTTTAGCCACTCATCATCAGGAAGTCATCGTTACCTCACAAGCAATGTTAGAAAAATTGCCACCATTGTAAGAGTTGAGGTTTGTGTTGAACTCTTTTAATAGTTAGGTACTATGTATCTAATCTGTGGTACTACACCCACTAAGAGATCTCTAACCTGCTAATCGTTTCAGGTAATTTTAGCAATTTATAATAAACATTACATGTGAAGGTATATTTAAGGACTCTAGTTTATATGCTAATATAGCTTCTCGCACAAGATCTGTCCGGTGTATGGTGACTAGCCTTTCTACGAAAACTGAACTGCCTGCCTCACTATTGAAGTCTACCAACATCCAACTGTAACTGTTCTTAGCATCAACTACCAATATATACCAATATACCTGTTCTTTACAAATACCTGCCATCTGGTGTACATGCTCTGTGAGTGTTCTTACCTCCGATCTCCACGAATATTTGTGAGGTTTTAGTTAAAAATGTACAGGAACAGCGCCGAAACATTTATGTGATATTATTTTACCTCATCACGCTCTAATATTCTCTGCATTTAGCCCGACTACAATGGTAGTCACGCCCGTCGATTTCTCTACAGCGAACAATGTTTATGTAGAAAAAAAGCGTTTGCGCATGGGCGGCCAAGCGCGGCGGACATGGCGTGTGCGCGTGCTCTATGCGCCATCTTGTGCGGATTATGTTGCGCGCGCGCCTAAGTGGGACCCGTTCTGTTCATTGACTGTTACTGTATGTTCAGAGAGTTCTGTGGGATGTTGTTTCTGTATTTGGATGATTTCTGTTGTATTAATAAAAAAAAAATGTATATATTTTTGTATGAGAAAACTTCAGTTGAAATTTCCTACACCCGAAATCTCCATCCGTTATTAAAATGAATGGCCTATTTATATATACAACGTGCCTAGATATATTAAATTTATATGATGGATGATATATTATGATGAGGCTTATAAAATTAAAATCATAAAATCGGCATCAGGTTCTACGAGAATTACTGAGATAATCATAGGTATAACTTCTATATATGAAAGTATTATTAAACCTACATACTCTGTAAGCAACAGAGATAGGTACTTACCAGGAGTCAAATATTTCATCTATCTTTAAAACCGTACATACTTAGTGTGTTCATCTGTGATATTACGATTATTGCCGTACAATCAAGTATTTATAGGATTTTTTATATACCTTTTTAACAGAGTTTTGATGAAGATGTCAAAAATCTACATCTATAACGTGCCGGCTAAATAACTTATAAAGGTTAAAAGGTAACTCTAATAGCTTTTTCATCGCTCTGTTGTAAAAACAGCTTATTTTACAGAAAAGTGCGACAGCTTTGTAGATAATGAATTAATTAATTACGAAGAACAATTTTTTACAACGACTTTTATGACCATGAGCGGAGCAAGTCGCGAAATATTTGATAAAAACTAAAAAAAAATATCAATGTCAATTTAAACACACATATTCATTAGAATGCCGTCTTATAGGTATACAAAAATTCACCATAAATAGAAACCTTAAATAATGTACTAATAGGAAACATGAGTTAAAAATCCAATAAGACCGCCCATTACGTTTAAAATGTTATCTTACTATTTATTATTATTTATTTATGTTCATTGGTGCGTGTGATAAAGAATGTTCTATTATAGAATAGAAAATTCTTTATCACACGCACAAAAGTTAGTTCAGTAAAATAATTAAATAAGGATTTTTAGACTATTCTAAAAATCCTTTATTTTACTGAACTAACTTTTGTAATACCTAGGTACCTACTTTGTATACTAGAATCGCACTGAAACGATAACAGTGCTAACAGTCTTGGCCTGCAGCCTAGATAGCGGAAGGTCTAATTGTTTTCGGTAGCACGCAAACGCGTTCGAGTTGGATTTCTAATTGCTTCTCTTAGTAGCTCTCAAGGTTGAAACAATTTAGCGCAAACAATAGATAATAACCCGATTAGTATCAATATTAATGTTCGCAGATGGCCTTATTGCTACAAGATTAGTTTATGAATGTTACGTTAGATACATGGATGACCTTATCTCTAGTGTATCTATTTTTTGAATTAATTACCTACAAATTCTAGGATATTCCAAAATTGTAACCTCCACCTTTCATGACATTTAAAAGTATTATATTTTTCGACACACTCAAAAATTATCATAAAACATAAACGTAGTTTAGCGTACCTACGTAACCTAGAGTTAATAACTACTTTCATCGACTTTAGTAATTTGAATTTTTCCAAATAAAATAAGGTACAATCTTCTCAGTTCTTCTACAACGAAAAGTCTACATTTTAGAAAAATCATACCTAGTTATTCTCTGTGGATAGCAAATATTCGAGCGTACTCGCGGACAATAGATGTATTATAAAATTTAAATTGTTTGGGGACTTTGGGTTAGCATCTGAAGTTACAGGTATTTTTGTAATAAGTGAGCAAAAATATTGTGGCCCTCTGGGACCAACGATACTGTCAATTTGTTGTGAAATTAGCCCTTGTTTTTAATCGACCTCATTAAATATCGGCTTAAGGTTCTCTAAATATCTTGTTTTATGTAGATATTTTTTTTGGATTATCAAGCATTAATAAGAAATAGAAGGGATTTTCCTTACATAATTATGTACTTAGACCCCGAACTAAATAATAATAATAATTTATTTAATAAGAATAGTTATCTTACAGATTTCACCAATTATAACTATCTTAAACTAACTTACAAACTAGTCTTAACTAACAAACTAATAACTAACAAAATAGAGCAAAGACAACAAAAGGAAACTATAATAATTAAAACAAATTAAAACTTAAAAAATATCGTATTTCCTTATGAATATAATTATAATTATCATTAAAAATATCCACATGCTGGTGTTCTCGTACAAATGCATTTAATAATAATAGTGCGCGTTGTGTTGGCGCGTTGTTGGCATGGCGCGTTCTAGTCGTAAGAGTGACAAACAGACGACGGTGACGACGTACTCCTCTGACATAATTATTAGGAACATAGAGAGAAATGTTCCCTAATATGGATGGATTATTAACCCTGTCTTTTAGCAGTAGAACGTAATGCAAGGCTAAATGAAGTTTACGTCTAAGTAATAACGTGTCCAAACCCACCATTCCAGTTACAAACAACGATGGATAGAGGAACGGATAATAGCCGTACATACGTTTATATAAATATCTAGCAAATTTACGCTGAACTCTTTCTATCATAAGAGAGTACTAAAGGCTGTTCAGAGAACGAATAAACGGTAGATTAGTTTTTTTTATAAATAGCAAGCATTTATAGTAATTTGGAAACGATACAAATTTTATAAACACATTCTCTCCCATCTTTTTACCCCTTAAGCAATATTTGAATTTGATTTTTTTCCCGTTTTAGTTTTTGAAAAGCTGTAATGATATTTTGTTGTTAGTTTACACGTGCCTATCCTACTACTTATCCTAAATTATTTTGATGTAAATCAAAATAAATTATCTAAATGTCCTAAGTTTATTTTCGAAGTGTAAATTAATTTCGAAGCTTTAAAACAAACTGTGTTATTTAGTAGATAAGTATGTATTGTCTTCAGAATATGTTCAAAGATAATGCGAATTTTTTAAGATGTGCTGTGATCCGTAAATGCAAAAGATTGCGAAAAGCAGCTTTAATTGAGAAGGTAATCTAACTTTTTATGAAAAGTCAACATATTGCCAATTCAACATGATTATAATGATGATAATGATGCCAATTACAAACTCAACATTCTGTGCAATGATGCAAACAATCGCAAAGCTCTAGTACCTCTGCTAAGAACCTTTCGCTATTGTCTTGTTTTAAGAAATTTTGACAAGAAGGAACAGAATGTTGTATGTACTATTTGCAAATCGGAGCCGTAGTCGAACTACTCTGTCCAACTAGTTGGACCACGGGGTTTTGGCAGGGGCAGTAGCCAACATTTATAGTTTGAGTATCTTTTGTGAGTTCCGTGGTCCAACTAATAATAGGTACCTACGATGTATTTTGCCAACCCCAGTAAACTCAAACTACATCTTCAAGTGTTGATGTGACAGGTTTACAGTTATATTGAACCTAAATATTTATTTAATTATTTTATTTATTTATTTAATCACCACGGTGTACACTAATTACAGTAATTAATAATAATAATAATAAGTATTGTCAGGAAGTTCCTCTCTCTACAGCCCTAGTCACCGGTCGCTTGAGCCTAGCTTCGCGACCAGTGATTCTCCGTTTTGATATATTTTTTACAGTAGGTAGTTTTATATAATTTATTATGTAATCTAATGTAAAAAATATATTTTTGACGTGTTTAAAATGAAATAAAGAGAATAATAATAATAAAACAAACATAATAAAAGCACTGATTAAAATAAAATAATAATTTTCTAATAAATAACAATAAATTCTTAATGTTTTTAATAAGTGATAAACCTCACTTTGCAGGTTAAACTATTTTTAAAATATTTTTATGCAGAAAAAATTAAGACACATCCGTAACCTTCGCGCACACGAGCCTGTGCGCGAAGGTTACTTACCGTACGTTTTTAACGTTTTTACCGTACGTTTTTACTTACTTACGTTTTTAATATTTTAAAAACAATAAATTCATTCAGAAAAGTAATTAGATATAAAAAAAAAATACAAATAATGATCGTATGATCATTCCACCGCTGGAAATAGGCCACCCTAAAAAAAGGTGATATTTTGATGCCTTTGGTTGCCAGCTAGTTGCCAGCCTTCACCAATTCATCCGTTCATCTAGTCATTATTTTATCGTATGAAAACGTAGGAAACGTAGTTAAGCTACTTGTACTATTATGTATTCTGTGGTTAAGCACTCTTTGTAGAGAGAAAAGTCTTGATTTCACGTCAGATTGACGGATCGTCAGGTCGTCAGATCATACAAAATAAAAAGGTGTGAAAAGGTGGGGAGGTGTTGATCTATTCCCAAATACCTACTAGATTCCGAAATACCAAAAATTCTACAGTTAGCTTAGCAAACTCCTAAAAACTAGATCATGAATTATATAATAAGTACAGAAATTTATAATACAGATAATTCCTATAAATAATTTCGAGCACTTTATATTAGGTCCTTACATATGAAATTGGCGTTTTGTATGGGAGGAACAAAAAGTCGAATATTTTTTAATATAATATATTTAATTAATCAAAGTATGAACCATTATTTTCTATGCACTTTTGCCATCTTATAGGTAGTTCATTGATCCCTTTACTAAAAAAACCAGTCGGACGGGAATCAATAAAATCTTTGAAGGCGATTTGGACTGCCCCATCGGAGTTGAATTTTTTCCCTTGCAAGAAGTTATCCAAATTTCGAAAAAAATGGTAATCTGTTGGAGCAAGGTCCGGGGAGTACGGAGGATGTCTTAGACTTTCCAATTGAAGCTCTTCTAATTTAGTAGCCGTCTGTTGCGCAGTGTGTGGTCTAGCGTTGTCGTGAAGCAGCAGTGGCGTGGAGCGATTGACCAGCCTAGGTTGTTTAGCCGCTAGCTTTTCCATCATGGTTTGCAATTGCTGACAATAGACATCAGCCGTAATAGTCTGGCCAGATTTGAGAAAACTGTAATGAACAATACCGGCACTAGTCCACCAAACGCTTACAAGTAACTTTTTTGGGGTTAATTTTCGCTTGGGGCAGGATTTGGCTGGCTGGCCAGGATCCAACCATTGCGCTGAGCGCTTCCGATTATCGTAAAGAACCCATTTTTCATCACAGGTAATGATTCGGTTTAAAATACCTTCATTATTGTGCCGGTTTAGTAATGTAACGCAGCAGTCGACGCGCGTTTGCCGGTTTGCTTCAGTCAATTCGTGAGGTACCCACCTTTCAAGCTTTTTAATCTTCCCAATTTGCTTCAAGTGAATTAAAACAGTTTTATCACTAACACCGCAGCCTGCAGCTAACTCGGACGTGGTTTGCGATGGATCCGCTTCCACAATAGCCTTCAACTCTTCATTATCAACTTGAGTCTCAGGCCGTCCACGGGGCTTGTTCTGCAAGTCGAAATTTCCAGAACGAAAACGTTGGAACCAAAAACGAACTGTGTTTTCTTTTGCAACACGACCGCCATACACATCATTCACCCTTCGAGTTGTTTCCGCAGCACTAGTGCCACGGCGGAACTCGTACTCGTAAATAATGCGATATTTTAAGTTTTCCATTTTGTAAAATGAGTGACGCAAACAGAAAAAAACAGAAGAAAAAAAACAAATGAATGACGATCATCGAAGCACAAATACATGAGTCTATAGCTGTACAAATTTGAATTTGGAATTCCTTACCAAAGAGGAGAAATTTGTGATTAAAGTGGCCAGTACGAAAAACGCCAATTTCATATGTAAGGACCTAATATTTATTATACAACTGTGGAATAATATAATTCTATTTTATCATGAATGAACAGCAAAGTTAGGGCTGATAAACTTGTTTCATGTAGGTATTTATAAAATATTTGCATGCCAATCAATTGTGGTAAAATATAAGGGAAATTTATGCCTCCATTATATTCTGGCAAATAAAGAATTAAGATTTTTTGTAAATGGCAATAAAATATTTGCTGGGACACCTCGTTTACCATAAAAAACCTAATCAATCGTCGTCCTCGGGTTTTATGAGATGAGCCAAATATACAAAAAATAAGCGAATAAAGAATTGTATTTTTTTTTATTTTCTCAGTTAATAGAAGTAAAGTAAATTTTATTTTAAAAGCAGTTATACTTATAAGTAGCACTTGTGTTACGTGACGGAGAAACAGCTAAAGTTAAAAACTGAGTTGCCATAGTTAAGTTCGAGTAGGTATCTACTATGATAATTATCAAGTAGTTAAGTACTGGTATGTATATCTATGCCATTAACCGTTGCTTAAGCTAGGTAAGTCTAAACAAAACCAATAATTACGATCTAAATTGCTGGGAAACTGTTTCATAACAATCCGTAAGCCACGCAAGACAATGCACGCAGTTAATGTAGGTACAATACGGATAGTAGGTAGCCACGCATTGTTTCCGATATAAACTTTGCTGTCATCTATTTAATGGTATATTGTTCTTAAGCCAATGGATCGGAACCTACGGGCCAACCTAACTTACCTACTTACAAGTGAAGCGGTATTTTTTTAACCGCGGTATGCTCTAATCTTGTGTTACGGGTACTAGGCATGTTCTATAATAATAATATTGTTCTTAATGGGGTCAAGTGTTTGTATGTTCTGTATAATAAAAAAAAAATAAAAAAAATAAAAAAAAAATATTTCCGGACAATCCACACAACAACATCTAGCCCCGTGGTAAGCTCTTAGCTTGTGTTACGGGTACTAGACATCTGATATACTTAATATAATAGACAAACATACATAGATATTTTTTTATTATACATATTAAATACCCAGACCAAGGAGAAAGTGTTTGCAGAACATACAAACACTTGACCCTCGGCGGGAATCGAACCCGCTACCAAAAAAAAAAATATCTATGTATGAATGTCTATTATATTAAGTATATCAGATGTCTAGTACTCGTAACACAAGATAAGAGCTTACCACGGGGCTAGATGTTGTTGTGTGGATTGTCCGGAAATATTTATTTTCTATTTATTTATTTATTTAATACTTGTACTATTATATATTCTGTGATATAGTATAGACATACCTATATAGGTATTTTTATTAAACATATCAAACAGAGAAAGTGGTTGCAGAACATACAAACACTTGACCCCTCAACAACCTATCGGAAACGTTCTACGGTGATCTATTTTACGATGACAAATAGACTATAGACTGTTTGTACAGTCATCGCAAGTAAAAGAGATACTCTTTTTAGTAGGTTAGGTTGTTATTGTTACACACTGGTGTAACAACTAGGGAACCACCAACCGCATTGTACCAGTTGAGTGTGGTGGGTTATGCTGTTATCCCCTTATATTAGACCACAACTTGCCACAACGCTAGATGTTGCTCTGTGATTGTCGGCATTATAGTTATAAAAGTCTACTTTGAGAATACTTCGATACAATACCTACCTACTTAATTATGGTACTTAAAAATTACAATTCAAACAGTTTTCTTTATAGTTTCGCATAACGCAACGCAGCTTAGGAATGAAATGTTTTGAAAAAAATAACGAAATGAAATGAAAAGTCACGTCATGCTTTCTGAAACAGCAGTAATGTAGTTAATGGTCAGGTTCGTGTTTGATAGTAATCATGTAATGTCGCAGGTAAGACCTGAAAGGTTTCATGTTATTTTGCTTACTTTAACCTGTGATTTTTAAATACAAACCAACTGTAGGTAGGTACTTAATCCTTTCTCATGCTCAATTACGTTAGATTGGAGATATCGACCACTGAAACATCGATTGGACAACTCAATTAAAGATACAATTTGTATAAAAAAAATATCGTCAAAATCCATTGGACACTAAATCTAAATTTAAAATTTAAGAAAAACCCCCGATTCCCATGCCTTAATTTCCTTAAACGTAAAACAACATAATATTTTGTAATGTGGACGCGATGCGATTTCATTTGATACCCCACACTAGTATATTTGCAGATTTTCGGTTTTCCTTACCCACTCTCACCCCCATAACTTTTAAACGGCACAACCGATTTTCATAAAACATGTCTAAGAACACTCGCGCGAGACTCAACTTTCATACAAAAAAAAACTAAATTGAAATCGCTCTATCCGTTCGGGAGCTATGGTGACACAAACAGACAGACAGACAGACAGACAGACAGACAGACAGACACGTCAAACTTATAACACCCCTCTTTTTTGGTCGGGGGTTAAAAAGGTCAATGATGTACGAGCCGTTACAGTAGGTTAGAGTGTTTTGTAGATATAAATAAATACTTATGAAAACAATAAATTTATAATAAAATATCGTATCACAAATTAGATTAAAATTACTGCCCCATCAATGTTAGAGTAGGAGTGAAGTTTTTTCTCACAGTACACAAACGTAACCAACGACTTAAATATTTTTTCTAAAAACTCGCATCAGCATTAGTGTTTCTCTGTATTGACTTCGATTGTGGTTAGATGGTTGCGAAACTGTGTGAATTTTTCTCGGTACTATGTATACCTACATGGTAAAAAAAGGTTGCTAAAATATTTAGAAAACCTACAAGCTTTTCCCCATAGGGGTTTTCACGTGTGTCCCGCATATGTCTATAAGTACTTCCCGTTATACGTCATACAAAAGCGCTTAATCACACAACTATCACATTAGTTAATTTTATATACAGAGTGTTTTTTTTCTCCGTGAACTAATTTTGATGATTTTAAAATAAAATCTGTTGCCTGCAAGTGGATCCGATACTTTTACTTTTTACATAGCCTTCCATCACAAGACCTCCTATTTTTTCCGGCTTAAGCGTCCTCCATAAACAATCATCATCATCATCATCATCACCCTATTAACGTTCCCACTGCTGGGACGCAGGGACATCTCTCTTGACGAGAGAGATTAGGCCTTACTTCACCACGCTGGCCAAGTGCGGGTTGGTGAATGTCACATGTCCTTCAAACTGTTTAAAGTTCTCAGAACATGCCGGTTTCCTCACGATGTTTGCCTTCACCGTTAAAGCACGTGTTAAAAGCGCATAAACAATAGTTATCTCTTATTAGTGAACGCCTTCTCCTTGAATTCATCTTAAACAACTACGACTACTCAAAACTACAGTATCTAACAGCCCATAAGTACAACATTTTGTACAAAGTACCAGCAAATGAAGCCTTTTGTAGAGGTCTACGATAACGTAGAATTTCGTAGCAATTTGCCATTCGTAGCAATTACGACAGTTTTATTCAAGCAATAATTTAATAATTTATTGCTGCAGGAAGTATGTTGAGACTTGCGAATGCGTGCATGGTGGCCTTTAGTCGTCTGTTTTATCGACTCGGTCCTCCTTTCACTGAAATGTCAAACTACCCCTTAAAGCGCATGTGCGGAAATGACAGCGCTGACATTAAACCACGCTTAGGAATTCACTGCAAAGCATTACATACAAAATTAGCACTTTTCTCACCAAAAACATAAATAAATCCCTATTTGGGTGACTCCTTAACTTTAACAATTTATTTAATATTCGTTGAACTTATACTGTGAATGTTTTGTTGCCAGTTTTCTAATCTAACCAAACTAAAGCGGCCATAATTTGATTGAATACCGTAAAAATAAAGTGATAACAGTGATTGTGGACAGTGATAAGCGTACTGTGGATCCAACTGTGATGTTTTGACTCAAATTCAATGGATTGTGGTAGAAACTGTGTCATGAAAACAATGTGTGAGCGTGCGTCGAAGCCACTTTGCATCACAACAAATATGCAGTGAATTCCTCGCGATTTACAAGAAACATTCGATGTCTTAGTGTAGGAGAAAATTATCAAACAAATACATATCATTATTGTGCCTATAGGTTTAAAATACCCCTTATATTTACATTTTAGGAGCGTTATTCATATTTTAGCGTAGTACTTTACATTGATGTAATTTGACTGGAAGGCGCAACAAGCGAGCTGTTGCGAAGATCAGCAGAACGAAAGTATCGGTAAGTTTATTTTGCTTACATTAATTAATGTATATTATATTAAAATTATATTATATAATATCGTTAAATAAACAACTGGTAGAGATAACATAAATTACAAAGGACAAATAAATTATGTTCTATATTATTAGTCAGTAGGTAAGTAGCAAATCCTGACCAACCTGAGATAGGGATTTATTTGCACAGGCAAATGTAGGTAACAATAGAAACTTCTGTATTTTAAGATGCGTAATAAGAAAGATTATTCAAATTAAAGCGAAAAAAAATTCGATAATTATTTAACAAATTCCTTACAGAGAAAAAAAAAGTGTGTGTGTGTCAGCTACGACGCACGATTGGAGTTTACTCCTTACGAACTATAATTATGATATACTATACATCGAATAGAAAAAAACGGTAAATGAACGCATCTGCTAAAATGATAAGTGAAACAAACATATATCTGTAATTATTCGGATTATTTATATTACTTCAATAAAGCGTATTACATAAAGTATGTTACAAAATAATATAAATAAAATACAGCAATACCAAAGAATATAATATCAATAGTAAAGAGGAGACTCCGAGAATGAGATACGCTGTGTAATGTATTCCATCTCATTATTTTACACGTTCAATCCTACAGATATATATGTTTGTCTCTTTCTACGTAACGCCTCAACTTTTCGTGTTACACTTTTTAATTTTACTCCTCATAAAATTTCCGTACCGGGCCTTATAACTCAAATCGTTTCTTAATGAGTAAACTCCAAAAACTACATTTGTCTTATATTAACGGACAGTCATCATCCTCTTGGCCTTATACCACATTACGTTATTTTAAGGTTTTGTTACAGTCAGCATAACATGTTTTCTTTTCATAGGACATTCGTTATGAAATATATTGTATTAACGTGCAAATTTAATTAGTTCTGACCAAAATAGTTATTCGAATTGCAGAAGTCTAGTTCTGTGCAAAGCCTCAAGTGCTGAGAGCGGATAATAGATCAAGACATCTAATTGTGTAAAATAAGATTATTATTATTAAAATACAACTATGTTAAATAGTATTTTAACGTTCAATTCCCGCGTTTACGAGGGGTCCAAAACATCTAGAACTCCAATAATTTAAAATTTATGAGAGAGCCCTATGTTCCGTAATGGACTTCTTTAGTTAATTGACTAAGTTGATGATGCATTATTATAAGCACAGTACACGTCGTCATATTATATTTCATCTTCCATATTACCCACCCTTTTTTTCATAAATAAATGTCAATATGCATAAAGAAATGAATGCTTGTATTCAAAAAAACTTCTGTTTCTGTCTTGTAAAACGTTTTTTATGAAACATTCTATTAACATGCTATAAGTCTGATATAAAAAGTTAAATATTTTTATAAATACGGGGTACATGTTTGTCTGCCCCTTCCAGTAAATGTAAGTCTTTGGCACTGGGGTGCGGAGGTGGTGCGGATGTAGCCTACTTTATTTGCCTAATGTAGATCGACGCATTTCCTTCTCGAAGTGAAAAGTTGGCGGGGCCGGGAAGCCAAACAAAGGTGTGACGGTGTCAGCTTTCACTCGGATTTTATTCATAGAAAAATAATGTATTAACTTACCTACTTTTTATCATGTTTTCGATGTTTTGGTCAATGGAACGGATGTCTGACAGCTGAAATGATGTTGAGGCAATCTTTACCTTTACAGTTAGCCAATAGTCCCGGGGTTACCAACTTGAGCCATAAGTCACAAAAACGTAGTTGTGGAAGTTTTTTAAAGTTATAAAATTCTAAACATTTATTTAGGTACCTGTATCTTGTCATAGTAATAATAACAGAGAGAGAGCCTAGCTTCGCGACCGGTGATTATCCGTTTTGATATATTTTTACAGTAGGTAGGTACCTAGTTTAATATGATTTTTTATGTAATCTAATCTAAAAAATATATTTTTGACGTGTTTAAAATGAAGTAAAGATAAAGCCATTTATTTCAATATTCAAACTCATAATACATTTTTTGAATTAAATTCCAATTATGAAATGTGTGAAAAAAAAAATTATTAATCATGCAATAATTATTTATTGTTTCTTTATTCATTGGAAACCCATTTTTGGGTAAAGGCCCCCCCCCATCAGATTCCATGATTGCCTTTCCGAGGTCAGTCTAGTCCATTTAGGTCCATTCTATAGTTAACCACACTACCACCGGTATTTCCCACAGAAACAATGTATTTCAGTAAAAAGTACCCTATAGCCTTCCTCGATAAAAGAGCTATCTAAAACTATTTTTTTTTTTCTGGTCAGTTGTTCTTAAACAAAAAAAACTCTTCAGCTTTATTGTATAGATCCACGTATATTTACTGTAAAATAAACATGATATCTTTGATGACATTATTTTCTATACTTGATTATATATTTCGAATGAGCCCCCGTAATAAAAGTCCCCAATTTCATGGTCGTCATCAACCAGTAGGTAAATCAATCCAAACAGCGAAGTAGTAAGCATCAGCTAGTATATCTTGTGGAATGAAACGGGCGCGGCTCGCGTGCCCCGCTCGCATGCTTCTAGAAGTTAACGGTGGCCAACATTTTTTCTCATTTTACTACATGGTTGGCCGATCGGGACAATTACGGCTATTGGCCGGCGTCGGTCGACTTTACCGGCTTTGGGAAAAACTGAGCTTTGGATCTTTATCTCGACATTACAGTTATCTATATTTACTTAAATTGCTTCTGTAGGCAGTGAATGAAAATAGTAACTAAACCTTTAAAGTACCATAGACCAACCACGTGAAAAATATCAAAAAAATGTTTGTCGACTGTTGTAAATCCATGGAGAATAGTAGGTACGTTTTTCAGGATAAAAGCCTTTGTCCTTCTCCGTACTTCAAACGATATCTTTGCAAAATTCTTAGAAAATTGGTTGAGTGGATAAAGTGAAGAGATTCCAAAGAAACTTCTTCCGCTTCTCTTCTATATTATTACTTGATAAGGGCTTGGATCAATTTCGGCAAACTCTATTGGCATTCGTGAATGGTAAAACTTCTAAATAAAGCACATTCGTGAATAGGCCTTTGCAAAACCCTTTCATCGCATTAATGATTAATGTTTTCATACTGTAATGTGTTAAGGTTCAAGCCGATACTCGTTGGGTAGGTATCAATTACGTGTATCGATCTGCCAATTACATTTCCAAGAATGCCCCGTTTTGAAATACCTAAGAATCGACTTAATAGCGTACTTATTAACGTAAGCAGTCCAATTATTCGAACATTACCAGGAATTTTAATTATAAGCGAACGTAACAGAAAATGCTTTTGTGTTCCTTGAGAGTTCCAGTAAAGTGTGTCAAATTGTTTGCGAACAAACGAGTTGATTTACAAAATAGCACAACAATTCGTAATAGCAAAAAGAACAATGTTGCAAGGTATTTTGAAACATTGGCTATAAATGTACCTAAGGTTTGTAAAAACTGGTCAAGTTACAATGTACTAGCAATCTCTATTGAAGGTAAGTAGTTGAATTAGTGTCATTAAAAAGGCAGTAGGTGCGAAGTTAAAACTAATTACAAATATTATTTTTTAGGGTTTAAATCTTTAAATAAAAACATTAACAGCCTTACCACATTTCAAAAGTGATCCATAATAATATGTGTTTTAACTACTGTTAGACACGTGTTGTCTAAGTCGTGTTTATATTTTTCGTAGTAAGACAGTATAACTTTAATGACCACTCGTATGTACCGATGTCTGTTTGTTGGTCGTTTACATCCATTATATTACAAAGTTACAGAAATACTTAAATGTAACTTGGTTGATCAAAGACTAGGTAATCGTATTCGTATCAAAAAAAACTTAACATGCCAAAAAAAGGTACAATAAAAAAAAAAGCAACCTAGGGTTTGTAGAGACATAACATTATTTTCCAGAATAGATATGACATTTACCAACCCGCACATGTCCAACGTGAATTAAGGCCTAATCTTTCTAGCAGTTTGAACGTAAATTTTCTACCTCTTTACCTAGGCACTTATATGTGCCTATAATGATGATGGGAATAAGAATATACGAGTGGAATATCTATTTTAATATTTTTAATATGAAATTAATATAGAGGTAGTGTATCGTATTGTCACTATAAATGTCAATCAAAAGTTAGATTATTGCTTAATAACCACTCGTGGACAATAAATAATTATCAATTCATACACAAAGTTATTGCCAATAAATGAATTCAATTCAATACCAAATATAAAGTTCAGATGTACAGGGACTATTTTACCATTTATATCTACCATTATCCTTCACGCTGGTCTAATACGGTCGGTGGCTGTGCCAGAACATAGTTCGAACATAGAAGTCATCATTTCTACCCTTTTGTAGATTCAAATATATAATTCATTGACTGTTATGACCAAAAGTCATTTTATAACTAAAAACCATCGAAGCAATTTCGTCAGAGTAAATTTGGATCGGATGTGCTTTATTTCATAGATCGGTGATTCTGTTTGTACATCGATAAATAAAATTGTGGATGATTACTTGATTACCAATCAAAACTGTATAAAATGATTTGCTAACGGTTACGTTAAAATCTTTTACGCATCGCTAGGAGCGGTAATTATTACGTTTGCAATGCGCATACGCCGGTTTCATCGAACCGACATTGGATATTTATGATTGTTTTCCACTTAATTCATACATTTTGTTTTTATTTCTAGTTATTAGTAATCTTTCCACCTTTTCCAAAAAAGGCTAACATCGTGAGTAAACCGGCATGTTCTGAGAACTTTAAAGAGTTTGAAGGACGTGTGCATTCTCCAACCGGTACTTGGCCAGCGTTGTGAATTAAGGCCTAATCTCTTGCGCCAAGAGAGAAGTCCCTGTGTCCCAGCTGTGGGAACGTTATTATGGTGATGATGATTCAACTTTACCGGTATTAAAGCCGAAGAGATTGTTTGGTTTGACGAAATGCTATTTTAGAAAATACTGGACCGGTTAGAAAAACTTTTCACTGAGTTGTCAATACATTGGCCATACCCATTTATTGACGAAGGCTATAACATAGGCTAACTTGTACGACGGAAATTTACTGCACTTCCTCGGAATTATGCATAAATAGCAAACAACCTGAGCTAGTTTTATATGATTATAACTGAAATCTAATTTTTAATTAATTTTCAGCCAGAATTTATTATCGTTGTTTTTATAATCTTTGATTTATCACTCACTCACTAACTTTCGTGAAAGTGAAGATATGTCATGTTCACTCGTGACTGGAATCAAAATTTCCTTATACAATCACTGTCAAAGCCTTATTTTAGTTGATTCTAATACAATCAATAGCCGTAATATTCATTTTCTATCGAACATAAACATTGTATAGTAATATTCGGTGGAGCAGTGGCTTTAAATTAATGATTTATAACGCTCTTTCGTCGAGAATTCTTTAAATTTTCTTGCCATTATTAGTCATGCTTATGTATATTACTGTTCCTATAAGTATTGCTTTATAGTGTGTACGTAATTAACACATAGAATCATTTTTATTGCGAGATAATATACTTTCCGATAATAATGATTAATCGTCTAGTTTTACTCGTATTATACGCCAATTAATACAGTTCCAATCAAAGTTGGTATTTACTTAGCAATCGTAAATAGTAAGTAATTGATTATTGAGAAAACACAAGCAACAAACACATACATTTGAATATAATCAACTTTTCATCACTAACCAAGTTTAACGAATAGAAGTGATGAAATAATAGTAACTTTTAATACAATTTAAATACATTTATGGGGCGCTATCCATTATAATATTATTAATGCGAAAGTAACTCTACCTTGCAAAAACCACTGAACAGATTTAAATGAAAGGACATAGGCTACTTTTTACCTCAGGAAAATGACATTCTGCAGGAAAATCTATTACGACGCGGGTAACACGGGTCACTGCTAGTAATATATAATTGGAAGAGATTAAACGAACACGGAAATGTCATAGATTTTAAACATTTAGTTTTCCTCATATAAACGCCCAATTGCATGATGCTATTCAACAACACAATGTATGTAGAATCAATCAACATCAAACATCAATTTGATTCAACGATTGTATTAAAATGGGGCACGAATCAAGGCAACAATAAGCTGCCTGCTACTTGCTTGTCAACATATTGTAATACATTTTAAGTTGCTGATTATAGAGTTACACCGTGGTGGTAGGTAAGTTGTCTCTTAGATAAAAGGGGTCACACTTTATATCTATAGGTACATATTATAAATTAAAGTCTGTCTGTCTTTATGTTCGGGAATTACTTAAATCGGATAAAGGTAAAAACGGATTTTAATGCAGTTTTCAGAAATAAGTTGAGTAATAGTCATGATGACTTCATATTAAAATTGGTATTCTGTTTGGCCCGTCTTTTAGCCCGTACATAAAGAAACCTATAACAAAAAACCTATAAATACAAGACACCTATTTTTGCTTTTTCAATTTAATGTCAAGTAAGTGTCAAGATAAAGAGCATCAAAGTTTCGGAGCGTGGGCTTGTGACAGCGAAATTTAGTATAAATCGTAAGAAAGCGATACGTCACGCGAAACTTCTATGCAATGTTACGTCAATAAATATTGCATTTTTTTTTATAAATAATTTAATTTTCGACTTATTATCCACTGAAAGGTCCGGGCTACTAGAGTGGCCTAAAAATTATTTTACTTCAGTCATCTACCCTATTCTAGCAAAACAAAGCTACTTACGTTAACTCCCTCAGCAGTTTTCCAGCAAAAGCTTTGTGTTCTCCCAAACTCCTATAACGTTGTAATGTTTTAGCTTTCAACCATAAACTTTTCCACATGAAACATAAAATATCGCATGTGTTTTCCATTTTTCCTACTTTTATCGTACGTCAAACCGCGGCGACATTTGATGCGTGCTGCACGCAAAAACTTAGAATCTTTGGTTATTTTCTCCTCACGCAACAAAAATAATAACCGAATTTGTTTATGGTCGTAAAACATTAGCTGTGTTTTAGATAAGGGTTTTAATGGCGTCTAATGGTGAAAACTAGACCGTATTCGTGCTTTTTGGTTAAGAGGTAGTAGGAACTACGAAAGTACTAGAAACATTCGGAGTTTTGGAGCTCAGAAAAAGTAAACGATAATATGGTATGGGATATTTTATTTTTAATTATGGTTTGTGTTTTATTTGAAATATATTGTGTAAGTATTTATTTAATAAAAGCTTATTTATTTTACAACATTTTTTTTATTAATTTTACAAAATCCGTCGTTTTTAGTTTTTCTCCAGTCCATCCAAAGGTTGTCTGAAAGAGATCACTTTTAGGGATAAGGCCGCTCATTGTTACACTATTATTTACATGTATTTAAGTTATTAAGCATTATTCTGTTGTATTATAATATTTGTTACAAAAAAGAGTTTTGTATTGTATATATCATGTTTGGTGATGGCTCGTGTTTCAAGTGCGTGGTTAGATAACCATACCTTATAAACGATAAACACCATAGTCTTATATATAAAATTCTCGTGTCACAGTTTTCGTTGCCATACTCCTCCGAAACGGGTTGACCGATTCTCATGAAATTTTGTGAGCATATTGATTAGGTCTGTGAATCGGCCAACATCTATTTTTCATTTTGCAAAACAACGTTTGCTGGGGCAGCAGCAGCTAGTAATATAATGAATTACTAACTATCTCCTAATGTTGAAATAATAGCATAATATGTACATAAATCAGTTGCAATAGGTAAGTACTGGTAGTGTCACCGGAAATTGGCCCACAGCACGGGTCGGCGCGCGCGCAGGAAATGAAACCGCGTCCGCGCAACGGCCGACAACTATTGCTCTATTGTGGGTGCGCGCGGTAGCTTTGTTGCGCTGATTCCTGCCCCATTTTGAATACAATCGTTCAATCAAATAATTGATGTTTGATGTAGATTTACTGTATGTACATTATGTAGGCGAATAGTCCTGTTATTAGGTGTTTGCGAGGAAAAACTAGTTTTGAAAATCTATGAATTTATATTACTACTAGCTGACCCCGGCAAACGTTGTTTTGCAAAATAAAAATAGATGTTGGCCGATTCTCAGACCTACTCAATATGCTCACAAAATTTCATGAGAATCGGTCAAGCCGTTTCGGAGGAGTACGGGAACGAAAACTGTGACACGAGAATTTTATATAAGCTTTGAAAATGTATGAGATTATGATGTTAACCCGATTGCACGACGCCAGAAAGGGATTGTTATGTGTCTCGGAACCTATGTATGTAGCCCGTGAGCCGTTTTTTTGATTCACACGTCAATCGAATAGTCCTAATTGATCGAGTGTCACCAAAGACATGATTAATGAAAATTCAATATATGTAGAGACTATCAGCCGCCATATTGTATTAATATTTTGTTGGGAATTAGGTCGTGTTGCGTATTGATAGGTATAGGTATTTAAAAATCATCGTGGTTTCTTTGATATTTTTCCATTTAGAATGACCATTTAGCATTAAAAAATTATAAAAATACTATCGGCCCGCCCCGGCGTCGCACGGGTATAAAATTTTCCCGGAAATTATTCGAATTTTTCTCGCCGTAAAAACCATCCTATCTCTCAAGTTGGATCGAACTGCACATGGTGTGCGAATTTTATTATAATCGGTTAAGTGGTTTAGGAGTCCATTGAGGACAAACATTGTGACACGAGATTTATATATATTAAGATTTATATGGCTTGTTATGTACGTTATTTTAAATTACACACCCTGTAGCTGTGGAGCGAGAGCAATCCTAGAATACTCACGAGTGTTTTTTTACCATCTTCCTAGATTTGTAAATTATAATTGACATAAACAAAACATGTACAAAGTGTAACTCGTTTCAGTTTATTTACTAATCATACATAATCACCTAACCTCAAACTAATCGATGCGATCTTCACTGATTGATAAATCAATAATCTGTCAATAAGGTCAAATAAAAACAATTCCGACAGCAAAATTAGCTGGGTAGCAGAGAGTTATAAATTTCCAGTCCTTTGCACTCCTTGCTAAAAGCGTTTTTAAAATATATCCAAGTTTTCTTATTTGAATACTTTTCGCACCTTGTTCCTATTCGCCACAGTCTACGCTAGTGGAATTCGTATGAATACTTGACGTTGTTGGTCATATTTGTATATTACTGATAAAGGTAATACATATTGTTTTCAGGCATCTCTGTAATGTGAACTAAAAGATGACCGTGTTTGAGGTAAAAAGTGTTGGCAGATATAGAATACATTTGGCGATTTATTTTTATTCGGCCATTTATTACTTTTGTAGCAGGGACGCGTTGTTTTTATCTAAAAACACAACAGTCGTAAATCTACGCGCAAAACAACATGGATTCGTGAAATATGCATAATTGGCTGCAGTATTGTCACAGGGCTCTGCCTGCATATATCCGCTGTGAAATATAGGACAAACTTGGTTTCTCCATCCATTGTGTGATGATGATACATCCTAGTAAATGAACAAAAAAAAAATATATATTAGATAAATATTTATTTTTGTGGTATATATATATATTTTTTAACTCACACAGCATCACCTAACCCCAAACTAAGCAGAGCTTGTACTATGGGTGTTAGGTGACTGATATACTACATAGATACATTTTATTTGTACATACATACATATGATACATAGAAAACACCAGACCCGAAACCAGAAATTGTAGATCTTACAAAATCTGGTCCCCCGGCGAAATCGAACCCGCAACCTCCTGCGCCTCAGGCGGACCTTTGCCCACCGAGCCACAGAGGTCTTCATATTGGTAATTTATTCGTCGCAGGTAACATACTGTACACTAACTATTTGGATTAATAACGGGATATTTACCATGATTGAAAGCCGTGTTGGCTAAAGTGGGAGGACACTCGACTTTTATTCCGAAGGTCGTGGGTTCAAACCCCGCCACGCACCTCTGGATTTTTCTTCTTGGGAAATTTATGTGCGCTTGAAACACGTGCTTTAACGGTGAAGGCAAACATCGTGAGGAAACCGGCATGTTCTGAGAACTTTAAAAAAAAAAGAGTTTGAAGGACATGTGACATTCACCAACCCGCACTTGGCCAGCGTGGTGAATTAAGGCCTAATCTCTCTCGTCAAGAGAGAAGTCCCTGTGTCCCAGCAGTGGGAACGTTAATAGGGTGATGATGATGATGATGAAGGTCCTTCAAGTTTCCCGAAAACTAAAAAAAACTGTTAAACCGTTACTAAATGCTAGTTTCAAAAGTTATACATTGTATACTTGACTTCGTTTCAATCTATATAGATACCTAAGCTCTCTATAGGCATAATTTAATAAAGTTTAAAAAATAAGCACATTAGGCATTAAGCCTACCTTTTTGTACAAAGTTTTTGTTTAAATAAAGTATTTTAAATAAATAAATAAAGCACTCTGCAAGTCACGGACAAGACGTTAATAGTCATAATAGTCATTTATTGATAATATTTATTATAAGTCAGTTAGATAATTATGAGATGGACTCATACAACGAGGGTTCCGTATAATTCAATGGTTTATTCACTTTTGTAATAGACAGAAGCACAAAAATTGCAAAAGTCAGCGGTTCAGCATTCACGTTCACGTTAAGGCCGCGTAACGTAGCTTAGCTTTATAAAATCAATCAATCAATCGTTTATTTTTACATAATAAAATTACACAAATTACAAATAAATACATGGGTTCCTGACTAGCCGCAGTATTACAGGAAACTAGACATCTCCAATATATATAACTAAATTCATCATTCATAGAATATAGAGAAAGATAGTTAAATAATCTCTGGTTGTAGGCTTTGGCTTGTCACCACCCTCCTGGCTGGGCCAGTGCGTCAAATGATATTTTCGTGTTTCGTCTTCATGCCCCATCTTAGACCACATCGTCACTTTACATTAGGTGAGATTGTGGTCAAATGAAGGCTTATCTAACTTAAAAATAATAATAATAAATCATAATGTTTCATTATGTAAAGTGAAATTAATTATCAACTAGGTGAACAATGCAATGCACCCGTAGACACTTGGGTGAATATAGTCTACTAAAAGTATATTTAATGCACCTGGGTGAATTAACTCAGTTGATTTAATTATACCGCCCCTAAATTTAGACCAATTCCTAAACTAATTCCTCAGAAAATCACGTATAGGACCTCCTTTATTATTTATTTGTTATGTGTTTTTAGTATTTGTTATTAAAGCAGCTACAGAAATACATCGTCCCTTAAATTTTCGACTCGCTATCTTTAACGGTTCCTGTGATATAGCCCTGGGTCAGACATAAGACTTTATTGATATAATGCGATACAAAACAGTGAATGAATTTTCGGAACCGTTCGCGCTCAGTTCTGGAGACTAGCGCGTTTTCTGAAACAAACAGTATTCCTCCTCAACCTATTTTGAAAGCCGTGTTGGCTAAGTGGGAGCACACTCTACTAACATTCCGAAGGTCGTGGGTTCAAACTCCGCCACGCACATCTGGATTTTTCTTCTTGAATAATTTATGTGCGCTTTAAAACACGTGCTTGAACGGTGAAGGCAAACATCGTGAGTAAACCGGCATGTTCTGAGAACTTTAAAGAGGTTAAAGGACATGTGACGTTCACCAACCCGCCCTTATGAATTAAGGCCTAATCTCTCTCACCAAGGGAGAAGACCCTGTGTCCCAGCAGTGGGAACGTTAATGGGGTGATGATGATGATGATGTTTTATGAGGTCGGTTAAAAATTCTTTATACAACCATTCTACTGAAGCCTTAGCCTTAGCCGCATTAGTTACAAATAACCTTATTGCTATCGGTCATCAAGTTATTACAGTATTTCCAACATAACATGTCTTTCCGAGAAACATAATAATTCAATTTCCATGAAAGGAAAAGCGCACCGCACAGAATAAATAGCATTATGTAGGCCTAAGGTTTATTTTAACAGGCGTTTTACCATAATTGCTAACCGGGTTGTAACTATGTCAATACATTAAGCCTATCGCTCGTTCAACAAACTAGTTATAATGGTACCTTCGTTCTGTTTACTTTGGCGAAATGACATGGAAATTCTGGAAATTAATGCTAGGCTATTAGTGTATGGCGTTCAACTTTTTAACCGACTTTCCACGAAAAAAGGAGGTTCCTTATTCGTCGCGTTTGTTTCTTTTTTTTTTTGTTGTTCTTTTATGTTTGTTAGATTATTTTTTGAAATGAAAGCTGTTGCTTGCAAGTTGGAATTTTATCACTATTATTGAAAAATGTCCTAATTTTATTAATCCCCGACCAAATAGAGGGGTGTTATAAGTTTGACGTGTCTGTCTGTCTGTTACATCATAGCTCCCGAACGGATGAAGCGATTTCAATTTAGTTTTTTTTGTATGAAAGGTGAGTTTGACCCGGTTGTACTTAGACATGTTACATGAAAATCGGTGTTTAAATGTTATGGGGGTGAGTGGGGAAGGAAAACAGAAAATCTGCAAATATACTAGTGTGGGGTATCAAATGTGGGCGCATCGCGTCCACATTACATAATATTATGTTGTTTTACATTTAAGGAAATGAAGGCACTGGACTCGGTGGTTTTACTTAAATTTTAAATTTAGATTTATACTGAATTTGATCGTCCTCGGTCCTAATTTCGAATCTCACGTGTTTGTTGTAACATTTTGTTATATACAAGGTGTTTCCTTTATGGTATATACTGCGGAAAGGGGGTGAAGGGCACGCACCAGGCTAACATATTTTGATCTACAACTTCGATTTTGAGGCCTTTTTTTTCAGAACCCAAATACCTCCCTAACAACGTTTGCTATCGTAATGAAAAGATTGTACAATTGAAAAATTCAATTAAATTATAGAGATAAAAAGAAAAATAAAACTTAGGTGCACTATATTGAAATAAAAAAAAAAACTTATATAAATAAGTCTGTTTAATCTAATTTCTGTCTAATTCTAAAGTCTAATTTCTGAAAATAAAATATATTTTCATGATTCATCACTTCCTTAATTTTAGTACTTTGTATTGCCTCCAATTCAAATAAAAGTTATTAGAAGTTCCACTAAAAAGTGTTTATTCCGTTTTTATTTCATTGATGTAACTTGTACAGTTCTACACATATTTAGTTTTTTTACTGACCCGTTATTTTCGGAACCGGTAAATAAAAACGACTATCGCTAAACTAGTTATACTTTACATCTTAAAGCAAACAAGGCAAAGCTATATAAATATACACAGACAAGTAATATACGAGTATATAATTTTTATTAGGTATCGTAGTATCATACCTTAGTCTTTTATACCTTAGCCATTTAGAGTGGGTAGTTCGGGATATCTCCCCGTAACATCAGCAATACATTTTAGTTATAACTATGTGTTTATGGCTATTTCTTGTTAAAAAAAGGTATTCTCTCACCGGGAGCATTCTCGTGCAAAGTAACACTATAGATTCGACTTTGATCATTACATAACAATACTACCTCCACTGACGTGATGTAACGTTACACTAAAATGTTACATTACGAGTGAGTGTCGGTGCGGCTGCCTCACCGAGAGCGTACGTGTATGTATAACGAACGGTGTCTGCCACGAACCTAATTATTATGTACATAGGTTATTTTGTAATTTGTTTTGCTGTTAAATAAATATTATTTCATTTTAATGGGTGTAAGGCGTTAGATAGGTACAACATAACACTATTTTAAGTCGAACATACAACCAATCATTCAGTCCTGAGTTCATCAAATATTTTCAGTATTTTAAAATAATTAGGTCAAATATAAAAGCCACTCAAGCGTTTTCCTTAGCCATTCGGTAGATATTTTAGCTCTGAATAAGCAACATAGAAAATTACTCTCTAATTTACCGTGCGTGCGGTCAGCGTTTACTTACGTCTACAGAATTTGTTACTCTGGCCTTTAATGGCTTCAATTAGTGCCTCTACGATCGTTATAGTCCGCTATAGACCATCTTGCTCTAACAAACCTTTTTGGATTGATCAAAATGTAGCCTAATAAAGTGTAGCTACCTCAAAACAAGAAACTCTTTTCTCTTCTCTTCCTTACCTATTCCTTTTTTAGGGCAGATGACTGGCTGAAAATATTCGAATGTAGATTGCTTAATCTATACTAATATATAAAGCTGAAGAGTTTGTTTGATTGTTTGTTTGTTTGTTTGTTTGAACGCGCTAATCTCCGAAACTACTGGTTCGAATTGAATAATTCTTTTTGTGTTGGATAGTCCAGTTATCGAGGAAGGCTATAGGCTATATAACATCACGCTACGACCAATAGGAGCAAAGATATAGTGGTAAATGTGTAAAAAACGGGAGAAATTGTTCATCTTTGAAGCCTTCCGTTGCGTGCGCCGTGAAAACGGTTCAAGATACACAAAAAATATGTCATCATCATCATCATCAGCACCCTATTAACGTTCCCACTGCTGGGACACAGGGACTTCTCTCTTGACGAGAGAGATTAGGCCTTAAAGAATAATAGCTCTTTTAATGATCTAAAAAACAGTCCGCGATAGTATATGTCTATCTTTCTCACAAAAACCGTTTTTATGGTACCTAATTTGGTCGAAATAATTTGTTTATGTTGTATCAACATAATAATATTAATCTTTATTCAAATAAATATGTTGTTGGTTAAGAGTACTTCATCCATTATAACGCGGGTAGCACCGCAGGGCACAGCTAGTTCGATAATATTCGTACTAAATTAGTCCAATTTCACTGGTACCATTTGGCTCTATTCTATATTACTGATAGATAGTTGCCGATTCTCAGACCGAAAAATTGCATATTCAGGCCGAATATGCATATAAAATTTCTTAATAGTCGGTTATGCCGTTTCGGAGGAGTATGGTTACTAACACTGTGACAGGGGAATTTTATATATGTATAAGAAGATTAATTAAAAAATAGACTTCAAAAATCTATGGTGTCATTTAATGCAAAAGCAGAATTAATGTAAACCTAATTAATTTGATTGGAAATAAGCCTGTATATATTTTAAAGGGTTAACGTATTATTTTGTGTTTTCAATGCTGGAAATGATGATGATGATGACTTTTCACTAGTTACCTATTACTATGTCTGTAACGGCTCGTACTTCGCTACTGTTTCTTCTGGAAAACGTGTTATTTTGGGAAACCACAGAATTTCTAGTTTAAATATTTGAGATTTTATGAATCCGGAATGTTTGTTTATACAATTTGTTTCCTCAATACATAAAATGTAACGAAATTATTTAGTTGAAATCTTGCAATGTTTCTACTCAGACGAAGGAATCAAAGTATATTCTGCAGTTATTTTGATATGTGACGCACTTCCTTACTTCATCATCTTTCTCTCCTTGTCTCTCATTTGTGGGGGACATCTCTTTTGCTTTCATTGCCCTCTATCTCCCTTCATCTCTACACTTAGTCCGAGTTGAATAATTATTTTACTATAGCCTATATTTTAAACCGCGGGAAAATCCACGGGCATCTTAAACATGGGCAACGCCATGCCGTGAAAAGCTAGTCCAACATATTAGTACACGTTATGCACGCAGTCCATCCAACTTTTCTTTTTTTTTTCCTCATCCCACACCCCCACTTACCCGCCTTAAATAAATTTACAACATCTGGCTAAAATCTAAATTTAAAATTTAAGAAAAACCCCCGATTCCAATTCCTTAATTTCCTTAATAGTAAATCACCATAATATTTTGTAATGTACACGCGATGCGCTTTCATTTGATACCCAACTCGAGTATATTGGCAGATTTTCGGTTTTCCTACCCCACTCTAACCCCTATAACTTTTAAACGGCACAACCGATTTTCATGAAACACGTCTAAGAACACTCGCACCAGACTCACTTTTGTACAAAAAAAAAAAATTAAATAAATTAATATCGCTCCAACCGTTCGGGAGCTATGATGTCCCAGACAGACAGACAGACACACAGACATACAGACACGTCAAACTTATAACACCCCTCTTTTTTGGTCGGGGGTTAAAAATAGCTTACACTAAGTAAATTTGTATGAGAATATATTATAACTAAAATCGCGCGCCACGGCGTTGCCCGGTGTTATTGAATTTTCCCGCGGTTTTCCCGCGAAAAATTGCCTATAGTCTCCCACGATAAATGGGCTAACGATTTTTTCGAATCGCACCAGATCTTCCTGAGATTAGCCCGGTCAAGCAAATAAACTCCACAGTTTTATAAAATTAGTATAGAATGGAAAATCTGTAACCAGACTTTTTTTTTGCTATATCTTTCTAAGCTACCTTCAATTAGATTAAAGGAGATATGTAACGCAGCATCTCTAGGCTCTCTCTCATTGTTATTCCGTCGGCGTGCTCTCAAAGATCCTCTCTAGCTAGTGCTGGTAGTGTGTGCCGTAAATTAGCTAAATTAGAGCAACTTTCTTAGCGTTTCGACGCTCATGTTTTAAGTAGGTACCACTTGTTCTGATGTGTTTTAGATCCTTAGAATTTGTAACAAGGATTTGTAGAAAATCCCAGAAAATTGTGGTTTTCAAAATAAGATACAAGTTTTCGGTTTAAAGATCTTTATTAAAAAAAATACTCTAAAACGAACATACAGCACACTTGGTAAGAGTATTCTAAATTAACAATTAAAATCAAAAATCAAATCAAAAAAAAAGTGTGTGTGTGTCAGCTACGACGCACGATTGGAGTTTACTCCTTACGAACGATAATTATGATATATAACGAATAGAAAAAAGGGTAAATTAACGCATCTGCTAAAATGATAAGAGAAAGAAACATATATCTGCAATTATTCGGATTATTTATATTACTTCAATAAAGCGTATTACATAAAGTATGTTACAAAATAATATAAATAAAATACAGTGAGACTACGAAGTATCGCGCAAAGAGGGGACCCCGAGAATGAGATACGCTGTGTAATGTATTCCATCTTATTCTTTTACACGTTCATTCCTACATATATATATATATATATTTGTCTCTTTCTACGTAACGCCTCAACTTTTCGTGTTACACTTGATTTTACTCCTCATAAAATTTCCGTACCGGGCCTTATAACTCAAATCGTTTCTTAAGGAGTAAACTCCAAAAAGTTTTTTTGTATTTAAAACATTTATACATTATAAATGTTCAATAAATGGAAAAATAATAAACCAAACAAAAAAATACTGCAATTATAAATAATATAAATATATACCTCTATATAATTAGCTTAAATATTCCAAACGGTTGTCGAACAAAATATTAGAAATACCTTTTTCGTATTTTCTTAGATACCTCTAGACTTTAAAACTTAATTCGTACGTTTTTCGTCAATGTTGTTAAAATATTTATGCAAAATATCTAGGATCTAGAAGTTACGTTGTCCTTTAATAACTCAGTCAGTCTGTCCCTTAATAACATAGTAATTTTAAAGTCTATGGTCGAACTAAGTAAAAAAAAAATACCGTTCAAGTATCATCGATTACATAGCTGTTTTAAAATACCGAACCCCCTACTCTGTTTACCCCGTTCAAATGTTTAATTATGCGCATGGGAAATAGGGCGCTTTAATATTTAAAAAGCGCATACACGTGTAGCTGACTGTACAACCGTAGTGCCAGTGCGGTTTTAGCAGAGATTAAATTATGTCACCTAAAATTTTAAAAAGTTTTCCACTTCAACGCTATCTGTGGAAAAGGGGTTGCCAAACCTTGTTTGCGCCGAAATGTTGCTAGCGGAGATTGGAATTGGAAAGCGCAGTGTGGAACGTCCATCAAAGGGAAGTACATGTTTGGATGAGATAAAGTTGCTGGATCAGTGTGCGTGGGATCAAAGGTGGATGTAAGTCTATTGGAACCAAATAGAGAACTATAGAAATTCTAAATCCTCCATTATTGATGTTCTATGGCAGAAATTATAATACATGTAATGTAATGATAGACGAAATTTTAAACTCGAGTGTAAATCTATAATCGCCTTGGGAGGCATAACGTCCAGCAGAGAGCGTTTTACGGCTGATTTGGTGATAAAGACAAATGTTTATTTTGGAGTGGTTGTATTAGGGTTAATCCAAACAAACTAAAGTCTACTCAAGGGTGAAATGAGGTCACAACCGCCATTTATCTATCTCCATTAAATCGATATGTAATAATAATTTAAAGATACCCTTACTTAATCAGTTTAGTGCGATATCTTAACCACATCAAGCTTGAAATTATGTGAACCTTCAAACTATTTCTGGAGCCTCATACAATTATCCCTATAATTTATCCGGCAATTATAAGTGAGGCGTGCTATTAACTCGTCAAGATGATTAGTGCACACCTGAGTCGAACCCACGATAGGGAGATGCAGGCTGGAGTCTAAGGATGTGGTAATTTACATTGGCAATCACCTGTATCTTACAAGTATTAGTGTATATTAGATGATGAGTACCTAGATGTCATTCACCAACCCGCATATGAGTAGATGTCGACATTGTAAAATATCCAAACGTAAATGTGCTAGAGTTTCTAATCGCTTCTTTGCTCTAGTTTAAAAAAGCGAAGCGACCAGATACGATATATATTATATCTGATAACTAGGAAAGTATAAATATTTCAAAATACTAAGATTTGTAAAATCAAAGTAGAAATATTTTTGTATTTGAAGCGAGACATTTACAAGGTGAAAAAAAAACACTAGGCTCTGGAGGGAAATTACTTAAAATATTTCAGCTAGCTCATTTTAGAGAAACAAAACATTCCTTTATTTTTGCTTACGAACAAAACCGCATTTAGAGTTTAAAAAAAATATATTTCTTTGTTTAATTATATGAATTGGTAAAATTACATTTTATAATAAAAATTAGTTGGAAGTTGTTTTTAAAACCATTATTAAGGTATAAGAGTACTTAAACATAATAAATAAAATAATTATATATATATACGCGTCGAATTGAGAACATCCTCCTCTTTTTTCGCCGGTTGAAAAACAAGGAATGTTTTCTTTCAGTAAAATGAAATAGCTAAAGAATTTATACTAGTTTCATACTATCTATACCTACTATAAACGAATAATATCTACGTTAAAATAATTTTAGGTAGGTACCTATATATAGGTAGTAATTATGTTTTGTAAGTTGAACTCTTAGAAAAAATATAGAAGAATGAAAACTGATTTAAAAATGTTTTCTGATATGTTCCCATAAAATGCAAATAAAATTAAACATATCTACTTGTAAGGATTGAAAGGACTTTGAAGCAACTTATCTACAAAATAACTTTCCTGTTTAATCCCGTCAGGGGAAGAATGATCATCATTAAAAAATATTTATGCATAATCTAGAAATCTTGTTGTACCTTGATAACTTAGTTATTTGGTCCCCTAACGGTACGTTCACACGGCGTCGAGTGTTTCTCTAACGAATCAGTTTTTTGCAGGATTCGGTTTAGTGGCATAAGTATTTCAATGATGGAGTTCACACATGCATTCGGTTTCAAGACACGACAAAAAAACCGAATCTTGCTGAAGTTGACATCCGATTTTGCGACTACAAACCGATCCGGCGATACTGCAAAATGCAGATCCGATGCAGTGGTATAGGGCATTCAATACATGCGTTCATACGATACACGCAGGGGTAGATTCGGTTTTTTGTCGGATCTTGAAACCGAATGCGTCGCACAAGCTGGGAAGGAGGGGTGGAACTGAGGAACTGTGCGCGCTCTTGCTAATAGAAGCCGGATGGTGAGTTCACACGAGATCCCGATACGAGACCGTCGGATACGGCCAAGCAAGATGTGCTGTGTGAATACAACATTCGGTTTTTCCAGATCCGATGAAAATAAGATTCGGCAAATCGTGTCTCCGTGTGAACGTACCGTAACATAGTAATTTATAAAACTACGGTCGGGCGAAGTTAAAATGCGGGATGGCTTTTTTTACCGGTCCACAATACGACTGTTAGTAATAATACATTGCTAGTTACGAAGAGTCAAAAACACAGTCACAAACAGTTAGTTTAAAACACGTGCTTAAACGGTGAAGGCAAACATCGTAAAGAAACCGGCATGTTCTGAGAACTTAAAAGAGTTTGAAGGACATGTGACATTAAAATATAAAAAACTGACTTCAACGACTAAAACATATGAATGAATTAATAAAGACTAACTTATAATAACTCTATTTCAAAAACAGTAATATTGTAATTACATTATAAAATAATTATAAATAATATCAAATTTCAGTAACACAATAGAATAAAATTAAAAAAATAAATAAATATACTTATAATATGATTTTTAAAACAGGTTCATAAAATATTTAAATTTTAAAGCTAAATTATGCCATTTTGAAAAACTTATGTACCTCTATATACTTATCTTTAAATTTAGTCCTAAATGATTATCGTGATGCGTAAAAATCATTTCTTTGATACATTAAAAAACTAGGTACCTTTTATATTTTTATTCACCTTATATTATAAATGCGTTTACTAGGCAAGGCGAGTCGGAGGTAAAAGTAAGTTTAAGCCCCACAAAGCCTCTGCTTTACAAACTTTCTTACCCAAAAGCCTATAGAAAGAACAACATTCAATAAAATCCTTAACCCTCAACTGCCATAGAAAATAAAACCGTTAAAATATTTCGATTGAAAGGGATGACCCCAAACTCGATTTTATTAGCCGGCATTTCCCCAACATACTATCCCATGCAATTCAAGTTACAACCAACAATATAAAATATACATAAAGGTTTGTTGGTATAGTACAGGCGGCGCCGCTGCGGCGTGTTGTGGAGTTGCGTTGCCATGGCGACGGGGTGGTTACCCCCACACCCCCCGGTTTCAGCTGACCTGTCGACCTCTAGTGACGACTCCTCGCACTGTCAGTGTTATAGGGACGCGAGCTCAGTAACGGTTAACTAGAAAGAACACAATGTAGTTTTGTTATTTTAATAACGGATTGAATAGCTTTTTTTTTCGTTTGTTAGTTTGTGTCCCAGGTACGGTACCAAATAATCAGAAGAATGTACAGATAAAATGAGTATCATATAGACACAACTTACACAATCAAGAACAAAACAAATTTGCAAAATATATATCTACTTGTCACTCGAAAATCTAATCTGCTATGTCTGCGGCCCAATCATCTTAGTCCACTACAAATCATGGTAATTAAACAGTAGAGACTATTAAATCTTAATATACAAAATTATAATTAATAGCGACCCACGAATCACCACAAAGTTATCTCACAACGCGAGTAACTTGCGGTAACACATATCGGAACGCGTAACGGTTTCGCGTTGTGGCTAACGTTAACGTTATCCAGTCCCAAGCCTAAGAAAGCATGGAGTCTACTTCTTGACGTCCTCGGTTTATGAATACTTTAGGTCTCAGGTGTCGTACCGTACACTGCAGGCCACTGATAGGTACTGCAGCGGTAACTGTTTTACTTTTGCAAATACCACATGTCGAATGAATAAAGAACACGTTCTCACTTGTAGCTTAACTTAAAAACAGAGTACCTATACAAATTTTTTTTATTTATTTAAATAGAAAAAACGAGTTAAAACATTTGAAATTGATAACATTATCACCATGATTGCAGCTGTAGTACATTGAATGCCGGACAATAGTAAATTTCCAGTAATCTATGCTTTTAAGTGTCGATGCAGACGAGGGTGGAATAGCTGATGGTATAACCAGAACTTTATTTAAACTGATCCGTTTATATTTATAAAAATATATAAATTCCAAAGTATGAAGCAACTTAAAGCAAGGTTATAAATTACTATACAGGTCTAAAACTTATTTAAGTAATATTATAAGAAATTGTTACCACCTAATTCATTGTGTAATTACCTACATGGCATGTACCGCAAATATTGAACCGTGCATAATAAATTAGTATCGTAACAGTTCGTCCCTAAGTCCCTAAGTTATAAAACCGAAGTAGTAAATTTTAGTAACATTGACAATTTATTTATTATTAATAAGGCTTTTATGTTAAAAGCCTTTAATAAATTAGAAACATCGAGTCAATGGAAATCTATTAGGCATGTTATAAAATACAACGTCCGTGTTTTTGGATATTTCTGCGGGAACAACGTATTTTCCCCAGGTAAAAAGTAGCTTATATGCCTACTGGGCCTAACACTTAAATAACAAGGAACACTTACAGATTTTATTAGATCGGACCAGTATCTCTGAGATTGGCGCGTTCAAACAAACACTTCAGTTTTATAATATAAGTATACATAAATAGATAACGCCTTAATTGTTTTTTTTAATTCCTATTCTTGGAATAAAATAAATGGACATGTATGCATTAGGCAATTTATCTCACACTCGACAGCTTTTTATTGTATTTTTATGATCTTGCTGTTTAATAACTAAAATATAATTATGTTGATGAATTATTGTAAAAAAAGTTAAAAATAAAGTTTTAACAAGTATCACATGAAAAATGTTCTGTATGTAAAATTCGGATTAATGATGAAAACTGTTCTCAGATTATATTAACTTTAGATTCTTATGAAATAAAAATGGAACCAACAGTTTTCTGTACAAAAATCATGAAAATCCGTTCACGGATAAAATCTAAACTATAAGAAAAATAACTCTGACTGAATTGAAATGTCAGTAAAAAATAATTAACTCATATTATAATTTTCATACAATGTGCCTGGAAAACTTTTTATTTACCATGTCGCTGCAGAATAATAATGTCTTCAAGCTAAGGTGGTACTTACTTTAAAAACCCTCTAAGCATGTAATTTTGTCCCTAATTGTAATTGAAGGAGTACCTACTACAACATGCTACAGCAGTTTTCATATTTTAGTAAGTTAATGAATATGCTACTTTATGAAGATCAAAGGGATTAAATTATATCTTACTTTTATCATTGCAGCGCGATGTTCAACAGAAATTCTGTGATATTTAGAAAATATTTTTAAACTGTGAACTACGAGTAATATGAAAACATATATTTTCAAAATTTGTCTTGGATTTTTAGTGTTCGAAGTAAAATTATAGTTTCACCGCTTGGAGCAATATTATTGGTTGTTCAGTTTACAATATTTATTATTCGTTCCCGAGACAAAGGGCATTGTCCCATATCAGCAAGGAAACTAATACTAAGTGGTTCTAAAAGTGCTTCTTAAACGTACGGAACTCTAAAAACATTAAAATGTCAGCCAACAAAGACATTGTTTCCTCAATAGATGCTATCCGTTCCTACGCAATCGTTGTGTCGACCGTCTACATAAAAAAAACATAAAATGTCTGCCTTTTCAAAGGATTTTTATATACAAAAGGATAATTTTCCTGTAGCGGGCCGTAATGGTCGCGCTTTTGTTGCAACGTACCATAGTTAAACTACTGCTATTCGGAAATAACCTTTTAAAGGCTGATTGACTGTGATGTAAAGTAAATGGCTTTAAATTTTAATATCATTAAATTTGTTTGGAACGAGGGCATATCATGCATTAAGTTTGTTTCGGATTTATAACTGAAATTTTCGTGAACGCAACAAATTTTAAAACAAATGTTAATAGCTACATAGCTACAATGCTTTAGCTATGGACTTTTAAAATGAAATATCGCTTACCTACCTATTTATTAAGAGAGACTACAACACAAAGTTTTAGGTCTTTGCAAAGTTCTAGTTTGTTTTATTTGTTTTTTTTTTTAATTTTTTTGGACAAATGCCAGAAAATGAAATGAGAGCAGGCACTGACTATTCTGAAGTTTTTGATGTTTTCTTAATTATTTTGCCATGTTTTACGCATTCTTGACTGCGAACGTAGGTCTGCCAGCCTTGTTGGCACATCGTATATCGGCCGCAATGCGGGGCTTTTTTGACATTTATCATACCGTGGTCGCTCGCAGCCCCGATAGGCTTTTGGAGCATTACCAGGTTACAAGGTAGCGTTTTATGACTCTGGGGGTTTACAGCAGTTCTAAAAAAAATCCGACAATTTTTGCCGAAAAAAGAACCAACTTCAAAACAGTAACAAAAAATTAAAAATAAATTAACATCTACAAATAATTTCGTCCATATAAGTGATTAGTTAAAAGAAACATAAACAATTAAATAATTAAGTGAATGCTTCGTGGCTTGAACTCAGGTGTGGACTAAATTCGGTATAAAATTAGGACTATAAATCGAGTACTTCTCGATTTATCCGATAGTCCACAACTTTGCACAAGGAATCCTTAAATTAAAAAAAAAATGAGTTCCGGCCACGAAGCATGTCCGTTTTACTTTTCCTATGAAATAATGGAAAAGTTTTATACCTGTTTATTTTTTATGTATTAAAAGACTGTTACTTACTCATATTCCCGGCCACCTTTCATCAAGGTGAAATTAAACTTTGTTGTAACAATAACGAACACGAAGAACGATGTTGCGAGCATTAATAAAATTCTTCAGCCAAGAAACATGAAACTTTTTTTTTGCATTTCCTCGCGAAGAATTTCACTCTACGCTGATAAACGTAAGAATTTAATAAAAGCGTCATATTTAGAGGAGGTATCAGTATTTATTTCTTTTAATGACTGGAACGGAATTTTTCTTTTGTCCAATAAGGATAGTATTTCTAATTTAATTTGACGTTTATACTCGTAGTTGAGAGGTACGCTTTTTGCTTCAATAAAATATAATTGTATCTCCAAGACCTTTACTATTTAAAAACACTTGTTAGGGACGGTATTTGATGTTGTTGACCGCCTTGTCTTTATAATATTGAACCGTTTTATGTTTCGTTTCTAATGACTGAATAGCGAACACGATTGTCTGTTAAATAGAAACACGGTTAAGTCAGTTTAAGACAATGCCTATGACAAATTGTTGGCATGCTCCAGTTCCGAGGGATAAATGTCGCATACGTCTGTCTGGAGCGAATCAAACCGGAAAAACTTTTGAAAGCCGGTAAGCCCAGCTCACTCGGAACGGAATCACAGCCAGCTAAAGTATATTTCACCCTTTTGACGACACATTATGTACATTTGCAGCGCGTAACGACACGGGCTCGGCTCACAATTTCCATTAAGGCGCTTCGTAATAGGAACGGCCCAAATTTAAATCAGCACATAGAAATTTGTACTCTATTTTGATGGGCATAGGGTCGAGCAAGGTGAAGGGTTGGGGCTCATTTGTGACGGCGTCATACCGTTTTTCAGCCGCACCCTGTGTTACACATATCGTATTAGCAAAGGACGGAATCTTAGTGCAATTAGCCTTAACATTTTAGGAGTGCCTCTGCCCAGTTTGCGGGCTCTGATATTTTGTACAAACTCGCGTGGAAACTTTGCTTAGGCTGTTTACCCTAACTGTATAGTCTGCTTTGGCGAAGTGTGAGTAAGAAACATTATGTTGCACGAGAACGTGATCAGTCTTAATATCACGTTTTGTGATCACAGTGATAGAGGCAAGATTAGCTTTCTGCCACGCGGCTTTGCCTGCATTAATAGGTTCAGTAAATCCCAGAATCTGTCAAATCTTTAACGTCTTTTTAGCAATTAAGAATCAAAAAATAAAAAGTAATAATACATGCAAAGGTTGCCTGGAAGAGAGAGAGAGAGAGAGAGAGAGAGAGAGAGAGAGAGAGAGAACATTTCGCTCATTTGCGACAAGAATGGTTTATAACATTTATGTATCGTTTTAGAATAACAGTATATAAAAATCCGCCGCATCGCGCTCTACTTGCTACAAAAACGCGATATTCCTAGCCCCAAAATTGACAAAGATATGAGGGAAAAGTCGACAAGATGCGTTCTAGCTCCCTCCTTTACAACTATGAAGTTCGTTTCAACATCGGTACATGTCATTGGAGTCTCTGCGCGCGACGAGGGAGGTGCTGTTCAATTGCATCAAAAACGTGACACGGTCAGTGTGTCACGTTTTTAATGGAAAGGTAAGTGCATTCATTTAGTTATTCATTTGTTACTAAAGCGTGATATCATGGTTTGAACCACTTTAGCTGTAAAGTAATATTTTACTGTATACATTTTTAGGCTACCTTGTCACGGTTTTCTCGCAAAAAAATTATACTTATTCGGAATAAAAGGATATGTACCGTTTTAGATGATGAATGAAATCTCTAGAGGTTTAGTTTTGTATGACTTATTACCACGTACCTCGTTGTTGTCGTAAAGTGTGTATACATTTTGTCGTAATAGCGGAAGTTGTTGCATTACAGATGATGACACATATTTAAACCACCACCTTATTCTTTCAGATGGAGTCACGATCGCGATCGAAAAAGATTTTGGGTATACTCCGAAAAGAAATAGTTGATACAATAGACAGTATAACTACAGACAGATTAGATCCATCTCAGGATACCGAAATAATACCCACTACTACTACTACTGACTCGACAACCACAGTGGGCTTTTATTGCTTAGAAGAAATAGTTCTCTATTCCGATGAACTATTTCTTCTTATCTTTAGATAGACTCAGAAGGAAACACGATACAACCGAAACGAACCAGCAACAATGCTAAATGTCTTTTAAAACACGCTGGCAAATCAATAATCGGCCAATAACTACAGCATTAAGCAGAACTTATGGAACTGGTTAATAAAAACCTCATTCCACGATATTATCTTTTTTTCTTCCTCGGTGGCGCGGTGGGCGAATGTCCGCTTGCAAAGCAAGAGGTAGCGGGCTCGATTCCCGCCGAGGGTAAAATTGTTTGTATGTTCAGCAAACACTTTTCTCCGTGGTCTGGGTGTTTTATAATCTATTTTGGTCTTATTGCTTTTAGCAATAAGACCGCCCATTACGCATTCTAGGTTAAGTTTTAATTTCATATTGTATTGTTCATCTGGTGTGTAATATAGAATTCTATTCTATTATTTAATATGTATAATAAAAATATCTATTTAAGTATGTATATTATATTAAGTATATCAGATGTCTAGTACCCGTAACACAAGCTTAGAGCTTACCACGGGGCTAAATGTTGTTGTGTAGATTGTCCAGAAAAAAATATTTATTTACTTTTACGAATCTCCATACGCGCATAATCATAGATTTGTTAAATGTGAATGTTTATTAGTATTTTTAACCCCTGACCCGAAAGAGGGGTGTTATAAGTTTGACGTGTCTGTCTGTCTATCTGTCTGTCTGGGACATCATAGCTCCCGAACGGATGGACCGATTTCAATTTAGTTTTTTTTGTATGAAAGGTGAGCTTCGCCCATTGGTTCTTAGACATGTTTCATGAAAATCGGTGGAGCCGTTTAAAAGTTATGGGGGTGGGAGTGGGGAAGGAAAACCGAATATCTGCAAATATACTCGAGTGGGGTATCAAATGTAAGAACATCGCGTGCAAATTACCTACTAAATATTATGGTGTTTTACCTTTAAGGGGGATTTTCTTAAATTTTAAATTTAGATTTATTATTACATTTCATTTTATTTGATAACACACTGGCTGTCAAAATATTGATTTGTTACTTTCTATAATAATGTTTAGTACATATACTAATAAGTGCAAATGTTAAGTGCCATTGTTAATATTATAGTAGAACTAATTGAAAATAACTGTGATTGTTTTTGCTTAGATGTTTTGATTATCTAATAGTAAGTAAACGATGATTACAATTATTGACAGACATCATTGTTCGTATTGGGTAAGAAGTGTGCCATGGTTAAGCAAGACTTAATTATAGTCAAGACTGTTAAAATTAGTACAAAAGTATTATGTGTAATTGAATTTATGGTCGAGACTGATTAAAATAATACAATAAACTTAAATTTAATTCGTTAAAATAGTACAATAAGTACGAGTATATCGGTGTTTAAGTAATATTTTTTTGTATAATTTAATATATTTTGACTGCAAAAACGTGTTTTAAATTTGATATTTCGTTAGTTTAACAAAAATATTAGCATATAAAACGTGATACGCCAGTATATCTAATAAAAAAAAATATATATTGCTGCAAAAACGTAACAAGTGCTGCCATTTTCGATAAAAAACATGATATTATTATGAAAATGAATGAGATACCAGCTCCGCATCGTTTTTTTCGAAAAAAGAATTGTTGGCGCACCTTCATCGTCAATAAAAAGTTTAGAAAGTTCAGTAGGAACGAAAATATACAGATTTGAAAACTTCAAAGTCGTTTTCTGAAAAATCACGTTTTCTGACTTGTCACGTTCTTGTCGCAGATGAGCGATTTATTGACACAACACACACATAACCAGTAAAATCCAGTAAAATAAAATAAAAAAATAAGATATTTATATAATACTAAATACTAAACATATATAATTGAATGTGTTGTGCCAAAAGGGCTCGCCTCAGCATAAGCAGATCCACCATTAGGTGAATATGCGCTGGTTTTCAGACGAGACCTAATGACAAACAACCTCACGAGCGACAAACAGAACAGAACGGCAAATAAAACAAACAAATTAAATTAAACTAAATTATGAAAAGAGAAGGGTTGGGGAAGGAGAAGAGGAAGAGATCGCTATTAGTGATAAGGTCGCCTATTGTGTCACTGTATGTACCTAATATGTATCAACTATGTATATTCCTATATTGTGGTGTTGCAATTAAGAATTTTTGTATTGTATTGTTATAATAATCTTGTTTTTATTTACGAGTATCACAACTGTTAGGGTTAAGCTGCCAGGTTACCGAACTGTCGACTCCCAGTTGTACACCTTCTAAGCATTGTTTTAAAAATGCAAAAGCAAATGTTTATTTATTTTGAATAGTGATGATTACATCATCATTCAAACAGCGCAGGCTAACTGTAATACAAAAAAATCAGATCACAGATCAAGGTTAAACACTAACTTTAAAACTTTCAAGCATTTTATTCCTAAAATCTGGCTGGTTTAAGCTGCGGAACTTAGTAAAACAGGATGGAATAATTATATCATCGAAAATGCAAAGCTGTATTAAGCTTAAACTGGTGTGCTAGTAGCAAATTAGCTCGGTATCTGCTTATCCCGGCGAAGCGACGTGGAAGATAATTATTTATTAAAATTGCTGGCTTCCCCACTGCCATCTCGACTTCGGCTATTCTCGTGCAATCGACATAGATTATGCACTTGAGGTTTTGGTACCACAACGTTGTCTGTGCTATCTGATGTTCACGTATCAAATATTTATAGGATATCTATCCTTACATTATCTAACGTACCTATTTATTTGTAGAGTAGAGGCCGATCCAAATTATGACCACGCGTTTGGTTGCCTCGATGATGGAATTGGTAGGTACGTCTTTTTAATTATTATAGTTCATCGACCACAAGGCGAAAATAGACGCCTCATGAAGGCGAATAATTTGAAACAATATGATTTACTAATAAATCAGAACTGTTATGTTACTTAAGCTTTCATTTGACTACAATCTCACCTGATGTAATGTGACGATGTGGTCCAAGATGAAGACCTAGTAGGTAGATGGCTTCCGGACCACATTACGAAAGACGAAGAATCCCTTAACCTTCTTCGCTTTTGTGTTGACCAGTATCTTGAGCTGTGAACATGTTGTATATAATATTATTTTATTCAGGGCTGAAGGGAGGTAACGATATCCATATAGATATTCTCGAAAGCATAGGAAGGTGTTGTCGTTATCTCCATAGGCGTCTTGACATATTTACAATGCTTCATTTTTTGGCATTTAATGCATTTGCTCACAAACTTTATTACGTCTTTGTCTAAGCCTGGCCAGTAAAATCTTCGTTTTATGTTATTTATCATTCTTCGTACACCTGCATGACCTGCAGTAGGTAGCAAATGAAAATCGTGTAAAATATAATTCTTTTCGTCTTCTTTCTCTATTCTTTTCACGTCTTTTAATACATAAATTCTTGGACCTGTCCAATCTTTTCTTTCTTTTATTTCTTTTAATAAGTCTTCTATAAAACTTTCATATTTCTTAATTTTTACTATGCATAGTTCATTTATATTTATTTCTTTGCAAAATTCTCCTAATTTAGTCACAAATTCGTCTCGCGTAAATTGTGCTCTAAAACTAAGATCAATATACAAAACTTTTCTACTCTCACTATAAATTAAACTTTCGTTTTCCTTATTTATTCCATTTCCTTTTCTTAATTTATTTAATTCTTCTTCTTCAATAAAAGTCAATTCCACAGAATCACTAGGCTTTTTTAGAATGTCTACAACTTGCGGTTGATCAGGCCACTTGTCGTTTTCTTTGCTAAAAATAGCTTGATTCGAATCTTGATTCATTTTCCTTGTCTGTGCTCTTGTCATTACCGAAATGATTTCCTCATTCATCTGTTTTAATACATCTGATGTTAAATTAATCCTAGAAAGTGCATCTGCGACACTATTCTCTTTTCCTTTCACATATATTATTTTAAAATTATACTCTTCTAGTGCTAGTCGAAATTTTAAAAGTCTACTAGATGGGTCTTTCATCGAAAATAAATAAATTAAGGGTCTGTGATCCGTCATTATGGTGAATGTTTTTCCATAAACGTAAGGTCTAAAATATTTAACAGCCCACACAATAGCTACTAGTTCTTTTTGAATAGTTGGATAGTTCAATTCTCCTTTATTAAGTGGTCTACTAGCATATGCAACTGGTTTCATATTTTTATTGCACAAAGCTGCACCAATAGCGGTACCTGATGCATCCGTTTGTATTACAAACTCATTATTTTCAGAAAAATCTGGAAAATCTAAAACAGGTGGAGTGCTCAAGGCACTTTTCAATTTTTCAAAAGCTCTTTGACTTTGAGGTGTCCAAACGAATGGTTCATATTTTCTTGTTAATTTATTAAGTGGTTGAGTTATTTCTGCAAAGTTTTTAATGAATTTTCTGTAATAGTTGCAGAATGCTACAAATCTCTTTACCTCATCTGTATTTATTGGTGTCGGATAGTTACGTAATACTTCTACTTTAGCTGGATCTGGTAATACTCCGTTATTTGATACTATATGACCTAAATATAAAATTTATTTCTTCAAAAAGTTACATTTTTCGGGATTTAATTTCAAATTTACTTTTCTTAATCGGACTAGTACATCATTTAAGTTTTTATTGTGTATTTCTAAATTTCTGCCAAAAACTACTAAGTCATCTAGATAAATAAAACATTTATCAAAAGTTAATCCTGACATCGCTACTGACATGACTCTAGAGAAAGCACTCGGGCTTGTCTTCAATCCCATTGGTAGTCTCTTCATTTGGAACTGTCCCGTATTTGTAGAAAAAGCTGTGTACTCTCTACTTTGTTTATCTAAACGAACCTGATAATATCCTTGATTAAGATCTAAATGTGTAAAATAGACTGAACCTGACAAAGAGTCTAAAATTTCCGTGATGTTAGGTAATGGAAATTTATCATCTACTATACAATCATTTAGTTTCCTATAGTCAACTACTAATCGCCATTTCTTGTTATTATTTTCGCTTTTCTTTGGTACTAATAATACTGGACTCGACCATTCACATTTCGCTTCTTCAATTATATCGCTTTTTAACATTTTCTTTACCTGTTCATTTACTTCATTTCTCAAAGCATGTGGCAATCTATACTGTTTAACATAAACTGGACTAACATTTGGTTTTAAAGTTATTGACTGTTCATAAATATTTGTTGTTGACAACTTGTCACCTGGTAAAAAGAAAACATCAGAATATTTAGCACATAATGCTTGAATGGATTTCCGTTCTTCCATGTTAAGATGATCTAATTTTAATGTTCGAAGTAAAGTATTCGCTCTATCTAAACCATTCGAAGTTTGTTCAAAATTACATAAATCATAGTCTTTTAATAAAAATAATTCTGGTTGAAACATTGGTAATGTTACGTCATATTCGCTTGTATTCAAAATTTTTACAGGTAATCTGTTGTTTCGTACCTTGCCTATACTTCCTGCTAAAAAAATATTTTCCGTTAATTGCTGGCTTTGAACAATGCAATCATCTTTCAAATCAGTATTTAAAAGTAAATAATGAATAGATTCACTTCGTGCTGGAATGTGTAACACTTCGTCCGAGTAATTGATAGTGTCAGACAATTTCAAAGAATATTCCATTCCATATTTAGTAAGTGTAATGATATTTGTCTTGAAATTGATATTAGATGCATAGCGACACAAAAAATCTAATCCTAATATTCCATCTGCCTTTAAAGGTATGTTATCGAAAATATGAAGCTTGATATCAAATTCCACTCGATGTTTATCTTCTAGATGCAACAAACTAAGATGAATAAAACCGGTTGATGTTATTTGACCTGCTATGCCATTTACAGATGTCTCTTCTCTTATTATGGCACTGTTACTAGGTAATGAGTTGCTTTTTATTACAGATAATGATGCTCCTGTATCCAATAGCCAAAAGTATTTTCTGTTACCTATGTAAAAAGATAGAAATTTCGCTTTACCGTACAAAGCTAAGATGTTATGCTTAAAATCGAAAAAACTGCATGTTATTTCCTTCAGTCTTTTGTTCCGTATTTTCCGAATCGTTATTTATCGGTTGCTCCGTACATAACACACGATGGTTGTTACCTCTACCACGCGTTTCATAACTCGATCGGTTCTCATTCGGACCTTGGTAACCTTGTGTACGCTGATTATTGTAGCGATAAAATGAACCTCTATTATAACCACGATTATGATACTGTGCTCGGGGTAGGTCTCTAGAATTGACATAATTAGTCCTATTGTTATGGTAACTCCCTCGGCTGAAATAATTACCTCTGTAGTTCGAATTCACGTTCGAGTTCGAGTTCCCACGGTAACTTCTCGATAAATTCCTGAAATTATTATTATAATGTGACTTACCTCTTCCTCTCGAAAAATGCATGATGTTTTCGTCACCTTTTGGAGTACATTCTGCTGACAACTCCTCATCTTTAGCTCCTTGGATGGCATCCTTCAAGTTCTCGTAGTTACGCGCCGCTATAATCGTGCTAAGCCTGCTGTCGCGTAAACCTCCTGAAAATCTGTTAATGGCCAACTTCTCGTTTAATGGTTGCAGAACGGCATAGTTATCAGAATTACCATCTGCTTGCGAAATTGTGAGATTAGTAAATAACTTCTCGATCTCTGTCGCGTACTGGTCGATTGTTCGCCAGCCTTGCTTTGCTGTTAGTAATCGAGATTGTATAGCCGCAAATGACTGTTTAGGTAATAATTTGTTTCGCAAATCTGTGATAAGATCGTATATGCTTGAATATTCCCTAGATACTCGCAATTTTGCATTCTCAGACAATCTACTTTTCACTACGAATTTTATTAGTAACTGTTTTCCTGCCTCAGATAGCATTTCCGAATACATTTCCACGGAGTCAATGATACTTTTGGTGTTACTTCCATTATTGTTCATAACAGGGATTAAGCTACACGCCGTTTTTAGATCGAACTCCATGATTGGTTCTGAATTTGAACTAGTTTTACTCGTCTTACAATAGCTTTTTTCAGAGCAAAGTTCTATTATTTTTATATAACACTCATTAATTTCATCTTTCCTCTCACGCAATAATATAACATAATCTAATATCTAAATATTTTTCTTACTTAATGTTTCTAGTAGTATTTTACTTTTCTCATTAGGATTTTCTGTTTCTCCTAACTTATTTGTTATTACATTGCCTTGAAATCTAGATTTACCTTTTTTTAATTAAATATTTCTTTACTTCAATTAATTCATAAAGGCACTTTAATAATTCTTCCATTTAGTTTTATACACAATATTAATAAATTTTTCAAATTACATACCATTCTCGAGTTAGAGATCTCGAATCTCATTACGGTAGTAGGGCACTTCGATGTTTACGAAACTCTCGGCACTCTCCGTATAAGGGCATGAACACTACACTATTCTTAGAGTACTTATCCTTACTGTTTGTAAAACACTGATTTCTCTTTAATGTTATTAATATTGAATGTCATAGTTATCAATTACCGCATTCGCTACTATGTAAAAACAATAGTTATCCGAAAAATAATAATATCACTCACACTTTTACTTAACCGCACTTTAACACTTTTTTTTGATTTCCTACTCAAGCTGTCGTAACGCCGCCGGCCGCATCTCTCTGGATCTCTGTCTCCCGGCGCCTGAACAAACTGTTACTCCTTCTCAAGCTGTGCTCGATAATCTCCCGCTGGATCCACCGTTGATGACTTTTTTTGTACAGTCGAAACGCCGCGTAGAGCAAAAACAAAACCATGATTATGCAGATGATCCCAATCGTATAGCTGGTATAGGTCGCGTGACTTTTCAACTGTTCTAAGTCTAAAGTATTTCCACCGCCGCTCGCGTTTTGGGCTATTACAACTTCTTCTCTCGAATATGATTTTCCCATTTTTATATTTTTAAACACAACAACTTAATATTTTGAAGCCGCGATGACCGCTCGTATTCGCGTGACGCACCGATCGCGCTCCAAATATGGCAAAGGTCGCCATGAAGGGAGGTATGGTTTCAGGTTGTAATTGAAACGACTACATCTGACTGCTGTTGATTTATTACTAATGAATATATCTTATCTAGCTTATGACATAGTTACATACTACAGGGCTTAAGTTGCACTGATAGTAGTAGTGCAATTCCCTCAGAATCTTTATTTGATTTAAAAAAAGGTGACATATAGTAGTACCACAACAATGTTGGTAATCGGTAATACTAGTATCTTTTATAAATATGTCCAAAGATCTTCGTGTTATAGAAAAGTACATAGTTTCTATCTAATCTTTGGTATTGTCTACATGACAATTCTCGGTTAGCATGTAAACATTAAGATATGAACTCAATGACTATAAGCATTAATTATAATTAGTTATAAAAAACGTTAAAATGCTTTAAAAATCGTTGATATGCTTAATTGGTGTTTACTTATTAGCTTATCCTAACTCATCATAATTAGCTAATTTTTTAAAATATTTTTTAAAGTTAGATAAGCCTTCATTTGACCACAATCTTACCTGATGTAAAGTGATGAAGACCTAGAAGGTAGATGGATGGATGGTAGATGGCTATATGGTTATAATTTTTTTTAAATTACGACTTCTCTTGACGCAAGGCCCGACTTGCGCAAACTGAAGTGTACGGTCATACTTTAACTCAAAAAAAATTATAGTTTGTTTATGCAGCATAAACAGTCGTATCTTTTATATTGAGGTTAATTATAATACACTTTTTCAGAACTAAGACGAGCTATAGGTATGAGTTTATGTTTATAGTTTTATTGATACCTTTAGGCGTTCTCGATATAAGCTCTTAACAGTCAGACAGGCAACGAAGTGATCCCCTAAGGACTGCCCTTTTTTACTTGTAGGTAGGTACTTACAGCACAAATGTACAAAAATAAAGTTATTAAAAAAATGTAGCAGCCTCAAAACATTTTCAAGTTTGATGTTGCCAAAACGAAACCATAATGGTTCACACTGTCTAAAAGTTATCAGATCTCATGTTGAGCCAAGTTTCTAACTCCACACGCCCTAACTCTGAAGCTAACTTTACAAAGTCACAGTACACATAAGTTGTAAATATTTTATATGGCTTTTTAGTGGGATAAACACAGCCCTTACTCTAACTTCATTATTAAGGCGTAATGACAAAACTATATTAAGATGTCTTTTTTCGACGAAAGACTAGCTGAATTTTCATGTAGTTTAACTCAACCCTAACCCGACAACCCCCGTTCGAGAGGTTGTTTATTAGTACTCATTTAAATTTGAGTGTTGGTTTTATCAAATAATAAAATAAAAATTTGCTATGAGACACCAACGCTTGTGGACCAATACAAATTCAAAAAACATATGTATGTCACCGGAAAATAATACTTATCGTAAATTGATCAATTTCCTAGTAAATTGATAAACTTACGGAAAATCATCAAGGCGACTGGCAATTAACAATTCCTATTATTTTCCAGTGAAATATATATAAGTTAATAATAGAATGTACCCGGCTTTTCAAGTAGTCAATTTTACCCAGACCCTTCACAATATTTCAAAACAAATATTTCTTAAAAAAATCTATTAATCAATAAAATTTAGATGTTTGCTACACACTTTATAAATAATAATGTATCTTTAAAAATACCTATTTTTAAGCCTTAGTTTTACCTATATATTTTAATTTAGGTACTATATAGCTAAGTAATAAACTCCACTCCAAACCTACAAAGTCATAGGCGCCAACTACTTAAATAATACTTGTGTTGGAATTTTGGTTTGACTGAAAACTAATTGTGTTACCAAAAGTGCTGGAAACACTTCTATTTCCATAGAACATTAACAATTAACACATATGAAATTATTTATTACAATGAAGAATCGGATCCTGCCATTACAAATAGCACTTATCACTCATCAGCGGAGGAAATGTCAGATAGGAAACCTTTCTCGTCCTAAAGGTCAAGGACCGGTTTCCGAATGAATCAATCACGTATCCTTGTTCTCTAGATAGAAACAAGTGCCGGAGATACGCCAGTGAGTAGTTAGTCGGATACCTCGCCATGCCTACCTCCCCCTGATTCCTCGTTGTCGGCGAATCTACAGGAAAACTTCTACATGAACCCAACTTTCCTTCACTTAGCAGTGTAGCTAAATGAAATAAAGTTCCTATCGTTGATTTCTGTGGAAAACGTTTCTTGGTATTTTGATTTCAGTGAAATCGCTTCAATCTATACTAATATTATAAGGAATGATTTGTTTGTTTTGAATAGGCTGCGAAGTTAGTGAATGGGTTTGAGTTATTATTGGTGTTACATTTTTAATTATTTCACCAATGGAATAAACACTGTCCCCGAGTTACATAGGATTTATTTTAATTGCATAAATAGGGATCCTTACAAAAAAAAAAATTACGCAAGGTGTAAAAATAACCTAAAAGTAGAAATACCATAGCGGGAAAGCATAATATCAAAAAAAAATAGTTTCTTGGTCGGACTCGTCTATAGTTGTTAACCTCAGATGAGGTATACCTATGAAAGAAGAGAGTTTCTACTTGATTTAGGATGTCACCAGAGAAAATAATAACAGACTATGGTTGTCACAATATTTATTTCAATGTGATAAAACCTACCGGGGCGGGTAGCTCGTTATTTACTATACAATAATTTGTCTTATACCCGAAATACGAAGTTAGAGTTTACCAGTGGGCCAAATATTGCTGCGCAGATTCTCCATAAATATTTAAATACTAAACTCATAGGTTAAACCGATCCTGAATCACATATTAGGTCGGAGTTTTTTGATTTTTGAATATGAGCTCGTATTTCATGTACTACAATGTGAAATGTAAAACTTTCATAGTAAAAAGCGGAATCTGTTCTAGCAAGTAACAGCATCATATTCGCGTTGACACGTTGTTTTCAACGCAATATTTCCAGTATATAAACGCTCACTCGTTCAAATTAACATTTGCACCGCGTGGGGGTGATGTAGTCGATGACATGTTTAGGATTTTGTGCTTCTACCTAACATATATGATATGATGATCTAGTTGTAAAATAGCTTGGTTTCATGGTAAGAGAGTATAGGAGATGTCTGACAGAGTTAATGAATATTGATGAATTTTAATATATACTCGTAGTGGCTTTTCACGCCACGGCGCGGCGTTGCCCGTGTTTTAATGATTTTTCCGCGGAAAGAATAAACTTTCCTACGGTAAAAAGTGGCCTATAGTCTTTCTCAATTAATGGGCTATGTAACACTAGTTCCTAAGATTATCGAGTTTAAACAAACAAACTATTTAGCTTTAAACTATAAGCATAGAGTAAAGATATACTCGTGGCTGTATACTTTGTATATTGGACGGGACTAGAGAGGGATATAAATTATTGGCAAACTATGGAGATGGAATATAGCATCGGTATATCAGCATTGAGTGCTTATGGGCTAAGGATGATTATGATACTCGTTACATAGCTGTAAAATTTATGAAATTCGATAATAGAAATAAAAGAATAGGTGTAGTAACTTTTGATTGCCAGGCGAATGAACTAGATAATCTCAGAACACTGGAAGAAAATATAGATTTTATATAGTAAAACAGAATTAAATCAGTTTATTCGATAAACCAATGTTTTTTTCTCTTTCAATAATAATATCAAGCAAGTTAATATTCGTGAAAATCGTTTTGTTCCAAGGACAGAATGCTCAATTGCCTGCCTCAGTGGCGCGGTGGGCGACGCGACGGTCCGCTTGCGGTGTAAAACGTAGCGGGTTTGATTTTAGTCGAGGAGTCAAGTGTTTGTATATACTACAATAACTGTCTATTTGGTCTGGATGTTCAGGTTTGGGTGTTGGGTGTAATAAAACATATCCTTATAATGCATGTCTATTATATTAAGATAATCAGATGTCTAGCACCCGTAACACGAGCTTTAGAGCTTACCACGGTGCTAGATGTTGTTGTGTGGATTGTCAGGGAATATTTATTTATTTATTAATAATCAGTTTTGCTCTCAAAACATTTGATAAACTATAAAAGGAATAAAAATCTCAATTCTTTATTAAATTCCCATTGACTCATAAGAGCCAGACAAGACGATATTTCAAAATAAAAATGCCTTCCAAGGCGGCAAACTGCGCAAAACAGTTTGAAAGGTTTCAACCATAGATTAATCTCTTAGCTTCCCTTAAACAGGAAATAAGAGCCTTAAATAAGAGAATGAAAAACGAGCAAGAAGCTCACACGATAAGCGCTTTAATCTGTTTAAGTGTTGCTAAGAGTTTCGGCCGCGGATTACAGGTATTTGCTAAGTAGGTAAAGATGTTTGTCTCAGGTCTCGGGAACTCTCATAAAAATATGGAAGTTTTGTTAAGATCGACGATCTCAGGTGTTTTACTTCCTGGTGTGCAAAGTTTGACTTCTTTGCGTTTCTGTTGGCTCTTACTCTAGACTAGTCGTAGACACTCACATGTGTCAATTACAATGAAATTGCAAATGCGTTTAAAAATATACAAAGAACCAATACTTAATGGACACTTTTTTATTAGTCAGATTTAATTTATTCATGTCTGAGTTACTATTGAAATAAATGTATGTAGTGTTAGTAATTTATTATTCTATGGTAGTATGTAACTTTTGACTGTTGGGTCCACTGACAATCGGGACTCCCGCGGCAGTAACATCATCATATTAGTAGGTCCCTGTTTCTGACAGACTTATCTAAAATTCAATTATAAAAGTTGCCAGCTATGAATACCCGCTCCGCTGTGAAATTTACTGAATGCCAACAATTTGGCTACGTAACCTAGGTGCATTACATTAATTTCTAGCTGAAAGCTCGAGCATTAATTTGTGTCTGCCTCCGCAGGGAAACCGCAAAATACTAGTTCCGTTGCTATTCATAATAAAACGCAAGCCGCTAAGTGCTCCAACATCTGCCCGTAACGAAATACTATTATGTGGTACCTCCGATTTCGCCAGCGGACTTGGGAAACAAAACACCTTAATATTTAGACTACTTTGTTTTAGAAAAGAAAGTGGCTCGCGCCTCGCCTACGACAAATCTAATGCATAAGTAAACTGAGCAAAATAGAACCCTTTTCTCGTGTTGTTTATTGTAACAGATAAAGTAACAATGAAATTGCCGAGTTTGTTGGCAAATCTTTGGAGATTGATTCTAGGAATTTACCTGGCGAGTTGAAATATACATGTTTTTGTGCTCTCAGCGTACCGAGTAGTGACTGACGGCTATTATTTCGAAAGCTTTTGGTTAAATCTTAAGGCTTATTCGTAGTAAAAAAATACATATTCGGCCGCCACATTGTTTTTGATTTGGCTATGTTGTGCTACAATTTCTTATTTATATACTTTGCCGCTTCACGGCTCTTTATTCGTTGGGAAATTTGCTGTATAAATAGCTTTTCCCACAGTTAAACCTCATGGCATATAACAAGTGTACATAATAAAATACTTAACTAAGATTTACGAGAAGCATAATACAAGAAACGAAATTTTCCAATATTTTGAAATCTGTGTAAATACATAAAACAATCTAGGTAGCTAAGTAAGTAATTAATAACCGCGAAGTAATTTTGATTTGTTCGTTAACTTACTTCTACAGCTTAATCAATCAAAGTCAATGTCAAAACGTTTATTTCCTTAGACGCTTATGCATACATGGACAGGTCAACTTAAAGCTTATTTATCAATTATCAAATTAAGCTATCTATTGCCCTGAGATAAATATTCCAATTAGTAACTGAAGTCCTGCATGCCGCTTTTAACTGAAATAACTGAAAATATATGACGGAAACTTCGTCCAGGAAAAGACGTCGAACGCTTATTATTGTCGACTGAATTTCACGAGCTTGAAGCAGAGTGCTGTAATAGTGAGAAGCATATACATAACATACAATTATATTAATAGACTAAGATTCGGCTGCAGGGTGACTACGATTATAGCGTACAGGCTACAAACCACAATTTGGTACTTATGATTAGGAGAATATATATCCACGCGGTTGCCAATTTTAATGTTGCCTTTGCAGAAAAATCACGTTTGTCATTCCATACTTGCCATTTTTATAAATAGTTGCAGCCATATAAGAATTGACAACCTGGTAGCCTTTACGCTAAGAGCGGCCTGCAACCGGATCTCAGCCTATTATTAAAGTACACATTTTACAGTTTTCGGACATTATATCATCTTTTTTTTTTGTCGGAATAAAAAGATAATACCATAAATCCATAGAATTATAACCTGTGCGTCTAAATATCATTGAATTAATAAGTTTTCAGTAACAATCCTTCAGAAAAATAACCTTAGTAATCCGATAGAATTCTTGCAAAAATACCCTCATACTCGTGTCTTTATCGAACAAGCACACTTACATTAAATAAGACGTCTGAGCTGAATGTAGTGGCGAAGCAATACAGTTTAGACGTTACCAAGTGTAATCCTACAGCTTGCCCACCATTATCGAATCACCCAGCCAGTCTAGATATTATGCTTATATAACATAGCTTGTTAGCTATTGTGCCTGTAAATAGCTTGTATTTCAATAACCGAAGATGATAGAAAGAAGCTATTAGTAATTGTATATTGTATATATGCAATAAAGAAACTGAACTGAACTATATTTGTGCTTTTTATAGCAGTGTATAGAACTTTCGTGATTCTGGAGATATTTTAAGGCATTTAGAGGCCGGCCGGTGGCGCAATAATATGCAAGAGACTTTACAATGGACTGTTTCTTTTTTCTAATAATCTTTAATTTTTCAGAAACATACCTATACAATATAATATATATATTTTTTTATTTATCAGAATTTCATGAACCTGAAGTTTTAAACGTTTAATTTTTAAACGAAAATAAGTCATTTATTTTTATCTGTCTGATAATTCACTATTATTGTCTTCTTAAGGAGCCCCAAAAGCAAAGAAAAAATATAACACATCTAATACGACGGGAACTACCCTTTTCATTAATTACTCTTGCTCGCATAGTGAAACTTAATCACCGAAAAGTGAGTATTTTTATATTCGCTCGCAAATTTCCCAAACGCATCGCTTGGCCTTAATAATATGTGAGTAGTGGTATCCGAAATAATAGTATCCGTGGTAGTGAACAATTTTTATCAAAGTTTTAGTAATGTTCTAGAAATATAACCTGAATTGGGTACATCTACATACTAACATGGATATAAAGATTTTAGATAATTCATCTAAATAGAAAATATATTAGTCAAAACTTACATTAGACACAAATTGAGAATTATTGTTATAAGTTCTATACTTACTAATTTAATAATGATAATGTCAAGTTAAATTTCAAAGATACAACCTTTCATAACATAAATGATAGAGCTTTCTTAACATAAATTATAGTTATAGGCTAATCCTAAGTTAATGTTGTAATGTCCCAACGGGGATCATGTCTGGGAATAAAATGTAATAAAGAAATTAACCTTAACACCTTTATGTAACCACATAAAACAACAAGTAAATCATTATAAGTTTGTGAATCAAACATTTCATTATTGACGTAACATGACACGATCGTCAATTGGGCTTGTTTAAGTCGCATGATTTTAAATACACTTAGTAGCGTAATGGTTTATATTTTGGATGTGTTATACATATATATTTTTGATGATGAGAAGTGGAAACGTTTAAAGCAGTAAAAAAATACGCGCATATTCCATAGATATATCGCATATTGATGCGAATTATCTTCAACTTTTGTGGTTTTATCAAACAATTAAGTAATTTTATAATTAAGCTTACCTATATATATGTTGTTGTTAGTTCAGCGTCCAAAAATATCCTTGAAATCCTAAATACATGAATAAATAGATGACTAGCTTTCCCTTTTTTATGCTTAATAAGCCTTTATTTGATCACAATCTCACCTGATGTAAACTAAAGGATGTGGTCTAATATGGGGCATGAAGACCAAGAAAGTAGCTATTGTAACTGGGAAAACAGTTATATAAGTGTAAAATTTTAACCAAATCGAGATTTGCTTGCATTTTTCCCGCGAAATGTGATATTTTCCGAGGTACAAAATAGCCTGTGTTATTCTGATATGTAAACTAAATGATTCCAAACAATACCTTAATTATGTAAGGAGAAGAAAGCATTTATGCTGCTTCTTGTTGCTTGCTATTTTAATCACAAAAAAATTAAGTACATGAATAATTTGTTTATTGATGCTAACAAAAAGTCTTGCAGGGTTCAAACATTATTTTTTTACATAGACATCTATCACTATTATATACCTATACCAGAAATAACGAAACTGAGGTGAAATACACTATAAAGTGACCATAAATAGTTTAACAGGCCTTTTCATGGGTATCCATCGACAGTGTTATAATGCTATAAAAGCATTGTAGCACAGTTTGACCCGGGGTCAGGCATTGCCATTTGCGTTTACGACTGTCGAATTCAATCCATTTTCATCACGTCACACTTCAGCCAAACCATATTAATTTCTGCTTCATTTTTAACCCCCGACCAAAAAAGATGGGTGTTATAAGTTTGACGTGTCTGTCTGTCTGAGTGTCTGTCTGTCTGGGTCATCATAGCTCCCGAACGGATGGAGCTATTTAGTAATTTTTGTATGAAAGGTGAGTTTGGTGCGAGTGTTCTTATACATGTTAAATGAAAATCGGTTGTGCCGTTTAAAAGTAATGGGGGTGAGAGTGGGGAAGGAAAACCGAAAATCTGCAAATATACACGAATGGGGTATCAAATGAAAGGGCATTGTGTGCGCATTACAAAACATTCTGGTGTTTAACTTTTAAGGAAATCAAAACATTGGAATTGAGGGTTTTTCTTCAATTTTAAATTAAGATTTTGTAGTAAGACTATATAACTCATATATTAATGCTAAAATTCGGTTGATTAAGATAGATAGACCATTCAGTAAAATAGGCGGGATTTTATTTATAAAGGTTTCTTTACTTGTCCCTATAGATACATAAGTTGAAAATGGGAAACCATTGTGTGTGTTACTTAGCTATGGCAATCTTAGTAGGTTGGGTAATCTTCATTTATATTTTTTAGGGTTCCTTACTCAAAACGGTACACTATTACTGAAAAGTCGTCGTCTGTTGTTCACAAATGTGAATTGTCTGTGAAATATTTCTTGATTAGTTTATTATTATTATTATCGTCGTTACAGATATTTTTATTAATTATATAATACTAAAATTTATCAAGAAGGAATTCATTAACTTGCAAGGCTTGGTATTTCAAGAACCATGATAATTATAGAGTTACATATATTTTTATTGATTATATAATACTAAAATTTGTCAAGAAGGAATTGATTAAATTGCAAGGCTTGGTATTTCAAGAACCACGATAGATAGAGAGTTGAAATTTTGAGGAATGTTGTATAATTCCTTTTCTGCTGTTACAACAAATATAAATAAAATACATAATTAATAAATATTCAGGGCTTCCATTCAACAAACGTGATTTCAAAACTGCGGGCCAATAGTTGGAAGGGAGACAGTCCAAACCACAAATTTACTTAAAAAAAAAATTAAAAGTGTTATCCTGTACACAGATCTCTGAGTTTTCACGTCAAATCGCGCGGTCCGTTCTTAAGCAATGTTGATGTTATGGTAAATAAAATAATAAATGTTTCCGGACAAAATCACACAGCATAAATGCTCATTACAACAACATTAAAATTTTCAAATACAGCATGGACATTTCGAGTAGTTTCTAATCGGACGGATCTTTTATACAAAAAATATTTTGATTATTTACATATTTATTCAACAACAATTCAACAATGTTGAATGTTGATCCCATCTTTAAGTCTGAATCTGAATATAATCTTATCTTATATATAAAATTCTCGAGTCACAATTTTCGTTCCCGTATTCCTCCGAAACGGCTTGACGATTCTCATAAAATTCATTAAATAAATAATAATATAATTAATTCATGAAATTTTGTGAGCATATTGAGTAGGATTGAGAATCGGCCAACATCTATTTTTCATTTTGCAAAACAACGTTTGCTGGGGTCAGCTAGTAGGTATTATATTTAAAATTCTAGTGTCACGGTGTTTGTAATCTTCTCCTCCAAAACGGCTCGAACCCTTATTTTTTATTAGTTAGGTAATAATATAAAATCACAGATGTCAATATGGAGAAAAGTTAAAGAGTGAGCCTATCAAAATAAAAAATCTGATTTGTCAAAATACATTTTTTTTAAATTATTCATAAATGTAAAACTTGACATCAAGTGGTTTTAATTTCAATTCAAAGTGACCTATAGGCACCTGTAGGTTAAAATGGCAATTTATTATCAAACCTTATTGTTAAACATACTTAATAGCATTTGATAGTCTAAAAAGTAAAGGCTATACAAATATGCATAAATCTGACACGTTGCGGTTAAGCTCAGAGTCAATTCCCTCACTTTGACAACTTGATACACTCCGTAGCACTACGTAGACATAGACACCCATTCGTAGCACTTTGGTGGAATACCAGCTTTATACTTGACCGTAACTTGGTTTGACCGACGCTGTGCTTCATACTAACTCAGTTTGTACTATTGAGAGGGTCTTTGTTCTCAGATGAATCTAGGAATCGTGTAATTCGATGAGCGAAAGCTTTCGGGTATGTTGGTTTAAGATCTGATTCTAATTTGTTTCATTTCGTTTAGCATTGCTAGTATAGTATACGTGATAGCTGAAAATATCATATAACAAAAATCTTACTAAGTAGGTATTTAATAAGTATTATGAATCAAAATAGCCTTGATTAATTCATACAAATGTAAGATATAAATCTAAATTTAAAATTTAAGAAAAACCCCCGATTCCAATGCCTTAATTTCCTTAAATGTAAAACAACAAATAATTATGTAATGTGGACGCGATGCACTTTCATTTGATACCCCACACTACTTAGTATATTTGAAAATTTTCGGTTTTCCTTCCCCACTCTCACCCCCATAACTTTTGAAACGGCTAAACCGGTTTTCATTAAACATGTCTAAGAACACCCATCCGTTCGGGAGCTATGATGGAACAGACAGACAGTCAGACACACAGACAGACAGACAGACACGTCAAACTTATAACACCCCTCTTTTTTGGTCGGGGGTTAAAAATTTAACATTTTAAAAAAGTTTCAAACTTATTTTCAAACTCTTACAAGTTCAGTCGATATTGAATTTTTAACCCCCGACCAAAAAAGAGGGGTGTTATAAGTTTGACGTGTCTGTCTGTCTGTCAGTCTGGGACATCATAGCTCCCGAACGGATAGAGCGATTAAATATTTTTTTTACGATAGGTGATTTTGGCGCAAATGTTCTTAGATAATGTTTCATGAAAATCGGTTGTGCCGTTTAAAAGTTATGGGGGTGGGAATGGGGAAGGAAAACCGTAAAACTGCAAATCCATACTCGAGTGGGGTATCAAATGAAAGCACATCGCGTGCACATTACAAAATATTATGGTGTTTAACTTTTAAGGAAATTAAGGCATTACAATCGGGGTTTTTTTCTTAAATTTAAAATTAAGATTGATATGTATACTTACTTATATTTCATACTTCGTTTCGTATCAATAGAATATGTATCCATGATACAGGTTTTTCCTAGTTTTTATGCCATAGAAATCTTGAAACTATTTATTTACTTTTTCAGACCAATAAACTTATTCTAATTATGCTACAGTTCATATTTTTATTTTATTTTAGACAACATAAATAAGTCCATAGTATGTTAGAAAAGATTTATGCTTAATTATAGTAGTAGGTAGAAGTTATGTATTAATTCCATTGTAATCATCAATTTCTTGTTCTTTCTGGCTTCAGCCGTATAAACGTTATAATTTAATTATTATGATTGTAATTTCATTATCAATCACCGACCACTGAAGGACATAGGACATCCCCATGGATTTTTTATTATATCACCATCATTTTGAACCCAATTAGTAGCAATGGTAAAATTCCTCGTAACATATACCTAGTACGGAAAATCGGTTACTGCCCAATAACGAAATTCTACGAATTCGATAAGCCTGATTTTGGGCCGATATTTTAGTATAACATATTTTGTAGAACCGTTAGCTTTAAAGGTTTATGTAAGCGCGAAATCTTGTTATTTTAGGCAGATTTTGTGTTTCAACGTGTTTTGTGTTTTCTAGTAAATCTGTAGCTGAAAGATTAATGGCAAAGAAGCCGGTTATTTTAATGGACGCGCAGTCGTTACTACACGCCTTTTGTTACGGAACAGATTAATTTGGCTTTGTCCCGTTAGTTATGACGGCGACGTTAGTCTATAGTGGTCTTCGTATAGACTTGATTAAATTGAGGGTCTATTGTCCTCCCATTGACTTATAGACTTTTCGAATATCTATTCACCTAGATACCTACAGCTTTTTTATGAAATGGGATTTTGGTTTGTTGTTAAATATCACTTACGTTTTTCACCTTCGAAGGTGCGATAAGTACCACCAATTTAATTAGGTATGCAAGGCAGGCACCTTGGCAACTTTATCGACTCCGTTTTGTTTAGTCTCCCGCCAGTCTACATATTTTGCTTTTATGAGGAGTACGTTGACGTTCGGGTTTTATGAAAGGTGCCGTTTAGTTGAGTCTTTGATACTTTGTAGGTATGTCGTGAGGTTTAAGAAGTGTAGCGCAGTGGAAAGTAGGGTCGAAAGTTAGCGGGTGGATCGATACGCTTACTCATCCACCAACGCACGGACCGGACATATCGCGTGCCACCTGCCATACAAAAATATCGATCTTTGCCACAAAGCCGCGTCACCGCAATCAATATACCTTTCCGCCCCGTGCCTAATTACGCCCGCCTACATCACTCAAACATCCATAAAAAACTCCCTAATCGCGACCGACGATGATAGCCTCCCAGATAAATAGCGCACACTGAATCATTGAAAGCGTACAGGAAAACGCTTCATTGTAAACGTTTTATTTAATTTTCCCTCCATTTACTTTTTTATAATTTCTGCCGTGCATAAAAAACGATCCGCCGCCGCCGCAGGAAGCGCGCACACACGCTTAGCCGCCGTGTCCGGACGCACACAGGGGCAGGAACACCTGTCTTGGGAACGAAAGGTGTGCTAGAGCGTGCGGGCAAGAGACGACTATACGTATGTCGTGGCTGGTGCGAGAGAGAGGCGGTATGCGCGCGCAGAGCGCCCGCCCGCGTCCCGCTCGCGTGCGACTTGCCCGACAGCCGTCAGTCTATCGCGCGCAGAGGCAGCGCTTGAATGTGCCGCCCTTTGCTCTGACGCGACCGACGCAGTGTCCGTAACCGGTGTTCGGAAAATTGTGCATGTGCGTTTTCCGACGAGAGCAGTGTGTGTGTCTGTGAGATGTGCTATTGTTTTCTAGGTAACGGAGACTATTGTTTGAAAAAAAAGGCAGCCGGATGCGACATATTAGTAGATGCACTTGTTCGCGCGTTTTAATTTCACTTTATTGCGTTGCCGACGAAGACATTGCCGGAAAAGCTCCTGGGTAACTTGCTTCTCATGGAAAACAGGCAATGATTTCATGATAACATTTAATAAATACCTTTGAGCAAAGTTTTAAAGCACGCAGCTCCTGTTAGCAGCGAGCTGAGTTTATGAACCGTTAATTGTTTGCACCGCTTTAGATAAGCCTAACAATGTGCCCCAGATTAGCTTTTATTTTTTTTTATCACGGAAATTTAACGATGCTAATTATTTTGATGACTTCCAAATTACCTACAATGTTATTTTATTAAACTTTCCATAAATGTTTATAAGCATACCTACGAACAGTAAATACGCAAATGGGCGCTGAAGGTAAGGTAGCTTATGTGTCTAATAAGAATCGTTATCTTAATATATATAAATCTCGTGTCACAATGTTTGTCCTCAATGGACTCATAAACCACTAAACCGATTATAATAAAATTCGCACACCATGTGCAGTTCGATCCAACTTGAGAGATAGGTATGATGGTTTTTACGGCGTGAAAAATTCGAATAATTTCCGGGAAAATTTTATACCCGTGCGACGCCGAGGCGGGCCGCTAGTAAGTACATAAGACTTAAATCGAACTGAAATTACGCTCCCTAAATTGTACCTCAATCAAAGGTGGTCATAATAAAAGAAGTTACTTTTCGACAACCACGAGTGTACCTACTGCTACTAGAATTAAATCCTCTTACAAAAGTAAACTCTAAATGCTTGTTACTTTTACAACTAACCTCATAACTACTAACAAAAAATACAAGTAAAAAATAATAGTACGCGCCCCAAGAAGTACTAGACATAAAAACGGGATAGGAATAATGTTGTAACTAATCCAAGACTCTAGTCAAGTGCTGGACGATAAAAAATAATTGTCTTGTACAAGTTTAAACGGTAACAAAAACCGTATCAAATGGCCACTGACACCAGTTTCACGACAGGAGAAAGCTGATGAATTGTACAACAATCATTGAAGCTACCTATCAATCAAGTTACTACGCTACTGTTTTACTCAATGAAACCTATTACCTATTATCGAAGTGATAAAAAAAACCTGACTTGTCGCTAGTCGTCCCAATTTGCTAAAGTGTACAATAATTATGTAGGTACACTTTATTATTTAAGTGGGTCTATATCAATTTTGTATTTGATACAAAATTGCTATAGACCCACTTAAATTTTGAAAGTATTGTACATTATATCAACAGAATTAAATTGTAAAAACAAATCGTTAAATCTTAAAACGTATCATTTATAGTGACAGCAGTTTGTGCAATAATATAGGTACGTAATTTGTCAAGCTTTAATCAAATGCATAAAATGGGCTATTTTGCCGTATACAATTCTGACCATTCTGACTGAATCTGACTTATCGTCGTGTTTAATAAAATAATGAATAATAATAATGAGTCTTTGACACGTAAGCAAGGAGCAAAAACACATAAAGGTTGCCTGAAAAACTCAAAGTAAATGACTCCGTAATGTTTGAAGCATGATGTACATAATATGGATGACTTTTTTCACGGTTGGTGCTTGCGCAAATGCAGACAGGCAGATGGTCGAGCCACTGCCTCGTTATGCTCGAATCACCACCATTATAACGAAGACTTGAATAATAACTTTTTAAACAATGACATTGGTCCGTTTATTAATATTCAAGTAACAATGACTATTATGCACCAAGATCTGCTAATTCCAGTGGGCGCAAAGCCGCAAACAAGCCATGGTGTTTACGGATTCAGCGTTATTTATATTTTCGTCTTTATACTTAGTGCTGTAATGTGAAAATATAAGAATAATAACTCGAGTTAAGGCGAAAATGTACTCCGAAGACGAAAATAAAATGACATTGAACTGTTTGCATGAACTTTCCATTTAATTTTATAAGACTAAGTATATAATTTTTTTTGAAGACTGGGTTCTATATTTCGGTTACGATTAAATAAACGATGGTTTAAGAATATTTAGCCATAAGTCCCCTACCCCTATACAATACAACAAGAGCACAGCGATCGACACCAAACATTAATGATTTATGGGCCAGAGAGACCCTCGAATGCCCTGCCTAATTGATCTCAATAAATGAAAATGGCCTCTAGGATGACGCGACCATTAGTCTCCAACGAAAGAAATTAGGAGGTTAATTCAATTAGTGAAATAAGTTCAACTGTAATCACTGACAAATTTAAGTATCTATCCACATGTTCAATTCAATGCTTTTGAAAATATGGTTATTTTTCTTATTTTTACTTATTTTAACTTAAAATACCAATTACTGTTTAATTTCTGAAATTAGTACTATAGTATCAGATACATTTGGAGTTTAGATGTTTTTAATAAAGCTCTCTTTAACTGTTCAAAACTGAGTTTCATTATGCGCAAGTTTCACTTTGTTGATTAATATTTTATTGCAAACATCTTTAAAGTTGCTTAGCTCGAGAATTGTTTCAATTTTCACAGAATGCTTGAGTCTGCGTAATTTTAATAATTATTTAAGTTTTAATAGTTAATCGAGTTGCTTTTATGATATTAATTTTAGTTGACTTATACTTTTTAAACTTTAAGAATGACTGACAGCAACTATTTGCCCATTTTGATTATTATTGAGTGTAGTGAAAAGCAATGTAAAGAAGAGAAATGATTTAAAAATAAAAAATAAATATACAATCCTCGTTGAGACAGCAATGTATAAAACACCGTAAATAATAAATTCTATTAAATTCATGTACTAAAGGTCAGAGGCACAGTAATAAATGCTTGGCAACAGCTAGAGAAATGTCGCATAGCGCATTGGTATCAAATAGCAGCGATAGGATTTTCACCGACTAGCAATTTGTTTTGTGTGTTCGGAAAACGATCGGATGGCATTGATTTGCAATAAAAAATATTGCTTTGTCACGCTTTCAGTGGCCTCTTTCACAACAGCCACCAGCGGACCGTGCAGCTGAGCCTGTCCAACTTATTCGACAAACATTCGTTACGGCTTTTATTTCTTGCCCCACCGTAGCCTGAGCCAAAAATCTGGCAAATTTTGAATGTCAATTCAGGTGATTGGGTAATGCATAATTCACATTGAATGCTGATTAGGTCATTGTTTACACTTGGAAATTAGATTTTGGAACACTTAAATTTAATTTTGAAGCAGTTAGATTGTAAACGGATTAATAGCCTTATTCTGACTCCAATGTTATCAACTTAGAACTGGCTATAACAAGCTAGTTGTCATAAGTTGGATTAGGTACAGGGAGTCTGAGACTATCATCGTGAAGCAAACTGGTAATAACTTTGCTCATCCAATTCTGGCGGAGCACTTCAGCGGTTATCTCAAAAGATGGCGGTCTTTATTAGCTGATGTCACTCGTGAAAACTCGGCTCGTAAGTGTTCGTAAACAGGTGGTCTGTGGGTGTTCAGAATTTCTGATCCTAAGTGGGTAAATAGGCGTAATTTGGGCTACAACGGCGGCTCCGCTGGCTGGTCTGATTCAACACTTCATTGCGGCAATTAGATTCAATTTGCGAGACTCTCAGCTATGAATATGGCCCGCATCTAACAAAGCTTCGTTACTCTTGGTACTCTAAATTCTCTTCGCAGAGATACTAATTTTCTTTGTTCACGTAATTAGACAGCCTTCAGGGAAAGTTTTCTGTTCCAAATTTACAAACTTTACGCAAACTCCTGTTGAAAGTTTACAGTAAATACGCATGAACAGTGAATGCATTCAAATTTTTATTAGCTATTCCTACGTTTTTAAAATAAAACGCAAACGTAGTGATCCAACTAAGCCAAGTTAATTGAATAGGTCGTGTTTCAATGGAGCGCAATATCTATGCTATGAATACTATTTATATGCTCTCTCGTAAAAGCTTATTCGTTTCTAGCATTATTAAAAAAAAATCATTGTTCTAACTGCTGTTGGCAAGAAGAAATTTACTAACTAACTTCAAAAAGCAGCCTTTCAAGAATACCTGCAAACTTAAAAAGAGATGAGAAGTTCGAGCAAGGTATGACTCAACTTGGGATATACTCATAAAAGGCGTGTTCTGTCAGTTTTACAAGTTTTTACGGCATACACTTCGGTTTCTTTGAAATACTCTACCTTACTCTTCAACTATTTCTTAGCACAGACCTCATAGTTTTCAAATTAAATTGTACTTTGAGGAATTTACTTTCAGTCTAGTACGGGCAAATTTTGTTTAACAATCTTCGAACCGGATGTTTTTATCCTATTGGAGTGAGTTGAGCTGTGTTGCTGGCGATAATCGTTGTATTACTAAGTTTCGTTGGTTTCATTGATATGAAACCAAATTGAAAGCAACCATGGTATATTTTTTTTTTTACGCTATGACGTTAGAAAATTTGAGTTTAATTTATATTTCATACATATGTATACTTTATCTATTGTTTATATTTTTAATGTTCCATGTCTAGAAGTATATTTTCTACTGTCTATGTTTCGTGGAAATTTTAAATAAAACGCATAAGGTAAAGCATAATAGTGAGAACAAAAGTTTTCCAAGATGTTCTCCAGTCTCATTTCTCCTAACAAACGTGGGCGTATGAAAAAAGTTATAAGAACCATCGTACAAATGTTAACACTCTAGTGGATAGAAATGCTTCTGAACATATACTCAGGTGCTATTATATTTTATTTGCTAAAGGAACAAGAGGATTTCAAGGACGTAGCATTGCGTAGAGGTGTCAGGGAAGCGTAAAAAGATAAGAACCCTTATAAAAATCCGAAGAAATATTGCTCATAATTTTGTTTCTCTTTTTGTAATGTAGACTTTGATTATTATTATTTTTAATTTTAAGCTTGCAGCAATGTGGTTCTTTAGACTATCATATTTATTAAAAAAAGGTACTTGAAATGTTTATTTATTTAATTTAAATTGATAGTTTTTTTATTACTTACTTATATACATGTAGGTACGCATAAATGAACGTAATGAAATAAATGCTGGCTCGATAAGAATTTATTTTATCGCTAACAGTTTTATCTGGGTTTAATCAAAGGGTGACAAGTTTTAATACAAAGTCCCATTGTTTGCAGTATTAATGGCATATTCATGTTTTAAGTGTTAGATCAATAAACTGAACCTTCTAAATTCTTGAGTCACCTACATCATAAAGCCTATGTATTTCTCTCAATATAAATTTAAAGAAAGTTTTTGTATAGCTATCGCCAATAAAAGCAAGAGCAGGTTTTCTTAAACACTGTCTTTGCAAGAACCAAGATTGACTCTGCCTTGTCTCTTGTTTAGCGAAGGCTTCATGTACAAATATGTACTTTTGGTACTTATCGGTTTAAAGAACATCTTGGAAGTTCCGTGGAAGTCCCGAGTCTTGCGGGACTTAGTAGTTATAACAAATGGAACCTGGTAGAGTCCCCCGGGACTTATTTATCCCCACCACCGCAGCATAAATATACAACCGGATTAAAGTATTCAGCGAAGTGGGAAATACAGCAGGCCGAATACTTCTCTGCGCTTACAAAGCTGAAAAACTTTTTGAATTACCGTGTTTTATATGTGGGTAATACAAGAATAAAACGTACGGTTTTTATCAGATTTTTTTCGATTGATTAGTCAAGCTCTGATTGTTCGATGAGCCAATTATTTAGACAACATTTCCTTTGAAATGTAGCTCTCGAAAACGTATTTCGAAGAAATAATACCCAATTGATTGGTTGCACCCTGAAACGATCTTTGTAATTCTTAGTATTTTCGGCTTTGATTTAATAAGCAGTATTGGTTTAATTCAAATTCCTTTATATTCATTCAATTATGAAAATACTTAGATGTTTGTTACGATTATTATTCCCTAACCGATTTCAAATACTAACTTGATATTTTTAATGTTTCTATACAGTGGCTTGCGATCACCAATGGATTCCCCACGGTGCATGCATATCTAGAGCTAAAGTATACCAAGTGAAGATGTTTTCAGAACTTTTTAGCTCTCGTAACTTTCCCGGTTTGTTTGCAATTAGAAGTTTTATAGTTGTGCGCTCTCTCTCTGGGATTGCCTCTTCGTTTTTCAGTTATTCTTTTGTTGTAAGTCGGTGGTTCGATGTTACGAAATGTTGTCGACTGTGCTGATTCGTTTTAGCTGCGCATTGAAGTATGTATGCATGGTGTGTTCGGCGGACCCAATGGTTTTATAAAAACATTGTTACCTCTTCATAATGGATTAATTAGGTGGTAAGATTGTTATTGTCTTCATATAAACTGACTTAGAACGACAAAGGAAAGGAGCATCTCATAAAGAGTAAAACTACAGATATTTTCATATTAGGCCTCTGTATGTAGCAGAAAGATCAAGTTTTTTTTCTATTTAGTGTCATGTTGCTTATTGTGGTGTGATATGTTTATCCATATGAGTTTCAGGTTCGCTGGCATCTAAAGTAGTAATAGTCTAATGAAGTTTTTCATGAAATGGGGCTCTCCTTGTCATGAGTGAAAGGGGTTCCAAGCTAGTACAGTAATCGAAACAAATCAAATGCAATCCTGTGATTACTTATTTTATATCGGGAAAAATATTTTAGACCGTGTAGTCAAAAGTTAAAACGCTGTCTGCCATTGTGGTGATGAAATAACAATTGTAGTTATAATACAATAGAGCCCAGTTTTTGTGTTTCAACAATTAAAACTGACACGGTAGCTGTTGTAAGCGAAATTGCTTTACGTCATTCAGCACTTTTACTTTTATTGCTAATTTATGCTGCATTTGATTTCAATTTAAGTCTTGTTTTGATTGGATCATAAATTTCAAGTTATTGCAATTGAAAAATCGCTTTACTTTTTAATAGAACATTACGGCATATAAAATAAGTGAGTACCATAGAAGCTTACGTACAAGGGTTTTTAACGAACTCCATTAGATTGTATCTAAAAGGTTATTTGGGCGATGCCGGCGTAATTGGTACTCGTTAGTAGATAGTCAGATAGTTACAGCGGATAGTTGATAGGTAAGTAGCTACTGATAGGTTATTACCTACTAGCTAGGTAGCGGAGTGTGGAATGAGAGCACGTGTGCCATAAAAACAAAAAAAGAACGAGTAAATTGCCTTGATTTATTATAAACTGGACAGTGTTGTGAGTCGCGGCTTCTGCAGAACATTAAGGCCTCATTTTGATGATCTGTGGACATAAACACGTTAACCGTGAAATAAAAGATTGGAGCTAGTAATGAGCTTTTCTACTTTCACAAATAATTTGACTTGGTTGATTGCGGAAATAATTGAATGATTTAGATCAACATCTCAAATATAAATAACTGTTTTTTTTATATTTACACTTATTTTTAGAATGCTTTCATCATGATTTTTCTCTGTTGGTTGAATATTTATATCAAACTCAACATCAATTCCAGTATGTCAAAGATAAACTAGAAAAAAAAATGTAGAATATTAAAGTTATGAAAAAACATAAGATGACTGTTCTAAAATCTGCAAAAGAATATGAAGAGTCGTTACAAACTAACATAACATTACCTTCCTTCATTTGCTTGTAAGGCATAAATATAATAGTGATAGTGATTACCTGTGGGCGATAGTCCGCTTGCGGCGCAAGAGGTAGCGGGTTCGTTTCCCGCCGGAAGTCAAGTGTTTAATAAGCATAATAAAAATATCTATGATAGACTATTATTTTAAGTAAAGATGTCTAGTAACCGAAACATAAACTTATCCAACTCGTCCATGGGGCAAGATGTTGTTGTTTTGGATGGTCTGGAAATATGTATTTATGTTACCTCTTTATTAATTAATTGACAACATTAACCAAAATCGATGTCACGAAATCAGACATCATCATCCTGTAAAAAGTTATAAGATCGTTGATATCAGTAGGCTTACATACGCGTCGGTAAAAAAGTAGATTACACAGAGGTACTGCGCAACTTTTTGTTTTATCATGACTTATATTGTAACTTAATATTCTTACTTACTACTCTATGACGATGACTTAAGATTCAAACGATCGTTGGGTTGCGTTTTTTGTTGGTATCTCTTTCTTAGTCATGGAGTATGGAGGCAAAAAGCCAACCTTGAATCGCCTAATAGCCCCACGTGATTGTTACATATTATGCTTTGCGTCCGGTTCTAGCAGTTTATATCTCGTTTGTATTGTCAGAGAATAATTTACATTTTCAATTGTATTTTTTTTACATCGACGGTGCTGTTTATCTCAGCTTCTACATCATTTAGAAGTATTTTTGACGGACGAATAATAGAACATAAGTACGAAAAAAGCTTTCACTAGGTACATTCACTAGTACATATGTTTCACGTTTGAGCCTCGACCATTTGACGTACTGTCACACACTATGTACAACTGTTCATTCTCTTGCAACGCGTATTTTCTGTATTATATTGTAACTGTATTATTTTGTATTTCTTTGTTTTTCTATATCTTTATGTTTAAAATTAACGCATAATACATATTATTATATAAAGTCACCGGCCTCGTCTGTCTGTTTGTATGTTCGGGATATGCGAAAAAACTACTGCACGAACCTTTATGTTGTTTTCTGCAATTAGGTAGAGTGATTCAAGAGCCTCCGAGCAAAGTCTAAGCGGACCAGCTAGTCAAGTTATAAAACAAAGTGCTGCGCGTCTATCTTTTCGCGATAAGCTCAAAAACTACCTAACAATAAGGATTTTTGAATCATTTTTACTACATCACCGATAAGAGACTAATGAAAATGACCTCATTAAATGATAATACAGTTACAAGAATAGAAGAAGCCGTGTTGGCTAAGTGGGAGGACACTCGACTTTCATCCCGAAGGTCGTGTGTTTAAACCCCGCCACGCACCTCTGGATTTTTCTTCTTGAGAAATTTATGTGCGCTCTAAACACCTGCTTTAACGGTGAAGGCAAACATCGTGAGGAAACCGGCATGTTCTGACAACTTTAAAAGAGTGTGAAGGACATGTGACATTCACCAACCCGCACTTGGCCAGCGTGGTGAATTAAGGCCTAATCTCTCTCGTCAAGAGAGAAGTCGCTGTGTCCCAGCAGTGGGAACATTAATAGGGTGATGATGATGATGATGATGATGATGATGACAGTTAAAAATTTAATTTTAGGCACTGACAACTTTTTCTACACTACAGTCCTTTAGTCATATATAATATTTGATTTCAACAAAGCTTTCAAAGCTTCAGTTGAAAAGTAAGACAATTTCAGAGGGCTGATATCATCTGAAGACTTCTTAACTGCCGATAGGCTTCTTGGCGCCGTGACAAGACTCCGGAACATGTATATCTCTTACCAGTCACATAACTATTAGACATAACCCCAACATGCTCCAAATGCTTTGTTCGTGCCTCATTTTATCGAAACAGTTTTGTAAACGGTTTATAGACTTGGCTCATAATGAGGTATTCTAAACATCGAATAAATAATGGTGCATTTGAAAAACAAGATTTTAAAATAATCTGCAAAATTCGGCTTGCAGCTGAACTAGATGTACATTATTATGTTGGAATCTGATAGAAAAAAGTGTTAGATAAGATATTTAAACACCGCCGTATATTTATATGTCCCCGGTGAGTCATAAAAACATATAAACACAGAAGCCCTATTTACCCACTGATATCATCTGTCGGCTCTTTAATTTAAAAGATCATGGTCGGAGTAGCAAACTGAACATTAACCCACTTGTATGAACAAGAAACATATTATTACGATTTTTTATCTTCGATAATTAGTCATAAAATATAAATCACATTACTTAAATACTATTTCAGTTAATATTATCTGGAGATTCTTATGTTTTATTTCCTTATCATCCCTTTGTAGTCAGGTATTCAGACAGACAGAAAACCAGACATTTAATATACACACCATGAGAAACATGAAAATATTCTAGTCTCATTTTAAAAGTTATATCTAAATAAGCCGTAATGAACGACACAAAATTACTTCTTCACACTTGAGAATTATATAAATACATTGTAGTTTCATGAATGAAATAAATAAAAATAATAAACATATTTTTGTATGTTAAAAAGATAATAAAAAAACAGATTTTCATCCAGTCCGGTTTATTTTTACTCTATTACATTCGTAGACTTTTATTGCCGCGACTAATCATATATTCTGTGGTCGCCTGCCCACACTGTGATATCGGCACATTTTGTCACTGAAAAATAATCTAGTAGACAAATATTATCTCTGCAGACTCGGATATAAGGCAGAATATCCTACATCTCTTTTAAATAATATAATTATTCTAGTCAGTTTCGACAAGTGATCACGTCTACTAATAGATATTTGGTTATAACACTTTGAACTTAATAATAAGTGTCATATTTTCTATTCTCTCGTTAGTTTTGTATCTCGTAACGTAACATAAATCATTTTAATTTTGTTTTTTTTAGTACGTTCGTTATAAAAGGTAATCTTTTACCAATCGGATAGGTACTCGAATTGCCCACCAATTTCCTCAAACATTCCTCTCCGTAGAGTTGTTTTTGTACCGAAAAAATAAGTGTGATGGAAATATCCCCAAGGGTTACGTATCGATTTATTAGTAAAGGGCGTTATAAGAGGATTCGCTCCCTAATTGGAGCGAACGGAACTTGAAATGTTTTGAATCACATCTACCGAAAAAACCTTTGAATTAAAATGTTCGGAATTGACGTACCCATTCGGCTGCCTTTATGCTCAGTGTTATTTCAATATTAATCTATGACCGGCAGAAAAATAATATATATTGTTTTTGTTGCAGGAGTGGTTTACAACTAAGAGGCCGATCCGACGAAAACAAAGGTGCTCAATCGCCGATCATCATAAACTTTCGTAAAGCTATCTCTCTCGATCTGTCACATTCGCATGTTGATCGCGTACCGCGTAAGTGGTAGCGTGAAATCGAGCAGATAGTGTTGGGGTCGCGTTCGGGCGCGTATTGGGCCGTCGTCACTGAGTGCCAGTGCTGCCAGAGTCGCGCGACTCGGCCGGCACGCCCCGCCACAGCCGTGGATAACCTCGGCCAGAGCCCCCTCCCGGTGAAGAGGCTGCACGAAGCGCTGCAGACTGCGCAGGTGAAGCGTCAGCGGCTCTCCCCTCCCTACCCCCCTCCCCACCCCATCCACCAGCTCGCGGTGCACCAGCACATCAAAGTGCAGCAGAGCATTGTGCAGCAGAGCATCGTGCAGCAGCATCAGTTGAACCTGGCGCACCAGTCGCTGCAGAGCTTGCAAGCGGCGCAGAGCCTGCAAGCAGCGCAGAACCTCCAGGTGGCGCAGAGCCTGCAGGCGCACAGCCCCGGCACGGGCCAGCAGCCGGCCGCCACGCAGGGCACGCTGGTGCCGCCGCAGCAAGCTTCACCGCGGGCCGCGTCCCCACACCACAAGAACATGGAGCTCGCGCTCTGCCAAAGCATGGACTCCGTCAACACAGCCACCACAGAGGAAGAGGTCAGTATTAATCATACTTTTTTATGAATTACCAGTTTCTTATAGAAGCGATCCTTGCTGGTTATAAATTACGATATCAAGAGTTCGAGAGTAATCTGGTCGATACATAAATTCGCAACTATATCGGCCGCAAATTAACAATAGAGTTCGAATGTCTCAAACATGACTTGATGTATCGCTCTAACTATTTGTCATTGTACAATTGTAAAGTAATACCGGGAGGCGCGCTGCCGTAACCGTTACAATAGGGAAAACGCTCAGATATACAATAAGCATTCTCTAACACAATAAAAGGAAATTTTCCTCGCGACGAAGGCAGCTGTGAATCGAAAGATTATATTGCTCTTATTTATCGTTATATTTTAGGCCTTATGTCTTTAAGATGAAGCTGAAATTTGGGTATATCGATATCGAGGTGTCAGAAACAGTTGAGGCCGTGCGGCGCCGTCTCTTCCAGGCGGATCGCGAATTGTTTTCTGGAAATGCTGCGATATTTGAATTTACAGGGCGAATAAATAATTTAGCAGGTACATTTGTGACTTCATTGCTTCTTACATTATTAATGTGACACTGTGAAAGCGTCGGTAGAAGACAGTTAGATATATGTTTCCTTGTTTTGCGAGTATTTTCGCCTTGTTTCTCTCTATTGAGCGAGCATGCGGTTGTCTAATTTATATTAGATACTGTGTCTAAATTATATTAGAAACTAGCGGCCCCCCCCCCCGGCGTCGCACGGGTAAAAGAAGTTTCCGGCAATTTTTCCTTACTTGCTCACCGTTTAGACCTACCCTGGACTACGACAAACATTTTAAAACCAAAATCAGCTCAATCGTCCCAGCCGTTCTCGAGTTTTAATCAGACTAACGAACAACAATTCATTTTTATTTATATAGATAACAAATTAATACATTGTAGGTTGCTGTTGTTGCAAAAATGATATCTCAACAAGTAGATTTCCAAAAAAAACGATAAAATCCCTTACGCAAAATAAGCAGGGTGGCGCCGAGAAGTGGGCAACGGTCGTGTTGCCGAGACAAATAGAGTGGACGACGCTCCAGCGCTTTCATTCAACGACAGCTTAATAAATAGCCTTCTTTCTCTACACATTTCTCGTCCCTACGTAATGTAGGTATTCCACATTACGTCCAAAGTATTTTATACCAACAATATTAATGGCATGAGACAACGAAATCTTTTAATAAATACAAATTGAATTGCCAAATTATAAATATATTTTCCGAATATGTTATGATTATGTAGGTTCACAGATACCTGGATAAAGGTGACCTACAGAACGTTAAAACTCTGTAGGTATCAATTAACATAGAACAATAATAATGGCATGAGAATAAACTGCTGGCTGGTATTTTTCAATAAATAATGAGAAGTACAAGTTTGCTGGGAAAACGACCGCAAACAAATAGCTACTGGATTATTCATAAAAATTCTAGACTTTGAAAATGTATTGTGTCATTTATACATTGATAATAATAGAATTTGTCTTTTACTAAGTCGCATATATTAACGGTGTAGAAAACAAACATATTAGATTCATAAAGCTGTCTACATTGTTTTTTTATTTATTAAATAGATGATCAAATCTTAATCCAAAGCCAATTGCAATGAATAGGAAATTTACAGTGACGGCCGTGCTCGTTGCATTTCAATCCCATGATATTATTTTAAGATGAAATCAGAAATAGCTTCGACATGTTTCTAATAACATTCATATGCTGTGACTCTACCTACCTCATTGCTATTTTATTCCTAGGTATCGTGGCAGAGTTTGTAATCGTTTATTTTATTTGCAAGTTTTGCTCGTCGCCTTGTGGGGACGAAGCGATGCATTAATTAAAACTTTTGGGTTGTTGCGAGCTTGCCATCAATTTGAGAGTTCAATTTGCACGGATACTGCTTACTTAGATTGTTTGTTTTCTTCCTCATTATTTTTTACTTCATTAAAATTATGAGAATGTCTCGTTGTTGTGCTTATAGCAGCAGTGACATTTCCACTGCTGGACTGGATCTTTGGATTCTAGTCATTTCAGTCGAATGCAGAATCGCCAGTCTCAAGACTTTCTTGGTTCAAACGGCCAACTGTCTTGTACTATTGTCGTCATATATTCGGCATTGCCATTTCACACCCAAAGCTCAAAAACGATAAAGAAAATAATATATAAATTTATTTATTGTTTGAAATTTATTTTATGCTTACTTTTTTTGGTTAACGCCAGTTTTGCATTATTAACTTGAAAAAAAAATTTTATTTCGAACAACAAACAAAACCATAATTTGTTAGCAAACTTCATTAAGTTATGACTAGGGTTTGTAAAATCTTACCTAATATTTTTTATAGATCATCTTTTTCCTTTATCAAAAACAACATAACTTTGACAAATCCTTCCAAAGACACCCCTGCCCCAAGTAATGTTAGTCAAGTTAATGTTGAATGTTCGCTTCCCTTTGATCTGGTAGAGCGGGCACGGCTGCAGACACACTCCTTTGCCCACACAGCCAGGGTGCAGCCATTCATGCGGTACTGTATTGCTTTACGTTAACCTAACAAGGGGTAACTGCCTATGCTGCACTACTGATGTGCAGTCGATAGGTAAGCAACACGTGTAGGTATCAAGGGTTACAAAGGTCTGTTGTTTTCTGAATATATTGAAGTTACAGTCAATTATAACGGTATTATGGTATGAGAAAGCTGTTAATGGCTAAAATACGATGTAGGTCCAACAATATCGACCTAGTTTTAAGTGTAATAGAGATTAGGAATGGAAGGTTTTTCAATTTACAGACAGCAGGCTCAGATTTTTCTTTTGCGAGATTGATGTATATTGCCAGTGTGTGGAAAAATCTTCGTAGCGAACTGCAAAAGGACTATACTTTTTCGTAGGTTTTTTTTGTTGAACTATTACTTTATTTTGATATATTCTTTAAAATCATATTATATGAGCGATAACTAATTTAACACTTAAATACGAGTATAATGATAAATTACTTTAAGGATAGACGCCCCAAATAATAAATCTCTTGTGGCATCCATCCTGCCCAGAATTTTTTAGGGCTTCTATCCCAACCAGTAGGCGTCTATCCCCAAAATCATGCTCTACAAAAAGTTTATTTTACAATAACCCTTATTTGTTTAACTATCATAATCAGTCCCAAAGTTAGAGAATGTTGATCTATTTTAAAATGTAGGGCATTTATCCCGGTATCAACTTATATCACAAAGGCAAGCTATTCAAAGTAAACATAAGAGATACGCCACAAAAACCCCGTATTCTACAAAATACGTTTCCTCTTGAATTTCCGACAGGCTTATTTAGAAAGTGACATGTTTTGTTTACCTAGAGATCCCAATAAGTACATTTGATCCCATGTTTCCATCGCTAATTCGTTTCGATCGTGTTCAATGGCAATCCAATTCCGATGTGTCGTTTATAGTAATCTCCCGGGCTTCGGTTTCCCGATAGTCGAGACAGCGCCGTTATAAGGCTGAATTGAAACGTAGAACTGAAACAAGAGGGAATACAAATGCTGCATATTTGTTGTTCTGCAATTAGTAGCCTCCGTTCTGTGGTCTGACTTTGTTTGTTGCACTCGGTTGTCATGTCATTGTTTATAAGATTTTTTTTTTTGATGTAGTACGTAAAAAATAAGAAAAACATTGTACCCTTTTATATACTTAAGAAATGAGCGGGATGGTAATAGTTTGAATGCTGTATATTATAACTTTCTGTATAATAGAAAAAAAATATACATAATTAAATATGTTATTAGCGGATACTACGAGCAATACCTGTCTAATTACCTCATAACACGAACAGATATAATTTGAAAAATTATTATACCCCTGATTAGTCCAAGTCATAATTTCTTAACCATAAGTTCATTATTAGAATAAAAAGAAATGTATTATAAAAAAATTACATTGACGTAGAATCGGAGCAACAATGTAACATGAACAGTTTAGAAGGGAGCCTAGAATATTTATAGGCATACATTTAAAATTTACTTTTACTATTTTTTGTTTCAACTTTATCGTACATTATACCAGTTTACAATCTCACAATTGAGTTATTTTTAATTAGTTGCGTTTCTATGTAGTTTGAATACATGTATTCTATTCTATAGTGCAGGTTTGGTTCGGAGACGGGCCGCCGAGAGCGCGGCGCCGTCGCGTCTGCCCTCTACCCAGCTTTTCTATTTTACGGGAATATAATCGTGCTCTTCTATTTTTGTAGGGAAATTGTCTGACTGATCTATCTCAGCTTGTTTGTATTGATAACTGTTTCCTGATTGTTTTTGAACTTGGATTTTAATGTGAGATTTATAAGGTCTACCTAAAATAAAAGTTCTAATATAATATGATCGAACTCATTTTATATACATACATTAAATGGTTGCTAACAATACCTTAAGTAATAAGAAACTAGTAAGTAGTAAAGAAATAAAAAAAAAGTAATACAAAATTAAAATACAATAAACACCATGTACAAAAGGCGAGCTTAACCCTAATAGAGTTTTACCTAAACATCTTGAGGAGACCTGCATGTTCTGAGAACTTGGAAGAGTTTTATTTGACATTCACCGACTCGCACTTGTCCAAGTGGTGTATTTATGGCCTAAATCCTCTCCTCAGAGAGAGAAATCCCTGAGTCCCAGCAGTTGAAATGTAAATAGGGGTGCTCATGAATCGGGTACTAGGCTACGGATGTATCTTCAATGTATTTCAGATTTTGACATTTAAGAGTACTTATGACATTAGTTATTATATGTCGAATAAGTTGTCACATCGGGGAACAACGTAAAAAAACAAATTGTGACTTATAACTTATATTATCAATAAATTACTATTATGACTTCATACAATACATTTTATTTGCTGCTGATTTCAACACGCTTAACGCATTTCCCTCCCAGCACAATACCCTCCGGATGAGTTTCTCGGTTTCCCAACGGTAATTGCGTTTTCAAATTTTCTTGACAGTTGAAATTATGATTCAAGACGTGTTGTTTACCCTAATATATATACATTGTTGGACACTGCAGCCTTCTACGGTCTTGCAGAACAAGTTTTGCGAAACATTCGTAGTGGCGTAAAGCCTCCTGTCGACTGAATAACTAAGCATATCGCGGCCTCCCGGGGCTATTGTATCTTTGTTATGCCATTTCTTGGTTCTCCGTCTCTTACGGATAATGCTTCGAAATATTGCGCTTTATGTTTTACTGGCTTATTTCTCATTGTTTTGTTTGCGTTCAAGCTAATTATTTGTAGCAAATGAAGTGTAGGCTGTTAGTGTTAGCTAGTAGATTGTTTGAGTTTTGAGTGGATTATTTGACTGCTATTATCACAAACAAAAATAACACATTATAGTTTGTATAAATAAACTGCATTATTATCCAGAATGTGAGATTCATTGGATATTTTTTTTATTTGAATGAAGTAAGTATTTATCTAATTTGAAAAGTATATTATGAAGCTTCAAGCAAACGAACTCTTCCGTTTGTTTGAATAAACGCGCTTATCTCTGGAACCGATTAAAATAATTATTTCAACGTTAGATATCCTATTATTCCGGGAACGCTAAAGGTTATTATTGGTTTTTTCGTGGTAAAATCTATAAAACACGGGCAAGGCTTGAAGAGCTATTTGAATTATAAATTTCAACTTGACAAAGCTGAAAATATAAAAATTTCATAAAATTCCATATCGAAACTTCTATACAATGAAAATGGATAATACCGTCTAATACTCTTTAAGTGAATGAGTGAGTGTCACTCAGGTCAATCTTGATAGATGTATCCATCGATCCCCCGCGGTCGATCCTCTGACAAGTTGGGGCTCCACGCCAACAGGATTACTCTGAAATATTGCCTTACTCCATGTTAGTAATTGATTTTTGACCGATTACTGCAAAGCAGCTAGAATAAAAGTTTATTATTTTGGTACGAAGTTTACTTTCATGTTCTCTACTTTCACACAAGAGGGCAATAGTAGAAATTTGGGAAAACGATACTTAGGTCAAATATATAACCTCTAATATGTTTATGAGCCAAATGGATAATTTTAACTCAATCCGTCTCGATCACTGTGATAAAAAATTAGTTACGGATAAAATCAACAAACAATTGGTGATACCTAAATAAATACATACTATGTACTACTACTACGATTTGTTGTTCGGTTGATAGCCGTTGTGTAGGTAATTCAACTGATAGGATTTTTTTCCAAAAAGAAAATTCATCCTTTTCTTGCAGTTTTCTTAGTAAATATTTTGAAAATTTTTCTTACTTGTTTAATTTTACTTTACTTGGCTTGTTTAAATCCAAAAATTCCCAAAAATCTAAAATCCGTGATTTACTTGACGTGTCCATGATTGATAAATCCGAGCAAGGAGATTTCGTGCTCCAACGCCAACGCTCCGCCGCGCCGCCGCACCGCTCCACTATGTTTGTTTACCAGTCCACTATACGGCGTTTGTTCAGTGGAGCAGTGCGGCGGTGGCGCGGTGGCGGCATTATAAGCGCTTAGTAATTCTACCAACCATTATTGGTTCCTTAGACTATATTCATAAAATTGGAATATTGTTTTAATTCTGAGTTAAACTTTATAACAACTTCATTCAAATATAAATTGGGATACCGTTCTCTGAATTTTTATTGAAGTTTCTTTTTTAGTTTCTGCGATAGGACTTTTAACTTTTAGCAGAGGTGAACAGGTAAAAGTTAAGCTATAGGTTTGGATTTCGCGGTAGTTTGCGAGTGGTCCCGACGGCGTCGGCTAGTCGAGACTACCCATACACCTTCCTGCAACATGTAACTACTTTTGTTTCCGAGTTTGTTTACATTCCGCATATAAAAAAGTTACGCAGATAGCTTTTCATGCTTTGGTTTGAACTCAACGATTTCGCTTGTCCACATTGTTTATTATTATTTTTTCTTGTGCGAAATATGTACCTATTGTGATCTTTTTGGTAGAAAATGTTTCTAGCATACAAACCGCCTGTGACGTTTACGTGAATAAATAAAGCCACGGCCTTTTTAGATTTTTCCTCGGGAAAATACGTTGTTCCGTGGTATTAAAAAGTGGGCTATAGCCATATCTATAGCTATATCTAACACTGAAATATTTTTTCAAAACTAGGACCAGCAGCTCCTGAGTAGTTTAAATAAACAAGCAAACAAACTCTTCAGCTATATAAAATTAGAAAGCAATATTTAAAAATAAATAATAATTATTATTTGCCCTGTATAGCGCTCTACTCATTGGTAAATAGATACAGTATTATTTTATCAGTGTAAATGTTATGTTGCTTTGTCTGTAGACATTTTAACGTGCCTTACATTGTCTGTTTTCTTTTGATCCCCTAACAATGCAAATTGTAGCTCTAATCACAGCCAGATTGCTTAAAATTCTTCCAAGGGATAATACACACAATGAATGGGTATTTTATGAACCAGCGTTTTATTTTCTACCTTATAAAGATAACCGTTTTTCTTGTTATAAGATTATTTTGCAACAATACGGCGTAATTTTTTTCTTACAAGATAACCAGTTGGTGTTCGTTAATGTGGAGATGGAGATTTGTAACCTGATTTAATGAATGTCAAATAAACTGACATAAATATACAGATCTTTATTTTAACTCCTTAATTTCGGTGAATGATTGAAGATCTGTCCGTCTCATTTTCTAGGACAAAGCTAAAATAAATAACAAAAGATCTATTGTAGTCAGCCAATCAGCCGCGCAACCCTTTTATGTAAATTTAGTTATAATTGATTTGTTATAATGAATTCTATCGAATCCGATCACTGGTTTAGAACAATTGAAGTCAAATTAGGCAATTAAACATGAAATTTGATACCAAACGTTGTTTCGATTACATGGTACGAGGGTATTGTTCACATTTACATAAAGTTTAGCGGACGTTGGCAGAATGCTAATACAAGAGGCTGAGCTACAACTCAATATGTGCTAGAAAATTATGCTAATCTCGAAGTTCATTCGAACGCAATCTTTATGAAATTTACAGTTCCTTCAAGAACTATTTACTTATATTTTAATTCAATAAACGTAGTCTTAAAAAAACATATTTTGGACAGAGTAATTTGAGTTAAGCTGCACATAAATACAACAGCTTCATTACCAGTTTAAAAATGGTAGTAGCTCATTATTTCGTCTTTTATGCTCAAAATGTAGACACATTAAATAAGCCATTTATAAAACCCATAATGGAAATTCAAATTAAGGCTAAATAACCACAAACATAAAGAAAAAAAACCTCTTGTGTTCCGTATAAGCTGAGCTTAAGTTGAGTTTGAAAACAAACGGCCTCTGGTCAACCCCCAAATATTAAAGTTGCTTTAGAAACTCTTTAAGTACTGTTCAAACTTTCGATTGAGACAAAAAACAGAAATTTCAGTTCTATACCTCAGACTTCCAATATAACCGAGGGCGATTGAACATCCCTAAGGCGTTGAGAAAATTATTACCTTCCAACCCTCAGTCCAATTGTGGCGACATTCTCTCTAAAGCAGTTTGAAGAAGAATTCCGTAGAGTGGAATATAGACACCTCGACCGTTTCAACAGTTTGTCCACCTAATTTGTTCGACGGCGCTCGACTGTAAAAACAAATAGCGTTCCCGCATTTCCTCCAACGGAATGATAAAGACGGATATACCTTAGGCAAAGGAGGGAGAAGGAGAGATAGTTTATTCGCAGTTTCGCTCGCGGGTCGCCTGAATGAACGATTGGTGTTTACGTTCGAGCTTTTGTCTAGTTCAGTTCAAATCTTGTTTGTCGGCCGCTGTGAAGAGTTTCCTTTGTCCATTTAAACAGTAATTATTAATTGAGCTTTATCTAATGTAACTTGGTTTGTGTTCCAAGAGAACTTTTAATTGAATTTGTTGGTTGGTTTTGGCTTTTAACGGGAGCTATTTTTAATCTAACGCGTAAAGTTTCAGATCAATTTACCTGACTGAGTATATTCATGTAACTTTCGAACTCAACAGGGGTTCGGTTCGGGATGGGTTGGCAAAGTAGAGTTTGATCGCTTCACCTCAAACCTGATAATTTAATTTAACTTTTAAGCGCGAAACATATTAGGCTCTAGCCTCCACTGCTCATTACTTGAACACTTGCGATACTTCAGGCAGAAAACAAGATAATAACTCTAAATTGAAAAAGCATTCGTTAACTCAAGCTGACGTTTCATTAAAAAACCCTTGTTTTACTTTTAGAGCGGAAAGCGCAGAGCAAGGACGTTAATTTAATCCTAATGTGCACAAAAGGCTCGGGTTGATAAATCGAGTAACACAACACACGGGTTACCTTTTGGAGTGCAGCGGAGTGGTCACGCAAACAGAGACGCTGTGTATCCACGTCCAATAACTGTTTTCCGATTTGCTGAGCATCGCCCGCCGCCGCTCGCACCTCGGATTACCGCCCGACCATCCGCTCCCTTCCTCCTCCAGACAAACGGCGCTAAAACTTCCGTTTCATGTTTTAAATTTCCAAAAAAGAAAGAACTCTAAAGGGTTAATTATCCATGCAGCTCAATAACTTCGCATATTTTGTCGTTTTACCCTTCTTGCTCTCTTTGCTTTGCGTGTTTCTCCATAATGACCTTTCATTTCTGTCTAGTGCATTAACGATCGATATGGCTCGGATATGCAAGTGCTAAGTAGATAAACGCGGATAGCGAGAATGGAATTCCTACGGAAAATACGAGCCTTTTGCGAATGTGAAAGAAATTAGAAGCATAAAATAAAGCCTGTAGGTAAGTGCACTTAATGGGAGTGAAGTAATTAAGTGTAGTCGTAGAACTAGGTATTTATTGTGCATTGTGCGAGCACACTGGCGGCGCGCCAAAACGGACCAACCGAAAAGCATTATGAATCCTAGCGATGTATTAATCCTGTAGCTATTGTTACGCTGCGCATGACGGATGACGTCACTATACGGACTGAGTTTTACTTTCGCTGCGGTATATCAAAGGGTAATCCGAATGAAGCGCGTCCATAATCCTGAATGTAAGGCGAAAATTGTCGTTCGCATTGTGAGCTCAAAATCGAACTCGAATGTCGCAAGACGAAAAGCTCTTTGTGTGCAATCAATGGCCCCTCGATTGCTGATAACTTTCTTTGCACTAGGAAGTTTGAGTTCGGAGCTGCTGTCGAAGCGTCTATTTCAGTACCCGTCTGAAAAGGCCCAGCTTGATTGAGACCTCGGAATGTTGCCAGGCAATGTTTTTCTACTTTAATTAGCTACATCTATATTATATACTTAACAAAAAATAAAATCTAATTTTATAAAAAAATCTGATTCAACCAAAGCAATTAATATTCTTAACAATTTTCGTTAACTAGATTAAAATTAGAACAACGAAGAAACACATTTTACAAAGAATTAAAATTGAGATCACGTTCAAAATCTGAAGTTTGGTGGAACAATGTTCAATTGAAATGGAGAGTAAATTTTTCGTAAAAGATTACTGTTGCTTTATTTTGTTTCTCGGTAGCATTTTCGGTGAGCAGTAATTCGAGAAATTTCCCCGTTTGTATGATTAACTTTCAAAAGCTCTTGTTTCAGTCATTGAAACTTTTCAAACTTTTCGACTATAAAATTAAGACGAAACTTCTGGCAGAGCCTTTTATGTTGTGCTGTTCTCTATCAAAAGTCCCGATGTCTATTAAAACTTCAAATATTGGAGTGGAAATTTGAAATGTATCCTGCATTCGTCTTTAGAGGAAGTCTCGGTCAAGTTTTATTGCTATTCGGTTGGCTTCACGTCATGATCGTAAACGCCGGCATCAAATCAGACCTAACTAAGTTACGTACATGTCGTGACGTAGCATTTGCTTTTGTCTGTGTTGTGTTGTGTAGCAAAACGGGTCCCAATCATCATAAATATCGTAGTTACTGCACAAATTAAGTCCTACCCTCGCGGTCACGTAGCAGGTCGCCTTGTTTGAAATACGAAGGAGCTCATCGGTCTGGCTCGTTAAGCGTCGGAGCGTGCTTTTATTACATGAAGGCGTGCGCCGCGGCCGCGCGACGACTGAATATTAAACCCGCCAGTGGGTCATGCATTTGTCCCGCGCCAATAAAGGGATGCCCAAGGTGCGGGAATCGACGCATGATTACATTTGGTATGCTCTAGCTATCCAATAACTATTAATGTCCCCAACCCATAGCCTTAAACGAGGGCTTGCTATGAACATTCCGTTTCAGAAATTATGAAGTCGTTTTGTTAATTTGATGTTTGATTATCACCCTGTATAATGTAAGAAAAGGAAACAAATATGATTTTAAATTACGTGATAGGCATAATCCGTCCCTGGAGCGTAATTCTCAGAACCATGATTTAGTAACGAATACGAAATATATAATAGGTTCGCCCCCGCTTCGCAACTAGTTGACCGTATTGTGAATCTAAACCATTCTCGAACCCACTTAAACACACACAAAACATTTCATCGAAATCGGTCCTGCCGTATAGGAGGAGTTCAATGACTAACACGCGTACAAAAGATTTATAAATATAAAGATAAAATTAATGCAATTATAAAAATATCACTAGCTGATAATATCTATATAAATAAAAATGAATTGTTGTTCGTTAGTCTGATTAAAACTCAAGAACGGATGGGCCGATTAAGCTGGTTTTGATTTTAAAATGTTTGTCGTAGTCCAGGGTAGGTCTAAACGGTGAGCAAATAAGGAAACATTGCCGGGAACTTTTTTTACCCGTGCGACGCCGGGGCGGGCCGCTTCTATCTAAATAATTGCTGTTTTATGGCCTAAACAGATATTATCTGTCTTTTATGCGATTTGTGTTGCGATGGGCTTTGCAGAATTTTTATAAACGTGAACATGCAAGCCAAAACAAGCTGCGTATGTATATCCTAAAACTAAGCAAGAACATCGTCATACGAGTGCCTTAGAAAAAAAAGAACATCTGTGATATAAGTAAATTCAATCATATTTGTCAGAACCAAAATGAGTTTACCGTTTTTTTTAAACCACAAAGGTGGCAGACAAGCAGCCTATGGACGCATGCAACATCAGAGATATTACAAATTTTTTTTGATATGATATTTATTTATATTGTGAATTTGCTTAAAATCTCTTATGAAATACATCTAAAAACTGAGAGTTGGCAAAAATTACTTGATGCAGTAAAATAAAAACCCTGATGCAAGTATGCAAAATCGACAACAAATGGTAATTTTCTGTCATATATTCCGATGTAGAGCAGATTAGGATGCCGCACCTAAGCATTGAACCAACGGGTATTAATTGAACCATGACTGTATTAAAATCAGAGCGTTCCCGAGTTTTCCGCTCGACCGATTGTTGTTGTTCGTCCCACGGCTCCATCCGCACCCATCCTGGTGGATGGAGCCAGTGGACCGTGACCCATGTTACATTCCATTGCTCATTGTGTGCTTTGGAAAAATTTGATTGCTGTTTTACTGATGACTCATCGAGAGGTCGCGAATTTAATGCGTTGATCGGTTCCATTGTTGGTTCGAATGTGGAAATCGTGGGAGCGTGGTTCGTGGTAGTCTTTATTGCTTGTTATAATCATCATCATTATGGCCAAAGAATACCCACTGCTACAAACAGTGACCCATGATACATTGCATTGCTCGTTGTGTGCTTTGGAAAATTTTATTGCTATTTTTACAGATGACTCATCGACAGGTTGCGAATTTATTGCGATAAGTTGTTCCATTGTTGTTTTGAGAGTGGAACTGGTCGAAACGTAGTTCGTTTCTTCATTGCTGGTCATCTTTATTTATTTATTTAAGGAAAACTTGCAGGCTAATATAATTTCGACCATGGGACATCCTTCTTCAAAAGTGTAAGGGGGTTAGACCGTTGCCTACCTTTGAATGTCAAAGTTGGTGCTTGTATTCCAACTGTCATTACCGACCGCGTACTCCGAGCTTTAGGATAAATGACTATGACTGAATATTTCGCTTTAAATATAAATCGCAGCGTTCTAAAACAAATTAAAGGGAAATTAGAGCTGCATTTAGCTAATGGCCACCTGTAATTATGTGTTGGTTATAGTGGTCATTGTAATTAATAGGTACTCTCTGAGTAGTAGCTATTTGTGGGTTGCGGTGATAAAATTAGCTATATAACCCGTTGACGGTTACCATGACTTTAAATTATACTAAGTGAATAACATTGTTGACGTGATAACTTCTTATGGGAGGGTAAAATACTTTGTTACGGCGCCAGTCTGGTTTCTCTTTCTAATTTATCTCTTGTGTCGGGCGTTCCGAGACGCTCATTAAATGCTATTGTTTAACTCGAATTAGTCGACATGTTTCCTAATAACAATATGCATTCCAACAATTCAGTCCCTGTCGAATAACTTCTGCGTCTTACAAAATCCTCCGTAGGATTGATGTTAGTTCCTTATTGTTGCTGGTGATTAATATATGCCGAATGCATCGTCCGATCATCGCAGCGATTGCAATGAGGTCATAATTCCTATTGTGACTTTGTTTGGATACACTATTACAGCAGCTGTTCTAAACATACACAGTTGTAAGGGACGTAATACGTGATCTGATTGTAAATTATGCAATTAGTTGTTGTTAGAACAAAGTATTGACTTGTCTTCATACATTTAGGTTGGGCTTAGTTTGGAGTGATTTGCAGTGTATGATGCTTACTTCATGCGCATACTGACAATGAATTAAAAATAAGTTAAATTACAGTTTTCTTAGACAAACTTTTAAATGTTATGCTGTAAAATATATTTTTTTACCGAAATTGAAATACCAATATTATAATTGGCAGAGTTGATGATTTAAACCTGTTTTAATCCGAGTAGGTACTATACTATCTAAATATAATTATACCTTTTGCGACCATGGACTACCATAACAATGGAAATAACCTATTAAAACAGTACCACAAGTATAAGTTATGTTATTACAATTACTAAAAAAATAGTATTTTGTAAGTACTAGCAAAACATAAATTGAGTTGCTTCTTTTCTTGTAATTCAAGGTCAAACTTAATACTTTGGTAATAAGGGAGAAAACATCAGCAATCACATTAATTCCTTCCACGAACCGTACAGAATTGTCCCTAATCAGAATTGATAGGTTCCTAATGCAGTTAACGATTTCTGATCTATTATGTTCGGATAGGACGGGGCGGGGTCGATCCTTGGAACGAAGGCCCCCTCACGTATTCGATACCAGGTAACTTGAATACCAATATTACACTGGATATGAGCTTGTACGTGACAATCATTTCATATTGTCGCCTAGCAGTGCGTTTCATTTGATCGCTCGAGTCCGAGAGTTTTGAATGCCTTGCTTTAAGGGTCACATTTTATATTAAAATAGATACAGTCTAGCTACTGGGAAACTCTGAATCACTGTTGATTCGGAAACCGGATGTTATTTTTTAAAGTTATCGGCGTCCCCGCAAACTTGACGTATGAAGGTTCATTTCTTTAAAGCACTCTGTATTATTGACCAGTAGCGTTCAGAAAGTCATTTATATGCTTTACCATCTCAACTTTTATAGCTAGAAAAATACTCCAAGCGAAGCTGCAATAACACGACAGCTTTTATTTATCCACGATCAAATCTAAGATTTTCCAATATCCCGCCTCACTACAGTGAAAATATTATTCCGCGAAGAAATATCTAATCTTGAGACGGAAATGTCTTACTTCTAAGGGCTGAATCAACGTAACTATGTTAGAGCTGACTAGAACGAAATATAAAGCAATCCAGTAATGCAAATGCATGTTGTAGGACTTCTATATGTTCTTACCGCAGTCGCTAAGCATTTACAAAGCTTTTATGATATTAAAAATCCTCTGACGTAGAAAAGTAATGATATCAAAATGTTCCCCATTAATATTTGAACCTTGACGCCTTAACTTGAATTTGGCACGTAGAATTCGTCGTATATTACAAAAGTGGGCGAAGTTTTGTACAAGCATGCTAATAGCGTTGAAACATTAGATATGAGTGGCATAATGTTTGGTGGTCGTGTGTGGACACGGATGGAACCACAAAAGGTACTGTGATTTATGGCCCAGTCATGCGTCGTAATCTTGGTATGGAGGTTATTGTGCCGAAAATTTAATCCGAAGCAGAAAGCCTTTAATACGGGGCTGTTCTTTTTGCCAGATCGTAACATCACATAAGAATAGCACCGTATATATTCCACTTTAGTTTTGAAAATTTTATTTAGTTATGCAACACGTTTATACAGTTATGGTACAAAAAGGTGAGCTTGAACTTGAGTAATATTAAACGAAGTAAAAAAAAAACATTTTTTTTATCGTTTCCGATTCCTAATTTTTCATTGAGTTTCGAGAAATATTTAATACAGCTTTTTTTGTCAGCTTGCAACATCTCTGTAAGGAATAACATCTTATATGCATATTCCACTTAAATTTTCGATAATTTTTGGAATGAGTTTCCAATGTTATATGTATAACGGCGTTTTGTTTTATATGTTGTTCATGAAGGTTTCGTTAACACAACTTACAAAAGCCTTGAAGCCGAAATTGAGTGTCTTGTTACAATAATAGGTTTAGCATTCGTGAACCGTGACTACAAGTGCGTGCAATGCCTCCTCCTAAGTCTGATGCCTGGGTGTGATAACGTAGCGATTTGTTCTTGTTCTACACGTTTCCGGTGTACATTTCCTTGAATAATAAATAAAATAAATAAATATTTCCGGACTACTCACACAGCACCACCTAACCCCAAACTAAGCAGAGCTTGTACTATGGGTGTTAGGTGACTGATATACTACATAGATACAATTTTTTTTGTATAACATACATATGATACATAGAAAAAACCCAGACCCGAAACCAGAAATTGTAGATAGTACAAAAGCTGGTCCCCCGGCGGGAATCGAACCCGCAACCTCCTGCGCCTCAGCCGGACCTTCGCCCACCGAGCCGCAGAAGTCGTCAATTCAATATAATTATTCCTCTGTTTTCTCTTTACTAAAAACAATCGGATTTCAATGTTAATTTTTGAAGATTTGTCCTTTGGGGAAATGGTAAAAAGGGCCAGGCGAAAGTAAATTATTTTCTACTACCTACTCGCTTATTTTGAGGTTTGTTAACAAACCGAGCGCTGGCGAGAACCTTTATTTAAATAATAGTAATTTTTATACGTGAAATTTCAAAGTTATAGAAATGAATATTTTTATATGCAAAATTGTTATTTTACACCTTATTAGTGAACACAGAAAATATATCAATTTATTATTGTTTGAGATTATCGCTCGCAAACGTACAAACAGACGCCACGTATGACTTTAAATCATAAAGTAGGGATTAATTTATAGGCTTATTTGCCCCACAAAGATTTCAAGTTTTTCTCACCAAACGGATGATTATTATTATTACAGTGTCGTTATTTTTTAATTACAATCATAAATTGGTCAAAAACCGGAAGTCCAATATTTGGTATAATACGATCCGAAAAGGTACTACGTTAGTTATAACTATTTTAAAGATTTTAATATGCAGTCATGTACGGGTACCTATATGATAACTCTATTTATGACTGACACTTATATAAATAAATATTTAAGTTTAATCAATAAACATTAAAACACATTTATATTCATAAATAGAAAGTTGTATTCGTCTCAGGCATCTTAAAGAAGATTGCCTTTGATTGATGCCTGAGGCTGAGAGAGATTCGTAATAAAATGTGCAGGCGTGTACAATGGCCATAAAGCATGTGAAACAGATGGCCGATGGGCGCGATGGACCGTTCAAAGTTTTAGAGTCACTAACACTGCATACAAGAATCTGGCAGGCATTTAATGTAGAAATTTGTATGACCAGTTTGATGATGCATTTATTTTACTATTACAGTTCTTTGAACTATTGAGTTATATTTTTCATACTGATTGTGAAAATAAAACATTGTAAGAAAGCAGAGTTTGCTGAATCGCTTACTCCTCTCTAGGAAGATTCCTCTTGCCTTTTAGGAGTTTATGTTTTACTGTTACGGGAGAAAGCCCGTGTTTAGAGATGGCTCTAACGCGCGGTTTCTAAATCGTGTGGGAATCGCGCAGGTCTTATTTAGGTATATTATATGTATGTTACTAATTTTCACACGCAATCGCGCGGTTAGTCAAGCCGCGCGATTTCCCCTACTGCGCCGTTACTAAGGAGTCGAAGGGAAGCGTTCAGTTGCGTTGCGGGAACCAGGCGACTCTAGAGCGCGCCGGTCTCGCTTGTCTTAACAGCCACATACCAAAGATTACGTAATATAAAGATAAGGGTTCAAATACTAACCTGTCCTGGATGAATATTTGTTGTTAATAAATAAATAATCATCAATGGTCTCATCATCATTTCAGCTTTTAGACGCCCACTGCTGGACATAAGCCTCCCAAAAAAAGATGCTCAAAGATGACCAATTATTCCGATCGGTAGCTAATTGCATCCACCTTTTGTTGCCATTGCGTTGCTGGCTCACAACAACTTTTACCAAGTCATCTGTCCATCTTGTTGGTGGTCGTCCGATGCTGCGCCTAACGATCCAAATGATCGCACGCAATGGTCTTATTTCATAATAACAATAAGGTTAAAGAATTGAGACAAAAGATTTTTATTTCCTACATAATTTAACCCTTTCACGGCCAGGGTACAAATTGGTCAGTGCGAATGCAGCACAGTGTGACTTTAGGTAGGTATTCACTTGTACGTTCTGTCGGATATTGAGAGAATCACCCGTGACAGTTGGCTGCGTACCAGCACTGTGTCGCCGCGCTGGCCGTTTGCTTTTATTTTATCATTTCATCAAGAGAGACAAGCACAATTACCGGCGTTACGGTATCTGCCGACTTTGTCACCAACATCATCGAAAAGACCCTCGTATTTTGCTACGAAACAAGAATGATACTTATTTGTAAGTAATTGTGTGTATCTAAATCTGTGGTAAAATAAAATAAGGGCTTATTTCTCAAACCCGAGTAAACTTAGCAATGGTTATATATATTTCTACTAGCGGCCCCGACCCGGCTTCGCACAGGTAAAAAATTTCCCGGCAATTATTTAAATTTTTCTCGCCATTTAAACCTTCCCCACCTTCCACGAACATTTCAAAACTAAGATAAGATAAATTCGTTCAGCCGTTCTCTAGTTTTAATCAGACTAACGAACAACCATTCATTTTTATTTATATAGATAATTATAAGCGTTATCAAGTGTACCAGTGTGTTCCTACGGTGAAAAACTAAATCAATGGTTAGTTATGTCAAGAGCTTTCTCGCTATGTCACTAAGCGAAATAGCTCATATTTTAACCATTGTCGAACTTTACTCGGATATAGTGAAATAGACCCTAAGTCGCATCCAGTAATAAGAACCTAGGTTATCCTAGGTGCGGCTTCAATTACGTGATGCGTGTTATCCTCTTTCTATACTTTAAATAGTTTTACCTAAGACTAAGCGCTCACCTCAGACAAGTCTGTCTTGAGACTGGCCATCGCCTTATAGATAAAGCTGCGCACGTCTAAGACTAGTCGTCGTATAGACTTAAAAGTATATCTCAAGACAGACTTGTCTAAGGTGAGCGCTATGCCTAAGAGAACTTCTTACTCACTTAGATAAAACTAGACCTACCTTAGGAAACAAATATGCTTGTTGTTGTTTTAATTTACGAACAAAACACAAGGAAATAAAAATACATTTTGATAAACAGTTGCAGTTCCGTGTTTTACCAATATATCGGTATTTTATTTTACGATTTATGGAAATAGCAGATTTTGTTGGATTTCGGTGCGTTCAAAAATACCGGCAAATCGCTCGCTCATTCGGTAGTGGATCGCTAAATCCGTATGAAGCTCGCTCATGCATCGCAATTAGTGGTATGTTCATGAGTGGCCCGGAAGTGGGTACGCGTGCCTAACTTCACACCTTGAACCGGCTGGAGGCACCGCCGCGGTGGAACCAGTGGATCAGCTTGTATTTATGCTTGTTAACTTTAACTGATTTGCAAAAAAAGTAAAAAAAGCAAGAGGTTCTCAAATCAGCGCGAATTTTAATGTTGTATAAGATAGCGTAAAATGGTTACAAGTTTTACATATTCTTTCTACTTTTATTCATTTTACTAACTCTATATTGATTTGATTAAAGTTATATTGATTGAGTCGGTTGTTATTTGTTGAATTCCTTTTGTCTCCTGTTTTTAAACAAACCGTATCAGAGTAAATACGAGTAATTACAACTTATCAGAAATCGCATTAAGAACCTATGACATACTCTGCACAGAGAAGCCACAACTCTAGTAATTATTGCATTGAGACCTGGCTCAGGATAATCCCGATAATCCGGTTATTACCAGTTGAAATTGAATTACGTGTACGAAAATGTATTCCGCTATTTATGCAGCCCGACAGGCGGACTCGAGTGCTTCAATGATGCGCCTAAATTTCTCACATAATCGAAGCCCAGTGAACGCTATGGGCGTTTTAATTGAATATTTGCTTTGTTTAGATTTACTCGACAATTACGAATTTAAGCCTTTTGTGATTAAGGTTAATTAAGCTGTGTTTTTGTAAAGTCGTTTAAGACTGGTATAGGTGCTAGCAATAATCTTTACTAAAATAATATCTTACAGTTAGTTTAACAAGACAAGTTATTATACAATTATTCCGTGCTATTGTCTTCTAATTTCTAGAAATACATTGAAGATACAGTGTGGGGTTAAACCTTTTGCATCCAAAGATGTTACCTATTTGGTGCGAGTTCACACGATACTGAATCTCAGGTTTTTAGAATGAGACACACCGAGGGTTCTGTGTGAATCAACAGTTTGTGCAGTACGGTTAGGTTTTCAAGTACACTTTTTTGTAATACATACATTTACGAAATGAAATACATAAATTTGATACAGAAATCTGCTTAATCTGCTGCAGACGCCTAAGCAACATGTTAAGCGCACAATTATTAATAAATCATTTTTAAAATCTCGTCTTTTAAAATACTTAGTGTGTACTTGCACTACTTAGAGTTGCCTGAAATTTAGCTAATGTTTGCTTAACATTGACATTGTAGAAGTAAAGTCTGGCACAGATGGGGTTAATACTCACCTCGTTACGTCTCCCGTCGTCGTCCAATCCTCGATCTTGTAAAATGTAATCTCATTTCTGTACGCAGATTCTTCGCCTAAAAAGATTTCAACCTATTTCAGGGGTCGTTGCGTATGTAATATGAATTCTTTACTCGTGCCATTTGTAAGAAGGTTTCTGCGATAAATATTTCCCGCTGGGGTTTTATCTAATCTAGATGAAGTTGTAGGAGGGTTGTTTCATTGATTTATATGGCTGATTTTGTTTTTTTTTATTTACAGGTAAGCTTCAGAAATATTCTACATGTTTACGGCTGGTTGGTAAGTTGTAATGTTTTTTGATATGAGTTAATAATAGTATGAATAGGACACTTGTTCTAAAACAGAAATGTATACTTGTCGATCAACGTTAATAGAAGTATTTTAAAAACTTTTTTGTTTAGATATTTTTTCATTCATGCATGTTTGTGTCATCATCATCATCGATTTCTCAGCCGTAGGAAGTCTACTCCCGTACACATGTCTCCCTCTTAAAACTCAAAACTTACAGCGTGAAACTGCAGCTTTGATCGATACAACCGTCCATGGTTGGGGGTCCGCTGACGTAGTACGATGTAGTATGTGTCTGAGCATTGAGCTAAATTTATTCACAAAATACAAGTAAAACTGAGCGCGAGAACTATGCCTAAGTAGCATTATTCACGTGGAATAGCCCACAAAGTAAATAACCGGAACGCTTTGAACCATTATAGTTTGACATCTGCTTGCTTGTCGAGTTTAAATGTGTGCCTAGTTTATGAGAAATTCTAGAAACAATTATAGCTCCGTTTATGGCTCCAAGTTGTTTGCTTTATTAATATGGAGTCGTAACAGGTAAACAGATTAGCTAGCTACTTGATACACACTTCGTGTGATGAAGATATGTAAGTGCAAACTTAATGAAACAACAGAATATATTGTTTGATAAAAAATAAGTAATGTCAAAATGTATTTCCGATACAAACTGAGGGTGTCTTTTAAATGTTTAAAACCTTCCTAACTGAGAAATATAATCAATTTACCAAAAAAAACATGTTACTTCATTATGTACACTTATACCTACGAGTATTTTGCTTTTCAGCAAAACTAAACCTCTCTTGATACTCAAATATTTTCCGAAGTCACATGAGTCACGTGTAACCCGCTGAGGCATCACAGCTCACACTAAATATGCAACCCACTGTCAATGCAAAAATATGTAAAACATACGAGCGGACGTGTTAGTACAAACGTTTCGAAATATCTGCGAATTCAGCGGTGATGCAAGAACAACAGTGTGGATACAATGCTTGGGAATCTCAAGCAAAGTTGGTGTATCGTTAGCGAGAAGGTGTGCGAAACATCTGCATGTGTTTTTATTTATCTATCGGTGGAACAGAAATTGTAAACCAAAATTGAAGCACGCTTCTCCACGAAATGCTAGTTCCATTATTCTGTATTTAAATTGTCAGACTCAGAATAAATTAAATCCCTACCAGCCAGAGATAAAAAAAAATACAATTTCTTTAGCCAAACAGCATTTCTCGCTCTAACTTTATTGTGGAATTATTTTGTCATTAGATTCATTTAAGTGTAGTCTCGAAAAATTCTTATCACTCGTAATTATTAACACGGATCGAAACTGATAAATTTAATTGACACAATAGTGAGAATAAAACTGTAATTCAATTTAGATTGCAATCTTTACGACCTTAAAAGTGTTATTTGAAACATTAGAGCTGTTTGTAAAACAGCGTAACAAAAAAATAATAATTTACAAGCGTAAGACGTTTTGCCTTGCGAGAATTTTTCATGTGATTTATGTTTGCTGTTTTTCACGCAAGCTTAGTGTTTTGATGAGGAACATGTGGCCGCCGGTTATCTCATAAAAAGATGCTAGTTTATATAAAGTGCGGGAATTGTTTGTTCTAAGAAAAGATTCAAACGCGCCTCCTTTTGGAAGACTTTAACGTTAACAAAATATTATGATGGTGATGATTTATATTTAACCTACTTTATGCGAAAAAATGTTAAAGTACCAATAAATATATAGTACAACAGTAAACACATGTATATTCACTGCATATATACTTGTTTCTTATATAGAATTCGGAAAGACTCCTAATTTTAACCCTGCCACTCCTTGTTACGATTGAAAAGCCTACCCTTTCGCTTGTCAATTCTATTTCGTGACCGTAACCTTGCCCTTACGATATTACGTAATTCTAATAAGTTAAAATGTGATTACCCACTGCAAAGGCGAGGCCGATGAGCAAGCACAGGCGGTGAGGGCGCGTTGGTGCCACACGCGAGCTCCCCATTAGCTATGGTATAACTATACTATTTAATATCATCGCTGAATCATATAATGATATGAAGGTAACAAACTTGTTATTGTTCTAGCATATAGTCATGTACTAAGATGGTATAATATGTGCATGATATGTAGTTTAGATTCTGCTTGTGATCGATTCGAGATTCATTTGTGTCCTTTTTCGTTAAATCATTTCATATATTTGTGTAGATAGTTACGTTACTAAAATACAACCACAGCTATAATTTCTGCCTTAACTGCAGCTTTTATTCCATTATATTAATGCGCAATAAAGCTAATAGTAGAGATTTTCGAAATGTACAATTTTGCAATCAAATATTCTTTGCATGTTGATCTTTGCATATTTACATGCAAAGATCAACATGCAAAAAAAAAATAGCTATGACATACTGCGATGGTCTGACATAGAAAAAAATATGTAATGCGTGACGGAATTATTTAACGTGTGTCGCGTTCAGGCACATAAACATTTTGATGTGTAGTTGTCATAGAATTTTATGACGCGGCTTATTTATTTAAGCCTACATTTTGGTGCCAGAGTGCAAATAAAACTATGAATTTTGTAAACATCAAAGTGGATTGGAATTGAATATAGGGGTATTATGATGTTCGGAATTATGTATTCAGACTATGTTACAAGTTCTGATTAGGTTTTCTGTTTAGTTCCGTCAGTTAGACCGTCCAAAATACATATTTATACAAGCAACATATTTTTTGGTTTAAGAATTTCATAAAAAAGTACAAAGATCGAAGTTCCTTGTGACGTCACCGTATTGTATAAAACGTACTTAATCGTGACAAAAATTCAATGCACTGTATCGTTTTGATTTTTGTTTGCAAGTAGAACGACCAAATACTTACTTACGGTATTTTTAATAATATAAATGTCAGACAATTTTTTATTGTCATCTCATCTTTTATGAAATGCTTCTACATGACATTCGTAGTTTAATATTCATGAAGCATATTCTTTGTTTTAGTTTCATGAAACATTTCATTCAATTAAGCCATTTTATTGTGCCGGCCAATTAATTAGTATGTCCCTTGGGTTACCGGGCAACGAGCGCGCCGCCGCGATTATCTCCAGCCCGCCAACCCCTGTCACGGCGGTTGCCTATCATTAAACTAATATGCGATCATTTTTCTTACGGTACACCTTTATTCAGAATTTATGAGTAAGATGAGATAGAAAAATTAAAAAAATCTTTATTTGGAGCAGGGTTTACATGATACAGTACAATTTGAGAGTAAACAACCGCAAAGTTAAAAACTGCGTATCAGAGTCAGCGTTCTACCTCCAATGATAAGATATATGGACAATGTAAATATTTTTATTCGCATGTGTAGATCAAGTTAATATCTAATTTCCGATACTTTCCTTACGGTACGCCTTCACAATTTAAGAAGATGAGATAAGAAGAAGAAGAAGTAGAAGTTTATGTCCTTTAAGTTAAATAAATAAATAACTGATCCACAGCAAAATATCATATACTTAATGTAAAAATTGTAAACGTGACATTTCTGCAAATAACTTTTTCATACATAAAATATAATAATAAACCTGAAGATAAAAGTCTATTATTTTTTCTGTATTTACAAGCCGCTAACAATAATAAATGTTTTGAGATAATTGGATGTTTTGGTAGCATTAAGCCTAATAAATATTATTAATCAAACGCCCTAATGGCGTGGTAGTATCTCATATCTAATGGTATAAATAAATAATTGAATGTATAAATACAAGCCACCTACATAATAATCCTTCAAGCTAATAATGCGGTGTGGATTATAGCAAAGATGATCATTAAAGTTGCAACAGAACTAGCAATTTGCCTTAGTATATAGATACATAATATATTTGTTGCATTATTTAAATATTCATTGTTATAATCAACACATAATATTCGCTGTTATGTTTGATGTTTATAGTCATATTCAAGCTAAACATATGTGTATTAATTAATTATATTTACTAACCTACTTTGTTAATATCTCTCGCCTTTGCTTTAAAAAATAATTTCGAAATAATTATTCTGTCGTGAAGTTTATTAAAAAATATTTATTAAAATCCACGGGTTTTTTTTTTATTCTTGCATCCAAAAATCAAGACAATACAGATTATTACAGATCATCAAAGTTCCTTTTTTTTGATGCTCTGTATCTAAGCACTTGTTTTTTATAATGATGAATTGAAGAATATATTATGTATGTCCAGTATTTTGTGACGAGCTAGCAGACGTACTAAACAGATGTAATGTAATTATCATACCTATTAATTTAGTAATTCTAGTTACGGTTGCATTATCTTCTAACAAATCTCGCATATTTTCTAAACTTCTAACTAAACTTATAACTTGCAAATTCTTTAGTTGTTGCCGAGGCGAGGAAGCCAAGAAAAGGCTATTAAAACAAAGCGACACAATGAAGGTCTTCTTTCTTTTATTCCGTTTTAAATTACGCCATGATTCACTAGACCGTAGCATTTAATAATACCACGCTGTATGAAATATCTATTGCAACAATTGCCTAAAAGCGCTATTTCATAAGCCCACGTATGCTCGGAAGGTAAGGTTGTACGAGACGAGTGTAGTTCGAGTTTAGTAAACTAGGCAAGTTGATGTTTCTAACACTGTCCTGGTCATAATACCTTTTTATCGCTTCCAGAATTTCTTTTGACAGTATCGTTACTAAAATCGTCATGTATCAAAATAATAACAAAAAGTAAACTTAATAAAAAAATACGGTACTATTTTTTTTAAAGTTATGAAACAAAAAAAAATGCTCTTATGACTATTATGCGAAAACTTAATGAAAGGAATAGTCATGGTCAAAGTTTTCTAGTTTTTTTTATAAAGATAGGTGGGAGCACACTCATTACAAAGTTCGTGGACTCAAACCGCGCTACGCACTCCTGGATTTTTCTTGAAAAATGTATGTGTGCTTTTAAACACGCGCTTTAACAGTGAAGGCAAACGTCGCGAGGTGACGCGCATGTTCTGAGCACTTTGAAGAGTTTGAGAGACATAAGACATACACCAACGCACACTTGGCCAGCGGCGAGGTGAATTCACCACTTAACAGGAGTGATTATAAAATGCAACTAATACCGAACACTGGCGCAGCGGATACAAACCTTAGTGTACCGTGTTCAACTACGTTTATTGATCCACTGATATGTTATCTCTTATCTGTGCTTTGTATTCCGAGCATCTGCTTATTGCGTCGGAACAATAAAACCGCATGCTCCAGCGAGTATTGCCTCGTACTTTAAGAGCTTAAACCATATTGGATGGCAACACTTGCTGTGTATTAACTCTCCAGGTTACAGTTATTATGTTGTTCCAATTATTTACCTTCATTTATTATTTATTTGTGAGTCAAACTGTTCAACAACTGGGCAAAGACTTCCATTTTCTCTTTCTACTCTTCTCGATCTGCTGCTTTTTTTTATTTATTAAGAAAGGACACCCAACACAATATACAAACTTACAATAAAAATGACTAAAATGATTAAATACGATACGTTCGCAATGCAATAACAGTGCATTACATCGAGTACAATTTAAAATGGCAACAGACAGGCTATTTTTGGCGAAGATGTCAGATGGATGTCTAGCTCGTCCCGCCATCTCATACTTCCACGTCGCCTCCTAGCGTTGGGTGGGCTCCATTATGTTGAGGTCTTTGCCTCCAGATCCACTTCTGGCTGCCCACTTTGTGACAAACATCCACAATGCTAGTTTTGGAGCGTATTAAGCTGTTTCGTACACGGTCTGATAGCTTTATACCCAAAATAATCCGCTTCATGTTCCGCTAGCAAACTCCGAGGGCAGACTTTTGACGGTTCGTTAGAGACCAAGCTTGGTCGCCGTAGGTCAGTATTGGGAGAATACGTCCATCCATGAGTTAATCATGAGTTCATTCATCAATGGTTTAACTTGCTTTAACTGAACTAGTTCTCATGTACGCACCAGGGTTTTATGAAGACAAGTGCAATCCAACTCCAAGGCAGACGCGACACGGCGTGCACGATATGAAAAACTGTCTTTTGAGTTAGTCTGGTCTATTGTCGTTTTTCCTCGCCCCAGTTCCGCGTCACAATTCCCCACATGCGCATAGTTTGTAGGAGCCTGCAAACTTCTCGTGTTAATTAAATTTTGTTTTCGTTTCTACGCGGTAGACGTAGAATTATGAAACTCGCGCAGAAAGAATGTTATAATTTTAAGGTTGCTAATGTAGTTGTATTGTCGTCCCATTGCTCCTTAATTTCTTAAAAGTAAGGATGAACACCAAAGTGATGCCAGGTATATTTCAAGCTATTTCATAAAATTTTAATATATTATAATGTATTATAAAAGGCAGCTTTCAACAGATTATTACCATCTTATCATTAACTAGCTGTGCCCTGCGGTGCTACCCGCGTTATAATGGATGAAGTATTCTTAACCAACAACATATTTATTTGAATAAAGATTAATATTATTATGTTGATACAACTTAAATTATTTCGACCAAATTAGGTACCATAAAAACGGTTTTTGTGAGTTAATCTTAAAAGATAGACATATACTATCGCGGACTGTTTTTTAGATCATTAAAAGCGCTATTATTCTTTAATACATATTTTTTGTGTATCTTGAACCGTTTTCACGGCGCACGCAACGGAAGGCTTCAAAGATGAACAATTTCTCCCGTTTTTTACACATTTACCACTATATCTTTGCTCCTATTGGCCGTAGCGTGATGTTATATAGCCTATAACCTTCCTCGATAACTGGACTATCCAACACAAGAAGTATTCAATTCGAACCAGTAGTTTCGGAGATTAGCGCGTTCAAACAAACAAACAAACAAACTCTTCAGCTTTATAATATTAGTATAGATTAGTATAGATTCAGTTAGTAGTTGCATCTGATTTCAAAAAGATTCCATCTGATCATTGATCCAATACAACTGACATGTAAAACTATTATCCATTTAAAATTGTTTATTTTTTTATTATATTTAAAAGTAATAATGTAAAGAGCGGGACAAATTAAGCACAGGTTAACGGGGGTAAGAGAGACAACGTGTATTGTCGCACACCTGCCGTGACAAGGCATATGGCGCGGGCGGTATATATTTGATTAGGTTTTTAGGGGTTGTGACCCTCGATTTAAGCACGAATGGAATTAAATTTACACTTTTGTTTATCTAATCTATAACGTTGAAATTGTTTTCACCTGGATGATTCCCAGGCAATAATAATAAAAAGGCATATTGCACGAAAAATCATAATATTTGATCATAAAAAGATAACTTACAACTGCCGCTTGTGAAATGGATAAACGTGTTCATGTTTAAGCTATACAAGCAAAAAATTTCGTAGTCTCTAACTCGATTTTCATTTAAGAACAAAACAGGTTCGCATCAATGTTTCTGTAGCTGTCCAAAGTTTTCTATAAAGTGTCGGCAATAATACTGCTTTTGTTCTTATCATCACTTAACCTTAAAAGGTCGCGCTTTAATTGTTCAACCCATTTATCTATTGTTTTAATTATTATGTCATTTTACTGGGTTATCGGTCAACACGTTCTGACAGTGAGTAATACTTTGCTTGGCTGGTACTTTCTATTCGTTTCTTTGAAGTTATTTTGAAAGTGCATGCTTTGCTCTAGTTGTTTGTATGTGTTGCATGGGAGCATTTCGTACGTCACCTTTTGTTAATGAAGCGATGTGACGTTGCTTACTGTATTTTTTTATATCATTTTCTTTGTTGTGAAAGTATAAAAAATTGCATGTGTACTTATACTGTTTTACAAGCAAAAGTTATTGTGCTTTTTTTTATAAACGAAGAAGAAAGTAAAACAACAATCCTAGTACCAAATCCCCGAATATTCTGTTAAGGTGTCACGCATTCATCTATCAAATAATCGAATATAACTTTCAACAACAAGGTTCGGCACTCTCTCCACCAGAGAGCACATCATCACAATCATCGCAGTCGCTGAGGTCAAAAATGGTTGACTACATTATTATTAGTAGTATTATTCATTGAATTGATTGATCAATGCTTGAAACGTAAATAACGGAACGTGTTCTGTTAACTGCTGTTCTCAAAAGTAATGGAACGTGCCTCACAGGAACATTGCTGCATCCACTGACGTATAAACGGCAGCTTAAAAGAGCTTACGTCTGGCTTCTGTGCCACTGTCTTCTGTTGGCTGAAATTTCCGTAATCCCACCGACCGAGGCTAGCAACGGACCGCGAGCGCTTACCCAAATTTTGAACTTTGCTCACTGTCCACTTGGACTTTGAAGCTTTGCGGTTGTTGCTTTCAGCGAGATATTTTTCATGTCATTCTATGTATGATTCATACAGGCTGTACATTTTTTACAGACTTGTTTGTTTTCCCAACTGTGGGTTTTAATTTACCTTTTTAACCCCCGACCAAAAAAGAGGGGTGTTATAAGTTTGACGTGTCTGTCTGTCTGTCTGTCTGTCTGTCTGTCTGTCTGTCTGTCTGTCTGTGTCACCATAGCTCCCGAACGGATGGAGCGATTTCAATTTAGTTTTTTTTGTATGAAAGGTGAGTCTTGCGCGATTGTTCTTAGACATGTTTCATGAAAATCGGTTGGGCCGTTTAAAAGTTATGGGGGTGAGAGTGGGGAAGGAAAACCGAAAATCTGCAAATATACTAGTGTGGGGTATCAAATGAAAACGCATCGCGTCCACATTACATTACATTATGTTGTTTTACATTTAAGGAAATTAAGGCATTGGAATCGGGGGTTTTTCTTAAATTTTAAATTTAGATTTATTAGATGGATATGTCAACAGTAAATGCCCAAAAGCATAAACACCCCTATTTACGTTCACACTGCTGGGACACAGGAACTTCTCTCTAGACGAGAGAGATTAAGCCTTAATTCACCACGCTGGCTCAGTGCGGATTGGTGAATGTTACAAGTTAAAATCTTCTCTCTCTTCAAGTTCTTAGAACATGCCGATTTTCTCAGTGGATGATTATAACCAGCAAAGTCACATACGATAATAGGTTATGTTATTTATTATCAATAGACTAAATGCGTTACAGAGATTGCATGATTTACTAGTACTATGGCTTTTGTTATCATGTCATCGTTAAGATACATCGTAACTGAGCGAATTATTGTCCGTGGTACTCTCAGTTCAGTACTCTAACAATAACAGCCAACCGAGCGCTGTCTCCTCTAAACGTGTTAATCTCTAACAAGCTTCCTTTATTACGAGCAGTAAAACCAAAATACCTTTTAAAAACTATTGCAATGTAACGTAATAAACTCAAACATCTTTGATGTCAACCAGTCGCTAAATTAACTTTCCTTTTTGAAGTCGGTTAAGAGATAACTCAATAAGTTTAGCTGCTGAGCTTTCTCGGAGTTTTAACGAAATTTCGTCGCGCAGTTTTTACAAGTTTTCTGTGCCGGGTCTTTGTTTCGTTGTTTTTTCGTTTAATGGCCACCTGTCTCGTCAACATCAATTTATTTGCTAAAAGCTGTTTAATGGCGCATAGTAACCTGCTTAGTTAAGTTATACAGTCGAGCGCTTTTGGAGCTCTGATGCAATTTACTTCTTCACCATAAATGGCTTCATAGCTCTTAGAATTAAGACTTTATGGTTTCGTGGGAAAAACTCGCGACTAGTTTTTGTACTAAAGGCAACAGTAAAACCAGCAGAATAAAATCCTAGTACAGGGCCGCTATATCTAGAATGATTTGCAGTAAAGGGAACGAATCAATTTGAACGTTTAACAGGTTTTGCTATATCAGTCAAAGAAACATACCCATTGACGGTGCTGCTAACTTTGGTTAACAATTTGAAGGTAATACCATAAAGGCTTAACACTTGATATTTTTATTGTCGCATTAGTGTTGCCACCTATGTTTCTGCATATTCCCTATACTGGAACTTGTAATCGGTAATCAAATCTATACAAGATTAAGGCCAGTATCTGTCTTTTATGTTAATTATTATCATATTAATTTAAGATACATATATGTGTTTCAGACACATAGGGTCAACCGGGGTTATTATAAGACATCCAATATTTCGGGTAAAAATAAGACTAAGACGAAAGACCTCAAAAAAACTTAATTTATTAGCCAAAATTCAGTTTAAAATGAACCTTAAAATGTATTTATTAAGTTATGTATTTTTGGTCATCCTTACAAATAGTGTTCAAGAATTATTTAATTTAGTATTTCTGATCAATGAATTTGGCGCGAAAACTTTACTTCAGTGTTGACAAACTTTGTTTACTGTCGCTCGCTTGTAGCCCGCACGCGCACGGGCTCCTGCCCCCCAGCGCTGCATGGGATGCCCTTGCTCGGGCTGTACGCAATTTTCGTCTATCTTTCGCAAGTAAACAGTGACGACGAATTCTTATGTAGGGAAAATATGAGACACGCTTTCGGGAAAATATAATACAGCTGTCGTTTAAAAATAAGACAAGACCTCAGAAGAGGATTACTGCGATGCCGCGAAATTACGTACCGAAACCAAAGAAATATAGTAAGAAAAATTTACAAGATGCTTTAGCAAAAGCAAAGAAATGCAAAGAAGTATTAATTAGCTAAAATTGAAGGATAGCGACAATTAAACAGTGATTTACCTACCTAAAACGAACAAAAAAGATTTTCTTCACATATCCTGCTACTAAAATAATTTATTTGATCCACAAAAACTGAATTGTCACTAAACTGCCAAATTCAAATCAAAATAATAAAAGACAGGCACTTATGTTTGATGTTGACCTTGAAAAGTATCCTATTAACTAACTTGAAATTGTCTCATATTTACCCCTTATTCATTTTGGTACTTAAATTTTAACTTAGTAGCGTCGTCGTATTTGTATAAGTGTTCTAATTGAGACCTCAATAGTCAAGTAGGTGGTATTAAGTGATTTCATTTTGAACTAAGTACTTGTTTACCTAGTAATAACATTACAAATACATAGAAAATAAGCTAAGAATTATAGAACGTTGATTTTACTAATATTAAAAATAAAAATAATGAGTTTTTTTAGACTGTCAAAGCTGTTTTGTATAATTTTTACCCCTCTCCGTCTTAAGATAACTCGAGCGGTAAAATAAGTCGAACACTGTAGAAATTGTATGCAGTATTATATTTGGACAACGATGTTTCATATTTACCCCATAGAGGTGGTAAAATATGAGACACATATTTTATGTCAAAAGTATATTATTTTGAATCTTTAGTAGAGAATTGATAGTAATACAGAGTAGATAACTTGCCATTATATAGTATCAAATTTTCAGTCATAATAAAAACTGTTTTTCAAAGCCTGAAATTGCAAAAGTTGTTGTTTTCGTCTCATAATAACCCCGGTTGACCCTAAATGATTTTATTTATTAAAAAAAAGGATGAAACTGTACTCTTATTAATTTGAGAATAGTGTCTATTTAATAACTGCTTTTGCTATTCTCTGAACCGTCGTAACATTTCTAGGCACGTCACGCTTATTTATTTTACTCAAGCACATAATGTAATAAGTATAACATACTTACGTTGCATATTCTTTGACTCGTTATGCACACTTCGAATAGCAGCACGATATGTAGATCAATTACTCTTTATGAATATGCGAAATGAACTGTTCTTATGTGAAATCGTACCAGGAATATTTTATGTGCCGATGATACATTTACATGCTTGGAACAAAACTTATATTCCCACAATGTATGGCAAGCTGGTCAGGTTACAGTTACCATAGCAACCACGGACTCTGTAGGTACCTACGCAATGTTATGATATAGTCAGAAAATTGATACCAATTAGAATTTCCGATCCCTTTATTTGCGTAAACGGGTAGGCATAATCCAAGCTCCAGCATTATTTGTAAACTCGGAGTTTCACTGACCGGAAGTACTGACGGGGGAAGCGCGGGATTTGACCGGAAGTTTTGCAGCCCCAGGGTTGATGTGTTAAGCTTTAGTAGGTACTAAGGCTTAAAGTGAGTTATTAATTAATGACTGGCCGCGCTGGGGTCTATCGGAACTTTTCAGGCTTTTTGCTGCGTTGCGGTGATTTCTCCCGGATTCTGGGGATGATGTAAATATATCCTCATAAAATAAATGAGGACTGCAATATCCTTGATCTGTGAAAGAGTCTCTTGGTGACGTGTCATCGAATGGAATGGTAATTGCTAATAACCCTTTCATAGGGCGCTATGCCTAATGAATATCGGGTTAACGCCCTGATGCTGACTATGTCATACGATTGCAATTATAGTTTTTACTTCTTTATTTATAAAGTAGTATGATTGTTAAACAACTGTTAAAAAAATTATTTGAAATATACCTGGACTGAAATACATCAGCCCTGTAATCTTTGTAGAGTTCGAATTTCTTTTTTTTTTAATAATATAATATTAAAAAAAAATATCTATGAAGGAAACCTAAAGAAATGGAATGACTTTGGATAAATATTGTTATAGTTATAAAAAGTATCGTATCGACCTAAGTGGCTTTGAATCATCATGCTGTAAGAAATTCGATTGGACATATCCTAGGTTTTCTAAATAACATATTGAATAAATATCTTTATTATCTTAAGTAATGTAATGACTTAATTGATAAAACTACCGTTGAAACTTTACTGAAATTCATCAAGACCTGATTGGCTGTAGGGTAATGTTTGTAAAGAGCATTTCGTTTGGCAGCAGCTCTGGTGTTTGCGTTTCATCAGTTAGTTGTAATTTAACAGTATGTAAATAAACCGATGTATGTACCTACATTCGTTTGCTACATCCCTGTTGTAAACAAAATTATTGCTCGGGCCCTTGCAACGTTGATGTATTCCGAACCATTTTCTTTTTGATTCCGTTAGTAAACACATTTCAGTTTCAGATATTTTCCCCTTTATAAGTAATTTAAATGTATTCCCGAATATACAAGTAACTCACTTCTAGCGTGTTAAGCAGCTATTTATTGGTCATAAACAAAAATTAAAAAAAAAACTCGCAATCGAATCTGTTGGGATAAGATATTTTTATTTTGGGACCCACTCACCCCCTCCCCACATTTTCTACCATTTCTGGGAAGCCCTGTATACAGCGTTCGTAATTGTGCAGATGGATAATTGTATTTGCCTCTAATTGACATTACATTAACAACAAACTATGTTTATATATAACTGCTAGTAATAGTATCTATTATCATTGCAATATCTAGTGTCTCAGATTTGTCATTCTGTTACATGAATCATTAATCTCGCTAGATTACCCACGTAAGTAGGAAGCAATATAATCACTCTCGGCAATCAGGGGCACAATCGTAATCCACATATCCGACACTGTAAATTATAATCTAGCAGCCATATCGATATCCGTCTCACTTTACATCATGATTGTAACATTACAGATATATTTATGTAATAAATTGCTCAATGCTCGTATTTTATTGCTGTATTTATTTATATTTCTGTGCATAAATATTTAAAGGAGTAGCATAAAAGTTTAAAGCTTCGAAGGGGTAGCAATAAAACGGTATAAAGAGCACGTCCCTACGTAGAGGTATTAAAAGATCAGCTGTTGATATTCCAATAAATGTATGTTATGTTTGGGGTCGTTGGCATCCGAGGAGGCATATGCGGGGCACCTGCCGACCCCCGCCCGCCCTCAAGGTGGAAATATTAAATGTTACTTGTTTGTTGAGTTATGTGGGTTCACCTTTGCAAGAATGTGAGGGTACGCCATTATTTTTACGTTTGAGATATTTAGAAGAATGTTTCATAATGTCCTGAAGAGGCGACGTTTTAATAAAACATCATCTAACCGCAGCTGGTTTTCATCTAAAATTCTAATATTCTGGTACTCTCGTAGAATTTAACATTTGCCTCGCAAAAGCAGTGTTATTCTAACCTCGGCGCAAAAAGTGGGTGTTATAAAATTTAAGTGACTATGTTTGAAGAGCGTAATTGCGAAATCAAGAGCTTCAGTTTTATCTCAAAACCGGAAATAGTTTTATTTATTCATTTATATAAATTTTTACTCGAGCACTGGATTAGTTCATCTTTTTCACTTCTGACACCCTTACATTGATTTAGAAATACACTGATTTTCACCTTGATAGTAATATTTGGTAGATAGGTTCCTACCTATTGGTATACGTATCTGCAGAGCAATTGCCCTCGAGCGCGAATGAATCATTGCTAAACCCTATCACAGAAGAAGGATTAGTTTCGGCACAGCAGTTTCACTATCAAGACGGAACAATGAAACTTGATATCAGCTGTTTTATGTATATTAACATGTCCTTTTAGCAGGTTACGACTGTTTAAATACAATTTCCTTTTAATCCTGTGCTTTATTCACAATATAGGGCGCCCAATGCTGGACACAATTATTCCTCAAAAAATCAACTAAATTTTATTTTGTTTACTTTAAATATTGCAATAATGTGAATGTCACCTATCCGTTTACTTGAGTTGTATGTATACATACTATTGAGGGTACTTGTTACAATCGTTTATCAAAACATGCAAAGAATGCAGCGTCTTACAAAAGTTATCCCTAATTAAATAACTCATTGACAAATTGCTCAGCATTTACACTGTCACATTCTAACACGTATAGCCATTACAAATGAACCAAACATTCTGCATTGTATTAAGGGAAGTTTTGCAAGATTATTTTGTTTTTATGTCGTCAACAGGAACCAACCTAATTCTCTGTATGCACTTTTATAGAATCAAGTTCTCCTACTTGCTATAAATAATAGGCACCCTATTTTTCAATTGTTTGCTGTCTAGCGTTTTGTTTTCAAACTTTTGGCAATAAGTTAGACGATATCAGAGGATTGAAAATCGACCCATAATTGTTTATTGCTCGAAGCAATATTATTAGCATACTTTAGTTATTTTTGTCTATGAGTGAAATGTAAGTTTCATTTGAGAAAATAAATATATCTCTAACCTAAGGTTTAAATGTACCTGGTTTTCTGTGATGCACTAATGAGAGCAATAAACCCGGCTCGGCTGTCTCAGAACAGGAGGTTCATCAAACTTCGCAGTAAAATTAAAGTAGAGTGAAATCAGGCTCTCATTGAAATCCGATTTTATGCTCTCAGGAAATTAGGATCCATCTCCCCTCTTTACTGATTCATTGATAAATTGCAAGCGACGAATACGTAACCAACTTAACTCGATAGGTTCTGCGAATTTGAATATCGATATCTTCGAAGCAAGCCGTAGCATTGTTGGCGTTACTCCATGTTTGTGTAAGTTGATTGGATATCAAGCGAGACTAGGTTTTCGTTACGTATTCCTCGAAAAGCATGAGACATGTTTTCGGATGAGGAATTTACAAATTGTGAACAAACATTATGTATTATTCTCTTCCGTGATGGTTTATGGAAATGTTTCGTTGCGAATCTGTGACGTTTTTCCTAAAGTTCCGATATAACTTCCGAATAAAAGAATGTGATATGAATCTGCTCAATACATTAGTTCGTAAATACTTTTTCTTACAATGTCAATCACAGTCTAATAATGCTAAATCTTTCTACAGTTCTCTGTAGTCGCCAAACATCCGTACCATCTGTTCAGTGTTCGTACCACGAACTGAACGTAGATACTTGTTGTATGTCCGTACTTAGAGTAGCTACGCCCAAGGTCGACCGGTGCTAAAGTTATATCATAGAATGCAGCTCGTACTAGTATTCGGTATGAGGTTGTGCCTAAACTATAATTATACATGGTGATAAATATTAATTTTCTGTATTTTGATAATACGTTTTTAATTGTCCGTTTCTAGATAATACTATTTCTAACACTTAAAAGTTATAGATGGTGCCTGATATAATACGTATATATTATTTAAAAATACATTCAGCTATTTTTCAATATGACAATCGTGTGTGAAGCCTATTTGCAGCAGTGGGTGGCCTATAAGGCTGAAGAGATGTTGACATAATATATAGACATCCTAACTAATATTATAAATGCGAAAGTAACTCTGTCTGTCTGTCTGTCTGTCTGTCTGTTACGCTTTCCCGCTTAAACCACGCAACCGATTTTGATGAAATTTGGTACAGACAACCTTTAGACCCTGAGACAGAACATAGGCTACTTTTTATTTTGAAAAAAGGGATGAAGGGGTTGAAATAGGGGCTGAAAGTTTGTATGGGATTTCTTAATATTAAAAGATAAAACCATGAAAACTTTATATTTAAGCACTTGATAAGAAATCATTAAACATTTGTTCTAACATTTTTGAAATTTCGACCAGCTACGGGGTGAAATAAGGGTTGAAAGTTAGTATGCAAATTTGTCAAATATAGTATCACGCTTAAACCACGCAACCGATTTTGATGAAATTTGGTACAGATAATCTTTAGACCCTGAGACAGAACAAAGGCTACTTTTTATTTAGAAAAAAAATGGATGAAGGGGTTGAAATAGAGGTTTAAAGTTTGTATGGGATTTCTTAATTTTATAAGATAAAACCATGAAACTTTATATTTAAGCACTTGATAAGAAATCACTAAACATTATTTGTTCTAGCATTTTTGAAATTTCGACCAGCTAGGGGGTGAAATAAGGGTTGAAAGTTAGTATGAAAGTTCGTCAAATATCACGCCATAAGAAACAAAAAATAGTTTGTTCTAGAATTTTGAAATTTTTTACCAGTGTGGGGGTGGGGGTGAAATAGGGGTTGAATTGAAGATAAGACCATGAATCTTGGTACGTAGGTCTCATAGGATATACAAAGTTTTAATATCATGTTACAAAAAAGTTCGCAGAAGTGAAGTGGTGAAGTTTAAATTCCTTTTAACGAATACTCTGCATCGCCGCGCTCCGCGCCGGCGCCGCTGCCGTCGGTCGACGTCGCGCACATGCACATTCGCCGAAGTGTGGCGGCATCTGCGGCAGGCAACGGCGCGGCGCTGTCGTGTGGTGGGGGAGCGCACGACACGTGAGGGCAGACGTCGTTGTCGCACGTATGCGATTAGAGAAATTTGAGCTATAGAGAATTACATTTTTCGATCCAGTAAAATTATTTTATTGTTTTGTATAACTTTTTTGTCAGTAGATATTGTCATGGACAGTGAACAGGTGACGTCTTATCCTACCGAGTTTCTAAACTCTTTAGAGCTGTCAGGAGTGCCGTCTCATAAACTGAGACTGAAAGTTGGAGTTCCAGTTTTATTAATGAGAAATCTCGAAGCGCCGAAACTATGCAACGGGACTCGATTGCAAATTACGCAGCTAGGACGTAATATTATTAGAGCAATTATAATGACAGGTATAGCTAAAGGTGAAGTAGTTTTGAATCCTCGCATAGCCATGATCCCTACAGATTTACCGTTTCAATTTAAACGAATCCAGTTTCCCCTCAAACCAGCCTTCGCAATGACCATAAACAAAGCGCAAGGGCAAACACTTAAAGTAGCAGGTGTCCATTTAGAGAAAAACTGTTTTTCGCATGGCCAACTGTACGTGGCCTGCTCGCGAGTGTCGAGTCCAAACAATCTCCACGTTTTAACAAATGATAACAAAACAGCAAACGTTGTGTACAAAAATGTTTTAAATTAGGTCATTTAAAAATATTTTTGTACACAACGTGAGGCTGGCCCCTGTAAGAGTCTCTTAGACATATGGCGTATGGCATATACTGACAAAAACTGAATTCACGCGGGCGAAGCCGCGGGCGGAAGCTAGTAATATATATAGCTATATTATTAGTATGGATTATGTGTGTTGTATGTGCCTTTTTTGATGTAATTTTGTCCAGAAATTAAAATTGAGTCATACTATGACCTTATTCAGCGAGGAGTCATCACAGTCCTTAATTAAGCTTGTTGACGAAGCCCACACGCGTCTATATTTGGCTTTACCTACAAACGTCGGTAACTAGTTCAATTTAAAAGCGCATATAAAGTTAATCATTTCGGTGTCAAAGGTGTATTAAATAAAATAATAAATTGGTAGGTATGGGTACATACTTAAAAAATAGCTATTAAATAGCCATACCCAGAATTTATATAAATAAAAATTCAATATCAATCAGCGTCTTTACGTTTTATTTTTATCTGACGTTCTGAAAACTTTGAAGAGTTTGAAGAGCCCACACGTGGCCAGCGTGGTGCGTAAAACCTAATCTCGTTCGTCAAGAGAAAAGTACCTGTGTTCCCAGCAGTGGGAAAGTTAACATCATATTTACATATTTTTATCAAATTTCGGCGTATCATATTGAATAATTATACAGGTTATTTAATACGCACATTCTGCCACAGCTCCATTGCGTTTTTAATAACAGTAAGATGGCTGGCTGTCAATTAAATCACAGTGAATGATCGCAGTACCCTGTTAAACAAAAACAAACAATGCTTCTCTCCTGATAGGTTTCTGAAGTTTCCGCCCCCGGGGGTCTGTCTTATACACGTGATTTATCGGCTACAACTTATGAGGCGTGGGATGTTTCTTTTCAATGAAAATTATTTTTGAAATTTCCCCTCCGTAGCCGGATTTTCGATAGCTTTTGTGGATATTGAATGTTTTGGTGTTTTGGCACTGGTTTGACAGTTACTCTTTTAAAGTTATGCCGCTGGGCCTGTTGATTTAGTTCGTTTCAAGGGTGGCTTTGATATGAAAAGCGATAATGAAGAGTTGCGGAGTTGCTAATATTAGATTTATAAATATTGTAATCAAAGGTTCGAGTACTAAAATTTTATTCACTAATACATATTTTTCTCTCATATTTATAATACAAAAAGTGTTGTTATCATATAAAAATATAATAAAAAGTCATGATAAATGTTATGCTGTCGGAACTCGGATATAGTTTTTATGTGCCTACATTATGTGCGTATACCTATTTATTTGCTCAACCGACTGTTTCTTTAACTATCATTTTTATAGCAGTTAGTCTTGGTTTTATCTCGTTTAATTAGTTTTAAAATCGCAAACATACATAAACAAAAAAAACCTTATAATATAAACACAAAACCACTATAATAACTTTATAGGTCTCTTTATATTTTTAATACCAATACGTTCACGATTTATAAAAAAAATTAAAAGAACTCGGTATCAAAAAGAGATAAGTATTATTGCCGTCTTGCTATTCTAACACTTCGATTTTTAAATCACGATAAAACGATTTAATTTTAATTAATATTTCTTGAATACATTTTTCATAAATGTATTGTAACGTAATGTATGTCAGCATACATATTTCTTTAGGCCATATTTAGACAGTCTTTGTATAAAACTGTGATTGAAAATATTCCTACATTAAATCTTCGTAGTAGACTTCATGGCACCTCGTCTCTGGCGGAAGACGGTCTGACGGCGTCTCATATTTGCACACAGTCGCATGTGGCTTCAGATTTGACATTTATTTATCGGGTGGAATGAGATGCAACTTTGAGTTTATTTTTGGAAAGTGAGATAATATTTTCGCGCGAGCTGTTCGGCATTTTAAGTTCTTGCAAAGATTTCCCGTGTAATCGTATTTTACATGCTTTGTACTAGTACATTTTACGTACATAAAGTCTTGCTCATAATTTTGAGTCTCTAGAACATAATAAAAGAACACAAAATACGTAAGTCAAGTAGGTACACACCAATATTTTCCTAAAACCTTTCCTTACCTAATGATAAGGAAAATAAACCTGAATCGTTTTAGTGAAATCTCCCACCCACAGCTCGTAAAAATCAATTCAATCCTAATTTAAACGGTTATCTAAGCCACCGTTCTCGGGGCTAATTTGTTCAGTATAGAATTACCTCAGTGTAGATAACGCCCGCAGGTATGGCCTAAATGTGTTTTAAATGGTTCACCTATCTGAGCAACACAAGGAAGCTTATGTAAACCGTCTTGTTACTTTGATAAGGCTTAAAGGTAATTTAATGTAACACTTTGAGAGGCCTTTAGAGTGGCAAACGCTTTGTTTTTTAATGCATAGGTTCCTGTCTTGTTTGTAATAGTAATATAGTTTGCTCAACTGATTGTTTGCTAATTACTATTTGTATACCTATTTTGATAAATGACGCCGAAACCAACAATTAGACGCAGTAATTCCACAGATAAAAAGACATTAAATTAAAGTACGTTATTAAAAAGAGTAGCCCACGCCAAATGGACACGATAAAGTAAGGTTATGATGTTCGCCATGTTGCAATATGGCTGCCTCAAATTAGTTTACTTGCTAAGCCCGTTAGCTCCCCGTGACCATTAAATTGGGGTCAGTTAACGGTTTGGTTACGTTAGATTAAAAACAGGACCGCGGTAGATTAGGTTTTTTTTCTTATTAATACAAGTACGTTCCGACTAGGGGTTTAATATGATTTGCAATTTCTTCACGCGACATATCCCATATGTAAACTTTGTTACTTTGTCGGCACGCTTTCGTGGTGTTTTACGATCGTTTTGGCAATTGTCATTAATTTCATTTGAGAAATACGGGATATTTTGACTACAGCAAAGCTTTTGCGTCCTATATCTCAGTTATGTAAAACGAACCGTTTTATTTTACGGTTTTGGTTGCTTAGATTTGTTTTCCGAAACTATAGCGCCGTAAATATGTGCAAAAATCACATGCATTTCTGAATACTTCAGAGACGTTTGAGTGCTCAAATACTGCTCAGTGCATAGGTGCTCAAACGGAAATACTTTTCATTTCTGATATATACTTCAATTGGTGGTCAACATTTAAATTAAACTAAGCAACTCAAATTACTGCAAATGCCATGTTTCACGGCAAATTTTATGGTAAATCCCCACAACTGCGAACATAGAACGGAGACGATCCTCTTCTAGTCAATTGTTCCTCATGTTTGTTTGTGTTTGTTCTCGGTTGCTTGTTTTAATAACACGTCTGTCTTTGATGGCGCGATGGCGGTGCGTGTTTAGTTTGCGGTCGGATTGCCTCGAAAACTTACCCTACACTGGATTGAACTTTGCCGAAGAACATTCAGATTTTTTTATTTTCGTCTTGTTTATTTATATTTATTCTAAGGCGGGTGACGGAAATTTAATCTTTGTAGGTTGACGCAAAATGAACACCTGAAGTCGTTTTTGATGGTTTATAAATTCGCCGAATGATGCCGATGAAAAGAAAATGAAGGTGGAATTAGGGGAGCAAGCAAGGAATATTTTGCAGGTTTGGGGGTGAGTTGGTGTAAAAGAAAGCTGTAGTTGAAAATGCCAGTTGGGGTCATCGTCCGAAGCAGCAGCCGCGACGGCACGCCAGTGACTTGCTCTAGCTCGTCATCCGAGACAAATGCCTGTTTTTCTTACATTTTTTTCTGGTCACGACTTCTGATGTAGCTATGAACGTTATTCAGAGTAATAAGGCAATGCCTTCCAACTTAAAAACAATATTGTATAAAGGATAAAATTATGCTTTATTAATAAGATCCTTGATCATGGGTTGTCCACGTAGTGAGATTTTTTAGTTAAGGTATATTATTGTGAACACGAATTTGTAAACTAAATTGTTGTAATAGGTATAGAATATATTTTCTACATACTAGTAGTATTACATACTATTAGGCTAAATTTTACCTCAAGGCACTACTATACCTTGCGTCCTCTCTCAGACTCTAGAGAATCTGAGTACCAAATTTGATTTAAATTTGTTCAGTATTTTTGCGTGATAGAAGACCAAACAGACAGACAAAGTTACTTTCGCATTCATAATATTAGTATGGACTTGTATACTTGATGACATGTCCGAAGATGTAGATTTCCACAGAAGAAATCTAAGTACCAAATACTTGTAGTTCCCAATGTATAACGATATTACCGGGTAATACATACGTGGAAAATAAATGATTGTTAACATACTGGTAATTACGCTGTAATATGATTAAACCTACATGTATTTATTTATTTTATTTTTATGTGATAATTAATAGACTGTTTTCTAATGTCTGTGTTAATTTCACTTTAAAATAAGATGTAAACATCACGGACATCATCGAAAAAAAAAATCAGTATAGTCAGGTTTTTTCAACTTGAGTATCGTGGTGGCTTTTAAACTACGAAATATTCATGCAAATGTCTCGGTTTCTAAACAAACTGTTTGAAAATATCCATGGATTAATTATTGGGAAGTAGCCTAGCCGCTTGCATTCTGTGGACCATAGCCAATATAGGCCCAGAATAACCAATTTAGTAGACGCCTAATTAGTTCCCCATATTCTAATACTGGATCATTTATTAACTACGAACTAAGTCCTTATTTGATCAGCAGTACCAATAGGCATATTTATCAGCCGTAATTTTATATCGTATCGAGTATTTTTAGATCCAAATGTCGTAACATCGTTCTTGGGTAATTTTATTTAACTTGTTTAATTTCCTGCGAAATTTATTTCGATGCTCTCCCATAATTGTCAATTAAGAACCCTTCAATCAGCTCAAACGATTTTTGATGCTTTTAACCCTTCCTTAAGGAACCTGTTTCCATTAATAGGTTCATTTTCAAATCCGTTTGAGGTGTTCAGGAATATAGAAATAAATCTTCTAATACAAATCCTTGATTACCCCGAGGGGATAGCATTAAAATATGCGATAAATCCGAGTTCTTTCAGCAATCTTTTAGCGATTTGTGTACTTTTTGTTTTCGCTTTCCTCAAGTGCACTTTTCCGGTTCTCTCGCCGGGAACAAGATAGAATCCATCAAAGGATTACGTGGAGCCGCGATCGGTCCATCTTTATTTTCCACAACGTGGAATAAATTATCCGACACTTAAACGGGAGTTTTATATGCTCACGTTTTATCGAATTTCAATTCACAGCTAAAGTTTTATGAAATACGATCCAGATGCGTCGTTGCGTTCGTGAATATTATGTAGAAACCCAGTATAACATGAAAAGTTTTACCTCGAATGAAATGAAGCGTTAGTTAGATTTTGCTTTCACTATACATGCTATGAGGTGATCCAGTTGCAAGTTAGCGTATCGATTCACCTGTGTTGCGTCTACGCGGAAGGTATTGCATGTCTTGAGGTAAATTGATCTGTTATATGATGGTGTCAGTGACTTAACAACTTATGAAACGAAAACGTTCAGAATTGATTCATTGCCTATGAAGTAATTATACTGAGAAACACTGTCAATCAATTCATTGATGTAACAAGACATCATTTTCTTTGAACGGGGACGTTTCTTGCATATTCATATCCTCTTTTCATACAACTTTTAAAATTATTATGGTTTTAACGATATTACTACGAATAGCTCGTTGTAATATCGGATAACTCACAAATCATCGAATCATGGTATATTACCCGTTATTATTAATAATCTATTTTCTTACATTTTCAGTTAGGTAACTTTTAAGACTAGTCTACCTCTAATAGTCGGACGTATTCATAACTAAAACGTACGGCAAGCACCGCGTTTCCATCAGTGTAGATCGAGGTTACTCGACTGGAGGGGGACTTACAGAATGCATGAGTCGGCAACATTAGACATGGCAGTCATTTTATACAGATGGAAATTGGATGTGGCTTTAATACCGGGCGGGATGTTTTGTAAGTAATTGGTGGCTATATTGGAGTGCCCGACATCCTTCGCTGTCTTGTGGCTTAGGAGAATTTTAGTAGGAACCGAGCAATTGGCAATGAAACTTCTGATGTTATTGGTCTCGTTTTAAAATGATGCGTCAGTAACTAGATTGGATCTAATTGCTCTCACAAATTTGCGGCGCACAGAATAACAAGGTCAGTTACTGTTCTGTTAGTATATAGCATATATAAGCTTATTTTTTTTATACGTTAAGCTCTTACTCTGGGAAGTTTGAACCCTTTTAAGGAAATTGCAACAGGAAGAAGAGCATAAAGCTACACTAAGCAACCACTAGTAATGCAGAACGATTTATTAGTGATGTGCCATCAATAAAAGTGAAGTGGATGCGAATTCATCGACACCGCAATTATATTCCACAGTAAGCAGAATATCGACTGACAATGACAATGTGCCGTTGATTGCGACCTTCCTCAGTGTCCTGATCAAAGTGATTTGGAGTACAAAGGGTTAGAAAACCGCCGCGTCGGTGCTGGGGTGGGTTTCAACCTGCCGATTAATTGTATTGCGGTTATCGACTGACGGATTCGATTGGTTTGTTTATTTCATAGTTTTGTTTGGTATTGTGAGTACTGTTCGCTTGTTCGGACAGAATTGATTAAAAGTGAAGCGATTTTTTATGCTGGGAAAACTAATGTTTGGAGTTTGTTGTTGTGGATTGTTGACACAAAGCGTAATACTATCGCAACGTATTACCAACCTACCTGATTAGTAATACCTTCTCATTAAACCTTTGTTATCCAGCCTCGACCACATCGACACTCACCATCAGATGAGATTGTGGCCAAACAAAGGCAATTTACCATAAACAATAAACATTTGTTTTAGTGAAACTGTGCATTAGACAATTAGTTCTACTAATCACCAATGCAAATCGCTGAATAAACACAAAGAATCGATACATTTTGATAATAAACATTTCTATCATGTATTAGGTTATTTGCTAATGACTGTTGGTGCATCACTACGCCAGTATTTGGTTAATGCATGTGAATAATTTGCCGATTGATAGAATGTATAACAATCAGATATTTACCATGCTGTGATTTGATATATTTGTTGCCGTTTCGATGATTTACGAAACAGTTCAATGTTTGGATCTGTAGAAATATGCAGTAAATCTTGCCGGTTTGCATACTAACATCAAATAACATTTAGTTTGGACCAGCGTTTTCATTTGTTTATGCCGGATTCAATTTGATCTTCGTTTGTGTGCCCAAAACTATAGTGACTTCAGTCTAAGAGCCTGTTTTGCCATCTCCGAGTAGAGTTAGAGAATAGTTAAAATATGGAGCTATTTCGCTGTCACTAGTTATTCGAGATAGATCTAGACATAACTAACCATTCACACATATTATTGTCATCAATAACCATTGCTTAGTTTATTCAGATTTTATTTAATAAGCCCACAATAAGTCAGATTTCAAAATTATAAAAAAAAAATATTGCTATAGATCCCCATAGGAACATAATGTACATACTATAATGTATATCTTCTTAGTGTATCTTCTTAGTGTATCTTATTATGTGTACTGATACAATATACACACATACTTTTGAACTTAATTGTGTATCTTATTGTAAATAGGTAGTGTATGCGTACACTGGAAAGTGAGTGGACTGAGCACTTATGGCACATGAACCGTTACATTATGAGCAAACCAAAGGGTTGTGTATACAATAAAAAATAAATATAGCAGGATTTTTTTTTCTTCAGGACTTCAAGTGCTATTTGACTGCGTTAATTTGGTTATTTATAAGTGATTAATTGGCATACAATTTACGAAGAGCATGATTCACCATATCCGAGGAAAATAAGACAATGCTTAACATATGGAGCTATTTAGCTCAGTCACATGTCAAAGAGCGGGATAGCTCTTAACATAACTAACCATTTCAACTTTTTATTGACTTTACTAACTATTGCTAACCCATAACACAAGCTCAGAGCTTACAATGGGGTTAAATGTTTTTATGTGGATTTTCCGGAAATATTTAAAAGTGTTGCAATGCTTAATTAAATTAAAAATATATTTATTATTATAGGCTATTTGGACCATTACTAACAATAACGCTGTTAAGTATCTCCCTTAATGACCCAACTTGGACCCTAAACAGGGATTCGGGATAACCCCATAACTCACCTATCTAATAAGGGATAATCCGATTTGTTGGTAAATAATATTCTGCAAAAAATAAATAAATAAATAAACATAAACTCTCTCACACGACATTTCTTTTTTATTTGTTACTGTTTATTTTTAAAATGCAAACGGACAACAATGTTTACCTACGCCACGCACGTAGAGTCAGACTTCTCTTTTTGTACGTCCATTGCCAATGATGCACATTCAATGCATTCGCAAACGTTTTGTATGTCAACAGTAATTATTCGTATATTGATTGAAGCCGCGCCTAAATGTCGCTTAGTTGTACTGTGATTTGACTCGCAGTAGGCATGATGACAACATACAAAATAGGGTATTTCCAGTGCGTCCGTCAGCCCATCAAAAATATTGAACATCTATTTTTCGCTTTCACGTAAAGTTCCGGAGTACTACATTTTTTCGTTGTACTAATTTATAAAAAGAAAGACCTTAAGAAAACGTTAAGGATTTTTGCTGAAGTTTGTTAAATCAGCTAGTATAAAATAAAATATTCTTCGCACATGCTGTTTGGTATGAAAATAATTTTCGCTAGCTCATTAGTTTTTCTCATTAGTCATACTATTTGTCGACTGGCGCCTGCAAACACATTATCTTGACCTGAAAGTGACTAATATATTCACGCGTGAGGTCAACCTGTACTTGTACCTTGTATAATTATACTCATAAAATTAATTAAGGATATTTTAATGGTTTAAGAGGGAATGTTGTGCTTAATGGTTAGTACAAATTCTGGGTATTGATATTAATCTTGTTAAAATGTTAATATATTTAAATATACAAAAATAATTATTCGGTAAGCGTGGAATATTTACGGGAAAACATATGTCCCCAATAAATACTACTCGTATGTCAGCATATATCAAAACTTCGGGCTGATTTTTGTATCGCACTGAAATTTATTGTGTAGCAGTTGAATATTTAGTATTTAATAATATAATATATTGCTGGATCGTTGAATTTATAATCCTCATTTCAATATTCCCAAATCTAAATCCCAGTAAACCTTTTCAAACACAAACTAGGAAGGGTAAGGGGTTTCCCGCTCGTGTGTAAATTACTTCGATTAATTCATTAATGCCCACATGATGTCACCGATCCGTTCACTCGTTTATTGATCACATCAAAGTGCTAAGTTAGTTTACGAACTATGCCTACCCGTTGAAAATTTGTTGGCAACTCATATAAGTGCCGTTAGCGAAACATATTAGAAATTAGTTGCGTCACTAACCTTAATCGACCAGAGAGCGAAGTTTTACTTTGACTATCACTTTGATGGTTCCCATTTACCCCACTCGCATTGTCCAAGTGACCCCACTCTCCCCTAGATGATAATTCCCGAATTAAATTTGAGAATATCAACATTGTTTCATCCACGCGAGAGCATTGTGATGTGCCATTATTGCACATGAATAAGTCTCAAAAGAATTTTCCTTTATTTTCCGGGACAAACACGTAATAATTTATTGATTTTCCCAATACATTAGCATGTGACACGGAGTGAATGTATGATTGATTACCCCTGGAAATTACAAAGTTTTATAAGTATGGAAATGGCTTGTCATGGAAAAGGTGATTTTATTACTGAGTTTTCAGAGCACGCCTCCGCTTTTGTTTCAGAGATTGTTTGACAGTTCATCTGCTATGTTCTGATTTAATGACAGTACTCTCATTAAGTAAGATAATGGATTTTTGGTCGACCTCAATATAATTTTGTTGATGGTTACTAGTATAGACGCATTTCCTTCCGCCATAAATAGGGGCGAGGACGTATAGGTAAGATATATTTTTACCAAATATAAAATGATGCAGTCTAAATAATAAAACAATAATTTAAAATGTAAAACTGTACACCGTATAATGTATAATGGCTGTTACAGGGACTCTACGAGTAGTATGCAAGGAGGTTGAATATTTTATGTATAGTTTAAGGCAATACGTCAAGCAAATGGCGTCTTAAGTACCGCCGGTTGTTGATAGTTCCCACATCTCACACGCGCTACCAATTAAGTTTGAGTTCGTGTTTAGGGGTTTAACCCAAATGAGTTGCTCGATTCAACGTCTCAGGTAAGTATTTCAATTTGAGAACGTCATTTAGTCTACCTACACCATTGTTACTTTGACAGTTTGCTCAGGCGTCACCCCGTTGTTGAAGTTTAAATTGAATTGAACGGTTTATTCGTAACCCAATACCGATTGAAGTAGTGTTGCCGTATATATTGGGAGTGTTTGTGATTGTGTGAACACTTTGATACAATCTCACTTTTACATCAAAGGGGAATACGAACAAGCGAGTGTTACGGAGCTAGGTGCCGCTCGGGGAAGAAGTTTGCTTCAGAAACCGTGTTTAGTTGTGTCTTGTCCTGTTTTATAAACACAATCATGCTCGCAAGGAACGTGCGAGATAATACTCTTGTCTCTTATAATCCCTGCCATTTTCTTCTAATGTAGTTTTCACAGTTAGATTCAATTCTTACTGCGAAATCGAGTACCATTATTGTGACTAAATTAGTAAACATTTTATGATAATTTGTGCACGAAATAATGCAATTATATATAACAAAATTTTTTTGTGAACTTTTACTCGTCATGATAGCCATAGTGATTTGTTCCACCATTCTTCCATCGCTGTAGTTGGAAATATAGTAACTGTAAAATTACAGAAAATATTTCGATAAACTTTTAATTACCGTTCTTGTAGGGTGAAAGAGTAAATAAGCTAAGTATTCTACCTCCTTTGCATGAAGCCTTGCAAAAAGGTTGATAGTATGTCGACCTCGTTACTTTGACCGTATGCAATGAAGCACTCTCCCGCAGAGCACCGGAAGTCTCCTACAAACAGAGGTGAAGTAATGGTAATGGCAAAAGATTGCGTGTGTCTCTTGCACGCCATTTTGTTCGTAATCCAATAGTGGGGAAAGATAAAAGCGAAAAAGATAAAAGGGGTGGTTTAATGGAATTAAACAACGGCTAGAGTGAGCCTTCCCCCCTCGCCGCAGGGGGTAGTGTAAGCCGGACTTGTGGAATGTCTTTGTCGGGATTGCTTTATTGTAATATATTTGGATGTGATTATTTTCTTTTTTTTTTATTTCCAGTGATTATAAGGCTTTCGAGGTTTCTAGCAGTTCTGGCTCGTAAATAACCGTTGTTTGTTTCAGCTTTTATCTTACCGTTGCACAGAATTAAAAGATTTTTTTATTGTGTAGTCTTGCTTGGCGTCCAACTTATATTAAGATTCAGTATGTAGACTAAACTTATATTAAGTTCAGTATGTATACTGTACACTTTAAATGTGTACTTACTTTAAATAACCACGAAAAAAAAGATGATCAAAACAGAAAAATAAATAAAAAATTCATTGCTATTTATCTTCAAGGCGATTAATAAAATCTCATTACAAGTTAGCACCTTGCTAACAAGTTTCCTTGATAAAAAACTCACCTGCTTAGCGCTAAAGATGGATTCGGGAAGGACGGCCGGGCGGCGCGAGACGATTACTGGGCCGATTAGCACGGGCCAAGATGCGCACTGTCGATATTCTGATTCCACTAGGGTTGCCAAGCGAGACATGCTCCAACAGAAATTTGTATTAAATAAAACTTTTGAGTGACGATTTTTCCTACATCAGAACAAAGTTAACAAATCGTGGCCCACCTTTTCGTACAAAGATTTTGTTCAAATAAAGTTTTGTTCAAAAAAAGGTTTATTTATTTATTATAAATAAATCTTTTATGACATGGAAGTTGTCTTACGTCTCACTTTAATGTTTGACGGGTAGTTGTGATAATTTTATTCCGCCAGCTTTTGGTTTGTTAATTTTATTCTGATGTTGGAATCGTCCCATAAAGTAAGACTTTTAGTACGAGTGAACAAAAGTAATAATAATAATAATAGAAATACATACGCTAAGTGTGTATTTGTATTATTACAAAAAAAAAATCATGTAGTTTGATTTTCATTTACTTTGACAGGGCTTATCAAAATGGCGTATTATTAAATAAAATTTGATTCTAGCTTTTAAAAAACAAATAACTGATTTTGAAGCGATTTCAAATTATAAATACACTATCAATAGTTTCTGTTCTATGCGTTATTACTGTAGTGCAATCTATGATTCACTGACTAATAGACCCGTCCATAACCCAGCCTAGAAATTAGGCGGCCATTACTGCCCCATTTCTTAATTCTCGCGTACATATTCACCCATATAAGTGGTCGTATCATTTTCGTTTACGTTTACGGTTATGTTATGGTGAACCGTACCAATTAGGGTTGTGCATTCTAGCGGAAAACAATCAATAGCGTAATTGTATTGTCCATAGCTCATTAGGCGAATTAATAGCACACACACACATGCACGAATACACACAGGAGAATAGCGCGTTAGGTGTGTTATCTTATCATTCAGTATATTACCAAAACTGCGCTTCGCTTAGTGCTGTGGACGCATTAATTTTGAGTTTTGTTTTGTAAAAGTTCTCGCCGCGCTACATTGTGAACGTTTGCTGGTCAACTTTAATCGGTTTTGCATAGCCTTTTTTCACCACAAAAACTAAATGATACCAAAGTCTTTTGGCTAATATTTCTTAAAGGTATTTGCTATTTGATTCACTGTAATATTGGAATAGCAAATTTTATATTAGATTTTAATACACACCAAACCATTCTATTATTCAGTAAGTAAGTAGTAATTTATGAAGTATGTATAAAACGATAAAACCATATAAAGGTAAATATCGCTTTATCAGTTCTTTTGAATGCCGTTATATTTTGACAGTAAAGTAGTTATTATTAATATAGTAATACAAATGATGCTGTATGGGTCTGACATTATTGAATTTAACAACAAGAATCAGGTCATTCGTTGAAATATTATTCAGGAAATTATACAGTATGTCAATAGGAATAAATTCATTGAATATTTCTCAACGTTAAGTTTATCTGTGAAATGTTTTCAGGTTCAGTTTTCCATATTTACGATTATTATGAGAGGTCGCGGTTTTCCCTCGAAATCTATCAGAGTATAAAGTACTCGTTTCACACATGAATGGCTTTTCGAGTCGGCTATTCAATATTGAATCTTGTTTATGATTTGTACTGTATTTAGTGTGCTGGGTATTATTGTGACTAAAGTACGGTAAATGTAAATAAAACTCGACGTTATTTGATAAATATCTTGTAGCATTTTAAGCACAATATATTGTTTTATTTCATATATTTAAATAGTAGGAATTTAAAAATATGAAGCCTGAAAATCCTGCTTTACCTGTAATGACTAAATTAATTTTTTTTGTTAGTCGTTTGAATTTCATTGTAAACATTCAGAACAAAGAACCCGTTTAATTATTAACGTAATAAATCCTCGGAATGCGGGGATGCGACAACCCTAGACGCGATGCACCTGTTCCGATCCTTCAACACGGCTGCGCCGACATCTGTCGCTTGCACTTTTTTCTTTATTTTTTGCGCTCTTTAACTGCCTGGCCACTGTCGAAGATATCAAAAATTATGATGCTAAGAATATATATCAATCATTCCTAAATTTTGACATTTTGTACATGACTACTGATTCATTTATTTTTATTCGATTGTTTGAAAACAAAGTGTACAAAAACTGTGAATGTTGCTCAAACGACCTCGCAAACGTTCCCACACAACAACGCGTCAACTTTGGACACTTCCCAGACTGTAAGACACAGATAAGCCTTTGGTAGGGTTGCCAACAATTTCCGCAATCCTGATAATCCGCTACAAAAATACTTGGGATACTTGACATGTTCTTTACCGTCGATATCTTTTTAATCCAATATGCGTTTAGTTTGAGAGTTTCAATCGGGTGTCCGAGCGCTAATAAATCCATGGGCGGTTAGTTGGATAGCGTCCATCTGTCGTGTCGTTAAATTCCGCGGATGCGCTCCACTTTTGCTACTTGTCACTGGATATCTTCAGGATAAAGAGGGTTTTAACGAGAGTGTACATGTTGACGCGATAAGGCGTCGCGGTCGCGCGTTTGATGTAGGTATTCATGTTTGCATATATATGTATGTAATTGAGGTTGCGTAAAGCAATCTTGTTTCTGGTGGCTTTTGTGGTAACTTGGTATTAAACAAAGTGTTGAGAAGGCGGTTAGCTAGACCGGTATTATAATTGTACCTGGATTTTATTTCATTACGAAGTTATCAGCGATGTAGCGCAAAATAAAAACATATTAAATGCATTTTTTTTTATTTGTTGCTGACGTATTCTTGGCCATAAGCTCCATCTGATTGACCACATTCTGTTATATAATGCGTACCTACCTATTTTAAATATTTTTTTTTCTTTTCAGGTAAGATTCTGAGATTATTCGAAGTCTTTGTCTACCAACAGTTTTATTAGGGTAAGTCCTAACAAGATAAACTAAGAACGCAATTGTCAGATCCAGTATCTATCTTAATTGAACACATTTGAATAGCAATAAAAAAAGATTGCAATGCTTAATTTCATCAACTTTGCTTATCCATTTTAAATACAAAAAGCGAATAGCTTTGACATTTCTATAAAATAATATTTATAAAAGGTCAGCGGGCGTCGCAAAAAGTCACAATATTGCGAAACGCCGTCTTTCTCTGATGGGCCAAATTTAATATTCGCCAGGATGACGCTGAGGTGAAATGGGGCGAAGTGAACTCGAAATTCACCCCCAGCGCGGATCAATCATTGTCTTTTTTCATTTTATCCATTTCTAGCTTTGAATGATGTGATTTACGCACCTGTTTCCTTTTAAAAATAGTCTAATCAAAAAGTATTACAAAAGTATATAAGTATATTTAACAAAGCAAAAGATTTTTGTCTGGTAGGAAAATAAGTACAATGGATATAGTATAATATAATATAGTCAATGTACCTAAATTTGCACTTAATCATTGGTTTAAAAAATATAAAACTGGATTACATTTACATATATTATATGTATGTAATCGTCACATAAAGAAATCCCAACTTTTTCATTTTAGCTTTCGAGGGACTTGAAAACCTTCCGCATTTCAAAAAGCGATAATCCCTACATGCAATAAATAGAACTTGTATAAAATCACTCGCTATTTCTCCGTGCATCACGAACTATAAGCGATTAATTAAAAACACTGGCTCTTTTATTAGTCGTATTTTAAAAAGAAAAACAATAAAATACTGTTTGGAATTGGAAACGCGGCATATCCGATATCAGGAAATTAAATAAAGAACAAAGTGACGTTCGGAAATTAGCTCGAAGTGCTGTGAATTCGTAGCGGAGCGAGATCTACGGGCGGAATTGCGTCAGCCGAATGAGTTTCTCAGAAGTTTGTGTAAACTGAACACAAGGCTGGGTGTATATAAGATCAACACTCAGATCTGGCCAGGTGATACTGGCAGAGTGATTACTCATTATCCCCGCAGTGCATGTGTTATACTCATGTCATGCGTGAGATTTCGACAAATAAGTGTGATATTTAATGGACTTTATCGCTATAAACCCCACCAAAGAGGATGCCTCAATGTGACCACGACCGCTCTGTCAACAGTGAAACGACAGAGAAGAAGATCGCTATAAAACAAATAAAAAGCACACCAAAAGAATTTAATCATTAACTTTTCGGTAATAACTATATATTCCAGTCCTATTCATACGAAATTCTTCAACAAGGCTAAAATTACTTGCAATGGAAAATTGTGTAGAATAAGAATCGCTCATTCTAATCTGTTCCAAAGGACCTCGACATAATACTCGTGCCGAGCACCGATGAACCCGAGATACAGGGAGGTTATCTATCTCCATTTATACGGAAGGAATTGGTTTGCTTGTGGGTGGCATTTTTTCAATCTCGATTATTTAGTATTCGGAACATCCTCCATCGATACGTCATCCTTCGTTTTTGGGACGCCATGTGAGCGGGATTGCCTCCATAACGTCTTGATGTCCGACATCTGTCGCTCGCTTCGATCGCCCGAATAGTTTATAAGTTTTTAGCAATCGTTGCTTTTGATATCGATATTGAAACGTTTTATTTGGGTTTTGGATAATCTACTGATGTTTTTGTATTATTTTGTTAGTGGTATTGTGTTTTTTTATGATTTTATGGTTGTTTAAGTTTAGATATGTAAACTACCTCTACATAATATGCATCAAAGTATTAGAGTACAGTGTAAAAATATTTTTTACATATGTTTCTGTTAAAAATCATCAATGTCTCTGATGCTATTGTGGAAGAAGTGGAAGTGTCATAGTTTAAATAGAAACCTTTTTGCACAACCCAATCTACTACAACCTCGTTTATTTCGTGGGTTTAAAAGAGTTATATTCTTGTTATGAACATGAAAGTTTCTGGTTTTAATAATTTAAGTATTGTTCATATTTTTTACTCCTCGCCGCGGACGATTTCATGATAAAACTTCGTTAGGATGTCGTATGGATGCAGTTTTAATAAACAACATTCGCTCTGTGGACCCTGCAAAAATATTTTCTCATTTTGTGTACATTAACAACTGTGTACGTTTCACTGTTTATTAAGTTTGAATACAAATGGAATGAGCGCTTTCAGATTCACGTTCACATGCTTTGGAAAACATCCAAACTGTGTTCAGGTGTGACAATTGTGATTGTGGTATATAAACCAATGTTAAATATGTGCATAATTAATACTATTTATAAATTTATCTAATTCACACCAAGGCACGATTCAGAATTTAAGAAAATTAGTCTATAGAATTTAACTAAAACATTTATCCTTTTATTGTTTAAATTTGAAAAACTTTCGTTTGCTGGTATTCTTTACTTATAAATTTCAATTTGAGCATAAGCCCTGTTTGTAAACTTTGATTAAAGCTGAGTTCAAGATAATCCTTTGTTTAAACTCAATTTCAATTTTGGCGCTGTTGAACTTACGTTCTTATTGGTTGAATATTGAATCTGTTTTTGTTAAGACTGTAGATTATAAAGATATTTTCAATCATTTTAGTAATTTGTTATAGATTAAGTGAAAAAAATAATTAAGCTTATTTAGGTAAGCTTAAAGTTTTTAGATATAGAACATTTCCGTTTAATTAGAAACCAGAATGGAGAAGTAGTCCGTAGTGTCGAGTAAATATGGCTATAAAAAGTCAGTTGAAGTTTAAAGTAAGATTAAATTTTGTCGTAACGCCACTTTGGGGCTAATATAGCAGGTTGGTTTCCCGGGAAGCCGCCCCGAGACGGATCCTCTGATGTAGATAATGTGGACAACTTTTAAACAGCCCCGAATTTTGTCGCAATTAGGTTAATGCCCCAACCGATGTGGCCATGTTTTAAGCGATTTTTCGACTCGCCTTTACTTTAGCTTTGCTTGAGACGGAGTTAGCGCGGAGAGTAAATTATTCAATTGATTATTGGTATGACTAAGACGTGTTTTTAGAATTTGCTGACACAACATGGAATTTACATAGGTGTTGTTAAAGTTTCCGTTTATTTTATACTTCATGAAAAATCTCAAAGACTTGATACCACACTTCATTTAAATTAGGGCAGCTGTTGATACGTGGATATGTAACGAACTGAGAATTATAAACATTTTTGAAATTTTTATTATTTCTTATACAGCAGGTCTTTTTCATCGTAGGATAGTCTTTTTGTTGAATAGGATTAGTTTGTTTTATCTGTTCTCTCCGTAGAGTACCTACACAAACCTTATACGTCACCCGGCCACACGCCTTAAAAGATTCAAAACGAACATGTTTACATATGCTAATATATTCTGGCATTTGCATTTATGGATAAGTTATGATGAGTCACTAATACGAGTACACAGACGTTATATGGTGGACATCAATACATCATGCATGATTTGACTTACAAAGTGACATTGAAGACCTCTATGTAAGCACTAGTTTATGTTAGAGTCAATTAAATTAACCGTTTCTACTTTGATCCTTTATCCCAAAGTGCACATAAATCCAAAGAAACTGCAAGCCAACGCGCCAACGTTTCACAGAAGTTAGTAGGTACGCATTCAGCCATTTGCGAGCCATGTTTGTAAACCCCGCTGCAATGAAAGCAGGGCTTTTTCGCTATCGACTATATTATATCGATAGTTTTACTGAACTACGGAAAAGTTAATTTAATCAATTCAATTAACTTGAAAGGATTTACACTTTTTACATCACTAGACTTATTTGTTATTCTCATTAGGTACTTTTAATAATCTGAAATAACAAAAATTATCACCGTCATATATACATATATCATTGCTTACAATTTCGAAACTATTTGTATATTTAAAATCTTCCAAATATCTAAAGTCTAAATTCACGTTACAAAATCTCTGAAAGCTTATAACAGTGATTTAAGATGGAATAAAAATGTGGTTGCGTTCTATTTACTTCTATTTTATTAACCACAAGCCGTAAATTACTTTGTAGTTTTCTGTGGAAACGTTTATCAGCCTGAGCGAGTTGGTGCTTTTTTTTTCTTTCTGTTTTAAATACGTTCATACTATTTTTTTTTTTATTAATTATTCGGTTTACTAAACGTACTTACTTACTTACTTTACAATGCTTCATATATAAAAAATAAAAGATCCTAATTCTTATGTAATTATGATGCAATAAATGGCTATTCATAAATTATGTCACAATATAACATATGATTAACATTTTGACAAGTGACAGTGACAGTTTAGACTTAGACAAATAAGTTTATCGATAAAGTTGTCGCATTAGGTCCTCACTAGCACAGCTTCCCACGGCCTGTTTCTAATGAGGCGTGTTGTGTTGAGTAACACGAGGGGGAGGCGGGGGCCTTCTTTTGAATAAGTTACTATTTGCCTCCGAGGAATAGGTAATTAGGTAGGTAGACATTATTTTTTCCGTAGCAGCCGACCCTTGAAAATCATCCTTTCGATCCTTGGACCTTCCAAATTGACTTTAAATTGTCAGAATCCATAAACAGCTGGAAAACATTAAAATGTACTCAAATTATGTGTTCAGTAAATCATCGCTTTATGTAAACGTCCATAGAACTCTGCGGAATGCTAAACCAGACCGATAAATAATTCTTGTCATGTTTATTGTCTTTTCTATTATGGACGCTTCCTCTAAGCATTTTCAGCACCAAACCAGCACTTCAAACATCGCAATACAATTCATAGTTTAATATTGCGAACCGGAAAAGCGTCCATAAAAGTGGCACATTGCGAAATAAAGCAAACCAAGTACGTCCTTTGTTTGACTGCATCAGTTCTCTTTCACTGGAGTGGGTTTTAGCTGGAAATAGTTTTCATTTATCGTGAAAATATCTAATAATATAAAGAAGGATAAGCATGCGACGATTACCATTAAAATCAAAGAAAAATAGCTATCCTTTTGACTTAATGTATAATATTAGCGGCCCTTCCCGGCTTCACACTGGTGCAAATTATACAACATAATCTATATAAGTTTAAAGGTGTATTATACATAACATAATAAAACATAAACTTTTGTCATGAACTTACTTTTACGCTCCACTTTTTGATGAAACCTGCGTTAAAATTCGTTGAATAGTTTTTAAGATCAAAGCAATAATAATAGAAAACGGAGGCGACTTTATATATACAAAATATAGTAGGTACTTTGTTAATACAGAAAATATTTAGTATTGAATCGCTACGTAGTATGTCTTTCCCAATAGTAACTTTAAAGTTTTAACAAAATAACCGATATTATTGAATCTCCACCAATTTATTCACCAGTTTTAGTGATGTCATTTAACGGGCTATTTCATCCGCCATAAAATGTTATTTTAGCGAAATGTCTGCGTAAAGTTTGCCGTATTCCGTGGCCGTGTTGACTGTTCTTTATCCGCTATCGCCTGAACTAGAACCTTGGCGGCGGAGCAACGACCGTCCGTCCGCGACGACATAAACTCGAATGCCTCAAGATTTCGTCGCGGAGATTAGCTTTGAGTACTTGAGAATCAAGACATCACACAGTTTACCTTTAAAGGAAACAGTTAAATATTATGGTTTAAACAGAAAGTCAGATTACTGTTTGTATATGGATATTTACTTTGTCAATTGACAAGGCTTTCATTACTGGCCGAGAAATTACGTTTTTTTTAAATGGACAGGAGCTGATTATATTAAATTTTTGAGTCTTTTATCTCTGAAGCCCTACTACAACTTAAAGGTTTGCGTAACACTTTTTGTTTGTTATAATTTACCCTGTCGATTGACATGCGTTTTATCACTGGCCACAATATCACGTTTTTATCAAGATGGCGGAATAGTAGGTATGCCAAATGTTGGAATCCCTTTAAAATATCCACATCCTCAGAACACATGACGTTAATCTAAATGTAACTGCTGTATTCCGTGGTCGTGTTTACTATTCCTCAGCCGCTATCGCCTGAACTAGAACTTTGGCGGCGGTGCAGTGACCGTCCGTTACGACGTAAACTCGAATGCCTCAAGATCTCGTCGCTGAGATAAACTTTGAGTACTAGAGCATCAAGACATTTCTGCACCGTTACTTTTACCCTTAAATAAAACAGTAAAAATATTATATTTTTAAAGGAAAGTTGGTATAAATTAATTAGAGCTTAGTTTATTTTTGTTTATAATGGACATTATTGCGCTCCTTTTTTTCATGAAAGGTGTTAATGGGAAAGAGATTTAAGTGGATTAAATGAAAGCACCATAAAATAAGATATTTCGTTTTGGTAAAGAAACATATTTTTTAAATTTCCTTACGCTATCCGAAGCCACATAGTAATATTGTCAATAAACATTTTTGTATTTTTGTACAAAGGTAGGTATAAAAAATGTATACGGAAGAGTAACCTACTTAATATAAGCCTACAATATGCTGGGTCACGGGAACATCTAATAATTTTTAACCATTATAACAAATGTTCACTGGAAAATCTCATAGAGAAACTTAAAAGTTTCTCTTGGAGCTCATAGAGCTTCAAATAAGCTCTCATTAATACCTTAAGACAACGCCGGTTCCCACATAGCAGGAGACATAAAAGAAACAAAGCGTCAGGAGCGTTATTAGTATCGTGCGAAACGTCCATGGTAGCGCCCAAACTTTCTCGACCATTGTTGTCTTCCCGTTGCTTGTACTTAGTTGAAACGATTACACACGTTTACTTTTATTCCCTTTGTTTCATATACAATGTGCCATTTTGTTCCCAAGAATGGCGTATTTGCTCCAGTAATGGGACAAAATATCGAGCTGCGGGTGTTATTGTGTATTCGTTGTGCTCAATTCATTAATAAATTTTAGTACATATATCAGAAGTAAAATTGTTCTAATAGTTTGCTAAGTCTGTTATGATACAACAAATCTTCTTTTTATTAACTAATATCGTAGTTATAATAAGTGCTGTAGCAACAATACCAACAATGCGTTAGAAAGTGCTTCAAAGATTGATGCGTCCATTTTTTACGATCGCACGATTCGATGTCGAAACCTGATCTACAGGCACTCATTGTACAGAAAAATGTGCCTTGGGCCACAACAATTAGGATCATTGCACCTTCACTCATACACGACGAGGAATTCTTAACTAATATAAATAGACTCAATTCTCAAGACAGTCGTAGATATACAGTAGAATTTGCACTGGTCTAATTTAAACTGGTTACTACTACGCGGTTCATAGCGGTACTTAACGTACAAATACACAACAGCGTACGGTACATACTAAGTAAAACATGAATCGTAGAATGCCAGCCACTATTCAGTTTAAACCATTTTTATACATCGTTTTTGTGTCCGGAATAAAAAAAGATGGATTAACGCTTAGATGACTGATATAAAAATAGGCTTAGTCAGTCGCAAAAGAACGTTTTTTTATTTTTTATCATTACAATTTTACAACCCTTAAACTTTTTTTTATGTCGGTTGACTTAAGTTATACTAACTTACAGGACCTGTAAGTTATTTCTTATACAAAAAAAAAAAAACTTTCTTAAAATTATAACTTAAATTTGTTAATACATCTGGATGACACCAACACTCGGGTTCTATAAATGATAATTAAATAAAAATGATATCTTTAGCGTATATGAGGAAGTTTATAAAACCTTTTTGCCAAAAATTAAACCAACTTCAAAAGAGAAACTGAAAAGTACAAAATAAATTAACTTTACAAATCATTTCGACATTATAAGTGATAATTAAAAGAAACATAAACAATTAAATAATTAATTATTTAATAATTTTGAAGTCGGTGCCAAGTAAAATAATAACTAGACATAATATAGGTACCTAACATCAATCTTTTTCACAACTCAAGCCATAATGTATTAGTAGGAAATTAACTCTAAATATCAGTCCATTCGCGGTATATCCGCGCACGCATTTCAATTTGGGTCCTAAATGCTGTTAATTAGTTATGTTATTTTGACATATCTATTGATATTGTGTATAGTGTAAATGAACTGTTAATAGTTTTAATGAGAAATAAATATCTTTGAACCTATAGTGTAGGTAAAAGTTTTTTGTAGTATTTACTTGGCACCGACCTCAAAATGATTAAATACTTAATTATTTAATTGTTTATGTTTCTTTTAATTATCACTTATAATGTCGAAATGATTTGTAAAGTTAATTTATTTTGTACTTTTCAGTTTCTCTTTTGAAGTTGGTTTAATTTTTGGCAAAAAGGTTTTATTTCACGATTTTTAAGTGATTACTCTACTGTCTGTCCTTCATTTTCATCATCAGACCCCTAATATCAGTCAAAACCCATTTAGATGAACGGTCTCAGTAATATAAGTTAATCAAGCCCAAACACAAAGTACTTTCTGTAAATCGTTGAGGAGTTCCCTCGACCGCCTTTCCCTCCATCATCAGATCAACACCAGACCCTCATTAATAAAAGGGCTTTAAAATTCATTATATTGAATAATATTAAGGAACACAAGTCGAAAAGACAATATTTTCAAGAGTTTCCCTCAATTTCTTCAGGATTCCACCACCAGATCCAGGTTTCCTTACAATGGGACCACCCTTGGGATACTCCCTTTAAAACTAAAAAAGAATAATCAAAATCGGTTCATAACTGACAAAAATATCCACGGACATACATAAAAAAAAATATATATATATACGGTCGAATTGAGAAACCTCCTTTTTTTTTGAAGTCGGTTAAAAACGAAAATAATATTGCGATAGGATAAAAGAGGCTTACTAGGAACATACAACCTTTGAAATTAAAGTCGTGTTTTCTCTCAATTACACCAACGGCTTTTTCTATTATGATTTGATAAGAATATAGACCTATACCTAAAATTGTAACTCAAATGAAAAGTAAAGCAAAAGTAGCCTTTGTTTCTAATAACCTAAATATACATTTTGTTTGATAAACTTCATTTAATTTTTTCCCTTATTCTAATTACTTCATAAATAATAGACGGCTCCTTGGCGAAGGCCTCAAAATGTAGAGTTGCTATATTCATCCCATTATTTACGTAAAGCTGGACGGAAGCTATTCGAAAGTCAGCAATTACTGCAACCAACGATCTAGTCACGAAAATCTCTTATGCTATAACGGTTCACGCAGATTCTATGCCGATGTCAGCATCCACACTCCTACAGTCATTTGCTCTAATGGTCTCGTACGCAGCGTGAGTGCCAAAAACGTCATAAAACCCCAGCGTAGTTCAAGAAATACGACTCTTACCAACACGTAATAAAACGTAAATTTCCACGCGATGATTTATAGCGCTACGACCTTCTGAAAGTAAGGGAAGGCAAGGTACGCTAGTTATGGCAAGAAGCTTGCTCCGCACACGCGTATTCAAATTCTGAAACTATTCACGTCGTTCAATTGAGGCTGTTTGAGAGACCGCAGACCTTGATGTAAAGCTTTTGATACGTGACTTAAACTGCTCATTTTACACTCAGCTGAAAGTGCCTCGAGAATTTGCTGCGATATATTCTCGAGAATTCCAGTAGTTACGTTTATTGGCATGAGTTTTTACTTCTGATTCGAATGGAAGAACCTTCTTTGAAATAGTCGTACTCAATTCCGATCTTCGTATTTCTGCTTTAGTGAAAGACAAACAAACCTCTATTTCTTTTTCTGATTTATTCAGTTCAAAGTAGATTATTATATAAGCAGAAATATAGCTCCTTTCAATTAGTATTTAGTACAGAAATAAAGATTACCACGGTACTAGATGTTGCTTTGTGGATTTTCGAGCGATATTTATTATTTCAACATCATATGCATTACTTTTCCGCCCTAAAATGATTACCTTGAAATCAAGTAGCTATACAAATAAAAACATTCAAAAGTGTATTTATATTTACAATGTTCGCTTAAATATACAATTTAGGCGAATATTGTAATCTATACCAATATTATAAAGCTGAAGAGTTAGTTTGATTTACTTAAACGCTAGTCTCAGGAACAGGAGAGTCCTATTTGAAAAGTTATTTCAGCGTTAGACAGCTTATTTATTAAGAAAGGCTTTTAGATATTTGGTTAATTTACCACGGGAAAATATGTTAAACTCATAAAACACAGGCATGGCGGAAAATCTAGTACTCGTATAATGTATGACATTGGTGTCAAAACAAATTTTCAAAATGTTGAAAATTTACAGCTCCGTATACGACATTAGACTTTGAGTAATGTATTCTGTGAAAATCCTTAGGATATACCCCACTTTGGCATTTCATCCGTTTTCACCCTCTGGTTAGCATTATGCAGATGGCTAAGTATCCAAATAAGCCGTTCGCGAACTAATTGTTCTAATAACTAATTACCAACTTAGCGAAAACGGGTGACTTGTCGGATTTGTCTGAAATTCCCGGAGCAAGTATTTGGGCTGTCTGCTTTCGGCTGGCTTTCCTTATTGTGGGTGAATTCGGTTAACGACCATGACGGGCCATTTTATTGTTCTTTCTCCTGATAATGACTGATGGCTTTCTCTCGCTGTCTTTGTTCGGGGGTGTCAGTGACGCGAAAACGTAATCAGTACCCTTAACTTGAACAATGGAAAATTATTTAATAAACAAAATTTACGAGTTACAATTAATCGCATTGCTTTCCGTGATCTGTCTGTTGTTATTTGAGTGGAATTGGTTTGATTTATAACTTGTTACTATTATATTGTGGTCGACATTGTGGCTATAAAATATTAATGTCTTTCATAACTTTTATACCCTTTTACATTCCTTACAACTTCACTTTGACATAGAACATGCTGTAGTTTGTAGATTGGTCGGATTTATGACATAACACACGTCTATTTTAACAGCAGTATTAAACGAAATCTTTGAAGATCTCTTTGATATTTGTGAACATTCGGATTTATAATCCAAAGTCAACACATTTGTTTCAGAATTAGATAAAGCATATTTACTGGATATATAATTTCTTAGTAACTTGGTCTTCGACTGGATGTCAAGTTAATACTTGTATTAAAATTATTCACCAATTTTACTGAGACAATATAACTACATAGTATAAAATTTCCCTATTCACGTTTGTCAGTCTGGTTACAATAACTAAAAAAAATATTGTAGGAAATTTCGAGTCTTTTTCATTGAAATATAAAATCAAACAGCTGTCTCACTCTCAGTATATACTGAATGAGGAAGGGTAAAATTTGTATAATTTGTATAAAACGGGACGCAAAACGTCAATACGAACATATGAATTCAACTTGAAACTCGTTTCAAATCAATGTTTACTTTTGCCTTAGGGAAAATAATTTCCGTGGATCCTAATTCTATAAATTGCGGGCAAAAAAATCTCATGATCGATAACTGAAAATACCACGTAGAAATGAAAACATGAAAACTTAATCATGGAAGCGAATGATAATAAATCTAAATTTAAAATATAAGAAAAACCCCCGATTCCAATGCTTTAATTTCCTTAAATGTAATACAACATAACATTATGTAATGTGGACGCGATGAATGAAAGTTCATTTGATACCCCAAACTAGTATATTTGCAAATTTTCGGTTTTCCTTCCCCACTCTTACCCCCATAACTTTAAAACGGCACAACCGATTTTCATGAAACATGTCTAAGAACACTCGCGCCAGACTCACCTTTCATACAAAACTAAATTGAAATCGCTCCATCCGTTCGGGAGCTATGGTGGAACAGACAGACAGACAGACAGACAGACACGGCAAACTTATAAACCCCTCTTTTTTGGTCGTGTGTTAAAAACAGGTAATTTTGAGAACCTAGGAAAAGAACTGAAAGTATAACAATGTAGGTAAAACGTTGAGTTCAATAAAGAGAAAGGCTGATCATGGACCGTAAAGTTTCAGTTACAGTTTGATAAATTACTTAAATAAACACAAAAGAAGTGAATCATCGATTTCATTGCCTGAAGTGATCCGAAAGTTCTGCGCCACTTTTTAGACTTTCGCAATTTCGCAAAACAGACCAAAGTAAGTAAGAATGATTCAATCGCGACCGAGGAGAGATTAGTCGAGGGAAAAGAAGCGGTGTAATGGCAAAAACGGTATCAATTACTAACTCTTTCTTTTATTACCGACTAGCAAAAGTCTTGTAAAGTTTCCATCGCTGTTTTAATTAGAGAAACCTTTGCTCAGAGATTTTGTATTAAAATGGATAATAAGCAATATCAGCGGACAATCCACAAAGTTGAGCTAATGTATAACGATTATTAAACAAAAAACAAACAAAAAATATATATATACCTATGCATATTGACATAATGTTCAAACATCGCACTTCAAACTCAGACCTACGTTTCCGGCAAAATAAAGGCTGATATTAAATAAAACATTTTGAGTATATTAGTAAGCATATAAGCATTTCACCAAATCTTAATAGTAAATAATATAGCTACATTAAGACCACTGAGACATGGCTGAACATAGAGACATGTAAGTACAATGCCGTCCGTGTAATCGCCTTCTGTCCACAATAATCTATTATGACACGCCGGCCTGCCAATATGTGCCATTTCACGCTTTTCTCAACCTGTCTATACCAGCATCTACCATCTCCCTACGTATCAAACTTGTTCTACCAACAAATTCTTTCCAAATAAATCAGTCAACAATAAATGATATTGCTGGTTTTTTGCATACTTTTCGGATAGTTGTTATCATTAGAACTTATTTTGTGATTGCAAATAAATCACAAAACAAGTTCTAATGATAACAATGCTTACAGTGGCTACTAGTACTCTGTACTAGTGCTCTGTTTTGGTTTACCTACTTCTAAATATTCGGTATTGATTTACCTCGTTTCTAGAACTTTATTTCTGAATAATGTCTATTGAACCTTAAAATTGTGCATCGATGTCGATAACGCAAAAACTCGTGCCCGAGACCACGTTCCATTTCATCGTCTTTAGTCGTACGATTTGCTCTTGATAGGACACAGATTGATTCGGCTTGCTCGTTTTATAACGATTTAAATTGTATCGATGCCAGGGGTCGATTAAGGCCGGCTTGCAGCAGATGCGAGAAATAAATTAGTCGAGCGAATAATTGAATGGAATACCTTGCCCTTTACATTTTTCAAATCCAATTTTTACAGCGTCGGCGGGAAGCGTTAATTTCGTTTTTTATGATGGAAGAAATAAATAATAATGTTGCGAATTCTTGTTGTTATTCTTATTGTAAGAGTTAGTACTTATAGCTTGTATGATTAATGAATAGAATTATTATTAGATACTCAAGATGATGCGTGAAGTAGAACTCTGTTACCTACAATAAAATGAAGTATTTAATGATAGGAGGTTATTTTATTATTCCAGTTTTTAAAGTGAGGTTTCGTGTTAACATAATACTTCCTAAGACCACCACAACCACATCCTGTGTAGCTCCTGACATTTTATTCATAACTTTGTAAGTCCATCACAGCGTGATAGGTTCAGAAAAACCTGCTAACACGTCTCTTTAATGATAAAAAACGAAAGTTTCATGTAAAATCTGTCCATAGTAAACTATCTTCCTATAACTGAAAAATTGTCAACGAGAATAAAAATCACATTCATAAAGAATCCTCCTAATCAAGCATTTTGTGTTAAAAAGCAATAAATTAATAGTATCTTATGAAACAACACACAAAATATTTATTTTCTCAACTAATAATCCACATTTAGTAAAGTTTGAAAACTTGGTCCAAATATTCGCTTAACAATTAAGACGAAAAAAGGATACAAACACACAAAAAAGAAAAACCATTTTCTAGGAAAATGGTTCTGTCTCAGTGTGTGCTTGATTTGATATCTAGAAAACTTGTAGGTAATATTTAGTTACTTTATTAAACATTATATTCATGCGTTTGTATACAATTTCCATACACATGTTTAAATAATGTTTAATTCATATTATAAGTACTTACATTAATGCAAAATTAATTCATTAGTTCATGCCTCGTTTTGCGAGATAATAATTTGGCTACAGTAACTGTTTATTCAGACATGACAATAATTTATATTAAAACAAGCGTTTCTTATACGAAATCTCACTATACAAAACTCACTATGCAAATAAAAATGTGTACACTAAAATAACTTCGATCAATTCCCGAAGATATGTACTACCATGGAAGGAGGGAAAAAAACCCATACGTTGATTTTGTAGTTAACTTTCAGAGCCATTGTAAAACATTAAACATTGTGGCTAACCATTTTAAACATCGTTCCTAACAAGTGATGTGTGACACAAATAATTAAAACTTATTAATTGTATGAGATATTAAATAAAAATTCAGCTTAAAAAAATTAAAACTTTGGCTCTTTTATGAATATAAATAAATATCTTCGGACAATCCACACAACAACATCTAGGCCCGTGGTAAACCAACATGGAAGATAAACACTTTAGTTAATTAACCACGATGAAACCACCAGTGGAATTTACCAGTATAAATTATTGAAGAACCATAGAATAATTTAAATAAACAGTATATTTCCCCGTGTAGCACAAGAAACAAACCATGCGCGCGAATTAGTTACACTCCTACGCAATGAACGCTCTCCGACATCTTGTTAATATCAGCGACACTTCTTTAATTGAATTCTGGCTACTGGAACGAAGATCACACATGATAATTTGATACGAATTAAGATAATATGCATTTATTTATTTCTTTCCTTCAATAAAGTGTGTGTGAGATCGCTTCACTTTCCTTGTTTTTCGAGACAACTAAAACACAATAATATGATTAATACAATGTGCAATGGTGAGGCTATAAGCGGGCGAACATTTGTGTCGCGTTCCGCGCTACAAGATTCTGAAGTGACGTAATTGTAGCCACACCCTAATATCGTCCTCGCCCGAATAATTTGCAACAATGTATCCGGATACACAAATATTCGCCATAGGCCTCTAATAAGAAAAACGTTTTGAACTATTCTTCGCATTTGGTTTATTATCATTTGCATATTGTCCGTAAGAGACAAATAATTATTACGATATGCTATGTTTGTTCGAAAGTAGGTAAAACGTTTTAGCACTGCGTAAGAGTTACTTTAAATTATCACGAGGGTATTGTGTCCTCTATTCAATTTTGTCCCCTTGTTCCGACCCGTCGCATATAATAGATGTGCATTTATGAATCAACAGTTTATTAAACATTTGAAATGGCCAAGGTTCTGTTTAGATATTATAATGTCACACGCTTTTTGCTACAATTTGGCACCAGCGGAGATGCGTTCTAGGTCAAAATTATTAGCGAATTGGATGCACCATACATAAGTGGAATTTGGTAGAAATCTGTTTAAATTGTATTATTACGTATTTAAATATCTATGCACCTATAAGTACAGTTAGCATCAAAAGTTAATAATAATGTTTTTATTCTTGTTTCAGGTAAGCCAAGTACAATAATTACTGTCTGCATATTATCAAGATTTGGGGTAAGTTTTTGATTACTGTACTAAGCTTATACAGCTTTGGATAGTCAATTAATGATATTCCATAAACGAGAATATTTTTTTTGTTTTATAGAAATTTCCTTTTTTTAAATATACCCAAGAAATTAATGCATAATACATTAGTAGCGGTTACATTATTATTAAATTACTCTTGAGGAGCATGGTTTTTAACGTTGTAAAGATTCAGAAATCTTAAACTGTTAAGATCTACTCGTACTATCCAAAATATTTGTAGGTAATGAATTGAATTACTTCATCAAACTATCTACACCGCCGCAAAGATAAACAAACTGGAAAACTACACCAATTACATCAATAACGGAACAAAAGCATCGCAACGCTCCCTAAAGTGCTCCACTAGTGATCCACGTACGGGGAAAGTTTCGACCTTGTTTTGACATTTCCACCTATAAGTACAGTTAGCATCAAATCGATATGAGCGTCGAGAGTGAAAATAATCTATAAAGTCAAAAAAAAATTGCTAATGAATGCAAACTCTTTAATATAGATAAATTTGAGAGCTTTGTTTTCTTCCAATTATAATTTTGAACAACCTGATAAATAAATAAATATAAATATTTCCGGACTAATCACACATTATAGGTAGGTACCTAACCCCAAACTAAGCTTGTCTATGTTCTTGGTTGTACTATGTGTTAGGTGACTGATATACTACATAGATACTTTTTTTCCGACCCGAAACCAGAAATAATAGATCTAACAAGATTTGGTCCCCCGGCGGGAATCGAACCCGCAACCTCTTGCGAACATCCACTAAAATAAATATGAACAATTAGTAAGCCATTTTGAGCAGTCTAAATAAAATTGTTTTTATGTTTTTCAGAATGTTACGGCTATTCTAGCTCATATCAATTTGGCGCTGACTGTACACGTACTATATGTACAGCTAGTATTGATTTTCGCGTTGCAAGGTCTGCAGCTCCCTATATCATTTTTATCGCTCCCTAGAGGTTGGCGCGTGTCTTCAGTCGTTGTCCGCCTAAGTTTTTTTTTTCAAATTCTTACGTCGCATGAGCTAAATGTATTTATTTACATATAGAAGATAATGTAAGTTTTTATTTCATAGAAATATTAACATCCTAATAATTTGAGAGTTATATAAAATACAAACAATATTATAATATATAACGCATTATAATTTTCTAGTAAATGTTTTTGGTACTTTCGTTCCATTTCCTCTATCAACCGTTATCTTGACACTCATTTCTTAGTCCTTTCTTAAATGTTTATTCGGTAAACATACTTTTAAAGTTCTATTATCAGATTTTTTAAATAAAAATTTTAGTTTTATTCACCAAAAATGAAATTTATAACGATATCTTAGAACATTTTAGTAGTAATCACCGCGGGAAGGCGCCACTCGCTTATGTATTTTTTATTACGGTTTCGTAACTCCGCGGGCAAACTAATCTCTCGGAGTCCTTGTTGTTATTACAAAAGAAAATATGTTGCGTACTTATTTTAAGGGACGCACATTAACTTCAATAGCGGGAGATTTCGCTTTATGGGTTGTTATTTATACTTAGGGAAGAAATCGGAAACTGCTATTGTTTTGTGGTTCTCTCGTTGGTTTGACTTTGGGGTCCCGTTTTTCGGGATAAATTGTGATATATGGGGTATGTGGATAAGTATTTGGGAAATCGACAAATCAACCGGCTTAGGACGGGGATTTATAATCTGCGTGGAATAGATTTATATTGCTAAATAGAATAGACTGAGCTTCTAGATTGAATTGGTGATATATATTATAAATCTTTATAAATCTTCCGAGCTAATGGTAGTATTTTCCGTAATGAGAAGGAACTTTATTCCATCTTTTAAAAAAAATGCGACGTGACTGCAACGATACACTTGACGTGCATCTGCTCAATGTAAATCGTAGGTCCTCACACTGTTCAACTCTGTAGGAGGTCCTTTAAAGGTAGGCAAAGCTACATGCGGCGAATCCAGTGTACCTGCCTGTACAATACATAGTTCATGAACGTTTTATCGTAGCACCGCGCTTGTCACGTGACTGCATACATGAGTATCTGCTCAATGTGAAGCGGACGCGCGACCGCAGGCCGGCAATCCCGGTCGCGTCTGTGCGTCCGTCATAGGATATCTAACAGCATTATGTGGACGGAAGTTGCACAGTGTACGGTTTCACTTACATGCGACTATTGTAGGCTATGTGGTCTCGATTACAGCGGCGCGTTGTAAGCGGATGCAGTAGGGCAATGTCACCGAGTTGCTGTATATTTTTTTAATACAAAAAAAAACATTTTTGTAGAGAGGAATGATTTGATTGTTTATTTACATAGGCTTTGAAAGTATTCGACCGATTTTAAAGATTGTTTCACTGTTGTATGGATTATTGATTGAGCAAGAAAGAACGATAAGTGGCGTTAAAAGCTATACAATACTTACAGGAAAAGATTTATTAATTAATATAAGTACCTAAATGAGTACGACAAAAAACATCGTCAATCAGAAAACGCAGAACAGTTCGTGCCGTAGCGTAAATGAATCATTTAATATGAATAAATCGTATTGTGAACAAGAACTATTTGCGCTCTTAAGGGGTAATTAAATTCAACATTGCCCCAGTTCACACAATAATTACTTAACAGACTTTAATTTGATTAATAATTATTTAACTTGAAATGAAATCTATAAAGTCAATGAGTGCAATAAATTTAATTATGTTTTGATAAGTTCTCATGTTTTGTTCATGAATCATTTTGTTGTATGTGAGCTACTGTACAGCGTGTACGTTGGCATCCCGTATGCGTTGGACCGTTTCCATTTTGTGAGCCCGTTGATTGAGTTTTAGATTAAACTTTTGTGTTGTATCATTCTTTTGTACGGCTTGTCTATATTCTTGGTTGCATTCATTTGGTTTTTATTCTAAAAATACTGTATTCACATTGCTTAACATGATTAAAATAATCAATTATACGTGGTATACATATTTATTTACGTTTATTGGGTTATTAGGCTTACACAAAACCGTTTTCGGTTAACTGAAACTCATTTATAAAGCAATTTGTATTCGTCTGACTGACATATTAGTCCATGTTGCTCATCTCCATCAACAATTTAGTATCAGGTTATGAGAAGCGCCAGAGAGGTCCTTTACGATCAAAGTTGCTTTATTACTCACTAATTTACTACAGGCTTTTGATGGCTTATTAATATAAATGAAGCACCCTAGGATTAAGCGCTGGCTTGCTTCAAAGTACTAAACAACAGTAAGTTGCAATTCGTCTAGGTTTATTATGATTGGTAAGTCTTTGATTTGATGAACGGACATTTTATAGGCGTGGATTGATTCATAAAAGACATCGTATTGATAAAGACTATGTGTGTGTTTGAGATATGTGTGTGTGTGTTGCCCGACTAGTTATGTGAACCCATTGGTACTAATTACGGCAAAATTCATGTATTATGACGCTGGTAACGGATGTTGTAATTGCGCCAATCTCCTGCTTAGTGGCGCAAACACGTGCAGTCTTTTAATATTTTATTTTTATTTTTAATCTATTCATGTCGATTGACATTCTCTAAACATTATAAACTATTGTTCATATGTTGAGTTAAATCTGTGATGGTGAATGATGTGTCAATTAACTTCTGCAATAAAACAATTTCTTTTGATCTTTGAGCGACGGAAATCCGCAATGCATTAAAAGTATTATAAATGTCACAATAGCTAATTGCCAAACTGCTATTAATGAAGTAGAAAAATAAGACGAAAAGGGGGCGTTTTTTTTAATTTACAACAAAATTTGATTATTCAAAGCGCAACAACAAGAAAACAACAGAGGAACAATGAAGGTTTTTTTACTCAAATCACTAATATCATACATATTCAGTGACGTAACGAAAATTCTAAACACACAACAACAATCACAAGGAATGCGACTACAATTCAACCAAACGCACACAAATTACAAATAGTACAGAAGTTGAATTATGAAAATCGGTCACAGTAAAAAATTGACAAGCCCTGTTCGGCTTAAACATATTTTCAGAACTAAAAACTTCTACAGAATCCCTATGCCAAGTCGGTTACAGAACCAAGCGCGGCTCCACTTATCTCGTCATGCATCAATGCAAAAGAAACAAATTCATTAGCATCCTATTAGCTAAAGTATCCGCAAAGCGTGTCGTTATCTCCGTTCCGACGGATCTGAGATCGCCGGTGCGATTGCTGTGATTAATCTGTGAACTAGTTCAGTCGCCTTGCCTTGCCCAACTCGGTTCTCACGACATTGGATGAAATTACTGTTATTTACCGCAGTTTGTGGTGTGGTACCGCGTAATGTCAGTGCCGAGCACACGTTCAACTAACTACCTTTGGAACAACATTATACCTACATTATTGTAGTTTACCGAAGATATAAGTGTTGTGTTTAACAAATGCGATATGTTTTTACTTGGTATTCGACCAATATTAAGGTAAGCAAGTTTTTTCGGAAAAGTAAGTCTGTTGTTACTACATTAATGTTTATCTACACAACCTATATCCTTTCAACGTTACATACACATTGTAAGGAAAACATATAGGATATCCCAAAATATCGTTCTTTTCCCGTGTTATTTAAGATAAACGACCCTGCGAGTTCTTGTGGGTGAAGCCACGAGTAACAACTAATTACCAACATGGCTTTGTGTTCGAAATCTTGTATCACGACATGAGAACTGTGTACATTATTATCTTTAAAAGCAAGGAAACCAGAACTACTTATGGTTAAAATTATTATTTATAGGCAGACTTCTATTTAATTCCCGAATCATATTTCTATTCAATTTACTATTTCCAACTTGATGACGACTCTATCATGGTTTTTTAGGCCCGTAAATCCATTAAATCCCATAGTATATACATATACATACGAGTATATCTTGTGATCAACTCCAATGGTGATAATTTAGACCTGTATTTGATGGGATGTCTGGAGGGGAGAATCCTTAAGTCCTATTTGCAATGTTTGGCGAATGAGAATTTCCTCGGAAACAAACACTCGTTCGAGTTAGCGTTATTTCATGTCTGTGCCTAGACATGGTGCTCCCCCATATATCAGCGGGCCAACTCCGTAGGTCCCAGTGACTTGGCGCATTGTATCTGCTGATTACTGCGCCTCGCCCGAAGGCCAAGCTTTGTTCTACATTGGATTCCAGCACGCAATCCGCTAGTTATTATACTCAGCTCGGCTTTTTCGATCGTGATATTGTTTTAATTTATTCATTGTTCTTATCCCGTGTTATCTTATGATGTTGGAAGGTACATGTGGGGCCAACAAAACAACATCATAAACGGCCCCTGGTTTGTTAGCATGGTATATTTTATTAATTTACAGTAAAGTTATTTAGTAACTTTTGTTTTAAAAACATTATGTTGGTTCATTTGTTTTATGTTTTTTTTATACTTGATAAAATAGTATGTTACTGATATGCAACCGCAAACATACATTGTTCCATAACTTGCCTATTCTGTTAAGTGTCCATGAATGTTATATGCCAATACAAATTATTACACAATTAATTACTATCATCATTCATTTATATTGTTTACGACTAATGTTCCATAAAGTAATACACGAGAAATTAAACGCGATATCATACAATATGCTACCTACCTTCAGAACCTAAGCACTTCAGTAATTCTCTTTAAAACTAAATACGCTATAGATTATCTGCATCAAAATACTTTTAAGTATTAAATAAACAATGTTCCAAATATTATTTTTTGAACTTTATAAATTTTCTCTTTGTATTCATAATATCAAATAAAATACAACTAAAATATTTTAACTTAAACTTCTTAAATTTAATATCAAACATTTTCAACATAAAACCATTCGAGTGTACAAATTGAATTTCTCCCGAAAACAATAAAACCATCTGCCAAAATTTTAGGCTAAAACCACTTCACCATTTCGCTGGAACGGGTACTAATTTATTAAGAGGTTCCTTACAAAAAAAGGAATAAGTATTTTCACAGGCGATTACCGCCACGTCACGGTACGATGGCCCCGAGTCGCTCTACCATAGGGATTAATAGAGCGCACAGATCCACGGACACAAGAAAATATACCATAGTAAGTTTAGGTTGTTTTTCAGAAGGCAGCTTGTAAGTTGGCTTATTAGATCTGGGCCGCTGGACTGCTACTATGGAAGTTCGGAAAAGTAGCTAAACACAGTTATACCTGTGCAGTCCTCGGAAGAATGCGCAAGCGTACCCGTTGGCTCAGAAAATATGTTCGGTGTTGGGAGCACCGTGGGGCTTGAGCCGGTAAGAGTCCGGCATCATTGCTTCTTTGAGCCTATCGAGGGAGCAAAATCCATAAGGATTCTCCCACTACAAAAAAAAGCGCTCAGGTTTATTTGCACAGTTCACAGGTAAACCTGTACGTCTGTGGCTACCTAAGGTATAGAAGTGATAATGGCATAAAGATATAATTGACAGAATGATTGAAGGAAAAACCTGCGACAAGGTTTTTCAGCTTCGACAAAAATGCTTTCATGTTTGCTTGTACTATAACATCGCATTACTACACTGCTTCTAGGGTAATTTTGTGATGCACACAGACAAACTGAGTAATAATGCTAGACAACTCGGGAGTAAGCAGAATTTGTGATTATGTGAAATAGAACAAACTACTTGAATTATTATGTTGTACCCGAACCACGCGCACGACTTGGTATAAGTTTAAGTGCTTTAGCAATTTATACAGATGTGTTTAGAATGTATATATATACACACTTATACTGTGCGGTTATATAAGAGCATTGATTAATATCGTTTAATTTTATAAAAAAATCACGTTCCGATATTATTATGAGGAAAGTGCATTATTATTATTATTTATCCCACACTGTCCCACTACAGGCCACTCTTCACTTATTCCACTCATCGCGATCTCCCGGACCTTCGACGGTAACAATATAACAATACATAATTTTCTTATTGACTTCCCTGCTTATTTATGAAAGTCAAACATCAGCTGAGAATATTACCTCAGAAATTGAAAAAAGAAATATTCCGATATGATCAAGAATGAGTATACAATAAATTTCCTTGAATATGTTCTTAAAGTTCCTATTACAAATATATTAATGTAGTAGTATGTATTGTATATTATTATAATATTGTCAAAAACCATGATATTTTAAAAAGTTAGTATATTAGAGTTAAAAAGTAAGTAAAACGTTGGCGACCTTCAGGACTTTTAGGAAAGTTGGTGGCAAACAGCTCTGGGATTGTGGGAGGGAGTTGGGGGAGACCTTTGCCCAGCAGTGGGACAACATAGGCTATTGAAAAAATAATAATATTACAGTACTTTTACTTATTAAAATAAAAAATATATATCTAATAAACATAAATAATCCATATAAATCGTTGTCCAATATAAATTCAAATGGGATAGCGTGACACGGGCTGTAAGGGCGTAAAGGGGTATAATTGTACATAAAAAATTCATGCAGGCTATGGTAACGGTTACGCGGCGGAAGTGGGCACCATGACAGCCACCGCCGTCAAGCCTATCCGACCCGAATATTTGATGCGATAAGCCTCTAGGTACGTTACAAGAAAAACAATTTAAGCGGAGCTTGTTTGGTTATTACAAACATAGGGGTAAATGACTGTGACAATGATCGGTTTTATTTCATACTAGCGGCCCGCCCCGGCGTCGCACGGGTAAAAAAAGTTCCCGGCAATTTTTCCTTATTTGCTCACCGTTTAGACCTACCCTGGACTACGACAAACATTTTAAAACTAAAATCAGCTAAATCGTCCCAGCTGTTCTCGAGTTTTAATCAGACTAACGAACAACAATTCATTTTTATTTATATATATATAGCTAAATTAACACAGTTATACACTAACACATACTATGGTGAGCCAATTAAAGATTCCCACGAATAGACTTAGTTTTTTTTATGCTAGATAAGCCTTCATTTGACCACAATCTCACCTGATGTAATGTGACGATGTGGTCTAAGATGGGGCATGAAGACCTAGAAGTTTTTATTTAATTAACCCCCTATTCAGTAAATTAAGGATGTATAAGTTACAATTATCATTCATCATTCAATTTGATATAAAAATCCTTGATTCAATAGCGAACTAAAAAATATGTCAAATATAGGTAATTAAATTTTAAGTTTACAAATGCTAGTAACATTTATAATACTTGTAATAGTATAATTTTTAAAGTTTACTGTAAGAATTGGGTAAATAATAAAACAAACGTGTAATATTCTAAAGTATATTTTTAGCGACTTAGTAACATTTTATTTTTATGAGTGATTCATATTCTATTAAATGACATCCAGACTGAATCAACTAACGCAAAAATTCTACATTCCCATTCGCGTTTTTGTAAAGGAAAGTTGTATATATTTCCTTTGTTAAAAGAACCAGACTTCACCGTTATCTGCAGTCTAACAGATTCCCTGACGATGACATAACACAGGATACAAGCAAATTCAGACCAAATACGACTCGGGGTAATAATCCCATTATCCGTATTCTTTCTACCTCTGTCACGTATCCATCGACACACCTTGTTTATGGCCCTAGTCTATGGCAGGAGTCACGGTGACGTAGGCACCGGAAGTCAGCAGTTCGAGGCGCACCCCGCTTCCGGTGACCACACTGCATGCAAACTACGTGTATCCGCAAGCTATGGTGACGAAAGGTTGTTTATTCTGTTGCCTTTTATCATTTCGCTAAACAATGGATTTTGAAGTCACCGGTCACTTACATACCTAATGTATATGTATACTAGTGATGAATCATCATTATTTGCACAACTATTAGCAAAGGTGATAAACACGGCGATAGTTATTAATTTCAACACGCATTAAGGTTTATGACATTGTATGTATCACTAATGATCTCGTCAGCGATTATACTGTGCTTAAATTAGCCGTTTTGCGGAGCTTTCGCATCTCGCTAAGCCTCATTTACTTCCGGCGTTGTAACTCAGCGAGATCATGATCTAGGGCACTTAACGTCATTGATGACAGCGATTAAGATCGAGATTAATAATAATTGGTAAAGGCCGGTGCTGTATTAAGCGAGTCGAAGTAGGTAGGTACCACACGCGGTCGCCTGTTGCGCAAGATGACATCCGAGCCGCAGATTAGCATAACAATAGAGTTGGGATACTGCACGGCAGATTTTTCTCGATATCGACTTGTATATCATTTTCCTTCTTTCATTTTATTATATCAGATCAGTTATAAAGTTATCGTCAGATTGTTAAAATACTTAACTTTGTGAAAGTTATTTCTTTACTGATACTTTACATAGAAATTTCCGTAACATGAGTACAAATTGCTAGTAAATCTCTTAGTGGAATAATTTTTTAAAAGGCAATTTGAATTCAGACCTCATAAAGCGTTAATAATAATAAAAACTGTTGTATCCGCGCCGGGACGCCGCGCGCCGTTGCCATTTAATAATTGTCTAACGGAAGTCGTACAATTGCAGCGATGTATTTAATAGCACAATGAAATCGTTTTAACTATGCGCCGCGAATTTAATTTAGTAACTTGTGCGGCACAACTAATATTTATATTGTGTCAGTGAAATAAACTAATCGTACAAAGTCTTAAGTAATAGTCACTTTACAGGGCATATGATTTGAAGCCAAAATGCCGACTGTATCTAGGATATTATAAGATAGGAGTTTTTAAGTTTATCTAAAATTTATAATTATATTACATATGTACTTATTTATATTCCTGCCTTGCAGCATGCATATTATGCATTTTAAATAGTTTATTAATTCATTTGTAATGATCTATATCGATGATGTTGAAAACGTGTCAGTGCATCTCTACTGCTTTTATTCGAGGTCGTATTAACGTGACAAGTGGTGGAGTGTGCGCGTGATTCACTGGTACATCTCCGTGCGCGTGTACATTTTTTTCGTTCAGAATCCCATTCAATGAACATGAAAAAAACATTTGCTATACTAAAAACAAATTGCCTCAAATTATTATCGTAGAATCATAAATAGGTCAAATGTTATATTTATTTTAATGGTTTGCGTGACTTTCGTCTGTTTTGTCGAGCATCCTAATTTCTTGTTTATGCTCCGTCAGAAAATATTTTTAGCATTTTATACGAAGCATTATTTTTATAGTTTTTCGAATTTTGGTGGTGCTAATAGCGACACGGGAAGTCGTAAAATGCGTCGCTTCGAAACGCACTTGCGGCTGACGAGACTAAAAGTACGAATATATCAAAGAATTTTAAAATTAATCTTTGAAGTATAATATTTATTATATTAGGTGTTTTATCATAAAATTATATATACGGCAATAATTCATGGAAAATCTTGGCATAAAAAGTATTCCATTATTATGTGGTGAATGACGATTCTTAAGTTTTAAGATACTCATTGTGAAACTACTAAGTAAGGGAAAGAATATTGCCAATATAATTTAAAATAGACTGATTAGAATGACATACTTTCACAAAATATTCGTAAAGTTTGCGCTGTCTATATTTTAAATTTGTGTTATTGGAAACATAATTGCTGGGCTAAAGCCGTTTGACGCGCGATAACAACTTGAGCTGTTGACAGAATCATTAGTGCGACTGATGACAAATCAACTTTAGATCTTTTCTATATTTTTGGGGATTCGACATAAATTATTGCTTACACCTGGCATGCGTTTTGTTATGCTAAAAGGTCAGGGTAGTCTATAAGTAACTATCTTACACGAATTTATCTGACTATTTTTTAATGCTTCTGTGGCGCATTAGGTGAAGCTGCGCGTTTGGTGCAAGGCATAGTGGGATCGACTCCCGTCTAGATATTGGTGTTTGTATGTTGCTTGTACTTCTTCTGTCAATGTTTGTACTGATCTATATACATTTAAGTAGGTAGTACTTACAACATACTTGAGAATGTTGCGCGAGCAATTCTAGTAACCGACCGGTGGCCCGTATATAACGTCCGCTTGATTAGTAGACGGGAGTGTCGTCTAGATAACTATTTACCCGTTTACTACGAGTATAAATAATCCAGCGGCCTAGTTTACTAAAAATATCATGTAATTAATTTGACCAGATCCTCATTAACGGGTGTCCTGACAGATATATTATTGTACCTGGCAATTCTAGTGAGAAGTACTCCGCAAATCAAGACGTGCACACGTTCCGATGATTTACTCAATACCTAATCCTTTTGATCTGGTTTCCAAATTTTATGGCAGACAGTTGGAGTTATTTATTTTAATCCGCAGTTTCATTGGTCAGTTTGTTTGCTGGTTATTGCCCGCTACATTTTCAGTCTGTGGATGATTGGGTCATTTAATAACATTGTCATGAAATGTAATCACAATGATAGTCATTATTATGGTGTTTATTTATATTTATACAAAATTTTGCATTTAATTTTGATCATTTACGTTGGTGAGTTAATAATATACAACTGTTATCATAAATAGCTTATTAGGAAATGTAGGTATATCCTTCTGAAATACTAGATAGGTTGATTTGATACCTATATTGGGAAACGGGTACTGAAAAATAATTCTAATCATTTTAATGCAAATATATTAACCTCTTTGAAAAACGTACAGATCGAAGAAATACATTTCTATTTTAGATAGAATAAAAAAAACTTTATATGTATGCCTTTCTATTGGAATAAATATAATAGAATGTGAAATAAACTCACAATATTTACAGCAAGTCTATGAAACAGCTACATAAAATCACAAGGAACTGTATCACTTGTCGATATTTAAAAATGCCTGTGAATGTTTGTATGGCGACGCAATCAATCCGTTTCAACTTCCGTCAATATCCACGTTCGTAATGATGTCACGTTACCTCTGAGCTGCTTTATATCCAAGCTGACCTACTCTTTATTTTTAAAACTGAATTCGGGACTTGCATGGATTATTTCGATTTATTACTTGGATATCAACGATTTGGACTCTGTTAAATTGTTCAGTTCTTTATTTGAAACCATTTTGAAGTGTCCAAAGGTATTAATAAATTGTGTAATTTCTTTATTTGCAACCACGTTCGAAATATAAGCTCCCCATTTCGTTCCCACAGCTGGGTCACAGGAGCTTCACTCTCGAAATGTATACGTGTTGTTAAATTTTATAATAGGTTCAAACTTCAACGGGCCTTGTTTTTGTAACTGAAACTTTTGTATTGAATTACCCCACCGCAAGACAATAATTATTTTGTTATTGATCGTAGACGGTTCAAGGTTTGTTTTGCTGACAACAAGCTGACAATAATTTTATTAGTTGTTTTGACATAATTATATAATAATACTAGCTGTGCCCCGCGGTGTTACCCGCGTTATAATGGATTTTTCCGCGGAATGACGTTTTCCCGCGGTAAAAAGTAGCCTATGTTATTTTTCAGGCTCTAGAGATTCTGTGTACCAAATTTCATTTAAATCGATTCAGTAGTTTTTACGTGAAAGAGTAACAAACATCCATACATCCATACTTACAAACTTTCGCCTTTATAATAGTAGTAGGATGAATCGGCGCATATTCTGAAATTTGTAGGATATTAAGAAACACGAAAATCAACTAATAACTATTTTTTGTTTCTTTGAACAAAATAAATGTTGTTGAACTATTTATTGACACCGCACGCAACACCCAAACCCAAGATTATACTTTGTAGATCATACGAAAAATTTGAGCATTCTGTGCCTTAGGTGGACCTGCAAATCAATCCACTGAGATCTTTTACAATAATAAGTTGAATAGGTTCTTTCAATAGTCATTTCTGATAATCCATAGATAAGTTACAAAAGTAATTTAAATGACGGCATTGAGACGTTGTGTCAGAGATCGTCAGCTGATGAACTAAGATGCCGGCTCTTCCTATGATTAGAATCTTAGCTTAGAGAGAATATTGGGGTATTTTCATAAACCAACAGGATTTACAACGGTTCAAAGACATAATTGATAGATTATCTAACCTCTGATAGTGTTTAGTCATCGAATTGGATTCGACATTCAAAAACTGTTTTAGATTCTTTAATGTAATTTTTTTGTTTCATTTCGTACGTGATGCATGAAGGTTTTGGTTATTTCCTAAGTAGAACACTAGAATATATTGAACCTCTTTGTAACACTTTCTTGTATGAATAGCACGCAATCGAGACTGGAAACGCTGTAGCGCTCGTGAGATTAGCATTACCTTTGAAGACGGTACTAGACTTTCAGTGATATTCATAAATCTTAAAAATTAGCATTAATGTGTGTAAGATTTAGTATCGTGAAAATTATGTCTCTTTCCCTCAAGATCTAATGATGCATGTCAATCCAATTGGTTGATTTTAAGACTTTATATTGGTCACTATATTATACGCCTGATAAAGGAAAACCTATTAAAATTTGAACAAAGGGACAGATGAAAATTATGAAGTGGTTTGTGTATGGAAACTGTGCCCAGTAGGAATGTGGTGACAACGGCCGTCAGAGAGCAATTCGCGGCACAGAATAGTGCATACGTAATACCGACCGGGAAATTGGAAAAGGGTGAAAAAGTAACAGTATTCGAGATTAAAGTTACCGGTGCTATGAGCATGGTGTAGATATAGAGATGCGTAGAACTGGCACATTAAAAAAATCTGTTATAATTGTTTGCTGATTTTATTAACATGATGGTGATGGTCAATTATAATAACAATGTGTTTTTTTAGAAAACATAGTATTAATAGCCAATATTTTAATTTTTTTTTTATTTTACATATTTTAACACAAATACTGTTATTGAACACACGTTCTGTCGTTTTTCTGGCGTCATTTTTTTATAATTAGCAATGAGCAAATTACAGCATTACATTACATTACATTGCATTACAGCATTTTAGCATTAGTTGGTATTTCTTGCAGTTAATAAGGCACAAATAAATTATTATAGTTTCAAGTTCTTTTATAAGAATATAATTTATCATTAGAATCGTAAAATAATTTGCCAGCTAAAAAACTAAGAGTAAACCCTGTTTACTCTTAGTTTTTTGGAAATTGTTTTTTTTATATTTATTTATAACACGGCTAACACCGCGGGGCACTGTAAGTTGTATTGTGCAATAAAGAATTAAATATGTAGCGCCCATTCTAAACGGAAGTAAGTCTACTAGGACATAGCATGCACGGCTGGTGGTCACAGTTCGGTGGCCCATTTCGCAAACACACGCCCCTGTATAACGATAATACGATACGATACGTAATCGAAACGGATTTTGTTACCGGCATGTGAATGTGACATACTTTAGAATTTCCTAAGCGGCAATTTATAAATTACATAGCGTGTTCTAGGCTTGACCAGATACGATAAATTTATTTCTTATTAATCTATAGGTATGTTCGATTTGTTTGTGCTTTGTAACGTTTGAGCTTTGTAAAACCAAACTGTGGCAATAAATCATTTTGTATCTTGTTCTTGTACGCCCTCTATAAATGCGCTGCAAGGCTAATCTAGGTGTTATTTACGACCTGATCGAACTCTGAAATACTGATCACATTAAACTGAGCTAATGGGTTGTAAAGAAGAGGACTTATTTTTCAGGTAAAAGCAATTAAAAGTAAATCATAGTGAATTTCTAATACACGCCTTTGTCTCGTTCTGAGTTGTCTACTGGTACAGATGTATTTTTTCGACACATGAACTCTGGCTTCTTTCTGAAGCAATTATCAATAATTGCACATCATTAGCACAATTGTTAATATCGAAGCAGAGAAAATACTTGGTTAAATTCAATTGTTGTTACGAGTAATAAAGATAGTACCTACATAATTACACCTAATAATAAATATACATAATTGATCACCGTAACATTTCTGTTGTGTGTCACTGTTGCAGATGATAAATATATTCAATAAACCTACCACTTAGCATACAAATGACACCGGATGAAACAAAAAATATCCCCAATGTAGATATCTCGATTCAATGAGCCCGAAAAAGTAACCCACATGTTCCGGCATCGCGCGCAAACGACGCGGAAAATTGTGCATATCTCTTACCGATCGACGGAGGGAAATTATTATTTTCTACTGTATTAACGTCAACTGATATAAATAAAGCAGGAGAGTATTCAATGCGGAGTTGTAAAAATCTTGCGGTATATTTGTTGCAGACTTAAACTACGGATTATGTTTGAACATAGATAATCTTTTAAATAATCTGAGTCTAAATCGTAGGTTACACGACCACATTACTGAGGCCATAATCTTAATAAAAGAATAAATAATCACTTTAAAATATTTTAAACTACATAGCTGGGTCTTTCCGACTTTGCACGTATACAAAAACCTTGCTTTTGAATCACTTCTTATTACTGATAACCGTATAAGATCTGTTCAGTAGTTTTTTTTAATATGTCCCTAAGAACTTTAACTTTTATTTAGAATTAAGGTATCAAACATTACAAACCAAAGAAGTTTCCAAAAACACTTTTTATCGATTGCAACGAAAATCAACAACTGCAACATACCAGGTAAATTAAATCCGTCATGATATTATGTTTCCGATTTCGGGCCATACAATTTGAAGGTTGTTTTGCACAATGGCAGCGGTGCCTACAAATCCGCTTGATGCATCGTTGACATGCTTTCGATAGGATTCACTCGCGTGGCAGTTTTGCGCTCGCTGATTTATTTCTACCCGCATTTCGTGCGCCAAAAGAGCTTTGCGCCGATTCATCTGTGCTGTGGTATTTATTTCTGTATTTTATCAGTTAGTTGTTTAGTTGAACTTGTGATAACTGATAATATTATAAAACCTCTTTTCTTAGTGTTTCTTAATATAAAAGGTGCTACGTGGTTTTTTTGTGAAATAACCATTATTTTATTTTATTGTTGGCAACATAAGATTTGAACTTACATTTACCTAAAAACAAGAACAATAATCATATTGCTGAAAAAAAACGAAGTGCAAAGGTAATTTCTACTGTGAAATTGATAATAAATTTAAATCTTCAGAACGTTTGAGATGAAAAGTCACTTATGATTTATTTGTTTTGACATATTAAAAAGAAGGTGAAATTAAATTGACACCAACCAAGCAGGGTCGTTCATTCACTGTCTTCAACCAATGCCAATCATGGTTTTATCACTAGGACAGCACTGGATTGATTATATCATCCCCTTCCCGTCGGCCTCCACCCCTTTTTGCGTATCACTGTTGAAGTAAAAAGGGCCCGTTTCAATAGATCCACGGAAACGAACATTTATCATGGCTGTAATGAATTATCGGGCATTTTCCAATAAACCTCCATGAGGGAAAAGGTTTTAGTGAGTTCTTCGGATTTACCATGAAGGTTCTCGCTTAATGTGATATTTCGATGTCGTTCAACTGTAGGGGTTAAAACCATATAATTTACACAAATTCATGTCTTTACGTTTTACAGACATGTAATTGTGGAAGGCAGCTGAGATGTCGATGAAGCTAACGTTATTTGCACGAAAATCGTAAACTGGCAATAAATGTGGACATTAGACCGGTGACTGCTCACTGATGACGCAGGTGCAGTATAAAACACAGTACTATTTATGTCACTGAAGTATATTAGATCCATGCAAAAAATAACCTACTCATGAGCTGATCCTTTGAACAAAATCAGAAATATATTTTGCTGAATTTAGGACACTCAATAAAAATGTATAATGATATTAACCTCCTACAGAAAGTTTAATTTTAAACTATTTCAAAAAGATTCTGCGCGAGATTGTAGAGTAGGCTATATTCTACCCGCGTACGTTGAGTCAGTTTTGTAATGCTCATTTTTTGTCGCCACCATAATATTAGATATCAAGTCGTCATACGTGAGCCGACTGTTAACACCGACCTTTGCTTGTCGTGGAACTTTTATTTCTTACTGTAATTTTAGATAGGAAAGCATCTCTATGATTTCCTTATACTACAATTATTAGTAGCTTATAATGCTTCTTTATAAAAAGATGCACAAAAGGAGCTCATAATGATCTGAAAGGCCAGGTAAGAGTTTTTAATTTAATATTTACAACTCTCGATTAAGTCGAAAGAAATAATATCGTTCAAGCGGAGATAAATGGAAGTTCCGGAGAAAATGCTCAACTTCATAACATCTTGAGTGAAAAGTTCAGATAACATTTTTTGAGGACGTCTGATATTTTTGCTTGAACGCATTCAAGAGGACAGTGAATTCACAAAGGTAAAGAATCACATCACATGGAAATTTTCAACTTGCTTTGGTCTTTACTGCTTTGACATAAGAAGACGGTCGCTTGGAAATGCCTCAAGCAAAATATTTCAACCGAAGGTCTTGTTAACGAGGAAAATATGGAAGTTGCGACCTCTTCGAGATTTGATAATATTAACCTAAAATTAACTCAATCATTGAGAGCCTTAAGAGGAAATATGTACTGTCAAACCAGAAAAATCAAGTTGTGCAATGTTATTATTTTTCCATAAAAAATATAATAAGCTTATATGAATAAGTTATAATAAGGCTTGTTATAATAAATGTCAATCCAATTTGGCCCATCCTATTTGAAGTTTTAACAGCTAAACTTGATAGTTATTATGCTCAGTAACTAAAAATACGATGATATGAATAGTTTCCTGATGTTTTTCATTACGCTAGATTTTGAAGGCAGGTGTCCATCATTATGTACAGTACAGTGGAGCGATATAGCGAGATGTCATCTCTCCTCGCGGCGACAAAGCGTGTCAGGTCAAAGGGCCTGAGAGCGCATTGTTAACTCGCGAGTCACGCTCGAGGGCTTTTGATGACGACACTTGTTCCAGTACCCGCCTACAGGAACGAGTAAAAATAGGATATATTTCAACAGGTTTTAAAATGAAAAGTTAAAGCTTCGATACTCTTTGGTAATCCGTTTGATGAAATGGAGTATAAAATGAATAAAACCTACTACAAATGTTGGAAATATTGTAACAGAACATATTAAAAGCGGATATTTCTCACGTAAACTGGACGCTCATACACGGACGATATAATGTTTAAACGACGTATATGTACCATTAACAATGAGTTGACTCGCGTTGGTTTTGAAACTTTAAGTTTTTGAATAATTCACGTATATTACACGAAATTCCAGCTCGCAAAGCCCATTTGATCAATTTATCACCTGTTAGAAAACTGAAAGGGGTTACTTTGTGTCTTTTCTATATAAAGTTTCAATATATCACCAAAACTGATGACTTCCAAGTCCTTTTTGTAAACCCCAACATGCCTTCAGCTATCGCTGTAAAGAGGGCTACGTGAAGGTGCTATTTTTCACTTTATCAAAGGAAGACGCCTTTCCTTCCTGCCGCCTTTCAAAGGATCGAAAGGGAAGGTCTATAAAACATTTCTGCGCTTCTCTTAAATGATAATATTTTAAAGTTTAGGGCTTGTTTCACAATCTCCGAGTAAACTATTATTACTTGTAAATAACTTATTACTTACTGTATTAGTAAATAAATTTGTAAATTATAATAGTTTACACGGAGATTGTGAAACAAGCCCTAAATTTGTAAAATTGCGCTTTTAATTTTTCACACATCACACATTCACGCTCGAAAAAAAGTTTTACACACAACCACGTCTAATTACGAAAGTTATAAGCTTGGGTTTTCGAATATTTTGTTAATCTTAATTTTCATGTAAAACTATAACGGTTTTTAGGCATTCGTTTTCTTTTATACATGTATTAACTAAAATATAACCCAGGTGGTTAATCATATGAACGACCCTATTGTTCTCTTATACCGCTTAAAGTCATTACGTTAATTTTCGCCATGCCAACTAAAACACCAACTCCAACTATTATCAAAGCAAATACCATTCCACATTCACGTTCTATAAATGTCTCATTAACTTTCCCAGCGAATGTTCGAGGCAACTCAGCCACAAATCTCTTGTCAAACTGTATCCCACCCAGTTTCAATTGGAACTTAGTCTGAGTCTGAACTAAAGTAGTATTCTTGCACGTTGAAAGCGGTGCGGCAGACGGATCTTGACTCGCTGAAATTAATCCATCTTCGCTCTCAATGGGAACGGAAATGTATTAATGCTGTGCAGTAGAGCCTCTACGTCATATCGGGATTATAGAGGTGTAATTATTAAATGCGCCATATTGCGCCCTCGGCCGAGAGAATGGGGAAGTGCCAAGGCTCTTTAGTAATCCCTGTTGCCAGCTTAGGATCTTCGTTATTGAAATTTCTTCTTGTTTGTTATTTGAGTTTAGACTTCTGCTGCATTTTGACACCTATTTAAAGACTGAGGCGTAATTATTGATTCTCAGGTGATGTTTTCCACTACTTAGATGTTACTTTAAAATAAGACAGCTTTTTACACATGATAATCTTAATACAACTTTCTATTCAAATAATGCATTAAAAAAAAAACTTTATTTACTTTAAAAATAAAATAAGTATACACAGAGAGTTACATGGTATTATGGTACAAATAGTTATTAATGATTAGACCGGTTCTTGGTAGTTCTTTAGAGTAAGAAAAGTCTCTATCTATTATGTCTTTAAACCTGTGTTCCGTTATTATAATTGACACCTCGCTCTAACTAAGTAGCACTTGTGAATAGACACGCGGGAACATAAGTTTATTATCATTACGGCACCTTTAGTTCCTTAATAAACAAAGTTGAAGTTTAATTTTGTAAGTGGCTCTGGTGACTCTACCTAGGAACTTAGGGGGTTTCCTCGTGATTCCATTCAAAGCTATTGAGAAAACTATATTCTAAGGCATTGTTCTTACCTTTAGTTATTGAAGTGTGCTCTAAAGCAATAAAGGAATGACTTTTAATGTGCCTACTACTAAATCGTATTATGTCGTCAATTTAATTAAGTCACATTCTAATTAAAGAATAATAATTTGATACGTAGACGGTTTAGCTCATGTTTCAATGGATAGATAATTTAACACGTTAGTGAGAATACTAATATTTTTAACTGGTTCGCAGTAAATTCAAACCTTGTCCAGCAGAAATAAATGGTCAATTATATGAGACATTATGTATCCTGTACTAGACTTCTCATTATCAATTATATTCAATTATGTTTAATAAATAAATATATTAAATAATTATAAAGTATCTTTGCAAACGTCTTTAATCAATAGCATATGAATAGACGCCTGACGGGTTAATCAAAGCGAAACTACAGCAATATTGCTCTGTGAACTTCTGTAGGAGTTTAAAAAATCTTTGTTTTGCATCACGTTATATCTTAATTGAATTTGCTAAGCTGTTTTTTTGATATTTCATCTTATTACAACCCTAGTACATATTTAATTAAAAAAATTCAAAGTTCGTGAAAATTTACATAAGGGTTATATCAACTTTGTTGTACATAGGTATCATCCTTAAGTTTTTGATCGATTGATAGGACTTTAAAACTTTGTAGTTAAGAATTCCAGCTAAAAACTATCGTTTAATATATAAGTTGGCTACTTACTATGCCACGTGGCGTTTACTTTCAAGTCGTTTGTTTCAACTTTGTAAGGAGTGTTTGAAAGTGTGGCAAGTTTGACGCGACTTCCTTCAACTTCTTCAGGTGCTATAAAGCAAATAAAGTGAAAGCGTTCTGGTGTTGCATTTTTTTTAAACATAATTAAAGCAACAAATTTGCATTGCATCACCCTATTAACGTTCCCACTGCTGGGACACAGGGACTTCTCACTGGACGAGAGAGATTAGGCTTTAATTCACCACGCTGGCCAAGGGCGAGTTGGTGAATGTCACATGTCCTTCAAACTCTTTAAAGTTCTCAGAACATGCCGGTTTCCTCACGATGTTTTGCCTTGACCGTTAAAGCACGTGTTTAAAGCGCACATCAATTTCTTAAGAAGAAAAATCCAGATAATTTGTTACTGGACTAGTACCTGTATTACTAAATCGATACTTAGTTCCTAAATTAGAATAATAAAATATCATTACGATAAAAGAGTGTGTGTCGCCGATATTGGAAAGTAGTTACTTGGTTGTAATAGGTGTTGTATTCATTCAATTAGTCTGCGCTATTTCGAAATCCAGACCTTTGCCAATAATTAAATATAAACCCACCCGCGTTACCGATTAGAGTAATTTTCCGCATTTTACCTGGTTTTAATCAGCTAGTGTTTCGAGGCTGGGTGCTCCCCTTAATTTCCGCGACACCCCGCTAAGCGAGCCGGTTATTTACTGAGGGATCACGTCTGCGTTGCCATGGCGACCGGGGTTACCGTGGTGTTGTAGTGTACACATGTATCTTGTTTATGTGTGCGTGTAAAGTTGTAGTCTGCGGCTTTCCTGGTATCGTGTTATTCTTATCTCTATCGGTTTTTCATGTGTTTTATCCTACGGTTTTGATACTTGTTTTTTTTTTAAATGTACTGTTTAAGTTTTCGTATTTTACATTATCATGAAGCAATGACATAATTCAACCCTGTATTAACATAACTGTAGCAATTATAATTTAATGTCCCATCCGATTCACACATATACATATATTCATGATTATGTTAAATTTGAATTTACAAATTTATAAGATTTTATCATAATCCCGTGAAATCCCCCTTTTATAACGCTGTCAGCAATTTTTACGCCACAAAACGCGTGATACCCCATTTGAATGCCGAGCATGTGTTGTAAAGTATCAAGACGGGTCGGTCGCAGGGCCGCCCATGGGACTCAGTATGTATCGCAACTGTCCCGCACTTCTACGATATGTGTTCCCGATAGATTGGGCCCCGTTTGAGCTTTATTTACAAGTTTTGTCCCTTTTTGTAAATCTACAGGGATCCATTTGGGTGTCTAATAAAATGAGCCTTTGTCACGCCGTTTTGTTGATACTCTGTTACGGCGAGTGCCTGTCAAATTATGTGCCCAACAGATCGTAGATACCATGCTACTTACTGCATTGACAGGGTAATGATTCTAGAATGTAAGCTAGCTTTATAGCAAAACTATAGGCACTAAAATCATTATCAAAAATATCTTTCTGTGACCTATTGTACAAAATATGTATAATTTCACAATGTACGCATACCAACACATAAATATATTTATGCTTTGCATATGTGTAATTTTCAGTCGTTTGTCTTTCAAACTTTTAGTGCGCAATTAATTTCAAGAAGCTTCTTACATATTAACGAACCGACCATAACAAAATAAACCAACGTTCTTGGTCTATAAATACCTAAAATGCTAAAGATGTTTCCTACATTCCGACATAGCAAACAAGATGTTTACGCGAGTCACGTCACTCACCATTCTCCGTGTACGCGTACAAAATCCGGCCACAATCCCCGCTATTACATTTATCTAATGAAATACTATACTTACCTGAAAATTAATTTCCGCCCCCGAATACTCTCGCATTACTTTCATCATGTGCCACAATTTCGTGCCGCGATTATTTCCACCTTGTTTCGCTGCGGGGAGACACCATACTCGCATCATACGCTCAAACATTATAACGATATTGAAACCTAATACAATGCCCTAAAGCACATATGATAATCCATGTACGAGGACTGTATTTTTAGCGTGAAAGGGTCGCCACGTGGACCTTGAGTCAACGTTATAAAACTCATATTACGTTCACAGCCAATTTAAGAGCGGCACGAGCCAGAAAATACTCCTACATCAAGCTTAATTAAAATTGACGCGGCTCGTTCTCTCGGATTTGACAATTAGGACCCTGGAATACCGACCCATAACATTCTCTGTGTCCATTAAAACAGCGATCCTAAATAAACAGAGCGCGTGTGGTCACCCCGATAAGTGTTGCTAGGTGACTATGCTTTTTAATTAGAATTGTATGTTCGTGAAAATGTGGGCTTGTGTGCCTGTGTGTGAACTAAACTCGTAGATACGGGGCTGGACAGTAAGCTGTTAAAGATTGAGCCCGCAGGGCAATCAACGACAAAATGGCGACTTATTTGCGATACTTGTTTATTTTGCTGCCAGTTATCTGCATATTTTATCATAAACTATTAACGGTAATTGCATAAATCCCTTTGTTTGAAATTTTTCATGCGATGCATTTATTCCGCTGGAAAATATTATGAATTCTTAATTGAAAATTGAGTAGGTAGGTACATTAATATTAAAGTTCCCAGCCGCGGCTGTCTGTCCATAATTTGCTCCAGATTATCTAAACTACTGAATATATTTTCAGTTAAACCTACATAGTGTTTCAACGAGCACGATATAATATGCACCCGTGCGAAGTCGAGCAAGTCGCTAGTTTGTAATAATTCAACTGACAAAGAGAACTCATTGGTGACCAGATAATTCAAAATCTTTGGACAGAATAATTGAGCACATTAAAATAATGAAGGTCTTTACCTTTTTTGTACTACAATAATGCATTTTGATTTCCCACTGAATGTCATTCAAGCTGACATAATTAGGAATACATTAAAAGTGTACCAAAAAGTTTTATGCATTAGTTTGACCTTTTCCTTTCATGGAAATGCCACGGGGGTTGTAATGGCCACCCTAGGCGACATTCAGGCGGCTACCTCCCAGTTCAAAGTACATTTTTCATACCGTCCCGACGTCGCGACGATCCTAAGCACGCAACAAACTCATAATACATTTCCAGGAGGAAATTCTTCAAAATTGTTTGACAGACTACCAATTTAAAAGTTATGAGTTCCTATTTGTTCAGCGGAGCATGTTGCTTTACGTTGTATTTAGAATTACTTTATGGGTGTAAGAAGATGTTATATACTTACTTCTGAGAGAATTAGTAAAATATTCGTTCGTATTGGAAAGGAGTTGAATACAGCCATGCTTCTGTAAAGCATAACATTTTTTGAAAGTGCCTCAAAGATGGTGCTATGAGTTGTCATAAAACTTAACATTCGTCTATAATTTATCATAATTGCGTCAATTCCTCATTGTAGATTAAACATAACTAAATCATCGAACATACAAAAATACATTGACACCACTCCTCAACAAATAACCATGAAAAATATGAATGATGGTATCACCAGTATTGCCATTCCATAAAATGATTTGTGTCGCAGCCCTTTGATACACGACGGGATTTGCGTCGCAGGTGACCTGACTTGCTTGATGAAATTGAATTGTTATAGCTTCGAGAGTGTATATGTTGCCTTTGAATGTATTTTCACACTTAAGATGGTTTTTAACAATGCATAAACACGGGGATTGGAGGCTTTTTTTTTACAAAGGCAGCAAGTCTGAGGTTAGTAAGACTTAATAAACTTGACAGAGTTTTACAAGTATTGAGAGGACTTCTATTGCCTTTGTTAATAATGCCGTGTTAGTGGATGAATGCATATCGAGAAATTATGTATATTTCTAGATGCAAGTGTCACAATCAATCTCATTATTTATTAGTCTTCAGTTTACTGCCTAAAAATATTTTGTGAACATTTATAACACGATTAATCAATATGTTGTAGACGAAGTTTGTTCTATAAAAGTTCGAATAATATTGTCTCAAGTTTTTCGTTACAGTGCCGGCCAATTAATAAAGGGTTCTGCAGAGTTTTAATAAATTGAACAATTCCGTCTGCACGTAATTGAGTTTTCTTCTGTCGCCTTCCAAGGCCTTTGATGGTTTGTTCTCGGGTTGTCTTTTGTTTACCATTTAAATTTCCTCAAACAAGTTGGGAAAAATGTAAATAGCTAATAATACCGCAAAACTCGCAAATGTATTTAAAGAATATTCAATATTATTGCCAGCGCTTTTCTTTGATATCTTTGTAAGGATTTAGATTTTTTTACCACTGATTATTTTAACAACTTTTATTAGTTATATTAATTATTTTGTCTGAGTACCAAGGAAGACCGAGATCTCCTAGCACAGCGATATTATACATACTTAAAAGGAGACTCAATACATCTGAAATGAAAACATTATTATTAAGTTACTGAAACTATTTTTTTTTTCATATTTTTTATTTGTTTACTAAGGTTTGTAAGTCAGTCCGCAAAATAAAAAAAAATAGTGATACGGTGATGGTTCTTATAATTCTTGTATAGGTAGGTACGTATAAACTTTGTACCTATCTTCATCATCATTTCAGCCGTAGGCCGTCATACTCGTACATAAGCATAGGCCTCCAAAGATCTCGAGTAAATTCGGCCCGCATCCATCTTGAACCCGCACCCTTCATCATTTCGTCCTTCCATCTAGTTTGAGGACGTCCTACGCTACGCTTGCCGATCCGTGCACCTATGTACCTATACATACGTTAGGTACAGTGCGCGTCAGATTTAAGTACCCCCCCCTATCTCTATGTAAGTGGGTTCAAATCCTGCCGTCAATCGTTGAGATTGGAAGATTAAAACTACAAGTTATTTGAAATTTTCCATTCTATTTTGTTTTTTTTTTTTGTTGTTGTTTCCAACAAAAATTTTATGTTTTGTATCGTTTAAATGCTTATTTTTATATAAAGGCTAATTTTATTTCATTTTCATTTGTAACCTCACTCAAAATTTCGAATAGGTCTTTAAGTAACTGCTTGGCGCCGTGGCAGTAACAAGCAAATTAATATATCTATCATAGTTATAATATGAAGTGACGGAGTTCTAATCTCGTGAAGGGTGTTTTTTATTTTGTTTTTTTTTTAATCAAATGTTATCTATTCCCGTTGCAATATTTTTGATTAAGTAATTATATTGTTCCTAATGGCAAGTTATTAAAAAAACACATATTTAAAAAAAAAATATTTTTATTTTATAAACGCCTACAACAAAAGTCAATAAATTAAGTATAAGTGAGATTAATTAACGAAATAACAGTTTTAATAACAAATAATATTTGTAAACAGTAAAAGGTTTTAAAGGTTAGATAGTGACAATTTATTCAGATATACTTAATTTGTTTACATCGAAAGAACAGACATGTTAACTAGTAACAATTTCGATCTCTCGGTAGTAAACTAACATTTTCTATGGGAATGTGGGGCCAAATGTTCATAATATTTTTATACAAATAGAAAATATCATGTTCACGTTTCTTTTTTGTAAAAACAAAACTCTAATAACGTATCGCTGCAATCTACTTTTCATATGAGTGACCATATTCCAGCTTGCCTCACTACCACGCATTATTTCCCAGGTCCTCAGAACTTCGTCTTGTAAGTTAGACTTGGACCTCCTTACATCACTAGTGTCCCAATTGAGAACCATTTGACCCCACACATTTTCTATTGGATTAAAATCCGGACTTTTAGATGGTTATGCAATGACAGTTATGTCAGATTGTGATGATAACCACTCCTTTACAATTCTTGAGCGATGCACGGCACAGTTATCGTTGACAAAGTAAATTTGTCCGTCTGGATAGGCGACACGGATAGACGGCAACATTATGTCTTGCAATACTTCTAAATGTTGCTCTCCATTCACGCGACTAGCAACTTCCATTAATTTGCCTGGTCCCATTGACGACTTCCATCCCCAATAACCTAAAAAAAAAACATTAAATTTACTACAGAAGCGTAATTATGTAGTTAGATATAAAAGTCAAACTATTATGAAAAAGTTAAAATGCTACTAATAAAATAGCTTACCTAAAGTTATTCTACTACTTGCCTTTACAGGCTGAATGTTTTGTGGCAAGTATCGCTCATTTGGTTTTCTCCAGAGTAATTTTCGACCGTCTGTGTCAGATCTGAATGTCTTTTCGTCACTGAAATAACTATATTGTTCTCCCAATCAAAGTTAGGGTATTATTTGCAAAACTAATTCTTGCCCTCCGGTGTTCTTCTGAGAGTTCAATTTTTCTTGCTGGCCGATATTGTGTTTATTACGAGTATGCAAGTGTCGCCTCACAGTTGACAGAAATATGCCATATTGCTGAGCAGTGATGCGAGTTGATGCAAATGGTGCCATTGCATGATGATTCACAATATCTTGGTGGCGTTGTGAGGTATAAGCCGTTGAGATGCAGCCGGGTTTATTAGCTTTCACATCACCAGTAGACAGATATCTGTCCACCCATAGCCTTACTGTTTTCACCTAGAAAAACATTATACAAACTTAATAAATGTTTCGTCACTGAACTGTTCGAACAAAAAAATATCTAAATTAAAAAATTACACTTACTGTAATGCCAAGTTGTCGTGCAATTTCTTCCTTACTGACTCTTTGTTCATAAAGAACAGCAATTTTTGTTCTTATAATGTTACTCATATGATGCATCGTTGAAAACACTCAAAACTCTCAGAGATACGCACAAAGCAAACCACACAATATAAGACGAGTGACAATTATTATTATACTTTGTCCGCTACAAACAATATCAAATCAAACCCTACCCTCATCTATAACATAAATAAAATAATGGTAAAACTTTGCTTTAAAACTAGGGACTAATTAGACCTATAGACAAAATTCGACGCACCGTCTATCAGCTAAATAGCTCAGTTGGTTTACTGTCGAGAATTTGAGAATCTGGATATGGGTGTGAGGTTCGATCCTGAGCGGCGTAATTAATTTTTGCATGCTAAAATTGGTTACCAGTTACAATGGAATAGAAGTTATAGAAAATATTTTGTAGTCAAAGGGGATACTTAAATCTGACGCGCACTGTACATAGGTGACCTGTCCATGTAGGCCATGTGCTTCTAAGGAAATAAACGTTTTGCTTTGACTTTATAAACGTTGTTCAATGTGTTTTACCAAAAACAAGCTCATCACGGGGGTCATAACAGATCAAGTACTATGTGAACTATTTATTCACAGATTATCGTATGACTCTTAATTAATTTCCACCGGAACAATATGAAATGTGAGAAATCTGCTACGTTATATAATCTTTTAGGCACCTCGGGGGTGATCCGGCGAAGCTATGAAATATTCAAAAATAATATTGTGATTGGATAGTCTCGCATCGTCGGGGGAATCATGATCGAACATCTAATGTAATTACCGCCTCGCCGCAAACTTATGGTGATGGTATTAGAGTATTAACAGAAGTACAGCTGCACAGTTTTCCTGTTTTGTATATCTACACGTGTTTTATGTTTTGTGCAACACAGGTAGGCACAATTTTAGATGATGCTGTTTGAAATGTGGTTTCGTTGTTCGTTTAGGTTTCTGTCATTCGAGCTTAGGAACATTTATTTTATCCAATAATTATATATGAATATTCTAACAATCCCCTAAACAGTACTTACTAGTATAATTTATGAAATTGTAAGTAAAATTGATTTTAAAGCGAAATTATTTTATTATGATAACCATCCAAAATAATAGAAATTTTATAACATCATCTTTCTATAATGTTTCCAATAGACAGATAATCTGCAACACTGTTTACCTTCTCCACTGTGTTCCTCACAATGTACCCCTGAAAAATAATTACCGAAGTGGGTCAATAAACGCGGAGATAGTTTCAGTAATAACATTTTGTTGTGGAATTCGGCGGGGGGTTGTGTGGGAGGGGGGATAGAATCAATCCACTCTCGTCATATCCCGTTGTCCAATCAACTGACACTGTTCACAGGGGATCAGCGGTGTGGTACAGTCAGCAACAAACTAAGTGTATAGAGGAGTAAAAATAAATGTATAAAACAAAAGCAATTTCGTTTAAGCTGTCTGTTCATCATATTTAAGTAACCATGGTGTAACATGTATAACAACATTTTTCGTGTTTAAATAGCGGTCAGGATGTTCAAAATTCTCTTAGGAAACGAAGCTGTCAAATTATCTGCATTAATGAGCATACCTACTTAATTTGAGAGCTTTGATTGTCAAATTTAACGTAGTAGTCATATTTTGCAACACCTTGAGAGCTAACTAAAATATATATTTATATTTATTATTTATTTATTAGCCATTCCGTCCCACTGCAGAGCAAAGGCCTCCCTTTTTTCTTTCCATTCACTTCTATTCCTTGCTACTTCAGGCCACTAGTATAAATTATGATCATACAATAGCAAATTGCTTTAATATTTTTCAGAGTATTTTAACAACTCTAGACGCTATATCAGTTTGACGCTGACTGTACCTATCTTTTGTATTGTAGATGTGTAGGTATATATACTGTATCATGTGATGTGAAACACATCTTAATTTTTTCCTTCCCCCGAAACAAGGCGTTATCTTGCTGATATCTATTTTCGGGTAGATGCGCGTATATTGACAGGCTCGAAATGCTTGTATTTGAGCTCTTTACGAAACATTATATTTAGAACCTACTTGATGTAAATGCTACAGATTGTTCTGAGCGCCAGTAAAATAACAAGATAATTGTTTAAGTAACTATTTTTATAAAATTAACTTAAAATACTAATTTTGTTAACTTTTCTTTCCAGGTAAGCATTAAATGATTGTCAAATGAATATGGAGGTAGGATCACACTTCTTAAGATGCAAGTAAGTTTAAGGATTTGGTTATGTTGACCCCTCAGAGGCTAGTTTTACTCAGAAACGGCAACTTAGTGACTCCTAAATCACAAGTGACGGGAAACAATGGGAAAGTGACGTATAAAGCCGGCAGCCCGTGTTCGCATCCGAACATACCACAAACAATTAACTGAACCCAACTGAACTGACACAATGGACCGTCCACTTTTTGTTCAACCCTTGAAAACTATAGGCTTCCACTGTAAGCCGTCTTGTTATAACGGACAACCATAGACATAATAATCCAAGAGCGGGCACCAATTTTTGGAAGGTATTTAAGGCAGCCTATTAATTTATCCTAAACCCCTGCTTACCACAACACGTAGACCTGGCTAGTGTATCCTCATCATCACCCTATTAACGTTCCCACTGCTGGGACACAGGGACTTCTCTCTTGGCGAGAGAGATTAGGCCTTAATTCACCACGCTGGCAAAGTGCGGGTTGGTGAATGTCACATGTTCTTCAAGCTTTTTTTAAAGTTTGCCTTCACCGTGCAAGCACTTTTTTAAAGCGCACATACATTTCTTAGCAAGAAAAATCCAGAGGTGGCTAGTGTTTAGCGGGGCTATACATTTTTATATTATAACTAGCTGACCCCAGCAAACGTTGTTTTGCAAAATGAAAAATAGATAGTAGCCAATTCTCAGACCTACTGAATATGCATATTAAATTTCATAATAATCGGTTAAGACGTTTCGTGAAAGGTGAATTTTACATATAAGATTTTATTTATTTTTAATAAAAAACATGTAAGACGCAATTTTAAATTTGAATAGGTTGTTCTCAGATAAGTTGTCAGCTAGCTTGAATCTCTCGCTTACATCCGGTTCCGCCTAAAATTGGTTGAATCTGGATAAACGCATAAAACGCCCTAACGTCTCCAATATTCAATATCGCATCAATAATACAGAGTCAAGTGTTGTTTGTATACAATAAGGGGAGTAAACAGGGCACGTTGGTTACACAACTCTGTCAGTGGTCGGCTGACAGGTCATATCCGGGGCGCGCGGTCAACCTCCCTCCATCGATTCTATTACACTGTACAAGACAGATTGGGGGCTGTTTGCGGGCTGACGGCGATTTGTCAAAGCTTTAATAGGTAAAATTCATTTAAGAATCATGGGATCTTTTGAAGATTAACGTGGTGATTTTTATTGAAGTTATGTTCAGGTATCACTAGTAATATAAAAATTTTTAGGGTTTATAAGTTTATACACAATAATTAAACTAGTTGGCCCGTTCCGGCTTTGCGTGGATGCTAAAATCCTGCCTCTTAAATCACTCTACCTATTATCGCGAATATATGGACAGACAGACGCGGCCGGCGACTAATTTTTAATATTATAATAACAATAAAATAACTGAGTAACTGAAACTTTACTACTAATAAATACACTATACAAATCAAATACAACCTACAAAAAAAAACAATTTGTAAAATGTTAAAGAGAAGGAAATATGCGTTAGATTTCCTGAACCATAATTTGCTTCCAGTTGAAAGGATGCACTCATTACCTACCCACGTTTTATTTTATTTTCACCTCCATTCGACCGAATAATCGTATTTAACTTCGTGTAAACTCGCTATTAATTTTCTTTCTCCATTATTTCGGCGGGTCGATAACACCAACTAACAAGGTGCAATACATTTACAATTTAACAAGGCGACGCCACAGTATCCACATAGTGGCGCGTTCACTTGCCACTTTACCTTTATTCTTTGCTACAAATTAATTGAACTGACCTTGCTCTACTATCGATGTGCTATGAGGAATATACATGTTTTGTAACTATGATGTGAAACATTGGTGCATTGTTACTAATACCTAGTAAGCAAAGCTAATAAGTCACTTTACGTATAACATGTAGTGTGTAACACGCTATAATTCTACCGTCAAGGCGAATATTTTCCGAATATTCTTCATGTATTAAATACATAAATAAATTGTATATGATATTGAAACTCGAAAAGATCTAATTTTTCACTCTGCAACGGTAGGTATAATCCATATCTTATAATGACAATAGTAATCAGGAAAGCAATTGGCACAGTCAAAACTGACGATTGCTGTATAACAAACTCTTTTACAAAATCATGTTTGTATTTTTCTGTAGAAAGTGATACAAGCAAAGGACGCGACGGTGATAAATTCCACCCTGTTGCCTGCCGTCGCCGGCCAGATAAGAAAAATAAAGTATTTAACTGTTTGCACCGTGCTACTAGTTAAGCAGATAAGGAATAATTGATACAAACTTTGTATATTCAACCTGTTTTTCCGTATGCCTCATTGGTTCAGATCACCAAAAAAAACATGGGTGCAAAAGAGCGGAAGTTCTTTCATTGCGAAAAACAGTTCGCTCGTTGGGGAAATTCCGTGTAGATGAGTTAATTAATTAGACTTAAAAGATAATCCTTATAAATTAAGGTTTGTTTTTTTTATTGCTAGAAATGTTTTGCAGAAAAAACAGTAATTAGCGAATGAGCCGACATAATAAACAAAGACACGCTAATTCGATGATATCTGAATTCAAAAGGTGAATTACACAGCAAAGTACTTAGACTTAACCGGCGTTTTCGTTAACATTGTTCGCCTTTTGTGTTTCTGTAAACCCCCGAAGAGAACAATAAAAATATGTGAAATAAGGCGGCGAAGCGAGCAGAATGGAAGTAATAAAGAAATGGCAGCGAGGGAACACGATCTACGTGAATAATTCGCAGATTGCGACGCGAGCGCCGCTTTCTGAAGGCTTATACTTTATGACAAGGACTACTCTTATATTGGATAGAATCTTGAAACTTTTAATGTGGACAAAATTGTTTTCCTCAGCAGCATGCTAAAAACTGTTCTAACACACACACGTTTCAAAGGAACTGTGGTGGATAGAGTAACCAAGGTCTCTTTTCACCATTTCCGTGTAGAGTTCCAAGTAGCTAATCCGTAATAAAGAGCATGTTGTATCACTCAGCCTAGTGTATCTAAGCAAGACAGCGCAAACACCCACTGATTAAATGATGATGATCGATAATCTGACCTTTACTGTGGAATAAAACTTAAACATCTAAAAGTTATTGAAATATTGTTAGATTTTCATATATCAATACCAACTACAAGATGAAAGAAACAAACACGTTGGCATAATCGATTTTCTACCTTTGTTTGTACGTTTCCTGTAAACAATGTAAGGAATAATTTTGTTTCAAAATGTATATATACACCATTTAAGATTGATAACGCCAAGTATATAGAAGGCAACTTTTTGATATGCTACTATAAAGCTTCGGCCAAATCTGCGATACCGAAGCAACAGCATAGTGGGTGTATTTCTTTCTTTGTGAATAAATACATTTTTTAATACTATTATTATTATTTATCTGCCGCGCCGCGGATGCTACCCATACTTTACGACTGATTTTCGCACACCTTTATGACCACAAAGGGGGATGTTTTCAAAAATGACCCGCTTTACAGACGCTTCGGCGTAAAAAAATAAAGTAATATGAAAGATGTAACAATTTAGAAGATTTGGTTTCCATTTTTTTTTGTAGATAAATCTTATTCAGATTGCATTAATGTTAGAATTATTCGCATCGGTACTCGATACTAAACGTTTTAGGAAAGACATAATATTATGATGTAAATTACACGCTGAAACTCCATTTTTCAGGTAAATTTATTCACTACAAGAGATCCTTTATTATTAATGTACCCTATAAATGTTAATATTTTGGAACAACCTTGATTAATACTCGGTCTGGGTTATGAATAGGTGTCGTTTAATTTCCGGGTAATTATGTTATCTGGTCTCTGGGCGGATCCATAGCCCGCTCGTATAATTGTCATCGCCAGTCGCAGCATTGTGAAGCACTATAACTGATGAGCTGATCCACCTATACATGGTTATGATTAAAGATTTCCGATTGAGTGTTTGTCGTAAAAACTAGTTGTAGTTTTAATATTTTGTATATTAATGTCAAATAAATTTGATAAGTATGAGGTAGACTCATACTACACCTATAGGTGTAAAGTTTATACACATCTATATATATAAAAGAAAGTCGTGTTAGTTACACCACTTATAACTCAAGAACGGTAGAACAGATTTGGGTGAAAATTGGTATGGAGGTAGCTTAGAGCCAGGAGACGGACATAAGATACTTTTCATCCCGTTCGACAGCGTTCCCGTGTGATTTGACATGAAACGACAGTCACTATAAAACGTGTTATAACAAAAAAGAATCAGACTTGGAAAAACAAAACGCAAATGATAGCTATGTAATTGACGTATAATGACAGCTATGTAATGACTTCTATATGGCAATTTGATATTTGTAAGAAATCAATATTCAAACTATTTCTATTAAATAAATGAATAACAATTATAATATAATGATATAGAGGGAGAGCCAGGGCCTGCCAGACCTACGTTAAAGTATAAAGGCTGAATTTTTTTTCACGTGTTCTCACTGGTGTAGGGAACAATGCTTGGGGGTTACGAACCTGGAGTAGTCTTCAGTAGGTATCAGGCAATCAAGGCGTGCAGTACCCTGAGCTCTCTCACGTCATATTATAAAAGTTGAGATTAATACACAATATTCTAATGACCATTTTAAATCATTATTCTAAAAGCCAGACCTATCCGAAGGGTCTAACGCTCCCCCAGACACCGAAGAAAGTCAAATGCCAGAGCATTACTCAGGTACTTAAATGCATTTACTGTCTTAAATTCCTGCAATTAAAATTTTTTTATTAATAAAACGTATATTCGAATATTACTGGACAATTATCATTCAATAATTTTTTAATAACCAGACATATTTGAAGGGTAGAACACCCCCCTAGAGCGAAAAAAGGCAAGAGAGAACTACACATGAGAAACCATTACAAAACTGTTCAGTTTAATGAATTTAATACACAAAAAAATATTTATTATTCATGCTTAATATTATAATAATATTTAATCATCTTTATCGTTGTCATCGTCATCTTCATAATTTCCATAATTCTCATCATTTTCCCAGTCATGTAATTGATTGCTTTCATTGGTTTCAATACTGTATACTTCTAGCAACTTGGCGTCATCTATCTATATAAATAAAAATGAATTGTTGTTCGTTAGTCTGATTAAAACTCGAGAACGGCTGGGCCGATTGAGCTGATTTTGGTTTTAAATGTTTGTCGTAGTCCAGGGTAGGTCTAAACGGTTAGCAAATAAGGAAGAATTGCCGGGAACTTTTTTTACCCGTGCGACGCCGGGGCGGGCCGCTAGTTTTGCAATAAAAAAAAATAAAAAAGTAAAATTTTAAGAAATAAAGTTTTTTGAATGGGAGTCCCATTAAATATTTATTATGATTTTTTTTGTATTCGTTGTTACAGATTCAAAGGAAATAATAGATCATCCCTCAAAATTTACAATCTATCACGGTTCTTCAGATACAGCCTGGTGACAGACCGACAGACAGACAGACGACGAAGTCTCAGTAATAGGGTCCCGTTTTACCCGTTGGGTAAAAACTAATAATTTGGGCCATATGTAAATTTTATTCTAATGACAATAAACGAGATATATATTATCTCTACGGCAATATTTCATGTTTTCGCTTCTTGTTTTGAGATTTTGGAGAAAATGATCGACCTCACGAGAGCTAGCCCCATTCGTTATCGGCACAAATGAAGTTTGAAAGTGCCGAAGAACGCAATTGATCACGCTAATTCTCCAGCTTTCGGGGAAAAAATGTCGTCGATTTGTCACTTTATAACGAGCGCCGATTCTTAGCACAGTGTTTTCCTTGAAACGGTGCCCTCTCGCTGTTTCTTTATCTTAATTTTCGCACGAAATAAATTACATTAAAATATTTCAGCTTTGTTTGCGTTAGTGGCTTGAATTTCTTAATTAAACGAAAATACGGCTATGGTTATTAAAAGGACATAGCTTTAGAAGCGGTGAAAATTCAATGCTTTATACGCTCTCAAAACTTTTATATTATTATCTGTACATCATGAGTCAGGCTCGCTGAATATTCACATATGTAGAGTTATAACACATACATACCTACTACCATAGGCCTTACTCTTCGCTGAATGAAATATTCTAAAAGCAAATTTTACCTTGTACAGTGACAGAACATTGTATTAACTGGTTGGAGTACGTGTTCGCTTCTGTTTAGTTAAACTGGACTCTAAGCTGGTAAGTTTAAGTTTGCTAACAGTTTTCTGGGAATGTTGCCTGCGCGTTGGCCAGAAATGGATGTAGGTAGGTGAAATATGAAGGCACAAAGGAAGAATTTCATTCCTTGCCCGGAGCGTTCTGGAACATGAACAAAGCGAGATATTCAATGTATGAATCATATTGTCGTTGAACGTAAATTATGTTTGCCATAACCAGTCAATTACTAAAGTTAGAACCGTTAGTTTTCCAGGCTAAATACCTAAAGCGATTTATCCACTAACCTAACTTCGCAATGTTTCTAACCAATAAAAGAACTTTATAGTTTACTTAGTTCCGTCATACATTTTTCATTTGTTGGCCATAAGGCGTTATGTAAACCCAATGGACCAATGTAGGACTAAAATCAGAGTACTTGGCCAATTTTACGATCACAATAAAACAACAGAAGTAAATTGGAAAACAAAAATATCTAAATGTTTACTCACAATATTAAATTGGATTTGTTGGATTTGTTTATCTTTCTTTTATTTCTTTAACTGGTAATAAAAACATATTTATTTTTAAGGATCAAACAACGTTGAAAACTTTTTATTATTATGATTTCGTCCCAGATTTGTAGTCAGCTACGGCGTAGCAAAGTATCACTTGTTCATCACACAAATTTGTGACTTCAGTTTTTCATACCATACAGCAGTCTGCAGTAAGTTTTAACAAATTTTACTTTAAAAAAATAGCGGTGTGAATTAGATTATATATTTTCCATCTTTGGAATATTCTTAAGAATGAGGTTGGTAATAAGAAATACGTATATAGGCTTTTCCTCTAGGCATGATGAATACATAAAAATATAGGTATTCTGTTTAGCCATCCAAAAATACTGGAAACCAAAGTTCAAGCGTCAAAGTTGTAATGCATCAATTTTGTACAAATCGCACGAAAGCGTTACGTCACGCGAAACTCCAATGAGCTGTTTCGACATTATTTTTTATTTTCAAGATAAAATACGTTTACAATTTTTTTTTATATTTAAATGACGGATTAAATTTTTATATAAGTTACTACCCTTATTATTTGACTCAAACATATTTTGACCCATTGTTTTAAGTTAATTTTTGAAGTCGTTGAATGAACCGAATTGGTAATAAATTTTTTTACACATTTAGCTAAACAATCTCTTTACTCGTTACAAAGTCTTACATGGATGTTACTTGCTATTCGCTTGATACAATGGTCACTAAGTACGTCAGTGACTCTAATTCGTGATGATGATAATATTTATGACTCTGAATATTTTCATGTCCTCGCCACCTTAAGTTTGCGCTTTTGTTAGAAGCTTTGATGAGTAAGTTTTCAAACAATCCCCGCACATGTGGCTTTTATTAAATCGAGCGACAAATTGAACGAGCTTTGCGAAAGTTTGCCGCCTATAAAAATATTTTTATCGGCGATATTGCTATATTAACTCATGAATATGCTGCTATTGTCTAAAATTGTGTAGTGTATTAGTCACAGATTGACACTTTAATTTTTAATACTGTAAAATAATGAAAAATATGTCCAGCGGTAAGCCCTAACCTTAAGTTACACGTACTAGAGATCTGAAGTAGGTACATGTATAGAATATATACCTATTATTAATTTAACGTAATGCCCAGACCAATAAAAATAAAAGTAACCTTTAACGTAATGTGAAAATAATATCTGTTTAATAATGCCTGTGCCCCATCAACGATATGCGTTTCCCGTGTAAATTACATTTGCCCTCGCCGAGACCTTAGGGTGATAAATTTGACAAGTACCCGTCAATTCATGTCTTCTTACCTGAATAATAATGTCAGTCATCATTATTCTCGGATAATAAATCTTGCACTCTTCTTGGGTATTTTATCCTCGTACATTAGGTAGATGATTGAAACCCACTTTATAAAATGCTTGGCTTATTTTTGATATTTCTCGGTAGCTGTTGCCAGAACCTACTTTTTACATTTTTATATACGTAATGCATGTTTTTGGACACACTCCAACATTTATTATCAAGTTAAGCAGGCAGTTGATATATTACTTAGAAAAGCTCGTTTAATTATTTTATATAAATTCCATGTCATAATTAAAAATTATATAGACAGACCCGGAACGAAAATATGCAGATCATTCAAAATCGGAAATCAAAATCCTTACTTGCTTATCATGCAATTAAACTTTGTAGTAGAGATGTGACAGCTACGTCAGTCTCTCAATGTGCAGGGCTCTACATTTCGCTCTCTGCATTCATAAAGTAAAATAGGACACTCAACAACTTGGTTTTGGTCCAACCCTTTTTTGGCTTCGCACGCCAGAATAATTGGGTCTTTTGTGGTTTCCGGCAACGTGTGGCTCGGTAATGGGTCGGGAATTATGCTCTTTTTGTCACGCCTGTCTGTCTCTACATGGCCTCTTTAGGGCCAACATTGGCCCCGTAGGTCGGGAGCTATGACTTCAAATTTGAAAATTAAGTTCATGTTTTTTTCCGAACATTAAAAATTATTTATTTGTTTTGTTGCCCCGGCATTTTCTGTCCTTCAAATTACCTATTTCTTTCAGTTTTGATCGATGTATTGTTCAACACAACATGCTTGGCAGTCTGAAGTCGTCAATCATTTCATTGGACATTAATGACCCCCACTTTAGCGACAATAAAAATTCCATTATTAATTAGGCTATAAAAGCAAGCCGGGGAAGTTCATTTAATACCGAAAACATTTTGGTTTCCCCTCCCTCATGGGGTGTGATTAGACCCGAGTAGATAAGAGTGCATTGACTTGTTCGCCTGAGGGCAAAATGCTAATTCCGCTTGTGATAGATCTCGTATCGTTATCACGAGTGTTTGTTTTGGGTTCACAAAGCTTGTTTGTAAACTACTCACAAAGGGTGAAAGCATTTCAACAATAGAAACTAAATATCAAGTCGAAGTTAAATTCAACACTATTTTGTAATGAGTTATAACTTTATAATGATATCTGAGGTACCGCTACAACGCATATCCCGTGTGTGAATGCTTTTTTCGCAAGTTCACACATTCATTGCACCATTACTATAATAGGGTATAGGTAGCGAACGAACTAAAGTTCCCAAAAAAATGTCTACTTTTAAATTATTACCCACGTCTAGGCACGAGACATCGCGTGTGTAACGTTACTCCTGTAATTACATTACGTACGTCAGCGAAACAACTCAGTCGGAGGCTATAACTCTAAGGCACGCTACACACATTCAGTCAAACGTCAAAACGTAAAGCTTCGAATAGCCGGAAATTGCCAGAATTATTCAACAACTTTGCGCTTTCCAAGCTCACTTTACGTTCGACATTATAATGAAAGTTATGGTGTTTTTAAGGGATTTTTATTACTAAGTAGGTAGGGTACTTATGTTTTACGAGACTGTTATAATTATGTTTTAATACAGATTTTTGCCAATAAACAAAAATATTAAAAAGTATACCGCATACATATAGATAAGCTCATATCTCCAAAGGAAAGGAACTACTAGCAGTAATGTAAAAATAATTACAGACGCTACCAAATAACAGTTATAAGCATGCTTTACTGGGTTTTCTAATCTACGGCCAATTATACGTGACGCATGACGCAACGGGAGTGTAATTCTACGTAATTTGATTGTGTGGCACCGACATTACCATTACTCTGTGCTTGTAACAAAAACACTCAAGTTCACGTGAACCCCTTTAGGTTATAAAACCGTTGACGGCTTTAATTAGGCTTTTAAGTGACGACTTTCTTGACGTGAAATTTTAAAGAGACGCAATAATGAGCTTAGTGGGTTTCGCGTTGGTTAGCTTCTTAGCAGATTTAGAATGTTATGTGGCTTCGTCTGAAATGTGAATGCGACATGAAACGGATTTTGTGCTGCGTAACACCGACTTATGAGGAAACCGATTTTAAATGACATACGAAATACTATCGCGATTCCCAGGAGAATATATTACTTAAGTACCTTCGTTATGTGATAGTTTTGCTCACGTATCATATGCTACATAAAAACAATATTTCAACTCCTATAAATGAATGTCTTGCTAATCTCCTTAACGATATTTAGAGGGATCTCGTAAATTCACCCTCAATATTAAGGGGTGATCGATGAGTTGAAATTGAGTATCATTTGTACAAATTAGTTTATTAATAGTATTTTGATTCATTAGATCTACCTTCAATTTATAGTTAATTGGATACGGAATATTCTGTTAACTCGATTAGAAGTTCAGATCGAAATGTTATTTCCTTATTACTTTGTATTTTTTTTATCGCATTATAAATTAATTGATCAAAAATATGGAGAAATACAGTTTGAATTAGCGCTTGGCCTTTAGTTTCATCACATAATGTTTAGGAATTATAAGAAATTATAAGACCGCTTTCTCACCCAATATTAAATGAAGAGGTCTATGACGGCGCAGAAGGCCTAATTCAAATAATTAATACCTAATTCAAATGTAATGTAATCGTTTAAGTATCTGACGTCGATATCGTTTAATATACATTTATGTGAACAAAACCTTTCGCACTGATATAACAGTCGTATCAATACGTAAGGTCGCTATAGAACACTTTGAGAATAACGCCGATCGCTCAGCGCTGACAGTTTTTCCATACTGACTGCGCGCCACTCAATTCAGCCTATATTATAAACCACCGTTACCTAAGCTATAAACTATTCACTCTGAAAATGAATCGTGTCGATGAGCCCTCCTAATTCCAAACGAATCGATATATCCAAGTTCCTTTCTTGTATCGTAGGTACGTGGTAAAGTTTGGAAGTGGTAATTTGGTCACTGTTTGCGTTCCGTTGCCGGGCGACGCGCGATACGACAGGTGTGCTGGCTCACGTGCCCTATCGATCCTTCGACGCTCATGTCACTGTTTTATAACGTCGCTGTAAGCACTCGTTCTACTGTGACGATATTATGTTTTGAATAATCTATGCGATGGATGTCAAAAAAAACTGGGTTTGCTTATGTTATTATTCTTTTTCAAATTGTTTTTATGTATATGATATGACGGAGAAATTTATACACACTTTTTTTCTTATTAAACCGTTGGAATTATAACAAAATATTATAATATAATACATATTTTTAAGCCTTATTATCTTGCACTATTATCATAGATACAAGATACTAAATTTCCATTGTTTGAATTTACAAAACTTAGTAACGTGTAAAATAATATATGTGTACATAAACTTTAACCTAAATAAGTTACATATTCAATCCAATATATCTTAAATCGAATAATACCTCAAGTACAATCTCTAAATAGGCTCCTATTTCAAGCAAGAAAAAAAAAAAATTTTTAATACAATTAATAACGAGTAAATTTGGACAAACAAACCTACCGACTTATTCTGGTCATACTTCAAGGTGAATTCAAATAGAAACAAATTTTAACAAATAAAAAATATTGAGAGAAGCTCTATGATTCCTTGAAATAGGGTTTAAATTTGAAACAATAGTGTAGGATCGACATGTCAGAGCTCAGTTCAGTGCCCTACAATTGAGGACATGAATACTAGGGTGACTTGGTTAGGGTTCACAGTAAGAGGTTACGCAGTACAGGTACATTATACAGTAGTGGGTACAATTTTTCTTTTCATTATAAATGTGTAGTGACTCAGTAGTGCAATAAGGCTTTTCTATAAAAGAGTGTATGTAGGCAGTTATGATTTGTAAAGGTTGCCAGGAAGACATCGCTTTTTAGCGATAAGGCTTCCAATTGTACATTTTTTATTTCATTTTGTTGTATTTCTTTTTACCTATGTGTACATCATCATCATTATCATCTTCCTGACCTTATCCCACATTACGTGGGGTCGGCACAACATGTTTTCTACCTCCATTTCCCTCTATCACCCGTCATCTCAACACTCACCTCTTTCTTACACATATCATCTTTCACACAGTCCATCCATCTTTTCTTTAAAGTACAATAAAGTGTTTTAGCATTTTGTATCTGTATTTGCTAATCAATCGTCCATACACATTTGTAATGCTAAGTTATGTATGTAGACTGCTTCATTAGGGACAGGATAACTAGAGACACGTAGATAGAGATCCAAGAACACAGTTAAAAAGTTTCACAACTTCGCGTGCGTTGGTGTCTTTATTCCAACGGAGAGCTCGTGAGTACAATAGCTGTTACAACCGCATATATAATACAATAAATTATATCAATATTGCAACATGAATCTTGTCTTCATTTCTTGTCACGTGTTGTATCGGTGATATAAGCCTGTAGGGATCGGAGCTCTAAGCCGGCTGGGGTCGGGAGGAATAAACCTTCGAATGTTTTGTAATGGCTAACAAATACCCTCGTTTTTATGATTTGGCTATTGAAGGTATAAAAAGTTATGATGTTCATTTTTGGGTGAAACATAAAGCACGCTATGGTTGTTTTATTTCTAAATAGTTTTAAAACTGATACAAGATACAAAATCATTTATTTCCATTGTTTCATTTTACAAGTCATAGAAACGTCAAAAAACAAATAGATTGAACTTAGTTATAGATAAATAGGAAATTAACTTATCGTACCTGGTCGCTTCACTTTTTTTGCACTTCTTTGGAGCAGATTCCGTCCCAACAGATTGACAACTGTTGTTAATATGCATAATAAAAAAAATATTTGGCTATGTTATTATGTATGTATATTTTATTAAGTATATCAGATGCCTAGCACTCGTAACACAAGCTTTACAGCTAAAAAAAATGTTGTTGTGTGGATTGTCCGGAAATATTTGTAAATGTTGCAATTTTGTGGGAATCTTGTTGGAGAAGTTGCATAAATATTATATAATAGGAGAGTGAATAATGAATTTCACGCAATAAACAGTAGCAAATAAGTCTGAACAATACCAGAATGTTCGATCGCTCAAATCCGGCTCAGTCGCTCTTGTGGGTCTTTAGGGTAGCAAGTGCGAGGGGGCGAATAACAGGAACGCACCACTCGAATAACAAAAGGATTTCCTACACTGGAAAATTCTTAATCATAAGCTTTTGTAATTTCACGACACATTGGCTTTCTGTGTAAAATTGCCGTGATAAAGATAACAAATGAAGCGAGGTGTACCAGTCTGCGGAGGTAGGCACCTGTGTCCTAAACTTGGATTAGACTAGTCACTAAAGTTAATTTCACTGTCTTAGAACCAAACACGGGTTAGGTAATACTGTGACAGGTACAAACAATACCTGGCTTTGAGGTTCCTCGTTCTCCTGGGCCATCGCTGTATTTACGGATAATTGTACTAGGAACGTGAAACAAAACACAAAAAATTGGCGCCTATGTAAAATCGCACTCATAACAATAATTTACACCCAAGTCATCTTATCTATTGGGCGTCGTTATTATGGTAAATATGGTTAATTTCAACCACTTACAACAAATTACACACTCCCAAAATTTGTGGCATGCGACAAAATGGGTAGCTGCCATAACCGAAATTATTTTCTTATTCAGTGATAACTATTTAATAAGTAAAGGTTCTTAATATCAAATTTATCTACGCAATAGCCGAGTGAATGAATGCGCTGAAGTGCGAATTTAATCGGTCTTTAAATTGTAAACGACATCGATAGTTGAAGAAAAAAATTACACGTGACCATTACTTACGGAGTAGCTAATTGTGACTATTACAATTAATTGAAAATGATGCTTTACAAATTCTTAATAACAAACATTGAAAAGACTAATCTAATAGGAACTACTTCTTAATAGTTTGTAGTGTAAGCAGAATGTATTCCTCTCTGCGCGGCCCAGTATTGTGCCCGCCCCAAGATCTGTTGTATGCAAACTTCGAACGGAGTTTGTCGATTGCGGTAAGTTGAGTTGGAATCAGACAAGTTACGTCGTATTCCTGGCTTTTCTGCGAGTCAGCGGTTGCGTGACGTCATCCCGGACCCGACCCCAAGTTTGTTCTTTATTCCCGGAGAGTTTAATTATGGAAGGGAGAAATCAGTTCGGGAAGCTCTATAGCACAGCTAACGTACGAGTTCGACTTTTTGCTATTTATGTTGCTGGTTTGTCGGTGTTTGTATAGTTTACTTCTAAGTATATTCATAAATAAGCTGAAATTGGAAACAACTTTAGTTAATACGACTATTGATACTTAGACTGAGATACAGGATTACCCTAGTTCAGGCTCATGTATTCCATACCTATTTTAAACGTTTTTATACCTATAGTTATAAGTGAATTTTGTTAATATTTGAAAAATTATTTATTGCCGCAATAAAAATTAGTATTCTTATGAACGTTCAGTTCTTGGCTACAAATCTATTACTGGATACCGAAGATTTTAGAAAATACTACTATTTTATAAACTAAAATGGACATGTTTGTTTAGCGTTTTCTATTAAATTGAAAATGAAGGCAGCGCAGCCGGCTCCATGGGAAGAGTTCGTAATAGTGCAACGCTTTACAGATCATAATAATGATATCTCGTTATGGTTGAACTACCGCATACACGACCTAACGTATTCCTATTCGAATAATATCTTCAACAACATATACTATTCTCAATATTTGACGGAAATTTTCAGGTACATTATGAGCATAGTATCTTCCATTATGTTCTGGGAATAATCCCTGGTAAAGCACTAAACATACAAACGTCAGCGAGATTTGCGTAAATACATATTGACTCAAATTACACGGACATAACTAACAAGGTTAATGCTGCAACCAGCCAAGTACTTCCCTAACATCTATATTCCGATAGCGTTAACACAATCTATATCAATTTATATTCCAGAAATTCTAATACAGACGAACATCCACAACGTATAGACAAGCATAACTCAAGAGTTTCCTCAAGTTTCTCTATAATACAGCTACAGTCCAATAAAGCTCAGTGTATGAGAGCTCTTAGTGATATTCCAATTTACCTGTTATAGCATCGTATATTTATTGAATATTTATAGTCAGCCGAGTTTGTCCTGTAATCGTCATTTAGCCGAGGGTCAGAGATAAATTGCGATATAAACCGCGTTGGAACACAATAAATAAACTCCACCGCTCACTAAATTATTTTAGCCCATTAGTACGACAGCCAGACAAAAATTAATCACCGGAATGACGGCAGAGGTATTTAACACTTTTCTTCAACAGACTCAAAGAAAAGCCCCCTTTGCCGGCGTGCCGTGAAAATTATTGCAACGCGACTTGCAATTGAAATTATTTCCTTAGAATATTTGAACATTTAAATGCGTTCTTGGAACTTATTCTGGGCAGATGTTTATCACTAATGTAAGTTATTGCATAAACTATATAATTGCTGCAGTGCAGTGTTAAAGACAAAGAGGGCATGAGTTGTAATTAAATTACACAGTGAAGCGGGGATGGGCTGGTGAATCCGAATGTAGACGCAAACAATAAGGAGGCAGATCTTTGACGAGAACTTGAAGACAAATCACCCAGATATGGCGTGAGGCGTCATCTGTCACCATCGGAACTGTCAAACGAGGCTGCTTAATCGATCACGTGCGAAGTAATATCGAAGTTAAGCAACGTTGGTCCAACAACCAACAAGTCGAGCGAACGATCGCCAAACTTGTCGTTCGCGGCAAAGCGGCGAACTTTTTACGTGCACATCCTACGAGCGCACTCCGTTTTATTGGATGTTTCCTCGGAACTTTACTTTGTCTTTTTAGACTCCTTGAGAAATCGTCGTGATCTTTGAACAATGTTTCTCCAATGTAGATACAAGTATCTTACGATTTCACTTCGTTTGTGACAATGTGGCAAACGTGGAGTGGATTCAAGCTCTCTGTATGATAATGTTGACTGAAACTCGGCGCCTTGAGGTAAAATCCGATTCTTATTCTGATTGAAAAACTTGCATCTCGGCCAACGTAAGGTATGTGAATATCAATAATCCACCACTTCTTGTTCTCAGAACAATACACCTTAAACGGAGTTAACGTGGGCCTTTTTGTGTAGGTTGAAGGTTTTATTTATATTTTCATATCCTTCAGGCTCAAAGTGCTTGAGTAAAGGTCTATGGACGTAGCTGTCGGTGTTTGCGAAAGGATATCCCGGGACCAGGCGGATCACCGCCAAGTTTATAACAATATTGACGGCGGCACCTGTTAACAAAATAAATATAGTGTGCTTATAATGAAATAATCTAATTCAGTGTAATAAAAAACTACTTATTTCGGAAATGTGATTGAAAAATATAAAGATCTATATTACTGGAGATGCACTTTGCTAAGACGTATTATTTTACATTCATTTTTTTTACAAAATGAATGTCCCGTGGTCGTACTGTTAACGATAAGGTTGTTCGTTCATTCATTTCACTGTTGCGTTCTTGGCATTATTAGCGATGTGAGAGGGAATCAAAAATAATAATTTAGTATATCGTTTACGTTTATTTGGTACTTACACGAAAGTTTAGCCTACTGATAAGTGTAGGAGAATCGAGACAATTATTCGCTAAATTGTACAAAAGCATGCAGTCGAGCAAGAGTGCACATAATTATTTATTATGGGAACAAAAATGGTTCAAGATCACAACTTTTCCTTCACAACCATCTTTATCCAAAAAATTAACTAAGCTACTACCTGTACGTATATATACAACACCTTTTACTTTATTCTCATCTTTCCCCAATACATGGGCTCTTTGACACAATATCCGTTCCAAGAACACGGTAACACTGATCCTATCAGTTAGTGTTTGCCAGCAGAGATTTGCAAACATCTACCTCTATTGTAGGTGGAAACGTTTGAAGCCTTTTTGGACCCCGCTCGTACGTACGTACGTACTTGTACTCGGTAGGGATGTTGCAGTATCTGACATTGTTGACTGTACTTGATCTTACTTTGTGTTGTTTATTGTTTTTGGAATAAAATATATAAACTACACTTTTTACAAAAACATTTTTTTTTCTTTTAAACGCCATAAATTCCTAGAGCATTATTAGCTATTTTAATCAATTCATTTTTCACAAATATGTGGTATTACATGAAGTGTATCATGCCACCTCCATTTCCCTTCACAACCATCAGAATTTTTTTTCTTTATGCTTACCATGAAGGACCCATCTATTTTTATGTTAGACAATAATTAGAGAAACAAAAAAGGTCAAATTCTCTATGGAATGTATAAAAACATGATATGAGTATCTCTACTCAATTACCCTCCTTAAAAATCAGCAATATCGGTCCCTTTATATTATGCCAAGCCTGTCACTGCATGCGATAAAGCGCTCAATAGTCTGTTATAGTGTATGGCAGGCGCTCATGACCACAGACAGTTATAGCACTTGACCCGGGCTGGGTACCTACTCCACACGTGCGGGTCAATGAAGCAGGGTCGAGACGCTTCGAGACTATTAGACGCCTGTTTGATGCGGTGCCGGCGCCTAATTGGGCTCAAATGTAGTGATAGTCATGATAGCATCATTGTTCTAAGCTTCGCTGTTCCTGTAGATGTTTCTCTCCGTTCACTACACTTGGTGCTTTGTTACATGCTTTGAATACTTAGACAGATTGCTGTGAAAACTTTAACATTAACCCTTTTTCTATTTCAGGCATAACTGAATGAGCTAAAACACACAATAAGTCTATTTTTGCCAATATGGCATATTGTTTGAACTGTTGACTTGTATTGCGACTATTATGGAGATAAACAAGGGTGACAAGCTTTTATTCAATAGTTAATAAACAGATTTTGCACTATTTTAGATTAATGAATTTTTTCAAAGGTTTTATCAAATCAAATCAAATCATTTATTTGCAGAATACATTGTTATAAACATGTCCAGATCTTATAAACTAGTGGTGTCAATTGTATTCAACCCGCAAGCAGGTGTGCAAATATTATAAATGTCAAAAATGGTAAATAAAATGCTAACAAAAAAATTTATAATTAAACAATAAAATCAAAATCATACAAACATGTCAATAAAAAATAAAAATAAAAATTGGATCAATCAATCATAAAATAAATATTAATTAAAATTCAAATATTCACTTACACTATAAAAACATTTTTCCATAAGCCAATTTTTAAGTTTTATTTTAAATAAAATACCCTTCAGCTCTTTTATGGTATCAGGCAACTTATTATATATCATAATGGACATATTATATGCATTTTGTTTGTAGATATTTTTGTTAAATTGAGGATTGTAAAGAATGTTATTAAATTTAGTTCTTTTCTGTCGAGTGATAACATCCTTGCGCATGGTAAAGTGCATTATTTTATTTTATTAACAACCTAGTCCGGTAGAAAAAGATAAATATTTTTATGAATTCGGGGGCAATAATTTTGTAGGAAAATAGTAATTTTCGTGATGATATTTTCTATCTCGAACAAAGGAAAGTCTGTATTTACCGTGTCAGCGTATAACGCATTCTAAAACTAACGTGATTTTCCTTTCTGTTTCAGGTAAAATTTTCAAATACCCGACCCTACTCATTAAAAAAAACTGGTCTTTCATGCATAAGTAAGGGTGAGTCACAAAAACATACCTTTTTACTTATCGTCGTCCCTTCATTTCGGACCTATGCTTGCGAAAACTCATTCATAAAAGATAGCTTAGCGACCGCGTATACAAAGTTTCGCGAGAACGAAATGTAGAGGAATATTTCGTACGAAAAAATGTATATTATGCGAGCTGTTGATCAAAATATCCCTGGGGAGACGAATAATATTAATATATTTCTCTTTTGGGACAAAAACATGATGTTGGAAAAGAAGGGCAAGCTCAATTTTGCCGATTCGATGTCTCCAATTCGTTTTCTGAATACTTAATAGCGCTTGAGGGTCGGCGGGTGTCGTAATCTGAACAATCTGTATTTAATCCGCGTCCTTACACCCTCGAGTATGCAATTTCTAACAAGAATTTAATTGGTTTTCCACAGAGAACATTTTTCGATTTAATTAAAATATTTTGTTTGTCAGTTGTCCATCAATTAGAAAATTATTTCAAATTATGTTTTTCTGTGTTTCTCTTAATAATGTTTTGTATGCGCAACTATAGTAATAACATAATCAATTTTAGCGGCAGAAATTGATTTCGAGTCAATAGCAATATTATTATTGAAATGCAAATGTGCCTGTTAGAGTTTATCTTTCATCGAATTGCTATTTCCGAAAACAAGTAATTACCATAAATTTATATTGAAATTTGTGCCTATAATATACATTTAATTAATATGCAACAAATATTTACCACTCAAATTTATTTTAATACTTAGTATTAAATTTGGTAAAAGCGTCGATTATGATGGATTATCTGTGTGAAACGAGTAGATTGGAAGTCGGAAACGCTCTATATTTCAAATAGTTGTTTCGTCCCTGATTCTTCAGAAATAAAATCTGAAACAAAAACAAACGATTGCCAAAAATGTGGTAGAGTCTAAGTGTTAATTTTGGATCCATTAAGCAAACACCAAAAAACATAACTTCATAAATTTTGTAAAGGATTAGTAACAATCAACTTTTCCCAAATGAGGAGTTTCGTTCTTAAGGTTTCACTAATTTTTTATTAAGAATGTGAGTTTAAAGAGAACAGTAGCTGCAAACGCTGTTTCAAGTACAACAATGAGCAATTCTAAACTCACAGTCATTAAGCGTTATTTCGATTGACTCCCTTTAGTGCGAGTACAGCCTACACAACATAATGTGGGTATAGCTTGGCCACGGAATCATGAAAGTGTTGAAGGCGGTATCTTCTTGACAGCGTAAAGCATACACATTAATTACGCTGTTCTGTAAAAATAGGAATTCAATCTCTTTTCATCCATCTGTCAACAATATAAAAATGAACTTGGGATCAAATAGAGCTAAACCTTTTGCTTTGACTTTCTAAGATCCGGCGTACTCATATACATATGTATGTATGTATGTGTCATGTACTATGTGATTAGGAGAATATATATTTTCTAGGTTGCCAATCAAAATGTGGACGCAGTTATTGTCAATTATTTTTTGTGTATAATCATCGCATTTATCCTGCAGTCTGATTTCATAATATAGGTATTAAGCTCTATGTAACTATGTGTTCGTACTTAGTTCGTTGTCCTTTGACTTGAGTCGGTGTGTAGTATTCTAAGATAAACGGGCCAAAATTGAAAAACCGAGCTAGACGTGGTCCGGTTGATAGAATTATAGAATACACCAAGTTCGGACACTATTTCGTCGTAGTTCACTTGATGTTTCAAGCGTATGGTTAAGTTTATTCCAGTGTGAAAACACGTCTTATTGAGCCTATCTATTCTTTTGACCAAATAATTTGTGGGTGCGTCTTTTTTCGCAATGCGAATATGCCAGCCCCATATTACAATTAAAATCTTAAAACAACTTTATCTATAAGAATATCACACATCTGTCTGAAAAAAATCATAGCGGCCTCACAAAGAGTAAATAATCTTGACAATAAAATGTTTATTGTCAAACTGTTCAAGTGTAAAAAATAAAAACAAGTTCCCTAAGAAGTGATTTTGACATTTCCCTTCAATGCAATTTTTTTTTGCAAATATACTCGTTTTTAGGGATTATAGTTTTAAAGTGTGATACAGTTCACCTTTCATCCAATTACCGCATCCACCTTTCCAGAGTTACGTTTCCACATGTACTGGAAACACAATTAGTATTTCATTTGGAAATACGCGGAGATTACAAGACGGGTGGGAGTTAGTACTTGGCGTTATATATCGCTTCTGTGCCGGAAGATTTATGAGTGTATCGCCACGTGTGTGTAACGCTTTTATACAAACTCTACAAAATGAACGTTTCGCGTGACTGTCTTTAACGTTCGATGCACTGGCAATATTCTACCTCTGCAGATTCTACAGAAATTACTAATCACTTTCAACGTTTTGTTGTTACCTACAAAGAACGGTAATCGTTGAAGGAATTAAACTAAATAAACGAAGATGTAATTATCTACCAAAAATGTTTTATCATAATCTCAATTTCAATCAGACATAAACATGATACTTACAAGCCATAATCCGTCCTCCAGGATTGAATATAAAAATACAAAGTGTATATTGTGTGACACATTATTTTTACTCGTATTTATATTTACGCGCGCGCCTTTAAACAGTCGTAAAACAAGCAATCTTTTAGCCACGCAAAACGACTCCTCGCCGCAACCTACCACGCCTAATTGATCTTACGATTACGACTCAGCGGGTCCTAAACAAATATGGCTTTAAATTATATAAAGTTAAGGTCGCTATTGCAAAAATGGGGTTGGGATAAAGGCCTCAGCCGTCGGCATCGGGCCTTTTTCCACGTGCTCGTTGTCAGTGTAATTGATCGTCGCTGCCGCTGCGAGATAATTCCGTTGTGACGTGATCCGCATTGTTGCGACGTTTTATTACGCCCTTACTGCTTCCGAGATGCAGGGGAAATGCAAAACAAACAGGCGGTAATTGGACGGGATATACAACTCTACCGAGTGATGACTGGCGGTTGCGGGCCGGATGGAAGTGGATGGCCATTTTTTCTTGATTAGATTACATCTTAAGCTAGTGTTTTTTATCCTTGTTGTGCGAGTTTCTTCTTTTATCAAGTTTGTGGAATGTGTGTTTGTTGTTGGGGTGGTAATGACCACCACTTAGTTACTATTATTCATTGCACCAACAAAAAAATCTTTTTTTCCGCATTTAATAAATATATAATACATTTTTTGTTACTACCTTAGCCCGGGTACATATTTGTTCCGAAAGTAAATTTGCCAGCGTGATGCCGTGACTTTTGCCAAACCGAGCTATTGTATTTGTCGGCCTATAGGCCTCATTGGCTTAGCCCTTTGAGGCTTCCCCCACTTTAGCAACATGAATTGAAACAATTGTCTTTCAGTTTGAATACAAAGTTGTGCCGATTGAATTAATTCTATTGCTCTGTTTTAGCCCCGGTACAAATGTTAAGTTTAACATTCTGGTTGCGGGACGCCTCCGGATTTTGTTACTTCGATAGTCGTAAAATGTTCTTAAGTATACCTACGTAAGGCTTCGTCTGACTTGTCTCCTGTGAATGCCTAATACGATGACGGTTGACAACGAAGCTAAACCTAGCAATAAAATGGTTGTTGTACACCCATTTTATTGCATTGTTCTCCGGGCAATTTGCTGAAAATCGTTATATAATACAGAAATACTTCAGTCTGATATACTACGTGTTCAAAGTTGGCACTGATGAACCTATGTTTGCATATTCTACTAGCTCCATATAATAAAAACAGATCTGTTTATTTATTCGCTATTTAATTACGAAAGTTGCAGGCCAGAATTACGGATCACAAATCCGCTATTCCATTGCAGAATATTTCACAAAGCGCATGTCCACTGACTGTCTTGTTTGCGAAAAGCAGTGTTAAAATTGGTTCATTGGTTCTGGTTTCATTCCGGCGAGTGTGTGCCCCGGCATATTTCCCGGTATTCGGACGGTGGTTTTCATGAATTATTACCGCAGAAGCTTATCCCAGATAAAATTAAATTCACAAAATGCCCGGTCGGAATTACTGCCGCTAAATTACCGGTCATCCTTGCCTGTCCCATTGTTGTTATCTTGATGAAGCCGCCGTCAAACGTGATATTGATTTTCTCTTCAATAAATGCGATACTGTGGGGTTTTACCTACGCTATTGATAACGGATATATTAACTTGAGTGCACTGTTTTTTATCATTAGGACAGAGGGTCAGTTAAAATGTGACTTTGTGTTGATTGGTTAGTGCTAAGAAAACAACATCTATCGGTACGCATGTACCACTGAATAATAAAAAACAAGCAAATTCACATTATTACGTTGTTATTTTGTTTAATAATGGTTGACCTGTATTCTACATAACATATAAATGCTACGGATAACAAAAAGCCAGCAAAGATAATATTATATTTAATCTCAATCCTCAAAAAACACAAAACATGCAAAATCGGTACTAACCGCATAACTCAAAATAAATTCGAAGTGAAAATTCTAAACTCATAATTCGTTTCAAAGCGTGTCGGCTCTAGTTCGGTTTCATTCCAGCTCTACTTGGAAACTGTGCAGCAATTATAATAATGGGTAACACATAAAGTAAATTGGGTGGAAGTTCATTCGACTGTTAGTGCGACTGCTCTCGCTGTTCCACCGTCCGTGACCCACATAATTGCTGTCTGAATTACTCTGCACGTTTTTTCAAACAACTATGCATGTTTCTAATTCGCAGGGATATTATGAAATCAAAAGGAAAATCCTACTACAAACAGGTAAAGCTACGGCGAAAAGATACTAAAAGGCACTCTTAAAGCATTATCGTAGCGTAAATACAAGGATTAATGTAGAGTTAGTAATTCGATGATTTTGCTAAATGTGTATAAACGGAGTTAATCGTATTTTCTTCGAATTTCATCTCTTAAGCCTTTAAGAACGATCTTTATAACAATGATCCAAGTTAGCAACAATTCCCATACCGTGAGTTGGCGTAATAAAATCAATTTGGCACCGCATTAAGAAGGCACCCTAATCCCGCGCTTTCGCTTCTAATATTCAGGCTTGCGAGTTTTCATCGCAAGTTTCCAATGTTCGTTGCCCATAGGGAATTATTATTTATTGATATTACACCTGCGACACGGTGTGGAAAGTTCGCTTGGAAGTCTCGTTGGGGGTCGCTGGGTTTTCGTTTAATGGGGGGGATAAGTCTGCTTTCCTTGCGCCTAATTTGGCAACCCGAAGCGCGGAATTTATGGGCCTGGGGTGCGCCGGGGTCCTGCAGCCTGAAATATTCGAAGGCTCCACTCGCCCGTGAGTTATGAATGAATCCTGTTAAAGAACCCGGAAAATTTTTAACGGTCCGACACGACGCGCCGAACGCTTAGGCCAGCCCGAGCTGACTCTTCTTGCTTTATTGTTTTGACTTTTTGACGGATTCATGATAAATGGATTTTACTTTTTAACAAACATTATAATAGGTTTATTGATGAACCAAAATATACTCGTTTTATTTACAGTAAGATTTTTCGCTTAACCTAGTTCACAAACTTAATTTTAAAAGAGTTAAGTTTTTAAGTTATATATGATATATCACTCAAATTTCTTAAAAGTTCCTGAGAATTGAAAATCATGTAATATTTTTCATCATAAATAATTTTTGATGAAAACTTATTTTACATCCATTATTTTTATGTACCAAGCATCTACACATGATACATTCCGTCCTCTTCGTTTACAATTTAATTTATCGCTTCTCTAAAAATATTTCGCAATAAAAACTTAAGGTAATAATTCATATTTCAAACAACGCAGCGTAACTTGTAGCAAGTTAATGCCAAATTAATAGCATAAGTTGACCGAAAACGTTGGCGGCATCGCCTCCAGTTATTGTTTCTGAGGGCACTAAAGTACTGAACTACTTACAGCGGAGAACTAAGTTAAATAAATAAATAAAATAAATAAATATTTCCGGACAATTTACACAACAACATCTAGCCCCGTGGTAAGCTCTAAGCTTGTGTTACGGGTTCTAGATATCTGATAGATATACTTAATATAATATACATACATATATAGATATTTTTAATTATTATGCATATTAAACACCCAGACCAAGGATAAAAGTGCTTGCAGAACATGCAAACAATTTTACCCTCGGCGGGAATCGAACCCGCTACCTCTTGCTCTGCAAGCGGACATTCGCCCACCGCGCCACCGAGGCAGTTTGTAAACAGACTATCCCAAAATTACGCGACTTAACTTCTACGGGTGTTTTTATGCTCTGACGAATTCAGCTCATACGATATCATAGGTGCCGAACTTACGCGGCCGAAATTAAGTAGCGTGTGGGAATTCAGTATATCGAGCGCTGTTGTGGCGTCGTGTCTTCGTTGACAATCGAACCGAACTCCGGTCGCGTATAACGTGTGCTCTGCGGAGTCGCGCTGGTCCGGCCGAAGATTCGGAAAGGTGTCCTAATGCAAAAAACAAAAATGCAGGCATTATCAGGCCGAGCTTCGGTCGCGTAATTTCAGCATAATGTGTTTACATACTTAGAATTTAATTTCAAACGTAGGCAATGTATATTTTAAAGGCCCTTGGTCTGTTGACTTAAAGCGAGACCGCGGCCCGCGCATAACATTTGTAATGTAAACATGAGGTTTCACTTTGCCGGGACCTTATATATGGAAAGTGTATACGTACACCTCGTGGCAAAAGTTCGATTGGTTCCGAGAGGTAAACTGAACTATGGAGAGTAATCACATTTGAAATTCAGCTGAAATGAGATTGGTTCACCACAGGGTTTAACTATTCAAATTAATGAACAGGTTGATGGCTTGGCATATGACACTTTTTGTACAAATAAGGGCACTTATGCATATTATAGGAGTCTGATAATTATTTTCACATTCACATCAACCCACTCCAATCCCCACGCCCACTCCCTGGAACTCCTTTTCTAGTTAGTCATTTCTAATCCAAAACACAAATATTTTTGAAGCACATAAAACCTCTTTCAGCTTATCTACATGTCTTTGCGCGTGTTAAAACCTCTTTTAACTGAAATTGGAACGCGGGAACATTTTGAATAGAGAAATGTTTATTTCAATTATTTTAATATTCAGACAATATTATAATGTATTTTTATAATTATTCTGTTATTCCGGACGGAGACATACCGAACGAAGCAAAAACAATTAAAATCAGTTCGGCCGGATTCCAGTTATAATTGCTGTAATGTAACGCACACGACTTCCTTTTATATTATAGAAGATAGAAATTGCGCGATAACACAATACAATAAATACTCTTTATTGAACACAACGTTGCAATTTAATATAAAAAAGAGAAAAATGTACTAAAATTGTGAATTAATGGGCGGCCTTATCGGTATCGAAAATCAGGTGTCCTTCCTGATACTATTTTTCGGGGACTCAATTGCGAACATCTTTTGTTGAAATGACGCTTACAAAATCATTTTTTTTCTTCAATGAATTAAAGCAAAAAATCTAAGTGTCTTTTGTACATATCTAACTAGTTAGCCTAAAATCACTTGGTACAAAATTGTTATTGTTGAAAATTCAATGCTTACAAAAGCTGCTTGTTTAGGCTTAACAACAATAAAGCCTTAGGGAAATACGCACTGAGTTTCAAGTTAGTAGGTGTATGGAAAATTATAATGAGATTATAACATCTAAGTTACGTGCAATAACTAGAATAATTTAGGCGTGGGTATAATCATGGTAGTGTGAAGTAGATAAATAGAGACGACATCTTGCAAAGAGCACAGGTCAGGTAGGTAGAAAATCGTCATTTTCAGTTATAGAAAAAAAAAACTATAGATATATCTACCATTAAAGAACCCATAGCTAAACTACTACTACTAAACATTCCTTCTGTCTATAATATTGTGCGCCATATTGATAATATTATTTTTCTATACACATCATAGTGACAACAACTCATCTCTCTCCGCCGGTAAAAGTCTTTGCCTTTGCATTTATTGAATTTTACAGAAAATCTTTGCCGACTTTGGATATTTTTCTTATATTTGAATTTAGATCTAATAATAGGACAATAATAGGAGTCATTGAGGGAGGCCTATGTCTATTAGTGGAAATCTACGGCCAAAATCATCATTAGCCGATAAGGAAATAGGCATAGATTATTTTGACGCGTTAAAGTTACTCGTTATTTTTGACCAACAAAAAACTACAAATAAAAACATATTTTGTATATAAATATTAGATACAGTGAGATTGCATAATAAAATGCGACCTATGAACCATCCTGAATGGAAGGTATAAAAGCAGGTAAGCATTTTCATCGCGAGGGCAATTTCGAAAAAAAATGTGCGCTATTTAAAATAGAATGCGCTACGTTAGGTACAAGCGTGCCTCACATTGTTTTTCGCCACCTGCCCTGACCGAGTTTGTCACGTCAACTGCCAATTTAGCCTGGCTCGGTAAGGCATTAATTACCCAAACAACTGGCGATAGAACGTCTATCGCAGTGTATAAAGGTTCGTGTACGAAAATCATTCTTAGCGACATGCGAAGTTTGTCGTTAGTGTAAAGTTGTGTTCTAAACGCGAAAAAGCTTAATTTCGTCTCAAAACACTCAAGTATTGATAGGTATATCTTATATAACAAGGGCAAGATTAAAAATAGTCTTAAAAATTTGAATTGTAAGTAAAAAGTAAAATCGTCTGTTCATTGTTTTTATCGAATATTAACGGTGCTAGTTTTATTGTCTAAAATTTTTTTAGTGTTTGAAATTACCTTTTAAAATCAATCTTTAATTTGAACGTTTGATATTGCCCATTAAATAACCATATACCGTATAAAAGATAACTACATTTAATCCCATGTGTAAATAGCAAAACAAACTCCACTGAACTACTAATTACAATGATGCAAGGTTTCAAGGTTTCAAAAAGTCTAATTACTCATAATAAAACCTTCATCAATTTCATACAATCAATCTCAATTCATGGCATTAGGTAACCAGGCCGATGACATTCTAACCCCGCCTCCACGCCATCAATAAAACAACCACATAGTGCACAGGGCACCACTCGCCAGCTAATTTTCATACCAAACGAGCCAGTGCATTATTAAAATGTGCTCTGACGTGACAACCCTCTGCTAGACTCGAGCGCCGAACATTTAAACTTGACTCGCTAACTGAGCTGTTAAGTATTTAAGGTGTTTGCCACACTAGGTTACTGGTTTACAAGTTGTGGACCCATTTATAACGGTCGCCTCCAAATATAAACTCAAATTAATCTAGCTACTAATAAACTTGATCAGTGTACACGTACCTTAAAGTTTCTGATAGGATTAGGATTGGATTAGCTGGTACCTCTAGCAGCTACAAAATGGATAACAGTGATTTGGCTGTCTAAAGTTTCTGACAACTTGCCAATCTGTTGTTGACACTACATTATGCTTAATCCCTAGTAAATCTACCTCTTGTATGTTATGTTACTAATTCTCCAACACAAATACTGAATGCTAATATGATGAATGCTTGTTTCAGTACTAAAGACACGCGAGATCGCTTTTTATAAGCTTAACTTTGTACAAGCATTATTTTCGCGGTTGAAATAAATGGAGCGAGGGCAAAATGTGTTTGCTTTTCATTAAAGAAACCCTCGGCTAATTACACTTAATGCGTATCAAAAGGAAACGCGAATATTGTTGAGGTTGCCATTGTTGTTCAGCCCCGTAAGCCGTTTCCTTACTCGAGTTCTGTTCCTCGATTGTAAACTTTCTTCATAACCACCGTCATTCGGAACCGTATTTCCGTTTCTGTTACACAAAATGATACTTGGAAACAGTCATTTAACACTTTAGTTACTTAAAAAGCTTTCCAAGTCAAAGTCTTGGAACAATACATCTCTCAGCGGATTCTCACAAGTTGGGAAGTTTGCAACAGTCTTTAGTGTTGACATGTTTGTGCCATCCATCTGGCGGGTTGGTATTTCATAGTGGGGAGGCGAGAGCAGGTGTCAAAACTAAGAGACGTTAGGCTAATGTATGCAGATTGCATCCTTCGCTACTCCGCTGCAGCCGGCCGGCTCTGCTCGCCGCATTACACCATTAGCTTTACTTTATTTAATGCTTGCTTACAGCGAGAGAGCTTTTAATATTTTATTATAATTACTTGGTGTAGTTTTCTAGTGCTTGTCTGATGTGCCCGGTGCATTCCCTTTGTTGCTGTTTTATCCAACTCTGTTGCGTTCAGAGTATTACCATTGACTGTGTTTTATATTCTCTTTTAAGCAAAGTCCTACTTCGTCAGAGATATTAACGTAACGTAAAAAGCGTAACGTAATGGATGATAATTGTAAATAGCCGGAACAACACAGTCCGCACTCGTAATCATTTTCTAACAGCGTTCGGAGTCTTTATGTATTTTCAAAGTGCTGCTGTAAAACGATAAGACATTTTTTACGCACATTAAAAAAAGTAAAATTATAATGGCCATAAATATATAGATATTTATTATTATATACACACTAAACACCGAAACCGAGGAGAAAGTGGTTGGAGAACATACAAACAATTGCCCCCACGGCGTGAATCGAACTCGCTACTTCTTGCGCCGCGTGCGGAGCTTCGCCCATATAGCCACTGAAGCAGTCAAAAAAAAAAGTTTTTTTCCGTAGGCGTTGTTTTATTTTGTTGGTTGCCAGATAAGGTAGGCGTATGAAGTTCTCGGAATCTTAAACCCACACTTTAGCAGTTCCCACGTCGATTGATTCAATTGTGGAAAAATATACATATTTCGTATTGAAGTTTATCTATTAAATATTAAGGTGCCTAAGCTCGAAGCCACTTTTGCGACCGTTGCATATTTTACGGGTAGTCTTGGGTCGAAAGAATGTGTAGGTAGGAATGTCAGAGCACAAGCAAAATAAAACAAGCAAACTACTAAGGCTTGATTGAATGTACATTATATTATATTATTCAATATCTTGAACTAAATACAAAGTCAAAGTCAAAACGTTTATTTCCTTAGAAGCACAGGGTATACATGGACAGGTCAACTTAAAAATTAAGTGAATTTAATTGAAAACTATAAATGATCAAGGATAAAACATTGTCTTGTCAGTTCGCTTCAATTTTTACACTGAGCTGAGAAACAAATAGAACGTCCCAGCTTTTATCTTTTTTGTAGCTTTCATCTTTTTTGTTGTTATTATAACAATATTGGTGTTCTTATATAAACGTTCGTAAATATTTTTTGGCCACAGTATCATCCCCAAGGTTTTTCGTTAGAATAACTGGTACAACCAAATAAGAAAATGTTTTTGTAACTTACACTAAAATTATATTTATTCTCTAGCGTATGGAACCAATGATCAGTGCTCAAAGATCAGAATAATACTGACCAAATATCTATCTATATAAATAAAAATGAATTGTTGTTCGTTAGTCTGATAAAAACTCGAGAACGGCTGGGCCGATTGAGCTGATTTTGCTTTTAAAATGTTTGTCGTAGTCCAGGGTAGGTCTAAATGGTGAGCAAATAAGTAAAAATTGCCGGGAACTTTTTTTACCCGAGCGACGCCGGGCGGGCCGCTAGTTTATAATATAAATTAATATTTGTATTCCCAGTTACCTATACGAATAACGAATAACGTCATTCACACCGCAACTGAGCTTAATTAAACAACGGATATAATTAAACATATCATTATAAGTGACATACAGTGTTGCCAGGTTTGCAATGAGAACGGGACTCAAATTATCCCGGGGAAATGATACCACGCGTGAGGCAGCTGTCAGGCTAGACACAGGCGCCGAGTTGTCTCGTCTCAAGATAGCGTAAGGTTAATTACAGCTTAGTCACTCCGACTTAACATTATACTACTTTATGCTGATGCTTACTTAAACAATGGATGACATTATAAGTGACATACAGGTTTTCAATGAGAACGGGACTCAAATTATCCTGCTGTCAAATTAGACAAAGGCGTTGAGACTTCGATCGTATATAAGTTTTTTATATAATTTTTTTGGAGTTGGGTAATAAAATATTTTAATAAACATTCTTGCAAGTAAAATGTTGGTGGGTAAATTCCAAGCTATTTAGAATGAGACTGTGGCTTGCAGGAACAAGGTATTAGCTTGGGTAAATTAGAATATTCCAACATAAATAAGCGACAATTAACGTAAGACAAGCCGAGATGAAGGGATGAATACTGTCAACTTGTCGTCTTAGGGGTCAAGTCTGCCTCCATTATCGATATTACCAAATTGGTAATTTCGAAGTTTAGAACGGCTTAATAATTGGCACCATTCAGTAGTATTATAGTCATAGAAATAGATTATAAAATGCTTTTCAAAAAAAAAAGTAGATAGAGATTTCGTATTAAAAGATTTAAAAGGGCAATAAATTCACATATTGTTAGCACTCCTAAATACAATACAGATCTCTATCTTTTCGGAATTTCGAAATTATTGACGCCTCAAATGACTATAGCCTAAATAAAATAACGGTAACATATTTGATTTGTATCTAATGCAAAACAAATTTGCTATCTCAAACCTAATCCACTAAATAGGCACCTAGAAATACGCAACTAGACTGATCCATCATTTCAGTCTCAATTCATCAACCCGGTCCATAATTTGGAATCAACCATATGGTTCAGCAGACTCAATACGTCCTCCACCGAGTGTCACTAATTCCAATCCCAGACCGTGGCAAGTATTAATTTGGCGAAACAACTTTCGGCATTGTTAGGTGGCTGATTTGCACAAAGGATGGCGAGGCTAGGGTTGCTCGACAATCCTGTAGGATATTTGAATTATCTATAGTGATAAATTACACTATTTATTAAGGTAAACTGGAGTGAGGTGAGCCGTCTTAAATATTGTCTCAAAAGTAGATAGTGATCTAGTCAAAATCACCGTGATAGTTTCACAGTTTAAATTAAATATATTTATACGTTGGTATGAATGTATTTGTTGTTTTTAAATGACAGATAATTATACAGGTATATTATAATAACTGGAGTTCCAGTGTTTAGATTAATTTGAAAAAACAGGGGACCACTGCAAGTTTTTCCTATTTTTGAGGATCAATTTGACACTTCAGCTCAAACAAGAACTTTTTGCTACAGTTTAAAGTAAGTCTGGCTACCGGCGGGATACAACCTAGTCGGACCTTCACCCTTTGACCCACTGTCGTTATGATACAGCATCCTGTAATAAAGTTCTGACAATCTTTAATAATCCCTCGCAATATTTGCAAGGCGTATATCCGGCTTGTAGTGTCTCGGCTCTAGCAGTCGGCGGTCGAGCGATGCAATTTGTCTCGAGATAAACCCGGCCGGGGACAGATGTCGCCCGGGCCATGCTGCACTGTTAGTAAACCTTGCCCTTTTTATTAGCATACTGATGTTTTGTTCTGTATCTGATTGAATTAGAGATAAATGTTCGCCACCAAGGTGTTTTTTTGGATGCATTTTACCTTATGTCTACTCGCTTGATGGTTATGTCTTAAACCAAGTCATTGGACTATTGTTCTGGCGTCATGTACTCATTTTGTATGTACTCTTGCATTACTCTTACTCCCTCATTTTGTCTTGAACGTACTTCATTTGATGGACGATAACTGTAATTTTAATTAATACCTACTTAATCAAAGCATACTTGTTGTGTGACTATTTAATAACGTATTTTTTATCGTTTCAGGTAATTGTTACTGCAATAGTTCCACGTGACATCGTTCGCGGTATGTTTTTGAAACACCCACACCGTCGGGTCATTTAGCCGCAGGAATAGCTTTTACGATTCTACTGCATCAAAGGCAGCCAGAAATAATGCACCTAACAGTATATTTTCACTATCATTGAGAGTGACATTCAGTGCGGCCTTCATTAAAATAAATACAGGTTACTTATTTTTGGTTTAATTGATTTAACGCGACGAATATAAAGGTATTTATGTATATTCTGATAGTCAGGTGCGAAATATTTTAATCGGCTATGTGCTCTTCTTTTCAATGCAATAACAGTTTATTCTAGGAAATTCAATATTAATTGAACAAAAGAAATAAGTTGACTCAACAAATGTGCATTTATTACGACATCGTTATTCCGGTAAACACCTATTGACAAAGTAAATATATTCTACTTAAAGGAATACATATATGATCCTATTTGTATTTCAATGCCTTACATCTAATTATTTCTATTAGCATGGAATATCTGTCAATCGTGAAACAGAGCGTCCTGCTGTCAATGAGAACCGACTCTGCGAATTTGGCTTATACAGATTCCTCTTAATTGGTTGACAACCCGTTCCCAATATGTTGACGCAGTGGTGACAGCACAAATTTTATGACGATGTGGTCAAGTGGTTATATGTGTTCGAACAAAATAATCCAGCTATCTTAAGCAATTGAATCGAATTTTGATTAGACTGATATATTTTATGAATAGGATTTCAGTTAGGAGGTACCGTGTTTATCTATAAATACAGCAAACGTCTGTCAAAGAAGGTTCTAAATACTGGTTAGCAGCCGTACTCATTTCGCCTACGTCTGTCATAAAGAGGCTATATATAAATTCAAAGCTAAGAACAGCAACCTCTTTTTAGTCCAAGTCAAAACAATTTATTTCCAGAGTGCTTAGAAACGTCAAAAATAATAGACATAACAAAAAACAACTGGAATATCTTATCATCATCTATTGTTTATGGTTTTGCAAGCATTTGAATAAAAATGTTGTTTCAACTTTTGGCAACTGTTGTTTAATCGACTCAAAATCATAAAGATCACCACTCAATCTTTGGATTGAGATGTGATCTACATGATGACTAGAAAAACACTTATGTCTCAATTCATATAAATAATTTCATCGTTTTAATCATAAAATCCTGCAAACGGCTGTGTACATAATGCAGTAGGTGTACGTTGGCGTGATATTTTAAGCGGACCGTGGTCCGAATAGGTTACCTTTCCGATTCAGTGCGACCAACACTCGTAAAATAAGGGGTATTCCAGCCATGAATACGTTAGAAGGGCGGACCAGTTAAATTGTTAAATAGCTCTTGGGGTAAAACTACCCCTCGCTTCAAAACAAAAACAACCGTGACCCCGCTGCGGGTGAAATTTATACTAATTAGTTTTCTGAAGCAGCATACAAGATACATCATTGTTTTGTCTACATCCTGTTGTGCAAACAGTGCATACTGTGATATTTTACCAAATCTTGCAGTTTATTGTCTATAAAGCATTTTCCCTTATGAGAAACTCACTAGGATTGGTTTTAAATGAGTGCTCAAGAAATCTAGAAGATTTATATAGGAAACAAATGGCATGAATCGCAAAAGAAAAAAAATTGTGGGCAATTTGAGAAAATAATTTATACACATATTTTTTGCATGTAATTGTATCAATGATTTTTATGAAATACGCGGATTGAATTCTAAATCAACAAAATTATAATTATTAAAACTCCCACAATCACCCCGTACTCAAAATACAATTCAATCCGGCCTCGTCGATAGCGAAGTGATTGCCAACATAAATAAACCCTCAGATCAAAATGCGTGAACTGTAATCGCAAACATACCCTTTGCACAGATTAGCCCCCAGTTACTATGTTACGGTTATTCAGTATGGAATCTATTTGCGAAGGCACACAAGCCAGGCGCTATATGAAGATTTCCCCGCAAATATTATATGCTAAAGCAGCTATTTGAATGCCTAGAGTACCATGAGTGCAGATGCGGGTGGTGGGATCGACGTCTTGGGAGAACCTTTACCCGACTCAGGTATTTTCAAACAGCTGACTCATGCGGCTGAATTCTATATCTCCTTTTCTCCGAAAGGTCGGCTCATTGGAAATGTTTGGAAAGCTTTCTGGGTCAGACTTTGCTGCGCGCTCGGGTTTGTGTTACCTGCTTCTGATATTTAGAACTTTAAATAACCAGCAACAATCGTTGATATTCTTATCATGTTATGAAGCAAAATTCTTTGTATATTATTAAATCGGTTAATAAACGATTTTTTAAACTCCAAACGTAGTCAGTAGCATTCTAAGAATAAATTTGTGTTACTGGAAACATTATTTAAACAATACCTTTTTTTCAAATTACATTATAATTAATGGTTTTTGAGTATTACTGCCATAAATTTATGATCAGGCTAGGTTAAAACACGAAATCTTTACGAACACTGTACACTGCACTGATGATATAAAAGAGAATGGAAGGAACCGAACAATAATATCGATACCGAGAAATATCAGTTATACAACGAAATGAAAATCATAACTAAACATTTAACCTTATCCGTGAACAAACCAGCTGCTTCATAACGAACATTCGACTGTGAGTGCTTAACTTTTATGCTAGGTATGATTTCAGTTGCGTTCAATATCCGGCCATGATTCCACGTTAATACTAAATGAGATTGTTCTCTCTTATAACCAGAAATGTTGGAGCTACAGGGAAGCTTATTATATTTATACAAAAGTGCTTGTACGATTCCCTATAATCCTCTTTGTGGATGTGTAACTTTCGCAATTAGCTTCAGGCGGGCCACGATTCTGCTCGTTTTAGTGTAAAGTGCTCTTCATGCACTTAATTTTCCTTCTACTTATCTTAATTCTTAACCCGGTAGTAAGCTAAGAATGAAAGCTTGGTGGAATTTGCAAAAAACATCACAATTACGAAAGAAAATAAATTATCAGTTTTCTATAAGGAACAATTTGATCTTAGAATTTTTGTTAGATTATTAAGGCGGGGAGATTTACTGTAGGTTATATATCTCTTAACGACAAGCATCGCTTAAACTTCCGACTTCCAATTTTACTTTTATATCGATCACTTTAAAATCATGAAATACCTTTTTAATAATTACATGACTTTTTGAAGATTTTTACTTCTTTTTTAGAGTTTCAGATTAAACTATATATTCAAAAAAATTTAATCGTAAATTTTAGTGGTTTTGAGTAAGCGATATATAGCCCGTATATAGATAGTCTGTATTTCAGTCAGGTTTAAATTTATTAAAAAAAAATGGGATTTACTAACGTAAAGAACAATAGTTGATAACCTTCGACCCTACCAACTATTCAGTGAATAGTATAGCGGACGATAATTTTGAATGTAAAATTAAAAAAAATATATAAATGTATAACTAGATTCTTATTTCAATATAGCGTCCTCTCATCATAATTATCTTTAAAGTCGTATGACCTTGAGCACTGCAAGACAAGGATTTTCGAATAAAATGTTTAGTTATTTCTATCATTTTCAGTTAGGCTAACTAACGATTGAACATATACTCTATGGCCAAACATTTGCCCATATTGTCCACTTGTATCCTTGATTGTAGATGTCGAACGCTCTGCTCTGGCCGCTTCTATTAGGCGAAGGAGGTTTTTGTCTAAAGACTAAAAACTCTACTAAAGATGCTACGTGACATCTCATGAGCCCAATGTCAACAGTTACATATTTTTTCTCAGTACAATGAGCTTCCAAAACAAGAAGTTGTAGTGCACTAGGCTAGTGCGAGCCACCGCTGCGAATGTTGTGAAGATGCGCACATTTTTTTACCGTAAAGGACAATTTTGTTACAAAAACTCGTAATATGAATAAAAAACTCACGAAATAGCCAAAATACAAGTTAAAACTATAATTGTTTACTTTAATATTTTTTTCAGTAAATAAATAAATATTGCCGGACAATCCACACAACAACATCTTGCCCCGTGGTAAGCTCTAAGCTTGTGTAACGGGTACTAGACATCTGATATACTTAATATAATAGACATACACATTTACATATTTTTTACTTATACATATTAAACACCCAGACCAAGGAGAAAGTATCTACCTACTAAATTATTTTTACTTCACAGTAACAAACGCATATTTCTAAGAGCTACAAAAAGAATGGTACGGTTTATTTATTCTACTTATTACATACAAAATTGCCCTTAGTAGCGGAGTAGGGTGACTGCCTCTTTAGGCAATTACTTAATAAATACTCAAATTTATTCATATTTGTCTGATTAAAGCTTTTCCCAAGAAAGATTATGACGGATTATTCTTCTTTTAATTTAGAACCTCTGTCCTACTGTCGCAGTAATGTAATATGATGGACGAATGTACTTAGATTTAAGGCGAATTTTAAGGAAAACTTCAGTTGTTCTGTTGGGTGAACATTGCGGGAGAAAAGCCCGCAGTAGCTTAGTAGGGTGACTGCCTCTCTAGGTGGAGCACAATTAGCGAGCGCGCCTCAACACGACTTGAGTTTTAACAACGCAGCCGTACGGCTCATTCACACGATGGGGCTGCTTCGCCCTTGCACACACCTCGCTAAGTCCTGACACGGTTTTACTGGTATTTTCTGGTTTATTGAGGCTATTTAGCATATTTCAAATACATATTTAAAATGTTTATGCAGAAAAAGATTAAGACGCATCCGTAACCTTAAAAATGTGAAACCTAAAAAGTGAGTTCATCAATAATTTCTTAAGTTTCTTAAGTAAGGATATTTAGCCAGAAACTTGTCGAACATATAAATTGACTAAAATAAAACCCATTTCATTATTATGATAAAATAATATGATTTAACAATTTTTGCGAAAGTGCGTTCGGTTTTTTCAGTTCAGTACACAAAGGAAAGAATTTGCCTTCTTATTTATTATTTACTAGCGGCACGCCCCGGCTTTGCACGGGTAATTATTCAAAATTGTTTCAAAATTATTCGAATTTTTCTCTCCGTAAAAACCATCCTTAAACTCCAACAAACATTTGAAAAAATAAATTGGCTAAATTGGTTGAGTTATGCGCTTAGCAACACATTTTGCGATTCATTTTTAACCCCCGACAAAAAAAGAGGGGTGTCATATTATGTTTGACGTGTCTGTCTGTCTGGGACATCATAGCTCCCGAACGGATGAAGCGATTTCAACTTAGTTTTTTTTGTTTAAAAGGTGAGTCTGGCGTGAGTGCTCCTAGACATGTTTCATGAAAATCGGTTGTGCCGTTTAAAAATTGTGGGGGTTAGAGTAGGGAAGGAAAACCGAAAATCTGCAAAAATCTCGAGTGGGGTATCAAATAAGAGCGCATTGCGTGCACATTACACATTATTATGGTGTTTTACTTTTAAGGAAATTGAAGGATTCGAATCGGGGGTTTTTCTTATACTTATTTTAAATTTAGATTTATTATTTTTAAGAAGATTAAGGTAAGAGAAAACATACCATTGATTGCAATGCTCAAATTGGTGTAACCGACAACAAACATAAATTTGGTTCGGGTCAATTGGTGTAATGTTAGTTTTTTGAAGAAAGTTGGTTTTATATTGGTATATGTGTGGTTATAATTTTTCGTTCAAGCTAAGAATTAGTGTAAGAGCAATGCTGGTTTGCCAAGATACATAACACCTACTTAACCTTCTTTGGTCATAGAATAGGAATACAACAATTCGACTTATGTAAATGGATCACATACCTACTCAGTTGCAACATAATTTCGACGGATTAAGTCTGCAAATTCACAGTTAAAATGTGTAGCGAAACTGTATTTTTTTTAAAGCTAGTATTCTATTATTATGCTATTCGAAAGAGCAGAAAAAAAACTAAAAAAAACTGTTTAATCAACTTATTTTACGTGTTTTGATGGTTAACCCAATTGAACCTGCAACCGACGATAATGTAGGTACAATATCTATGCTATATGCTAGGGTTTAGTTCTGAAAATAACTTTTTGAATAGGATTAGTTACCTGTTAACGAATTTTTAACTACTAATTATGCGACAAAATATTATCAAGCGACAATTTTTTTATTTCCGCACACGACCATTCAGTAGGGAGAAGACCCCGCGCGGCAGATTATTTCGTGGTCTTAACCCCCCCCTCCCGTACCTCCGTGCCCGAGTGACGCCTGCCACTCCACAACGCATAAAAAAAACTCGTGATATATCTTGAATGGAATGTCAGAATCTAATAATTCAAAAAGTTATATAAAGGTTTTAAAGCAATCTTACATAATAAATTATTTATTTTGTTAAGGATTAATACCAAGATACAAATAAAGAGCCTTTTCAAACAGTGGTATTTTAATTTTTTAATATAAAAAATCGCTTATTTACACATAACTATAATAGTTAGAGAAATGATGTAACGACGTTTTTTGTAGATAATGATAAGTTCTACAAAGTTGTAATACATAACTTAGTTATATATTCAATAGTTTTCGCAGCATTCGCGATTACAGAAAGATTTTAGGTTTATTTTTTCAAAAAAATCGCTTATTGTCACAAAACTATAATAGTTAGAGATATTATGTGACGACGTTTTTTGTAGATAATGATAAGTTCTACAAAGTTGTAATACATCACTTTGTTATATATTCAATAGTTTTCGCAGCATTCGCGATTACAGAAAGATTTTAGGTTTATTTTTTAAAAAAAATCGCTTATTGTCACAAAACTATAATAGTTAGAGATATTATGTGACGACGTTTTTTGTAGATAATGATAACTTCTACAAAGTTGTAATACATCACTTTGTTATATATTCAATAGTTTTCGCAGCATTCGCGATTAAAGAAAGATTTTAGGTTCTTTTTTTTCACCATGGGTTACATTATCGGAGTTTGGTAAGAAATCATATTATTTTTGAAAACTAAATATAGCCTATGTCACTCAGGGATAGTGTAGCTTTCGAATGGTGAAAGAATTTTTTAAATCGGTGCAGTAGTTTCAGAGCCTATTCGAGACAAACAAACAAACAAACAAAAAATCAAACCTTTCCTCTTTATAATATTAGTATAGATGGGTTACCAAACAGCGCTAAATACTGCCGAGATTTTATAAATATTGACTTGTAAATATGTCAGTGGTCAACTAGCGATTTTGCAGCCGTATCATGTTATTTTCAAGCCACATAATTAATAAATAAATAAATCCACACATCAACATCTGGCCCCGTGATAAAATCTAAGCTTTTGTTTCGGGTACTACCCATCTGGAAATTGGAATAAAACTAAATTAGTACTTGTTGTTCTCAGTATTAAAAGCTTGTTGTGAACAATCAGCGATGGAACAATATTTTAAAAGTTAAAAAATATCTATACCATTATCTAATACTACCTATGAAATCTAGTTAGTTGTTTTTTTAATACGTCATAAACCGCATTTCCTTTTCACCTATAAAGTTAAACGACGTTAAGTGAGGTCAGGTACTTGGATAGGTGAACGCTCTGGCTGCAACTTTTTGACTAGTTTTTTATTTTATATTTTAGTGGATTTACTTTATAACATTAAGTTTATGTATAAACTGTTGAATACAAGGAACGCTAGACCAACTCAAACTTTTCAAGTTTATTTTAAAATCCAAACAAGAAAATACTCACTAATATAATATTAACATACTCCTTAAATGGTCTGGTAATAAATACTTCGTCAAATTTTAAACTATCACTACGCGAAATTGTAATTTAAAATTATATTATCCATGTTTAGTCGAAATAGTGCAGTAATAGTTAAAGCAGTTAGGTAGATAACTGAAAATACATACCCTCCTTGAAAGCTCTAAATCTTACTTGGTAATTAACAGCAACATCAGAAACAGCTCTACTAAACGACCTACGATTAAGTAAAACGTTAAGGAAGCCATAAATGCTAGGTAAGTTAGAGATAGAATAATTTTATTACAGTAATTTCCAAGCAAACGATCCAATATAACCATGTCAATTGATTTTATATTACCTCTAACAGCTCTGTGAACTTTAAAAGTTTAACTTTTCCGTTGCATAATCAACACCCACTCGATAGACACGGTCTGTTTGCAGTAAAACTAATAAACGCCAGACAAGTATTGCCAGTTTAATCGCAGCTGCACAAAACGCGGGTGACAAAACCAACCTCGGATTCGAACCACAACAACCGTGCCGAAGTTTAATTCAATCGGCGTGCCCCACTGAGTGGGTGAGGGGAGGGGCACGGGGGCACGTAGGGTGCACCAAGAGGGGCAAGACCTGCGAGGCAGTGTTAATTACTACTCATGTGGCATACCACATATCGCGAACTTTGGCGCCCGACGTGGTACAAACGCGACACTGTTTATCTTTTCGTGTCGTGCGGTGTGTTTAATGTTGCTTGCCTTGCTTGTGTTCTAAACTACTAAACTATCATAACCTTCAGATTCTATTACAACTTGGGATTAGTTTTAGATTTAAGAATATTCATTGTGGAGCCCAACGCAGTAACTATCAATCGACATGTAACACGCAATATTTTGGTTAAAACAACACCTAATAGTGACGTCGGACAAATGACAAACCTTGTTGCCCAACTTGTGGCTTTGCGAAACTTTTCATTTTAATTGTCTAGAGTTTGCGTATAAGTTATAATTGCCAAGGGGAGACACTCAACGTCACATAACTCAGACACTTCAAAACACACACCCAACCCTTGGTAATATAAAACTTTTAAGTGCCTACGTAAGATATATTCCCAGAAATATTTCTTTTTTTGTCAGCTTACCTTTTGAGCTTTCATTTGACTTTTTTTATAATATAATTTCAGAAATATTTAATATTGAATGCGTCCATGCTCAATCAAATAAATATTCCGGATGTGTTCCGCGTGCTAAAGTCAAATACTTGGCACATTCCAGTCCCTTGTGAAGGCGACTCCGAGACCGTGCTGAGAGACGCACCCTCGGCTCAGCTTTCTCATGTAAATCGTTGAGATTTTCTCAACAACCGCATAAAACTTGAGAAGCGAGCAGATGTAGAGTTTTGCGCGATGTGAAAATATCTTGTGCTACTACAAGATGTAACATATAAAAAACTATGAGGTAGGCCTTATATGCTGGGTTAGCCATGAAAATATTTTGTTCCATTTTTTTAGAATCAAGAACGTTTATAATAGGTAGTACCCCAAACATTTATGTCTGTCTAGTATTCATTAGGTAAAGGTAGACCTATAACATTATTAGTTCTTGGAAAAGCCCAATTGTAGCTTACGGAATTACTTGTTGATACATTAATCAATACATAAAAAAAAAACAAGGAAAGGTTTTAGGCATTAAATAAATACTACAATTTAAATTCTTTTTCATCGTCACTGACGCCTGCATTAATCAACCGGTTATCTTTGGCTATAAAAGAAGAAAGTAACACATAGGTATTTCCAACGGTGAAATGAAGTGATATCGAACATCAACAAAGTAAAAGGCACAAAATAAAGGGCCAATAACTTCGGCAGCGTGTCGGCCCCTGCTACCTTTATGGCGTAAATAAATTTTCAGCAGGTTCTTTCTTCGAGCTCATGAAGTGATATAAAATATATCATGGTTAACATAAAATGGGTGGTTTGTAAATTGAAACATTTATAGGCTGTAGCGGATCGATAGAGGTTCCGTGGGTCCATCGACATAAATTCGTATTAGTGCCAACTCAGGTCGACTTTACGATGCCTCAAGCGTACTTATTGCCCGGTCTAGATATTTACCCGATACACGTTTAATGTTTATTGGAAATAAAACGGTGTGGTAGGTATGATATTTTAAAATTTTATTCATGTGGTACGTTATCTTTGTTTTTAAATATATTCTTATTTACTTAGGTATATTATATCATGGAAATATTCTTTAGATTTTTTATAGCACGAGTAAAATTGAAAACGTAAATGTATGTAGTATTTCTATGAACATGTAACAGCGCAGCTCACTGGTTACATACCTGCATGCATTCGTTTGAAGCAAAAATTTTGATGTCATATATTTTAGGATACAGTTAAATATTTATTATTTTATGCAATAACCAACGCTCTCAGCCCAACGTAATCTATCTCTAATGGAAACTTTTCTACATCTCATCCGGTGTATACAGTACACATATCAATCCAATTAGAATACGGTATCACATTACCCACACAGTTTGCGAATACATTAGATATTAATGCATTTTCCTCTGCATGTTCGCATGGCTCCATTTTGTTATAACAAAGAGAGAGATCAGTAGTATATTCTTGTAGTTAGAAACCCAATTTACTTTAGAATGACTCATGTGTGGATCCTCTTAGTTGAAATTGTTCAGTTTTTCCCCGCTATCAGCATTTCAGCTTTCACTATATTTTCTAAAATTCACTTCGGACTACGTAAAGTTTCTACTTAGCTTACAATTTGGTAATTTGCCAAGAGGGATAAAAGCAACGCCGAGATGTTCGCGAAATATCCATCACATTTTGTAGAAGACATGACGCTAAACAAGTTCACCGAGACCGCAACAAACCATTATTGTAAGTTCCGAGTTACTTCGGGGATCCGGAGAATATTGCTGTCAAATCCGGCGCGATGCTCGCCAACAAATATGTCAAGACATCAGTCGGTGCAAAATTAAGTGAGTTTGTTGAGTGTAAACAGGGATAATCCTTGGCTTGACTATGATTAGCATATCGCGGGTGTCTGCGTCGCTCCCGGAGGGCCATCTGCAATTTAAATCAGGGACTTGGCCGGGACGGGACGGCTCCTTAGCTTGCGTACTCGGAATTTGAGATTTACTACGATTGGATGATTTGGGGCTTGGGGTTCGATTTTCTGCTTGTTTGGACTGATTGAATTCCCTATTTAAATCGACTTTTGCAAACTGTTTTATCATTTTATGGTATACTTGTCTTATGGTATTCAGTGTTCGCCGTGACGATCGATCTTAGATCTTGCTTTTAATATCCTACATTTTTACATCACAAAATTCAGAACTGCATCATCAATAAAAGTTTCGAAAGTTTTAAGAAAGGCGCCTGTCTATTCTAGCAAATATAAGACGTGAGCTCTACGGGTTATCTATCTTGTGTGCGTTCTATAGTTGTAGAGATTACAGCCATCAATCAGCTGGTCTGAAGCAGTTGTGGAGATACCTCTATCAAGGCGCAAGTTACGAGCGATTTGGGAAGGCGTTTGCTTAATGGCACGACAGAATATACGGCTTGTCGATTGTTCAATAGTTAATTTTGGGCAGTCAGTTCCATTATTTCACTCCGGTTAAGCTGCATCATCAATATAAGACACACTGCTGCTGGGTATTGACAATCACAAGTGACCTCATTGTATGATTTTTTAACTCAACAAATTCATTTTAAATTGCCAAAAATAAATATAGCTTCTGTCAAATGAAATATTCTTGTAACCTAATACAACTGAAAGTATAGGTAAGGAACCTGCAAAACGAGTCACGTCACTGAAAACCTGCAGCATCGACTCAAATATTGCGCCAAAATGTACGAAACTTACTGTCTTGAGATATAGAGTTGTGAGAAATTGCTTGGATGTAGACGTTTGGTGAAAGAATTTTCCCTTCGCCTCCAGAGTAAAGAATTTAATCGTCCTTATGGGGACGTTATTTATGACTGTATACTTTATTCACTACCAACGAATTATTCGGAAAGTTTTCCTTGTGGACAGAACGTGGACATTTGGTACATTTGTAGATATACTACTGATTACATTTTGTAATTTTTTTTTTGTATAGGTTTAACAAACGTAAAGTGATATATAAGCAAAAAGTATGGAAATTTAGAAAAATACTAAGATGTATAAAATGGTGTAATAAAGTTTAGATGCTTAAAAAAAGATAAATTATTTACATTTTGGATAGAAACAGGAATGTAAACACAATTATTCAAACACCACATAATTCACTACGATGACAAGATAACCAAGCCAGCAGCTTATCAACTCATCATAGTTGCTGTAAATCGCAAGTCAGCAAACTATAACTATGACACAGCACATCCCCAGCTAGAATTACAATCTCACGTCGCCGATCGGCGGTAGTAACTAAGCGAAAACTTTCCACACAGATAAGATCTCACCCGCTTTCTTCAAAGCACACGGATCTATTTCATAAGCCACTTTGCAAACTGTACTGTACGAAGCGCCGCTGGATTGAATTGTGGCCAGTAAATCTAAACCGTACAGGAAGTTTCGCTCAATCGCGTCCCCACCTGCAAGCGAATTTGAATTTCAGATAAGGCGAGACAAACCCGGTCCCCTTGTAACCCTGTGTATCTGTGCCAATGGTGGGACCTGCCAGAGCTAAGGCGTTAATGTAGTCCTTATCGCCAAACTTTAGGTGCGCTGAAACTGTAGATTTTTTATTTATTTAGCACGTCTCAATCCGAAAACACTACACTATCCGAAAATAAGGTAAAATAGCTTGTTTGTTTTCTGAATTTTAGTGCTGAGATAACAGGGTTGAGTTAGAAATAAATAAAACATATGTTGTGTCGACACAACCCGATGTGGAATAAGGGACGAATGATTATGATGATACTCGTAACAGTGTCAAAATGTTGTATTCAGTAAAATTTTAATTCTGATGATGAATTTATGACGTGAACATCGGTTCTTTCATCGTGAAATAAATTTAATTAATAATTGTGTCGTATCGTTAGGCAAAATAATGTATTTGGTAAAAAGCTCAGCGGAGAGCTAGGTAGGTACTTGACGCATTCTGCTCGTTAATTTAATAAAATGGAAAATTTAAATTGCACGAACCCTTCCTTTGGGGTCCCATTAAAATAACACTACAAAGCTCAAGGGTCTAGGTTTCTTTTCAGTAGAGTTACTCCATAAGGAAATCAAAGTATGGCCGACATTTCCTTCGGTTATTATGAAATTGTAATGACACTGTCTTGTCAGATTCGTCTTGTGCTGCTCTTTGTAATTTATAAGTGTCTTACACATCGTTTTATAATCCTTATAATTTAAAATACTCCATCTACTACTCTTAAATAATTCATTCCTTAGATTAGAACATAAAATTGTTCTATTTGAAAGAAGAACAGAAAATTTGAACATCTAGTTCCTACAATATAACGAACGAACGAGTGTATACATACAATTGTACAAATTATAAAGTATGGTTAGAAGGAACACCCTCATATAATGATAATATACCGGAGATGCAGGTTCGAATTCTGTGTTATGGAGGTGTCTTAATGTTTTTCTGCATAAAATTTAAAAATATAGTTTAAATTAAAAAGTGATGTTTATCACTTATTAAAGATCATTAAATTTAATATCTTAATGGTCTCAAAGAAATTACCATTATGAAATGTTTAGGAAGTAATAACATCAATTATAAAAATACCTACACGCAATTTGTTATCTATCACCGAAAGTCCATAATAACCGCTCATTAGTGTGTTCATTAAATATAATTCTGCGGTATGGTTTTATATCAATCTCAATATTACCGGCTTTGTTATCGGAGTGAACAAGGATAATTAATTATCCATTGAACATTATTTGGGCGGACCTCGTCCTCCTGTGCCCGACTGCCACTGATTTGGAATTGATGTCCGCTTGTTACTCATTACTTAGTAATTTGAGCCTTCTTGAATACAAATTAACGCAAACCCACCAGGAATTTATGAAAAATCGCTCTGCAAAATGCTCGCTTTTGTCATTTACTGCCTTTACCTTACTCCTGAACAAACTTTGTAAAGCTTGTTACCCTAATTTTCATACTCAGCGTGTAAGCTGGGCAAAAAAAGGATTGCCTGAACAAAAACTAGCGTAAATCTTCTGCTGTTTAATTAGAACAAAAGTTCGTCAGCGTTTTTAAATTAGCAAATTCCTTTATAAGGATTGTAGAGGCTATCAAAGGAAATAATAAATTGTTTTCCACCCGCCACCCGGCAAGTTTTGTCTGCTTTCAGGACGAAAGGCATCTTTATCGTTGAAAACTTTTTCTTCCTTGTGTAGACTCGCAGAACCCCTTTTAATGAAACTTAAACGGGTGCAATTTAGATAAGTGTCCTAAGCGCTATTTAATTAAATACAAGTTTTATGATTAAATATTTACTGTACCAACTTATTGACATAATTTAATTTGCTCATTCTGAAACTGACAACAACAGCAAATTCTATTTTTTATATTTCAATTTAAAATTTGAGCTTAAACATTTGCTTACCGTCGTACACTTTCAAGAAGACTATTTATTTATATGTGTATGAAACACTTAAACTTGTAGGCGTAAACTTTAACTTTAGTAACAGAGAACTTCCGCATTTAGCAGAATGTTTTTGCGCGCACAATCTCCCAATCCGGTTGTTTTCCGCGATATTTATAATCAGCAAGTTTCCCCGACTTAGTGTCGGCGACGAAATATCCTTTTAATGGCCGTCGGAGTGTTGGGTCGTCTGCAATTTAGATTAGTCCTTTAATTAAATTAACATTATGATCCCTATCTCAACGGGGCAGGTGGTCGACATTATTGCCCCGCTGGAACTCGTTTCTTTGCCATTCTTTTGAGATTTTAATTGTTCTCTCTGAATTCTTTATTACTTTTGTGCAATTTAGTTGGGCGTTGCTTTGTCGCGTCTGCCTACAGTTTCCTCTGTTTGTCAATGAAGCGGTCGTTTTTTGTTCTGCTGTTAAAGGAATGATTATGTATACCCAAAGCATTTTTTTTATTTGGGTTTCCTGAACTTGAGACGTTTCTTAGAAAAATAATTTTTGAACTTACGCCCAAATTGTATTCTCATATTTTTTTAAACAATTAGTCGGGGATCGCTAAAAGATTCCATTAAATGTTAATTATTGTAAAGAGCAAAATTATACCTCATCCAAATAAGTTCAAGGATCTTCAAGTTGAATAAATGACGGTTAAGTTAATTATAAAAGTTCATTTTACTTCCGCTTAAGGTAGTTTATTAATTCGATCAGAACTCTCGGATTGTATGGGTTGGAGAATATTAAGTTAAATATTGGAAGTGAAGTCAGTGATTTCAATTAGCCGCGTACACTGGCGTCCGGAGTCCGGTAAGTCTTGCCTTTTTTCCGTTTTGCAGCAGCTATTTTCCTTCGCGAAGCCACAGTTTGCAGTCTTCCAACAAATGCAGGTCGACCGAAAAATTAGAAATATCTCTATCTGATCGGTTTTCGCCGCGGGCGATTGTCGCTGCTTCGGGAAATCGGGAATTTCTTTTATTGTGAAGATTACTTACTTATAATTTTCATATATTTTTATGGCTTATGTTATAGTGATCTGTGCCGACTTTCGTTACTATGCCAAACTTTTATTTCTGTAAAGCCAACTTTAAAATTTTTAAGTTATAGTATTTGGTTTAGTTTTAATTCCAGAGGTATTTCAAATATTTCTTGACTATTATTTTATTGCTGAAAGTGGCTATCTGACCTACGCGGCTTCGATAGAAAGAGCTTGGTTCTGAGCGATCCCTGAACCCTCTAATGCTCTTTAAATGTGAAAAATAAATAGAATAATATTGATATTATACGAGCCAAAAATAATGTACGAATTTTTCGGATTTTTTGTTTGAATATACACGAAACATGAAGTTTTTTACTTTAGAACATTTACGTAAATAACCCCCAGTCTGACCAAATTCCGGAAGCGGCCGACCGTATGGTGAGGCCGGAAGCTCGTGAATTATTACTCCTGACGTTGATGGTTCAAGAAAAATTGCCCTCGCCAAGTTTCGGGCACACTTTCAAACTTTTTTTATTTGACATAGCAAGTTTTGTTAGTTTATTTTATGAAACTTTCACTACGACTCAAACTTTTAAATTAAATAATGAAAGTAGAAATCTGAACTAAGTGCTGAGTATTAAGCTGGGCTAGTATTCTTTACGGTATAACACTGCATAAAAGTAGTTTTTGTAAAAATATCGAATAAGTTAACCAACATAGCGCAACATCCCCTCGGCTAAAACACAAAACCCACGTAGGTAACCAGAATCACAAAGACCGCACCGTACTTCTCGTTTTTACGTACATACACGAAGAAAATTGAGAAAACAAAATGAATCGCCAAAGTTCAGGTTAAAGTGGTCAGGCGGAAAGTTAACCGCCGATTTTCTATTCAGCCGGGCCGATGCGAGTTGTTTCAATCAAGGAAAGAAATAAGAATAGAACCTATGGTTTACCGTTAAAATTCAGAAGTTTGTATGGGATTTTTTTAAACAAACGTTATTCTTACGTATGTGTATGATAATATCACATGTGACTTAGCGAAATAGCTCTATATTTTAACCATTATATTTGGTAAAAATATAGAGCTATTACGCTTGGTCACATGTGTCAAAGCGATAGAGATAGCTCTTGACATGACTCCCCATTAACACTTGTTATTGACATAAATAACCATTGACACGTGTTAGAGACATAACTAACCATTATTTAGTTTACTCGGACTTTGTCAAATAAGCCCTAGTTTACCACTGCATATTGTAGAAATAAAAAATAAAATTACGTCTATCTGATCGTATTTTGGTCCAAAAATTGTGCTAAAGTTTTCACAAACCAACGAACACGTTATATGCAGATTGTCTGATAATTCATATTTTAATGTAAATAAATTATGAAAATATTTCCGGACTAATCATACAGCAACCTAACCCCAAACTAAGCAGAGCTTGTACTATGGATACTAGGTGACTAATAAACTACATAGATATTTTTTTTATACACTATACATTTTAGGTCGTACAAATCTGGTCCCGCGGGAATCGAACCCACAACCTCTAGTTCCTCAGGCGGACCTTCGCCCACCGAGCCGCTGAGGTCGTCAAAGGTAAAACTTGTTTAGCTTCCCTTACAGTTATATCGCTATCAGAAAAAAACTCGAGCGACTACTTAACAAAAGAGAAATATGCAAAGCAAAAACAAAACAGTGAAGTTGCTTTTAACCAATTTCAATCAACCGTGAAGTTGAAAAATAGAGGCAATTTTAATGGAACATGAGCAATACAGTTTCATTCTGTTTACATTTTCCTATTAGGGGAGAGTGGGGGAAACGCGAACATGGGGTAGTTGCGAGCCCAATGGTTTTAATATTTTAGAAATATGTGAACATATTTTACTCGATTAGCCTGCTAAAAGTTTTCGAATGAACACCACGGATCGGCAATTGCAGCGTAGGACGTCCACCAACTAGATGGACGGACGATCTGGTGAAGGTTGCGGGCTCACGGTGGATGCAGGCCGCTGCCAGCTGAAACTACTGGAGATCTTTAAGGGAGGCCTATGTCCAGCAGTGGACGTCTTACGGCTGAGATGATGGTGATGATTTTACACGAATATCCCGCACTATCACCTACGCTTTCTGAACAAGTTGCATCATAAACATCATGGTATATCGCACACAGCCTGCAGCTATGATGGGATCAATTTGATTAACTCACGTGTTTGATTGATGCTTTTTCCATTTGCATTTGTATTTTTTTAACTGGATGGCGTAAATTATTTTATGCAAAGTTTATTGGAGTCAACGTGGATGTAGTGTTTTTGTTAAATTGCGTTTAGATGGTGCTCCAAACTGATTTAACGAGGCTTAACTTTTTATCTATTATATTATTTTAATTAGAGTGCTTGATCTAAAGTCTATTTATTATACATTGGTTGCTTTAGAGACTACCCTTACGACTAACAAAAAAAGTTTTTGGGAAATTTATCTACCTGCAATGTTTACTATGTTCAAATATTAATTCAACTATATTATATTAGCTTCCTGCCAACCTCCCTACACTATTGAATTCCATTATTTAAAGCTAGGACGTATGTTAAAACATTTATCAGCGGTTTTACGTTATCTTATCAAAATAGAGATGAAGCTGAGTTCAAAGTTGCTAAACAAACAGTTATTCATCAGTGCAGCTCTGCAAGCAAACACAAAATGCGCGCGAATATTATGAGTTGGCGTTATAAGAGTATGTAGGGTTGTCGGGTAGGTACACACGTGATAAATTCGCACTGCCCCGGGCGCTTCGCTTCAATCGGCTCGATGCACAGCACCGGCCATCGATCGTGTAGGTACACCTTTATTTTTCGTTTTATTTATAGCCAATACCCGCTCTACTGTCCTCGATAAGCTACTAGATAAGATATTGATGGAATCTCTTAGTAGCAACAAAATAATGAAGATCCAAACTCGACCAGTTGTGTCCTTTGAAATTGAGAAAGTGTAACAACTACATTATCACCATTTAGGCTATTTAACATTTTATTTTTTGCTACTTAGGTTCCTTCCAGGATCGTAAATGCATTATTGATTAAAATATAAAGTATGGAATTCATTAAATAATTTTCGAAATGAGTAGGGATTCACCTGGACCGTTATTAACAATTATTACGAGCGCTGACTGACGTTTCTTTATGCTCTTGTATTATCGAATTTCCCCTGTGTTGATATTACCACTATCAAGTGTCCACTCGTCGATATTAAATTAATTTCAGCCCGAAGTGAGTCGAACGAGCGCTCATATCAGAGGACATACGAAGTAATTTAATACTATCATTAACGCTTGTCAAACTTTTGTGCGATCCGATTAATAATTGCCTCGTGTGGCTGGAGGGAAATATTGAACGTAAAACGTAGGTCCCTAAAAAAATATATAGCTCGCGTTCACGTCACTCAGAATCTGGTCTTTCAGAATAAAGAAAATATTTTCTCTTTCAGAGGCACATTAATGCCATATTATGACTTATAATAATCATTAATGTCAAATGAGATATTATCAATTCTTGATATATCTGACTACCTGAAGCTATTATTTTTATTAGAAAGTATGGCTTTTTTTACATAATATATAACAATGTTGGCATGTAAAGATTAAACCTAAGTTGGACACGAAGGCGAAGGCGAAGAATTTAAAAACCTGGTTGATCTCTAACTTAAAACAAGCTATAACTCTTTATAAGTAATAAAAAAAATAACATCAAACAATATATGCGTATCGCACTCGTAAGTTGTACATGCACATGTTTTCATAAAATGTTGACGAAATTTCGTATTTTGCACAATCGCAAAAAAAAAACAACCTCGTGTAACATTGTTATCGGGAAAAACTAACATTCCCCGCGAGTGTTGCCAGCTATTCGCTCTCTCCCGAGTATGGAACATAACTCAATAGTGAGGCGCAGGGATTCCGGGGCAACCGACCGGAAAATGGAGGACATGGTGGGCCATTTTCAAACTGACCGGACGTAACCTCCCGTGTGAAATATTCGAGGTGGGCCCAGCTTTGACACTTATATCCTGTTCTATATTTTACTGGCGTCTTTTGCGGACCACAACTGAAAATTAAAATTGTAATAGATAAGCATTATAACTATGTGACACAATTAATCACTATTAACCATATTATTATATTTAGATCTATGTTTCTATAAGCATACGAAATAAATAAAAATAAAAATTAATAAAATTATTTCTAGGTCTTCATGTCCCATCTTAGACCACATCGTCACTTTACATCAGATGAGATTGTGGTCAAATGAAGGCTTATCGACCATAAAAAAAAAAGCATGAAACCTACTTGTAAAAGAAGGAGCAGTTACGTCTATTGTATTCTAGAATTTAAGAAATGTATGGTGTTACCTTAGTTGGTAGTCATTAAATAAATAAATAAACTCCATTGATTACGGATGACTTTATAGATAAGTGGACAACAACAAATGATTGACTCTCTGAGACCAGCTTTAGCCCATTCCTATAGGGAAAAAATTGTGAATACATGTTAATAAATTTTGTTGCAGACTATAAGTGTCTGTCCTCCGTCAATCCGGTAATCAAATTTAAACTTATTATAAAAATATGTTCTACTACAAACCAAGCGTAACATATCATGGTAAATATCCTGTTATAAATCTAAATAGTATTAATAACTATAATAGTTTCAAAAGTTATAATATACATAAAGCCTATTTAAAACTATTTAACTCCAAAAGAAGTTTTCTTTTGTTATCATTTCCTGAAGCAGGCGATACCATACAGTTGTGTTCGTTTTCGCTTATTCATATTAATCAATGAAACATATTCTGGGGATTCCCAGAATCCAGTAATTGAGAATCATGAGTTTATTGATTCGTCAAACAAATAACTTCCAGCAACCTCTGTAACCTCCTCTATCCGAAACTAAAAGTAGCACTAAATCTGTAATGGAATCCAGCAAGAAAGTTTTATTAAAAATTGACGCTGTAAAAATATAACGGTATCTATGAAAGTGGAATTCCCGCGCTTTGGTCCGGAAAATAGTCGACATAAAGGTCCGGCATTCTAGCACTGACCGGGCTCGGAGCTGCTATAAAATATCATATTTATAAGGGTTGGAATACGTACAGAGGAACGTAAAGAATTCCATAACATCAACTACAAATGTATATAATGATTTTGCATTTCGAACTAATAGGTACATTATTTCATTAAAAGTTATCAATTGAAAGTTATTAAAAGCATTCATTACCGAAATCGTAAAAATAATATGTAATAAATAAATAAATAAATTGGCTTACAATTAAGGACACTTGACTTAGAGGCAAATGGGAACGCCGCGAAACTCCATTAGACAAATTCAATCGCGCTTATTAAACTTACTTATAAAAAGAACTGAGACGCATATATTAAATACGGCTCGATGGCGTCGCCTAATGCCTGAGTTGGCAGCCATCAATCTCCATTTACAGCAGTCGGAATCGCGCCGCCATTACCGACTCTGTTTTATTTCATTAAATACACTGGACGATATAATTCGCTCTGAGTAATAAAGATGGAAAGATCTGTCCGGATGTATTTGCTTAGCTTAATGAGAGAAATGCAAATTCTAGAGAGAAATCCTTAGTGTTTAATAAACTAAACGCTCTGTTTATTAAGGGCTTCGATGTAACTCTGATATCAATAACTAACCCCGGTCTGTTTTGTTTCAGGTGCGAACACTATTCGTGAGTGGGCTGCCGATGGACGCGAAGCCGCGAGAGTTATATCTTCTATTTCGAGCATATGAGGTAATAACAAACCACGGAACACATGCTATTATATTTTTACTAACTTAATAAAAACATCCCTAGCAATAGCAATATCTACGTCTTAGAGCGCACTAACCATTGACAAGGGAAATATAAAACGCATAAAAAAATCGGTGCCGTCTCTCGACTAGAAGTTCTCGATTCGGATTACGGCGCCGTAAATATCAAATGTCATGCTCCGCTTCGTAATATTCGGATTGAATCGATTCCGTCTGTCGATAAGGGGGATTATACTTGATCCGGCTGGTACGGACGGCACCGCAAACATAAAGGTGCTCAAGTTATACGGGGCGGATCGCGTGTGAGCTCCGTGCCAGGCGCCTAAAGGAACCATTTTTCAGATCGCCGTATAATCTGAATTTCACTATGACACGGATGACACGCGTAGTCAATTTCGGCAATTTCCCCCTGCGTAGTTTAAACTTCCCCTAATGTTAGCAAGATATTTTGACCGGATTGTAAAGATAACATTAAATAACAATTATGATTGTTTGCAGGGCTACGAAGGCTCCTTGTTGAAGGTTACCAGTAAGAATGGCAAAACGGCTTCGGTGAGTTCATGAATAAATTATAATCCAATTTATTCACTCCAAAAGATACTGAAATGATGTAACATAAACACTGAATTGTTCGCAGCCGGTGGGTTTCGTAACGTTCCACACTCGCGCCGGCGCCGAGGCGGCCAAGCAAGACCTTCAGGTTGGTACCGCCATTCAGCCACATAAATCCACATTAACCTAGCCTAAGATAGACCTACCCAATATAGATAGTCATAGGTTAGTTGAGTTTGCTCCAATATTCATTAAAACATACAGTTTTTATTTCGGTTCACTGAATTGGAACAAATTCAACCAAATAAATGAATGTAGTGAAATTGATTGAATATTAAATAAAAACAGTGTTCAATTCGGAATATTTCCACAGTGCTGAAACACAGTATCTAAGTAACAATTTCAAACAGATGTCACGTACACATTACGCCTAATAACTTGACTGGCTTCGAAACACAGTACTTTAGGGTACTTACTACAGTGCAATCCAATATCTCAACCAACTGAGATACTTCTATCGGTTGACAAGCTATGTAAATACTAAACATGTAAACGCACGGTGTTACTAAACCTCTTCTCATCACTCGCCTCAACACAGCCAACGAGCACTATAGTAATATTCTCATTGTAGACTTGGAATAACATTTCCTGACTCGAGTAACCGCATCGTAAGTTATGCTAAACCCATGCACATACCGAGCGGCCGGCGGCGGCCCGTGCGTGCGGCTACGATACGGTGTAAATAAGCAATGCATGTCACTGTTTGACAGGTTTTCGATGTCACAACCCGAGCACTGTGTTCCGTCACCCTAGAAGGCGCGGGCGCGGACTTAAGACATTCAAATACAAAAAATCCTGTCTAATGAAAACAAACACAACATTTTCTAAAATTCAGCTATTTAGTCTTATTGTTAACGCGCATACGGGCCGGAATGTCGCCACCGTGCGAGCATTACGTTGTCCGATCTTTCCATCGTCATTATATCGGAGCGCCGCACCGCTCGCGGCTGTTCACAGCAGGGTGTCCGGTTCGACCCCGACATGCCGCAAACGATTCGGCTGGAGTTCGCTAAAAGCAACACGAAGGTCAGCAAGCCGAAGCCGGCAGTTGCCACAGCCGCGCCAGCTGCACACCCCGCATTGATGCACCCTCTCACTGGACGTAAGTACCGCCGCACACACGCCGCGCGCGCTCGACCCGCCCTGCCCACACAGCCCGACTGCCCACCGTCACGACCCCAAAGATGACCTTAAAGCGTCCTGTACACAATGGAAACCTATTCGACTCTGTCCAACCCCTCTTTAGTTTCATTGTTTACCAGCAAATTAAACTTGCCCGAAACCGCCTAACGCCTGTTTATACCGTACACGTATAGGTTTGTATCTATCCCTTTTGTGTCGATAGTTTCTCTTGTGAATATAGAGTCAATGTTTCAAAGTAATACATTGTAAAAGTAAAGCATTTTCATAGTTTACAGGATGCTTTTCGGAATCTCACTTCGCTAGTGAAACACCTGGTGTTACGTGGGTAGTTGTAACTCTGGTCGTCGAGCGTGCGCGTAGGACCAGTATATGTGACCGCTTACACGACCACGCAAGGCCTAGCCCGCGAAGCTATCGATTAATCTTGGGTTCTACTCTTGTCTTACATGTTTACAATAACACGGGTATAAATATAATGGGATTTGATGAGTACCCTTGCACCCGGCTAGGCTTAGCTTAACTAATAAGCGTGACCGTGATCCGAAGCACAGACATGTAAATACTAGCTACTGATGATGCGTCTAGGTAGCGTTTAGATGTGCGAGTAACGTTGGTGTTGTGTTTAGACCTAGCGAGTCCGTTCTTCCCGGGCGGAGGCGCCGAGCTGTGGCACCACCCGCTGGCGTACGGAGGCGAGTTGCCGACGCTGTCGCACGGATTGGTGCATCCCGCCATCCACCCACAGATGGCGCCGGTGCGCTCCTATCTCTGACTAGCTGCCGCCGATAGGCCACACCACGTATGTATACCATTAACTATATTTAAAAAAAAGCTAAACGTGTGGCTGACTTTTCAATTATCTGAAAGGCTGGTATGTGATGTTATTTTCATACATATCAAATATCAGAATATTATAAAATTGGCCCTTAGTATAGTAATCTAGTTAATTATTAATTAGTAATCTAGTATCCCAGGCTCAGGACCTCATATCGCAGATAGCAGTACCGATAGATTTATTTTTCTTCATGAGTTAATGAGAAGTTACTTTAAATCTCCCAAAGTTGGTGTACATTAGTTGGACCATCTGTTCTAGTCTACGGATTAATTCCCGTGAAACTTGTTAGTTCTCGAGACAGCCACCGACTTAGTCCCAAGTCTTACTCGAAATAAACAGGCGGTAATTTCATTTTAATCTCAGACTCAAATCTTAAACGAGATTTATTTTGCTCGTTGGAAGTTTAATGATATTTTCTAGGTTTTTTCGTAAACCGGTAAAGTAATTTTTTGTGAAGGTTGCTTATATTTTGATATGACCTCTGTTATTCAGTTCTTATCATATGACTTAGGACCACTTACATATTTTCGCTATTTAGGAGTTTCTTGGTCTAACAATTTTATTGATAAAGTCTGAAGTTCTCTCTTTTTACTTTACATCAATGAACTTTTTCCCCACCATGACTAGCTGTAAACAGTTTATAAGTATATTCTACATCATAAGTTTATTTGATTTTGTCTTTAAATTTTAGGTATTTTAAATAAAATGTTTGTGCATTTGTGTGTATGTTTATCGCTTAAAGTTTATGGAAAAAAAGTTTACATAAACAAAAATAAAGTATAGGCAAGTCTTTGCAGAAAACATTTAAAGATAACCTAATAATGAAGAGTAACAAGATCTTCCATGCAACATTACGTTGACGAATGCCAGTTTATAAAATTCAATTTCCGAAGTGAGTTTTATAAAAAAATCTCGCTAAAAATCTGCTTACCCACGTTATCCGAGGAGCCATCAAAATTTAATTTGGTAGAAAGCGCACTCTGTCCCTGAGTAATGTGTATGCCGAGTGCGAGGGTAGAGCTCGTAACGAGACCGCCTCAAATCCTCATTTTTACTCGACAGCGGAAGGTTAAACTCTTGATTTAAAATCGCAGAACTGAGCCTCAACCGTGAAGAAGTAAATCGAGATAAAGGAGAAATAGTTGTGTGCTGTGTAGAGAAAAGTACTTTATGTACAAGTAGGTTGTAATGGTTGTACGCGCAGGTCAATGTCACCATTAATGCCAATTTTGAGCTTTTGAACAGTGAAAGAGAGGATCTTATATTATTATTATACATTTGATTTGATATCGTAAGTAAAAACAAATAACATCTTTCCTTTCAATGCATTTACATATTACTTGGAGGCAACAATATTAAAAATGTACTTGTCTATTACGCGTTCTATTACTACTTTACTTTATTACCAAAGTGGCTATGAAATTAAAGAGGTTAAATTATTCTATAACCTCATTACCTCTGTCGAATCGGTTTAAAGCTATGTCAATGCGATTTACGGAGGTAAATCCTATTTATCATTAGTCTAAATATATTCGAAAATGTCTAAACCAATTTTGTTGACCAACAAACTTAAAAATTATATTGTCAGTTTATACATACTTTCTTAATTTCATCAAGGTTCGAAAATTATTGTATTACATACAAAAATCTGAATTAAACAACTTAATTTGTAGAACTCATTCGCTTCACTTCTGGAGAAAACGAGGCTGTTACCAAAAACGGCCAGTTGGTAGTTGGAATTGGGCATTAGGCAGACGGTACTAACATAAACTAAAGGTTTTTCTATTTAAAAATGTTAATTTCTTGGTACGAGTATGTTAACTTATCGATGCTTAATAAACATAATTTGCAATAAGTCAATATAGGAGAAGCCACTGGCTCCTGAAATACAGCTTTTAACTAGTTCGGGAGCCTGTGGGACCATTGTTTTGATACTGTACCTCATTTTATGTCAAATAAAGAATTTTTTACTTTACTTTACTTTTAATATTGTTCGTTCCTCGCAGTTCTCCTACCAATCTCCGCTGACGCTCGGCGCGTGCGTGCTGCCCGCGCCGGCGCTGGGCTCGCCGGGCGCGCACCCCCCGCCGCCCGCGCACGGCCACCCCGCGCCGCCCTGCTCCACGCTCTTCGTGGCCAACCTCGGCCAGTTCGTCTCCGAGCATGAGCTCAAGGAGATATTCAGCAGGTGATTATTGTAGCTTATTCTATAGGGTATGATTGAGTTTTTAATGTGGTTTGACAGTGACGCTTTCGCCAGTGGCGGTTGATAAGCGTTGAGGGCCACGAGTTTTGCGTCTCCTGGATCATAGATACATAGATGCTTTGCTGACGATCCAGGAAACGAGAATCTCAAGACCCGTGACGCTTACAAACTGCGCTGGTAAAATCGACAATGTAAAACTACACTTAGGGTCTTGTTAGACAGAGAGCGTTCAGGTATTCAAATGTTCAGAACAATCCAAAAACAACACAACAACACAAATATCTCTAAATATGTATACTCTAAACCCTTAATTTCTGAACGCCTGACCGCTTTCTGGCTAGCAAGATACTTTAGACGTAATTTAAGGGTCCTATTCAAGAATATGTGTAGAAATCATGCTTATAAGCCAGAATTTGTGTCTTTTTTCAATTGTGTTCAAAAATCAATGATTAATTTGTTTCTATCAATATAAAAAGAACAAATATATAAGTTCATATTGGCTTTTGTGCCTAATAACTATTAATTTTTTTCTACTATTGGCTATAGCATAAATATTAACATAATAGGCGATTAAAAACGTATATGCCCTTCGAGTGTTTATAGGAATTGGTTAATTAAAAAATGTTTTAATTAAAGAAAGTCTGTTAGACATAAGCTACACGTCGTATCAAGTGCTACGTCGTAGCGTGTCTCAGACCAAAGAGACTGGCACAAACAGGTTTTGACTGCAAACTAATTAAAAACAAAACCGTTTTCAGTCAGAACGTTACAAGCATGATCTATCACAACAAAAAGAGCCTAAAACTAGTTAATAAACCAGGAAATAAATGTTCTATTTCCGAGTGCATGTCGCACAGAAAAATCTGCGGTATTCAAAATGTTGGATGGAATTTTAAATTTTATGTTTTACTTTTATTTATACCCACGGCCTCTCACACAAACGACGAGTTAAATTGGATTTATGATTGGTGTTTGTGAGAGAGGCTGCCTGCATCCGTACCACCGAGCATGACATACACAGCCACGATAGCCGTACGCACCTTAACACCACAGGTCAAACGTTATCACATATGTATTGTCCACACCTGTAATTGACAGATAAATGTTGCACCCTTTTTGTTTCGTTCGACTATTTTTGCACAAATTATATCTAAAGTGAGGATTTTATACATCCACGCATAGGCCGGGTGATGCGTCTTAGTAATTACACTCATAAAAAGTATAAGCAATTGATAAGATAGAGGCTTAAAATCACGACCTAACCTGATTCAAAATCGAATTCCGTAAATTTGAGCACTTCATCATACCTTAAAACCAAACCGCGGTAAATCGAAATAACCGTAAATACAGAGGGTAAGTTATTGTCAAATAAATTGGATAGCAAAACGTAATAAATAATAATAGATCTATAATGATTAAATGGGACATCGCGAGCACGCAAAAGCAACATTAAAATAATTGAATCCATAAAACAAAATCTGTGTCAAATCATTGTATTCGGAATTTCTTCTGTAAAAAATGCTTTTATAATAAATCACAGTAATATTAGGCGGTTCTAGTTAGCTTGTGTAAAAATCAGAGTATTATTTTATGTAAGTAATTTTAGCGTGCTACCCGCTGCTACTCGTAAATAACAATAATTGATAATATGTCGTTGCTTTAAAATAGAGTCAATTCGGAAACTCATAAACATAAAACTTTCAGTTCTCCGTTTACTATTGAACATTAAAATTCCCAATTAACTTAGAATATTTTAGTTAATAAAATAAAAGGAAACCTATCCATTAGTATTAATAAAACTATAAAATAACAAAAATATATACCGATTAAAAACCAAAAATTGCACAAGATAAAGATCAAAGGCAAAACCATGTCACACTGGGGGGTACGGATAGAAGTAGCAAATATTATCCGCGCAGCTGCCCGGGATACACGCGGCTGCGGCTGCTGAGCGGCAGCAACGGAAGCAACGGCAACAACGGGCCGGTTGCCTTCGTGGAGTTTGCCAGCGCTGCCGACGCGTCAGCCGCCCTGGCCAGGCTGCAAGGCGCGTTGCTGCTGAGCTCCGAGGGTGCCCTGCACCTCGAATACGCGAGGCACGGCAAGGTGGCCCACAACGGATGGATTCTCGCACATGAAGTATGCACGCGCACTGTTTATTTTGTTTTTAGCGGCATACAGGGCGTTTTTGTTGGGAAATCGTTCTCAGAAACCTATACCGGGCCTTTTTCCTGAATACCTTAACGATTGCTATTGAGAGATTGTGAAAATAATTGTTACTTAGAATTTCGTACACTCTCGGAAAAGTAAAACGGTTTCTTTTGTAACTTGTATATTTAACTTCCTTTCTTCTGACAAAAACGCCTATTATAGTCATGCAAGTAGTAATATTTAGCAAAACGGCTATTATACAGTTGTTATTTGAATATTTGACAGTAATATGTCCCAATGAATAATCCAGCTATAATCGTTAATGTTCCACTTGCACCTTGCACAATTCGTATGTCACGCCTTTAAGATAACAATGTAAAGGTGTCTTTTGATACAGGCGGTTATTATATATGTTTTTATTTTTAACAGGGAGCCAAAAACGGAGAAGAGGGCGAACAACATTAGTTCGTTTGTGGCTCTCGGCACTTGACAAGCAGCTAACTGAGGGACGCTCGATCTTGATCCTCTGTACCGCATCGGAGCGCAACCAACGGGAGACGGAGCGTGCAGTCGCTGTAACGCATGCCAATGACACAGCAAGGATCAAGATTCATATTCTCATGATGACATTGGTTACTCGCGACTCCGTCTCCTCATTTCGTTTAGTTAACTGGTGGCAGGAGAGTGGTTAGCCTTATACCAAATTAAGCAAGAGTTACGTATTATTAACATTCCACAACATTATTGTTTACGTTGATAATTTCTTATATTATTAATTTTCCTATTTAAAGTGAACATTGTTTATTTAATATTATTCATTTATTGTGTATTATAAGATTTATTTACAACTAACTTATTGAACGAGAAAAAAATGTGTAATTATTTTTACAAGGCCGATGTATACAGAGAGGATTTGTTATAAATCTAGTATAATATCAGATGAATAAACATTTAGGATAATGTCTCATTCGAGTAAGCTAAAAACCAAAGGTGCCCTTCATAGAAAGATTACGTTTTGTTAAATGTTTCAAGTTGATTATTTAATGAAGTTGTATTGTAATAATAACGACACTTTTGTTTTAGCCACGGTAATGTTAGCGTATATGAATTTCACTTGTATTTCAAAGGATATTTATGTAATTTCTTAGTAATTTTACAATTCTCTCACTCGTTAAAGCTGGCACACCTGTGTTGGTCTTGCGGTGTAGTTTCGGTGTTGGGGCGGTGGCGCGCGCGGCCGAAGTGGCGCCCTCAAGCTCTTGGAGTGCGTACATCACTGAACGTCACAATTCGCATCGTATCTAATTATTTCTATCTTCTAATCTATTAGGTGTTACACCAAAATTTCTTGTGCCTTGTGAAAAGTTTTCCTAAAATTTTCTATAACTATTCCAATGTTTGTGATTACATTTTACCCTTATTGTTTATGTTGGTTCTGTTGGTTTGCAGTTATCTGAGTGCGATGCGACAACGATACCCGTTCAGTCTTGTTGCGAGAATTTAGCCTTGGCCTTATGACAGTAAAATAATTTAAATATAATCAATATATTAATTAATATGGGTAGTAATTAACGACTCGGCGACCCGCGCTGAGCTGCTGAATAGAAACAATTATTCTTATCTGCATGCTTTGACGAGCTTTTTGGTAATAATCTAATTTAAACTTAGTAGTTACTTTTGTGTAATCGTTAGGCGAATAATAATATTAGATAAGGGTATTTATTGTAGAGAATGAGCATAGTTGCATTACTATATAATGAAATTTATTCATACATAATAATGAAACAATGTAATAAAATTTAAATTTACAGAATCTAGGATAATCAGAAGAAAGATTAATATATTTTTTATTTTTAGCTAGTTGACTATCGCATACAGACTACCTACTTAGTTACCTACGTGTTTTACGGGGACATGACAAGTAAAGTAGATACAGTGCGGCATAGCAATAAACCAAAAATCAAAACTTAATGTTATTGATAGGAATTTAGTGACGTATTCTGCTGATGTAAACATGTAAAAATTATAGAAAAAAAGTAAAAAAAAATCCCTGCTTAGGCTATAAAGATAAGGTTTTGGATATTTGGGTTATTAATCTTGACGCGACAGAATCTTCTGAGGTACTCGCGCGATTGTCTATCGGTGGCGTTGAGACCACGAGTGAAGTCTTATGAAATCTATTAGTCAATATAATAGCAATTTCGTCAATTTTTGACTTAGCAAAATTTTATACGTTGTTTATAGAAATTGTAACTATCAGAGCGAACCGAGCGCTTCTTGGGCGCATAGACCAAAGATAAATGAATTATACATAATTTTAATACTAACCTCGAACCGTACCAAACTTTATATATTTTGTAGGTCATCGTTTCTTTGTGGCATTCAATTCAATAGTTTGTTAATGTTTGTTATCTTTTACAATTGAGGGTTAGTGATTGAAGGCCTGTATCAGAAGGGTGTCACAATCGTATTAATAAACACATTGTTTTAACATTTACTATGTTATATAATTTATTTAAAAAAAATACTGTTCGGTGTATCACACCATTTAGTTCAAAAATATTTGTATTTTATATATTCGATACATTTCAAATTTATCAGAAATATTTTAATTGCACACAAGTTACACGACACTTCAAAATTCCAATATTATAGTCTGTTAAATGTACAATTGTTTATTCGTAATCAATTGTCAGTTTTATCTAATAATTAAGCTAAGTCAATGTTTACTTATTTAATTCGATAATAATGCTAACTTATATGTAAGTAATTGTGTAATGTGTAGTAGTGATCTCCCATACCCCAGGCGCGCGGCGTCCTCGGTCGCTTATCAAAATATACAACGAAAAGTTTAATTATTCTTTTCAGTTGTTGTTAAATTTAGCATCCGGTGCCATTAAAGTTTCACGGCGAACAATTATAAGCTCTCTTCTCTAATGAAAATATTACGTTGACTTTGAAGGCACCGGATGACTGAGACATTTTGTTTCGAGCGTATAGTTTTCGCCCGCCATTTCGTGAGCGCCGTCGACAAGATGGCGGCACGCGTGGCGCGGCCGCGAGGGACGCCGGTGCCGCCATGATTCCGTCCAACCGTAGATAGCGAGTAAGAGACGTCCAGTGGCTGCGGACACGGCTACGTCACCTTTTGCGGGACTACTCGATACATATCATCGTGTAATATTTAATGTGTAATTAGAAGTAAAGAGCGGTTTCATAGAGACGTTATTTCTGTATTCTCGTCTATTACTATATTTATGTAATTTTACCTATAATTGGCTAAAGTCACGCTATACGCAACCAAATTTTGTTTTCGACATTTTTGCTTCGCTGTACGCTGCGTTTACTTGTTCTAACTGTATTTTCGCTTGGAATGTCGATTAATTTATAAAATATCGAAGTAATTGTAATAATATGAGATATCGAAACCTGAAAAGCGATATTTTGATAACGTTTACTGTGAAATCGTGTAGATGGTTGGATCGTCGCAAGTAGAGACGTGACATGCCCGCATGTGATAGGGTAGAGTAGGGGTGTAGCGTCGCCTTGCAACTTAGGTTAAGTGAAGCGGTATCACACAAACGCCGTGCATCGGAAACATATCAATTCTGTGCCCCTAATAAATTAATTAAAGTAAATATTCTAAGAGATACAATATGAATATAAATAATGAAGACAAAATAATCGTTTGGAGTATAAAATACCTGCTAAGTGTTGTTTTGTATTGTCGATGAGTAGAACCTACATGCGCCCGCATCGCATAGTGCTCGAGTAGTGTCGCGCAAGTTTCCATTTTATTTACTATCGCTCTAGAAGTTAATGTTACTTTCTTGTTATCTATACCTAGACTTATTTACGTTTTAGTTTATAGCTTGATTACCAAATTTATTTTTAGCGTTTCGCTTCGGTTTCAGTATTAGACGGCAATATTTGATTTCGAGACAAGGTTTAGTGCGTCGTTGCAAACTTATTTGTATATGGAGCAAAATAATAAAACATACAAAACTACTTATATAGTTAGTAGGTAATTAATTGTTAGATTTGTGTGACTTGGATTATTTAATGCTTATAGAGCAGAGGTAAAGTGTTATTGTGGTTTAAGAAAAAAACATAATGACATTGTAAAAATAGTGATAAATTTAGCTTAATTATATCATTATTACAACTTTTATAGATGTTCATTACTTTTCTTTTCTTACTTCATTGAGTATTGTGGCATTGGAGACGTCATTGTTAATTCTAATAAAATTGAGCTCATCCTCAACCATGATGTTTTAATTTATATCCCTTTATCTTAAGAATATTTTTAAAATAAAGTAAGTCTTAGAAAACATAGAAGTTAGTTCCCAGGGTCGATTCCCACTTGAATAGGTTCGAAACTTAAGCAGAAGTTAAGAACAAATAGGGTAAAAACGCTGATAGTAATATTATGATAAATAGGTAGATATTGGAATCTAGGTAATATTTGGTAAAAGAAATGAAATAAAAAATGCTTTATTTGTCACAAAAACACGCATATACATTTAGGTAATAATATATAGAAAACAAAAAAATCAAACAGCTATAAAACAAAAATAAAAAGAAAAACTTACTTAATGAGCAATTGTGACAAAAAAGAGTCAACTCAGCTTAATATAATGTAATAATATAAGTAGATATATTTGATCAACTACTCAGCGTTGGTTTTCTGTTGACCCTTGAAGTGACAGAGTTGCTTCACACACGACTAATATTGTAGACAACCCAGGCACTATCCCGGTTTATCCTTTCTTCGGCAAGACATTAGGAGATATTATAATCCCACATAAAAAAATCTGCTGCTACACCGTGGATAGAAAAGCTATAAAATGGGCCTATGATTAAAGCAAGAGCAATTACACAATAGTTGGCGAGAATTTACTTTATTAGTCCTGGTCTTAATAAAGTGTTCTTCAATTAATGCTTTATTCACTTTACTTTTTGTGTTGCATTATAATACAACACTAAGATATCGTTGTTCATAAGATTATTCTCATCTTTAAGGGGTTCATATCTGCTCGACTACCCACAGCTAAGTACCACAGAGAATGGATTTAGTGGTAAATGATACGATACGAGTGGTAAATGGTTGAATAACAGTGCTTGACTCAGCCTAGAATGGTTATTGTTATCAGTCCCAAAAACACAAGATAATAAAAAAAAATTAAAACAATAAAAATGGACCGTTCCTGATTATAGAATACCGGTAAATCGAGAAGATTATTTTATGAACAGCTCGGCCTATCCTCGTAAAATTGAAATGTGGCCAATTCGGAATCACCAGATTTTCCAAACAAACAAACAAAATTTGCCCTTTCGATCTCAGAGATTATATATCATCATAACCCGGTTTCCTTACCATGCAACAGCCAGGATGCAGGATAACTCCTCTCCAAAAAAATCAACGAAATCGCCAACACGTTAACATTCTGGAAACCTGAAACCTGTTCTCCATGGAACTCTGTTAAAATATGAGAGTAAGTACATATTTAATATATTAAAAGTAGGTCCTATAAATATTATAAAAGCCGTGTTGCGAGCACTCTCGACTTTAATTCCAAAGGTGTGTTTAAACCCTGCCACGCAAACAACCGTCAACCGGTATGATCTGAGAAATTTAAAGATTTTGAAGTACATTTACCCGCACTTAGCTAGCGTGTTAATTAAGGCCTAATCTCTCTCGCCAAGAGAAAAGTCCCTGTGTCCCAGCAGTGGGAACGTTAAAAGGGTGATGATGAGGTACTATTATAATAATATACTTAATTTATACTATACTACTACTACTGGAACTATAGTTTTAAATTTCGTTTTGCCTCTCACTCGACAACCCTGAGAGAAAACTGTTAGATGCAAATTTCTAAATGCCCCAATTCAGCTAACTTGTATAATAGTGTTCCATTTGTATAATTGCTAATGATATCAAACTCGATAGAGTATAACTTGCCTAAGTTGCCAATTCAGTTAGTGAATTTTAGTTCTTCAAATTGTTTGAATTGTGAAATGTTTTTAGATGGATTGTTTGGATTTTATAAATTGATTGATAAAACAAAACATACTTTTCGATTGGAATTTCTTTACACTTTTGTTTTCGCATTCACTAATTCGTCGTAAGCAGAACAGCTTCATTTATCCTTTTGCATGGATTCTTCGTCACGGACCTCATCGTCATTTCAGTCGCAGGAAGATCTGTTAGATTGATATATAAAAATTTTCCATTAGTCACACCAAACAAGGAAACCGAAACAGAGAGAAAAATACAAAACGTAATGGACGGTGGTGTAAGGCTTATGTATTTCTTTCTTATGATCACGAGGGAGGTCAGGATTAACTTCAGGACACATACATGGACACATGGACAGGTCATGACATGGGATATTACGGCTCCTAGTAATAAACCAAACTCAACTCCAAGTTTGATCTTGAGAGCGCATTTTAATACGCCAAACATACGTATTTAACTCAAGATCGACATTATGGTTGAGTTTACACACTTTATTGTACACCAAAACAAAACACTAGTTACAAAAATCAATTCTCTAAATAAAAAATATGTATTATAACGTATGTCTATTATTTTAAGTATATGTCTAGTACCCGTAACACAAGCTTTAAGCTTACCACGGGGCTAGATGTTGTTGTGTGGATTGTCCGGAAATATTTATTTATTTTAGTTATAAAGGTACATACTTTATATTCAAGGACTGTAACGTGATTTCAAAACAAACTCTTACACTGGAAAATCATAACATTTTGATTCCTTTACTTCACAAAATGGAACATGGGTTACTTATTATAAAATGAAATATAAAACCTTAGAGTACCGAGTAAATTTAACTTAAAAGTCAGTTCCATTACTTACTTTCCTTACTCAAAATTAAATTAAACCTAATTTGAATTTTAATGGCGAAACGTAAAGCCGGAATTCCAAATTCAGAAAAGTAAGGCCCGCAGCAGGAAGAAAGAGAGTGCTTTTATTAGAAGAAACTGCACGCAATATCAAACATTTTATTGCAAAACTTCTGGTCGCATATGGCACGGAGCTGTAAAAGCCTTATACAAATTATACGCAATGTATGCTTGCAGTCTTGCCTTGTATTAAGTTGGATGGTTTACGATACAAGCCTGCCTAAATATTCTTTTGGCGTTGAGTCAAACATTTAGATGCAATATCTTTATGTAACTTCATTTATATGCTGGCAGACAAGAGGTTACGCGTTCGATTCCCGCCGGGGAGCAGTTTTTGCACGATCTAGAATTTTTGTTTCCGGATCTTGGTGATTTTCTATGTGTCGTATCTACGAAATTGTTAAACAATGCAGCTTTGTATATCAATCTTTGGAAGTACCTACTTCAGATTTTTTTTATCCGGGAAACGGATTTTTTTATTTAGTAATTTTAAATGGTTAGGATTTTATTTTTATTTTGTAGGGATCGGCTCTGTAGTACTTGAATTATGTTCAATCATCCATATTTTAAACACTAGCGGCCCGCCCCGGCGTCGCACGGGTAAAAAAGGTCCCGGCAATTTTTCCTTATTTGCTCACCGTTTAGACCTACCCTGGACTACGACAAACATTTTAAAACTAAAATCAGCTCAATCATCCCAGCCGTTCTCGAGTTTTAATCAGACTAACGAACAACAATTCATTTTTATTTATATAGATAGATTTGAAATCAGTTTATTGCTTGATTGATGTCAAACCGTGCCTTTTCTAGAAAAATACTGTTCTTTTGCTAAAGTCAAGGCAGCAGCAACGTTGTCATTTTAAATATCGATTTCTTCTTAAAGTACCAACGAAGGATTTGCTTCAAACATGTAAAAACAACATAGGTGCTATGTACATTTGTATGTTTAAGAAACATTCGATCCAGAATTCACATTTCAGTCTCTCTAAGAGCTTTGCAGAGCACAAGATATATTCCAGATGCTGTGAGTTGCCACATGAAAGAGGACTGCGCTCCCATTTCCATGATTTCGTGGAAAATTTCTGTTGATATGTGACGCAAACATACTTTGCTCTGTATTTTGTAAATACTTGGAAAGATCAAGAAATTGTATTGGTCAACATATAAACCTTTAATTATTTAAAGCCAATAAGTATGAGATGTGCGCAAAGACCCGAAGCTCCATGAAATTAAACAATTTTGGAAATTAAAATAAATACAATCACAAACAAGAATGAATAAAAAAGGTGTGTGTGCGATTCACACACGATAGAAGTGAAACTTCAGTAAATCGACGAAAGAATAATCCCTCGTTAATCCCCAAGCGGTAACCGGTTACCGCTTACCTGACCTTATTACCTGAGGTGAGGGTCAAGGAGATAAGAAGAATAAAAAAAAAGTGTGTGTGTGTCAGCTACGACGCACGATTGGAGTCTACTACTTATGAACTATAATTATGATATATATCGAATAGAAAAAAAGGGTAAATGAACGCATCTGCTAAAATGATAAGAGAAACAAACATATAATTTATCTGTAATTATTCGGATTATTTATATTACTTCAATAAAGCGTATTACATAAAGTATGTTACAAAATAATATAAATAAAATACAGCAATACCTCTGCGCGATACTTCGTAGTCTTAACTACGAAGTATCGCGCAAAGAAATTTAAATAAAGCATTGTATTTGTCTCTTACATCATTTCCGTTTCATCTTTTTGCATCCGGTTTGAAATCACTACGATTCTATAGAAGTTTCACTTCAAAAATATATAGCGTAATACCCATTACTTAGTATCACACATATTGGTTTCTATAGGAAAACATTAAAGCTACGGACAGAAGATATTATAATAAGTTTTGTAAGAACTTTTCGTTAGCTTCTTTTGTAACGGTAGGTTTTTTGGGTGTAACGAAACTGACATCACAAGATCGGGGGGACTAAAAGGGAAATTTTTAGTTATGTTTTATTTCTATCTCGATTTTATCTTGTAATTTTAGCCTTGAATATAGGTAAATACTATAAGTAACTTTTCTTCAGTTTTACAAATTAAAAAAATTATCTTCATCAATTATTTAGCTAACATTGCCTTTTTAATATACCATACAAATTCAACCGCTTTGCTTATGGAAAAACTACCTCATTAATAGTCAAAGTATCGTAAAAAGGGTCAGGGTAAATGAGAAACGGAATTGAGATGGTCTTGAATATTTTATAACTGCTATCTTGTAAGCTCGAGTTGTAGAACGTCTCGTGTCTTTGGGTCTGGAAGACAGTGGTTCTTGTTCTACGTCACACTAAAATTTACCGCACACCATTCTGATGGCATGTATAAGTATGTTTCTGTAAAAGCTCAAGCTATGATAAATTCGAAATAAATAAAATAAATAAATATTTTCAGACTAGATGTTGTTGTGGATTACAACAAATTGAGTTTTAATCCATAAATTGCTAGATGTAGGGACATCCCCGCCTTAAAGGCACGGTAAATGTCGAAAATCTCATGTTTTACGTCCTAACCGATTCCGTACGTGAGAATATAATTTAGCTTGTCGCACTTGCCATAAATCTGAACGCAAATGAGGGTAGCAGATTTGCGCAAAGTGCGCAATGGCGACATCGTTAATCGTCTAATTTTTTATTTTATACTAGTGGCCCGCCCCGGCTTCGCCCGGGTTTTTATTCGATTTTTTTCCCGGCCATTATTCGATTTTTTCTCGCCTTTTAAACCTTCCCTAGACCTCCACGAACATTTCAAGACTATGATATGATAAATCCGTTCAGCCGTTTTAATCAGACTAACGAACAACAATTCATTTTTATTTATTTAGATATGTGTCTTTTTCTGAATTGACAACCTATCTAACAGGTTAATCTACAACAATTAATCAACAAACAACCTATCTAAAACGTATAATCTCTCCTAATCATAAGTTTGCAAAAATGTGGTTTGCATTCAGGTACATTTATCTTGCAGCCGGATCTCAGCCTATATAGAATACTTTTTTTGGTTTCTTCACAAAACTTGAAGCTGAAACTTCATGTCCCGAGTTAACAGGTTTTGCTACAAACTACATTTTGCAGCAACACTAATTAGATACAACGTTCTAAAAGGGAAACTTTCGGTCTAGTCAATTAAAAGAAAACAGGTAGGTATAGCGTAGAAGATTTCCTTCGCCTCCTACTCTAAGCAACCAGCAGCGCCTGATCATCATAACGAATCGTACACGAGGGAGATTGCTACTAAATTTAAAGACGTTTAGCCGAAATGTTTCAGCTTCTTAAATCTTTGTTTCCATGTCTCGCAACATGCGGGTTTTATAAAGTTTCTTTATTAAGTTCCCGAGGGCCGCGAAACAGCATTTTCACGCCGTTTATCTCAGACAAATTGTCAAGTTGTTTTGGTAAACATAATTTCCATGTTGACGATGCTATCGACAAATCAATTTTAACATGAGAAAGCATCTTTGAAATTAAGCAGACTTTATCTCTTTCTATGAAAAAACTTTTCACAAAAAAGGATATTGTTTTACAGCAAATCATTAGATTAACACATCAATTATTTTAAATCCAGCCCGAAGATTTGAAATACAATCACTTACGCTCATATTCATAAAACTGCTATTTCTAAAAAGAAAAAGCAACAGAAGCTAATTGTGTTACACACAATATTGCAAAACAAAGCTTTTGTGGTCAAGCATTTTTTGCATGGCTCAAAAAACACATATTTAATAAACTACCCGCAATTGGGGTCAAAAAAAACGACATATGGGACGAATATAAAAAATAGTCAGGTCTGTCACTTTCCAAAATTAAGTTGTTGAACGCCTGTACAAATATTCGTAAATTATAACTAATAAATAAAATAATGTCAGCTTTTGAACACAAAATACCGCATCAATAGATGTCCATTCCTTTAGGAGGCCACGGACCTGTAGGGTACCTAATAATATTTTGGTGGCAGCCCTAGCACATAATTTTCTATACACCCCCTTCTTATTCCTATTGAAGCCTATCCCGTTTCTATTAGCCCCGTACTTCATATCTATTGACCCCATACTACGTATCTGTTCGCCTCTTTGGCATTTCTATTAACCCCAAAGTTTGAATAAAATTGACTTGGCTTACAATTTTAGCCATTAATTTAATTATAAAACATAAGTTTACTTACCTTTACATTTAAACGAACCGCGAAGAACTGCCAACTACAATATAAACTTTGAATTTTACAAGAATTCGTTAAACTAAAGATATTGATCAAGTTTTGAGGGCCACAAATTAAGGTCTCACGACGACTCACTTTTAATGTGTTTTTTTTTTTTTAATTTCTAACCAGACAGCAAATCTGTCTCGCCATTTCAAGAAAACAATATTGTAGCTTACAAAAAAAAGTAGAATTTGGCGTTTAAAATGTTTCTTAATGCCAGAATTGCCTGTCTGGAATTGAATATTATAATGTTTCACCAGATTCGCAAACAATAAATGATTTATGATTTATATGTATGCCTTATTTAACTGTTATACGACTATTGCGACTGTTATAGAAATAAACAAGGATAAATGCTTTTATTTAACTGAAACAGATCTAGCACAAATATGGGTTTTATGTATAATATTTTTTTAAACGTTCTTTTAACCAGCTATAAGTCTGATATAAAAAGTGAAATATTTTTATGAATATGTACATGTATAGGTGTAACTATGTATCTACGTCCAAATAGCAAAGAACATGTTGATGAAGGAATGATGTTAAAACTAGCACCGTAATAAATCACAAACGAAGCTACTACATCAAAAGGGATGTCTGGCAACACCGACACGTCTGGCAACACCATCACGTCATAACGCCAAACTGCGACCCAATTACACTAGTAATTACGAGTTACTGTGTGAACTACCACCTGTGGACACTCACTACTCAAGGCTCTTGGTAAATAATTATTACTCAGTAATAAGTACTAATATTATAAAGCTGAAGAGTCGTAATGTTTAGTAATGTCGTAATGTATGGATCTGAGTGTTGGCAAGTAAAAGGGACGGATGAAAGAGGAATACAGGCGGCAGAGATGCGAATGTTAAGATGGATGTGTGGAGTGCCAAGGAAGGATAAAATAAGAAATGAGTATATAAGAGGAACCTTGAAAATAGCACCAGTGACAGAGAAGCTGAGAGGAAATCGGTTGGCATGGTATGGACATAATTATGAGAAGGGATAAATGTCATGTGACGAAAAGAGTGTTAGATATGTGTGTTGATAGATATGTGAGAAAAGGTAGACCAAAGAAAAGATGGATGGACTGTGTAAAGATTGACATGTGTAAGAAAGGAGTGAGTGTTGAGATGACGTGTTACAGAGGAAAAGGGAAGGAAAAAACATGTTGTGCCGACCCCAGGTAATGTGGGATAAGGACAAGAGAATAACTTTACTGGTCAGATTTGAAAAAATACTTCAGTTTTAGGCAGTCTATAGGCTACTATTACCTCGGGTAAAAACGTTATTTTCGCAGTGAAATCAAATTACAAATAACTATCGTTATGCTAGTGATGTAGTATAATTTGTAATTAAAAATTGAAAATAAATAAAACATTGATGTCATGTATTAGGTAGCAGTTAAAAGATTTTAATGAGACTGTAGAACACTGTAGAAAACCAGGTACTTAAAAAATGACAAACAACTTTCAATTTCATTAATATAAATAACTACTACGTACTACGTACTACGTACAAACGTACGAACGTACGTACGTACGTAATTATTAACTTAATCATACAACAAAGCTGCCTCTTTACTATTAGGGTAGGATAGTTGAATTTATTCAACTAGGCTTTAGCCCATATTACAAAAATGTTTGCAGCAGAAGTTCGTCTTACCTTTATAAATTTACTTGCTGATCCCAGCAATCTTTGTTTTGCAAAATGAAAAATAGATAGTAGCCAATTATCAGAACTACTGAATACGCATTTAAAATTTGGTAAAAATCGGAAAAGCCGTTTCGGAGGAGTACGGTAACTAATTTTGTGGCATGGATATTTTATATATTAGATTTTAATTATTGTAAAAGATAAACCAGTTTTCAATCTTCAGGTTTTCTTGATTATGGTAATACTTGTATGTAATGAACAAACCCTTACGTTTAAAAGCAATTTCTAAGATAAATAAGGTTTTCTTTTTGTAAAATATAAAGCAATATATATTTACTAAACCAGCTCTACTTCTACAGAAACTGTTTATGCAATAATGTTGCTTGCTGAACCACTTACTGACACTACAGAAATGCCTGACATAACGTGCAAACAGATATTCTTTACTCTTTAAACCGCGCTCAACTTAGCCATGCGAAGCATTGAGAACAGTGGGATTGCAAGAAAATGTGAGTGCCGATTTTTAAATTCATAGCCAGCGAGTCAGCGGCAACTACAAATCAACTCGAAACAAAAAAAAATCGCTACGTTAGGATGCGGTCGAAAATCGGGGTTAACTGGAGCTTTGTTTACATGCTGCTGGTTCAGCTGAGCAAAGTGCAATGGACGTTTATTTTGCAAATCATTAGCTGGAACGGTATCAGCTTTATTAAAAAATGTAACGGGTTTGTAGATTATTTTACTAGTGTTGACTAACCATGGTATCTATATAAACAAGTCATGTCATTTTCTATTCAAGAGTGAATCTTCTAAATCTTTCACATCGACACTTACCATCAGGTGAGATTGTGGACAAACAAAGACCCAAACCGTAAAAAAAAAACAGTTTCTAATTTAAATGAATTGGCTAAGACACTATAATATGCCTATTTATGCCCTGTTTCGCTATTTTAATAGGGATACACAAGGGTGAAAAGCTTTTATTGAACTGTTATTTAACGGATTTAGCACTCATTTATGAATTAAAGTTTTTCATCAAAAGTTTTAGTAACCTATATGACACATATAAAATACCCTGTATTAATAATAATTAATACGGGGATAAGTATTTAAGTCGTTATAGACCGCCTGGAAATATAAAAACCATAACTTTGGGTACTGCCCATCAGTATTTAACCTTATTGCTAGGCCTTAACTTGCGCTATATATGTGTTCAAGATATCTGAATCATTATGTTTTTGTGCATCTTCAGTTTACGGGACCACGATTTTGTGCACACGAATGAGAACGATCCAATTTAGACATTGGCCGTCTTATCACAAAAACATAAACACGACTAAGACATGCGTTCAACAGTTATTTAGCAAATGTGATACATAGATATTTTTTAAACAACTGTTAAACACGTGCCCTTGCGTGCAAAAAACATAAACACGATTTATGTTTTTTGTGGAACGGTTAAAGATATCTATATTTATGTACTTAGGGTTAACTTACCCTTAACTAAGGGGTAAGTTAAGGGTAAGTTAACTTTAAATAGGGGTACCAGGACCATTTCTTAGCTTAGCCTTGCAAGCAAATCTTCATCCACCGTTACGTCCCTGAAAAAAAACCTGATACAAGTACTTATACTTACTAGAATTTACGTTTATATTTGCATAATTTAAGAAAAAATTATATATATACATAATGTTTCATTTGGTCTATTATTCATAATTTTGTCCGTAATTGAAGTATTTATACTACAGTGAAATATATTTTGAAATAGACTCCGTAGGTAGTTCTTGAAATTAGCTCTTTGATCTAAATAAACAAACTTTTAAACCTTGTTACATTGAGCTTTAAAATTGCTTTCATTATTAGACAGCAAATGACGACAATGTTAAGACCTCAACCCAGCTTAAAAAGAAACAAGCTTTTAGCAACAACTACTCCAAGATTAAAATATTTAAAATTCCACTGCATTGCCAGGAGTGTTGCCTGGGGAAGAAGGTTACGTGAAATAACAAAGTTCAAGATCCTCGAGCAGGCGGCCGCGCCGGTGAAATGTGGCGGGGTACGCATACGAATACCAAGTGCTGGGTACTCACTAGTGCCGGGTACCGAGTATAGTCTAAGAACCAGCTGTAGGATCAATGCAATCATAGCGTACAGGGTTCAATCGACATTTCACGTAAATTAATGATAAATAGAATGTATGTATTAGGTTGCCAATAAAAATATGCCTGTCAGTAATTTCAATAAAATTTTTGGTCATTGATTTTCGGACTAAAATCCATTCACATGATTTTTAAACACAATACATACTATTAACGGGAACTTATTATAAGAACTGTGAACAATCACGTCTGTCTTTGCACAGTTGGCCAAAAGAGTAGATTTAATTAGGTAGATGACTAAAAAAAATAATCTCCCTCATTTAAATTATTTAAAACAACGCATTTTTTTTTTTGCAAACTAAAAATCAAGATACTTTCCGTGTGATTAACATGTACTGAATTTAAACAGCACAAGCCCCAGGAAATTTGATGCATAGAGAGCATCAAAGTTCATCACAGTGCAATAAAAAAATGGCACGTTTTAATTAAATGAATAAAGTGAAATATCAATATCCTATTTTGTATTTTAGTCCGGGCTAACGGACGGACTAAACAGAATGTGTATTTTTATGTAGTTATCATGCCTATTGACATGCGCAAAACGTGGTTTAACCGAGTACACTACGAGCGCATTGATCCTACAGCGGGATCTCTTACTAGTAGTGCCGGGTGCCGGTCGTAATGGCCGCGCGTGACGTCACGTTCGGACACACCACGCTTTGTATCATGAATTACATTACACCTCCCATATGCTAAAAGTACGCGCTTTTTCGGAGCCGCAGAAAGAAATAAAGCGAATGTTATCGTTCAAAAGCTGGTTGCAGACCTTCAGTTTTTATATACATATATTGATACCCTTGTTCCTAGTTAAAGTGGTACTCTACGTGTACGAGTTTTGTTTCCAATTAAAGAAATTAAAATAAACTAATAGGTATATCCAATGTACAAATTATTAAAAAAAAACACAATACTCCAAAATTTTAATTAAATACAAAATTCGCTCATTTCCTCTATCTTAGTAAATTACCTACCTCAAATTTTAACTTAATAAAATCAATAACCCCTGTTACAGCATCATGCAACAATCTATTGTTGGGAAATAAAACATATATCCAAAAAGTAATACATGGATATCCAAACCACTTTTTGTTCTCCTAGATAATATCTTTACCTATAATGCTCACATTTTCGACCCCAGAAAATACCAGCGACCGTAAATACAGAATTGGAACCGTGTGAAATTTTATTTAAATTGCCTCACTATTTCCCTTTGTGATAAAGGTGCACAAACTGCACAGAGGTACTGAGTTCTTGCTAATTCCAATTCGCGTGTGGCGATGACGGCAACTTTTATTTTTTGGTACTTTCCTGTGGCGGGAATAGCACTAAGAACGATTTAAGCTGGCATTTTAGGAAATATTTCACATAATCTGTACACTTAAGAAGTAGATAACAATGCCTTTATTATATTCAGTGGGCACAGTATTAATCATTAATATTTGTCATACTCCTATACTGTTGTGTGTTTAATTTAGAAATGTAAATACCTTAAATTCCAGCAAAATAAAACAAAAATACTATAATATTTTGAAATATGGGGAAGCTTCTAGATCTTAGAGTATCCATCTAATCTATACTAATATATAAAGCTGAAGAGTTTGTTTGTTTTTTTGTTTGTTTGTTTGTTTGAACGCGCTAATCTCCGAAACTACTGGTTCGAATTGAATAATTATTTTTGTGTTGGATAGTCCAGTTATCGAGGAAGGCTATAGGCTATATAACATCACGCTACGACCAATAGGAGCAAAGATGTAGTGGTAAATGTGTAAAAAACGGGAGAAATTGTTCATCTTTGAAGCCTTTCGTTGCGTGCGCCGTGAAAACGGTTCAAGATACACAAAAAATATGTATTAAAGAATAATAGCTCTTTTAATGATCTAAAAAACAGTCCGCGATAGTATATGTCTATCTTTTAAGATTAACTCACAAAAACCGTTTTTATGGTACCTAATTTGGTCGAAATAATTTGTTTAAGTTGTATCAACATAATAATATTAATCTTTATTCAAATAAATATGTTGTTGGTTAAGAGTACTTCATCCATTATAACGCGGGTAGCACCGCAGGACACAGCTAGTGCTTTATATAGTATTAATAAATCATGGTAAACATATTAACATATGTTATTTTATATTTCTCGCATTTTATACACATTTTGGGTTTAAAAGGTTCTCCGTTGATCAACAAATAAAGCGCCGGCTCTATGCGCAGTGTTGCCAGCAGGCACCGAGCGCAATCGGCCCTCCCTAATTACCACCAGTAAAAACTAATTGCAAACGACTGTCCCGCTCTCTCACTGCGGTATACACTTCGAAATCACCACTATTTCATCCACTGTTAATGGCTTTTTTGAATTGTTCACTCTAAATGCGGTGAGAATTTGTTTTGTGAGTTGGAACGACACAACGAAATGTTTTTTTTTTTTAATATTGTCTATTTAATTTTAACACAGGTAAAGCGCGTGAATCATTAGGGTCGTTTATTGATGCAAAGGCGTAACATTCTGGAACATACATACATAAAGCGCATGAATCATTAGGGTCGTTGATTGATGCAAAGGCGTCACATTCTAGAACATACAGGACGATGAGAATGGATTATCTATACCGTGAGGGAATAAGAAGCCTAATGTCAAAATCCCCTTGAGAAATCGCCACATCCGCCTCAATCTTCTGCTGGACTTAAGATTGATTTTTATCAAGTCCACCTTAAAATTTTCGATGAAGAAATGTATGACACATTTTTCCTCGGTAAGTCCCAAGGTCCTCCCTGCCATATCAATTTAACTTTCACTTATGAAATACAGTGTTTACAATGAGATAATAAATTAACGACTGAGTTTTATTTATTTTCCTAACATAACTATCCCACAAAATGAAATCAAAACAGACCGCAAGGTGATCCCGTTCCATTGTTTTGAACATCAACATTCTATGTAAACTCAATTTATCTTCTTCGCTTATTTGCAAGTTTACTTATTATATAATACTAGCTGACCCCAGCAAACGTTGTTTTGCAAAATTAAAAGTAGATAGTAGCCGATTCTCAGATTTCTCTACTGAATACGCATATCAAATTTAGTAAAAAATCAGTAAAGCCGGAATCGGAGGAGTACGGTAACTAACACTGTGACATGGAAATTTTATATATTAGATATACTTGGAGTTGCATTATTTCAAAACGTTGAACAAAGCTCAAAGTAGATATGTATTTTTTCTTGTCACATTACATAATTGAATGCACCAAGGTAATAATGAACCTAACTAGGGATATTATTTAATTCCAGTTACGATAACGTCAACACAAACATGTTTCTTATATCATAAATGCGAAAATAATTTTGAACTTCTATTTTGTCCATGTATAAAACTCTATATTATTAATATTTTTCTTGTTTTGAGATCGTTGCATTTTGCCTAAAGAATGTTCAGTCAAAACTACAAGCCCAAAAAACGTCTTTACGGTGTATTGTATTCACTATTGCCTTATTGCCACACCGTGTTATACACGCTAACAGTGAAAACAAAATGTATCACTTAGCTATGCCACTTATCTATCTCCGAAAACAATAGTTTTTTTTTTAAGAATCAATTTTTTAGAGGTTTTGTCTGTTCACGTCCGTAAGTGGTAACCCTCTGAATCCTTACACGTGACCTCCGGTCGGTGCTAAGAACAGTATGTGGTGGTAGGCTTCGGCCGCGGCTTGTCACCACCCTCCGGGCTGGGCCAGTGCGTGAAGCGATTTTTTCGTGTTTCGTAATGTGGTCCGGAAAAGCCATCTTCTAGGCCTTCATGCTCCATCTTAGACCACATCTTCACTTTACATCAGGTGAGATTGTGGTCAAATGAAGGCTTATCAATAATAATAAAAAAAAAAAACATTCAAATATATCATTGCAATCTCACAGAGATTTTTCGTTCCTGCCAACTCAGTCTGCATTGAGTTTCGGCGACAATATAATCCTGCAATACCCAATAAAGATGGTCATCGTAACTGGTAGTCATAACCAGGTGTCGGGATTTATATCCAATATGTTGTAAAATCCATGTTTTATTACTCTCATCCGCAAAACAGGGCTTTATATGGGCGTGTGCTGTCCAGAAATGAAAAGATCGCATCTTGTTATAAATTTATTTCATTCTTCCATTGAGTCTCTAGCTTATGCTTTCAATGTAGGTACATAATGTATACCTATAGGTAGTACACATGCTTGTCGATGAGCGCACATACTATTTCAACGAATTATTTCGTTAACTATTTATGTTTATTATTATTATTTCATTTCATTTCATTTGATAGCTCTTTATTGTAACCATTGGCTATTTTATGATTCGTTTAGTAAAATGATGTGAATAAAAATATGCTGTACGCTGAACCAAACTTAAAAACTTCCCAATCTCGGAAACGGATCAAATCGAAAAGTCCTTTATCCAAATATTTATTTATAGACTAGGAATACAGTCAAAGTCACAGGATCACATAAATGTGTACCAAAACGTTCCCAAAGCTCATCTTTTGCAAACATCGTAGCACCACGTAGCTCTACGTAGCACTACGTAGCCCTTTGTAGCCCTTCGTAGCACCACGTAGCTCTATGTAGCACTACGTAGCCCTTCGTAGTCCTTCATAGCCCTTCGTAGCCCTTCGTAGCTCTACCTACCACTTTGTACCTACACAATGTGCATAACATAACGACCAGTTCCTAACAATGTCGGTGTTTATCTTACTGTAGTTAACGGCAAAGTTTAGCGACCGGGCAATGTTGTCGTTTGGGCATTTGGTATAACTAGCTATTGCTATTAGCGACTGATGCGACAAAACACGCTGAATTTAGTTGGAATGTTTGCTGATACATTTTAACAGAGTAAATTACTAGTTAGATTTGGGACTTAGATTCGATTTATTTATTCCAAAACACTAGTGACTTACGTTGTAGTTTTAAATGTAAAATTTATTTTAGGTACTTAACTGTTTGACCTTATTTATAAACATACTTTAAGTCAAGTCTTTTATTATACTTTAAGTAAAGAATAAAATTAACTTATAATCTTCATGTTGCAATATTTAATTTATAAATAAATATTTTGTTAAATAATTAAAAATATTCAGACTACGACTTTTTATGTCAACCCATTTTTAATATATTTTATAATATCGGTTTCTCACAATATTTGCTTTCACCGTAAAAGCACGTATTTTAAACGCACATACATTTTTCAAGAAGAAAAATCCAGAGGTGCGGGTTGAACCCACGACCTTCGGAATTAAAGTCAAATGTGTTCCACGTAGCCAACATGGCTTTTCTCATATATTAAATAAAATTAAATAGCCTTTATAACTGATAAATAAAATTAAAATTTCCTATTACATTTTCATTTCTTTTCACTATTATAACTACAGTACAAGTTCTAAATAATTGAAATTAATTACAAATTTAATGCATTTTTAATTTTTAATAATAATATATTTATTCATCGACATCGTTATCAGTATCAGTTTGCCGTTTGGCATAGGCCTCGCCTAGGCTTTTCCATGTATTTTCTGTTTGCGTAATCCATGTATTAGTGTGACAAATTCGCAAAAAAGCACTATGAAAATTCGTAAAGAAACCGCCTCCAATGCCACAAAACATAGGTAAGCCTGACAAATGCGCCGCCATTCATACGCCGGTTTTGAATTATGTATAGGCGTGGGGCAGCCACCGGATTACCACACAAATTAAATTACCGACGGTGCCGAATTCGCGGCACGATACAAATAACGCTGACTCGGCAAGATAACATTTGTTTTATTTATACTTACTTTATATTTAATCAGTTGTAAGGTACATACCTATTTAATCCATACATTTTATTTTAAAGCCGAGTTAGCTAAGTGGGAGCACACTTGACTTTCATTCCGTGAGGAAACCGACGTATTCTGAGAACTCTATAGAGGTTGGAGGACATGTTTGTGACGGCCTAATCTCTCTGGTCTAAGAGAGAAGTCTCTGTGTCCCAGCAGTGGGATCGTTAATATGGTAATGGTGATAAAGAGTTTGTTTGTTTCAGGAACCTGGTCGGATCTTTTAGTGTTAGATAGCCCATTTATCGAGGAAGTTTTAGTACGTTGTCCCAAGGGAAAATCCAAATACACCGGCAACCCTGTGGCGTGTAAAACTACTGTTAAATAAATAGTATTAAGATTGTGAAAAAATATTGGAATATTTTTTTAAGCTTTCTCAAACGCGAACATGCTATACTATTTGATTAGAAAGGTTAAACTTATGTAAAACCGAGATAATAATAAAAATTAAATTGTCCGCCATTTAAATAATAAAAAAAAATAACATCTATTTTTATATTTCTTGCAAACGAAAAATCAAGATAATTCAGTCCATTGAAGTTTCGCGTGAGGTATCGCTTTCGTGCGATTTTTACTAAATTTGTAAATTACAAGCACTTTAGCGCTCCATTTCTTGGCATTTCCTCTTAAATTGATAATGTGAAAACTAGGTGCCCAGTATTTTTGGGCGGGCTAATAAACGGACTAAACAAAACCTATTAAGCGTTTTTGAAAGTACCTATATCGTCCTCCGCGTCGTATCCGACGATGGCGAACCCCACTATCATGTTTGGCGACTGTGCGCCCTAATGTGGCTTGCGAGGCCGAATTTGGTCTTAAAGGTCCTGTTGCAGGGCGCGCAAAACAACTGACCACTGGCATCATATGTATAGGTATAGGAAGGCTTCGGTTGTGTTTTCATAACAAGGCGTTTGGCATCAAGATTTTCTAACCGATGCTCTTCAAAAAGTGAAATAGCCTTATGAACAGAGCGGCGCCATTCCGGTCTCTGTTGCGCCAGCTCTTCCCAACCATGGCATGGGATGTTACAAGTACTGAGATTTCGCTTAAAAACGTCCTTGTACCGCAGGAATTGCCCCCCAGGAGTCCGTTTTCCTTGTTTTAGCTGCGAATAAAAAATAGCTTTTGGCAATCTTGTGTCATCCATCCGTACGACATGTCCGCACCATCGTAACTGGCCTTTTATAAGCAGGGATTCAATGCCGCTGAGGTTGGTTCGTCTAAGGACCTCTGTATTAGGGATTCGGTCTTGCCATTTGATGCGTAGTATGGATCTTAGGCACTTTAAGTGGAAGGAATCGAGACGCTTTACATCACCTCTATACAAACACCATGCTTCGGAGGCATATAGTAAGATAGGCAGAATTATTGCCTTATACACGGCGATCTTAGTATTTAGCCGTAGATCATGAGAGTCCCAGACTTTTTTCCGCAATTTGCCAAATGATGCAGCTGCTTTCGCGATTCTCGAGGAAATTTCTGTCTCGAGGCGGTTATCGTTACGAATGTAACTTCCAAGGTAGCGAAATGATGTTACTTCCTCCAATGCTTTGCCGCGTAAATATATGGGCGTCGGGTCTGGTGTTGTGCCGCGTGCGGGCTGCTTAAGAACTTGGGTTTTTGCGACACTAATAACCAAACCGAACCTTTCACACGATTTTTCTAGCAAATTTAGAAATGTTTGCAGGTTACTAACATTTTCAGCCATCAGACAGACGTCATCAGCATACAGCGCGTCCACAACAGAGAGCTCTTTAACAGATTTTTTTGCTCTAAACCGACTTATGTCGAAAACGCTCTTATCTGTAACTACGCTTAATTGGATCTGTCCAGCAGCATCAACATAAGAATCTCGGAGTACGTATGCAAAGTAAATGGCAAATAGGGTTGGAGCCATTACACAACCCTGTTTTACGCCACTGGTAACTGAGAAAAGGTCTGTAAAGTCGTTTTCATGTTGGACTCTAGCCATCATTCCATCATGGAATTGGCGCACAGTAAATGGATGATATTGCATGAAAGTACCTACTCATGCAACAAAGCCTTCAATGATTTTATTTTTATTTTTTTTATTTTATTTATGTAACTAAATCAACAGCCCTTAAATGTATCTTATTATTCACCTAACTTATCTATGTTACGGCCAATTATAGATTTACTTTATATAAACAAATATTATAGTAATTGACGGTCAAACAAAATTTATTAAGCTAATTATATCTAGATTACAAAAGAAGCTTATGTTTGAGAAATGTTAATATGTTAACAAACTAAATAGGTTAACTTGGTAGATAACAGAATTTCACAATATACATATACATCATACAGAACACTTAATAACAATGTAATGTATAATTTGCTTTTATTATTAATCAAAAACATGGATCATTCAATACAGGAGGAATTTTTGGAGGTTTTTTCTGTTCACGTCCGTAAGTGTTAACCCTCTGAATCCTTACACGTGACCTCCGGTGGTGATAAGAACAGTCTCTGGTGGTATAAGCTTCGGCCGCGGCTTGTCACCACCCTAGGGGCTGGGCCAGTGCGTGAAACGATTTTTTCGTGTTTCGTTATGTGGTCCGGAAAAGCCACCTCTACCTTCTAGGTCTTCATGCTCCATCTTAGACCACATCGTCACTTTACATCAGGTGAGATTATGGTCAAATGTAGACGTGACTGTTATCTAGCATAAAAAAAATACAAAGTGTTATTTTTCTTTGTTCACTTATCATTTTTTTTACGTCTTAACATCACCGGGATGTTTATTGTTAAATTAACACAGCCAAACATCGTCCTCATTTTACTTGGAAAATCCACATTACAGCTTTAAACTAAGTTTATACTATTTCTTACAATTTACTCCTTTCGTAAGACGTGTATACAGACACATTGTTAATGTTTACAAGTTTGTGATCGTTCTCACAGAATATTTGCGCCAAAGCTCTTCAACAAAATTAATATATCACTGAAAATATTTTTTAAAGTAAAATCATTTCTATTGTAAGCATAATACTAACAATAATTCTCCAAATAAATTCCCAGGATTATTTGCGGGCAGAAACAAGCAACATATAAATTAATCAACATCCTTTTCATTGATATTGCCAGTGTAGCCAGCGCTAAATCTCGCACACCTGGATAATAAATTACGTCTCTCAGCGGGCGACCCGAGCAAACTCATTATTATCGAATATTCAATTAAATTTCCGATTATTTCACCTAATACCTGGGCAAAGTAATAGGCTCGAGGGCGGCGATTTATTTATTATAATAATACCTATTTTTCTGTATCTATTTTATTTTGTTAAGGACCATTCTACGTGTAATAAATTATATATTCACAGTGAAGCTTTCGTTATTTTTCTCAAATAACTGAATTGAGCTTTGATTGAGCAAATATTTTTAATCATATTTAATTTTGTCTAATTTTCTTTCAAAAATTAATTATTTATTTGTTGAGAAATAATAACATTTTATTCTTACAAAACTTGGTGTAATGTTAGTCCGGTCAATTTAGACCAAAAAATGAGAGTGAAGTTACATAAAGTCCCAACAAGCTGAATTTCAGTGAAATTGTTTAAAACATAATTATAAACAATGCCTAGAAGTTCCCCATCATTCCCATGTGAGGAAAAATTTTTATTCAAGGTCAAAGGTTACAATAATGAGTTTATCGCGATTTTCAGCAAAACGGTAAGTTTTATCATAAAAGTACCTGAGAGAAAATTATAGATCATAAAATGATCTAGAAAAAATGTATGCATACTTTTTTTCTTACGAGCCACCGTTTCTGGGATAATAACGATTCAATAAGTATAAATCTAAATTTAAAATTTTAGAAAATCCCCCGATTCCAATGTTTTATTTTCCTTAAAAGTAAAACTTTTTTTATAGATCATTTTATGATCTATAATTTTGTCTAAGGTACTTTTATGATAAAACTTACCGTTTTGCTGAAAATCGCGATAAACTCATTATGGTAACCTATAACCTTGAATAAAAAAATTTCCTTACATGGGAATGATGGGGAACTTCTAGACATTGTTTATAATTATGTTTTAAACAATTTCACTGAAATTCAGCTTGTTGGGACTTTATGTAACTTCGAATGTCTAAATTGACCGGACTATGTCTATCACAATCAAGTTAAAAAAACTGGTTTGTCTAAGTTTTCCATCTCAGAACTTTTGATCTAGGACTAACCCTCCGTTTTCACCAGAATAACGGGCTATTGACTGGTACCACCTTATAAAGCTAAATGGATACAAGTAAAAAAAATAATGCCTATGACGCCTGGTAAAATCTCAAAAGCAAATAAGAATATTTTTGTGTTTTGTTTCTATTAAGTTGGTACATATCCACGCAACTCCTGAAACACGAAAGGTAATGAATGGCCTTTAATACAGGGGCAATTAGGTACCAGAACTGTGAACCCATTTAGACCGAATATATTGTCGCGTGCTGTTCGTGTCAAATTTTGTAACTGATCATTTTGCCAGCGCCCATAAAAAGCCTTTTAACTGTAAATACCCATATTGCGTGTAACCGCATCTCGTGATCGGAAACATAGCATTATTTTACGTTATTTTTTTCATAATTAACTAGTAAAAATATTATTTTAGTACCGACATCACGAAATTGTTTACATGAACCAGAATATTTTAAACAGTACAAAAATAATGAATAGAATTTTTATTGAATAAACAAATAAGTTTGTAGGAAGGAGTGGAGTTTTAGAGAAATGGTAGCTTATTTCTAAGGTTTCCGTAGTTGAATAAGAAACGTTTATCTTATAGCCGTTTTGCAATAAGACTGTTACCTATTAAGCAAAACAGAGCTATAATTTTACATGATTATGTAAAATTATATAAGACAAGACGTGAGATAAGAGGTATAGAGCCATATCTTATTTAGCTGACCAAATCATACTAAAAGAGGGAAAACACTACTGCCTACGTCCCACCTACATGGCGTGTTAGTGCCGAGAACACAGGCATTAAACGATTGCTTCTCTGCCTAGTTAACACGTGGCCATTGCTGACTGCCAGCCACACTGGACGCCATCGGCATGTCAGTTGCTTTATGTAAACAGCTTTTCCAGCAAGACCAGTGCTGACTGCCAATGGTAGCAAGCATGGAAAACCCGTCTATTTTTCAAGCCAGTGACCTCTGCCAGCATTGTTTGCAGGTTTTTTTTTTATTAATATAAATCAGAACAATTAGAGATCAATTATAACGCTAATAACTGTAGCGTTAAAAATTGCTTGTTACTACAAAACTGCGACGTTGCAACCGAAACTTAACTTAACCATAAAATTTTCAATAAAAAGACCAAAAACAGCAAATAAAAACGCTTGCAAAAAGACATCCGTTTTTTCTACAAGCAAGCATGCATGAGTTTAACAAATCCCGTTGTGCGAGCACCTTGCCCACGCCTAAAAATGTAAGCCCATAGTCACGTTTCCGCCATAAAAATGTGGAAAAACATAATTTACGGCCTGCTTTTCCGACTTAATTTTTTATTCGGGTACTAATCCTCTTCTGCACATGGAATATCGCCAGATTTTAAAATCAGCGTAGTTTCGGCTTATTTAGTTCGGTGTGAGTGCTATTCATTATTAATGTGAAGTTATTGCCTCGCTTTTAGATGATATTAAGTGATTTATAAGCTTGTTTGCTGTTTATTAGACTATTTCTCACTTTTTTGGCTGACTCGGGCGTCGTTGTGTGGTAGAAAGTCCGTTTGTGAGTTTGGATTTGGATAGTGGGTTCGATTCCCTCTGAAGGAAACGTGTTTTAAAACTTATCTTATCCTATCTTAATAGCGAAGTCTGTGGAGCCTTGGTCTGGGTGTTCTCTGACTGGTAACCCATTCTGCATAAAAAACACTACTGCATGGCATTGACTGCGTCTAAGGGGTTAAAAGTAAATTTAATTCTAACCAGTTAGTGCATTAACGGTGAAGGCAAACATCGTGAGGAAACCGGCATTTTCTGAATAACTTTAAAGAGTTTGAAGGACATGTCGCATTCACCAAACCACACTTGACCAGCTTGGTGATTTAATTAACTCGGCTCTCTCGCCTAGAAAGAAGTCCCCGTGTCCCAGCAGTGGGAACGTTAATAGGGTGATGATGAACCAGTTATTGACGCATCCTGAACAGTGAAATAAATATTTAAGGTATATTTGTAACACAAAAATATAGAACGTAGCTTATATATTTTACAATTTATGAGTTCCAGGCAACATAAGATATTTTAATTATGAATTTAAGGACTTCTAACAAAGGTAACACTTAAATTCTAGAAACTAATATTTATACAACAATTAAATTGATTTCTTCAATTATATATATTTTTTTATGAATCTTATAAAATAAAGATGCTACAAGAATATTACGATCTAGCCATTATAGAGGATAATTATTAATTTTACAAATGACTTAAATTGCTAAGTAGAGTAAAATTTTTCAATTATGATCTTGGGTTTTAAGATATGATAAGAGAGCATAATTATTATCATTCAGAACTCACAATTTGCATACTGTGACGTGTAAAATGTTAAAGTAAAAAAATATGCAAACAATTAATACAATTAATTTTTTCGTCGTTTGAGTCGGTTTGTTTTTTGTTTAAATATTTAAACAAAAAACAAACCGACTCAAACGACCGTTCAACAATAGATATTTTCAATCATATAAATTTAAAGATGGATTTTGAAAAAATATATAATCACAAACACGATTGTTGTATAAGAGCTCAGAACATGCAGAGAAGAAAATAAAAAAAAAAAACAAAAACCCTCCATAACACGAGCATCAATTCTAAAATTGAAAATAAAATTCATTTTGATGAACAATACCTCGTCGAAATACTAAACGGAAGCGAAAATTCGTCGTCCGGTGTTGAAATTCCATTCCTAAATATTGCACGCGCCCAGCCTGTATTAGCTTGAACCAGCGAGTTCATAATAACTTCAGGAATCTCGCACTGACCCGCTGCTCTAAACGAGACAATCTGGGTTCGATGTTAGAGCAATGGTGTTCCATGCAGCAAAAATATCGGGATATCGATAAATTCTTTATGAACTTTTGGTAATGATTCACTGTAAAAGTTATTGAGGGTTACACTGTTGATCTTAGGGTCGGCTCAGACCAGGCGCGACGCGGAGCGTACTTTTTATGCAAGCAATACATAATTATATCTTTATTTAATACATAAGAAGATACACTTTTCATTGCCAGCAGTCTAAAACGTCTACGCTACGCCTCGCTGCGTCTGCGCAAAGCCGCGGCGCGCCTCTCGTAGCCGTTTGATGCAGCCTGATGCTGCAAGGCGGAGCCAGAAGCCGTTGTGACGGTTTGTCTCTATTTCCGTTTCCTCCGGAACCAAAGTTCGTAGAGGAACCAAATGTTTCATAGAGCTATTGTATCATATTTATCTATGGCAGATAATAAAACACTCCCAGTGAATAATTTACCTCGGAGATGGTGAAATAGGCCCTTTTACCTATTTAATAAGTAAGGATGAATATAAGGCGCAATAACCTATGGACACCTTAACATATTAAATAAAATTACATAAAACATAATGATTTATATTATCTTTGTTTGCATCCTTTGTGTAATTATAACTCTGTGGTGGCGCGATTAATTAATCTATGGGTTGGACAGCCTAGGCTACAAAGATATTTATGAATTTTGCGAGCGGATATAACGTGGCCTCAAAGCCGCCCTGCACCGCTGTCGCTCTCGCCAACGTCGTCGTTGTCGATAACAGCGCGTAGTATTTGCCTCTTTAAGCATCCTCGCGTCGCGAATTAAAGGCTCAGTGGGAAACGTACTTTATTTCCTTCTTCAATAAAAGAATAAAGACCAGTCTACGTACCGTTCAAATTAAAATTGATACGTTGATTTTACAACGACGCCGGGCCAAATGCCGGTCTCCCCTAAATATTGCACGCTTAGCTAGCTCAGCTTAGTATTAGCTGGCACAAGTTCATAATAACTTCAGGCATCTCGCACTGACCCGCTGTGCTGCTCTAAACGAGACAACCTGTGTTTGATTTTAGATCAATTTCCAGCAGCTGAGCAGTTATAAACGGTCTTGTAATAATCGTAATTCACTTGTGAAATTATCGGGAACAAATATTATGCATGGTTTAATAAAACAAAATGTATTATTTTATATCGTTAATTGCTACGACGATGACCCATTTTTGGCAATACTAACGTCGAGATTGTCACATAACTTTCATCCCTTCTCATGACATGTCCATACCAAACCTCTCAACTCTATGATTAATAAATAATTAATCCATATTTATTTTAAAAAATCGGCCGAAATATATGATGATGAGATCACGGGTATCGATTCTGAAGTAGGTTAATAAGCGAACGTGACTTCTGCAGGAAAATAGAACTACCATAAAATCATGCACGCGCTTAAATTCAGTTAAACGTGAATTTTATTACAAACCATAATATATCAATAATATATTACCGCTCTAGAATGCAGGGGTTTCCTACGACATTCCGAAACACAATTCATTGAATTTCATTTCCCAAAACACGTTTCACCGAAAGCACAATTAACTGAATATTTATTTTCTCTTATTACAACAACCTGAACAGATCAATATATCAGTAATGAGCTAGATGAGTGTGATTATTTTATAATGTAAAAAAATCAAAAATAACATCTCAAAAATATAAGTGAAAGAATTTTTTTGATATCTTAAAAACTGAATTTTCTATGAATATTCAAAGTTGGATGTTATTAAAATCCGCGCGAACTCGACCGCTCAGCGCGTGACGTCACATCGCCGGTTATGTCCGCCGCGCGCTAACGAATCGTGCAGTAATTTTGAGATTTCATTGATATTTTTGAAATTATGGAGAAAAAAATACCATACAGATATTGTATTGTATCCTTATGTACGAATACAACGGTTAGCACTCCAGAAAAATACTTTTATCATGTGCCCAACGACAAAAAGCTGAGAAATAAGTGTTGTAAACTGATGAGAAGGGGGAAAGTGTTCTGCAAAAACCAGTCGACATTGTTGATGAAGATCATTTTAATGCGAGTACCTAAATATGAAATACCTACCTATATATTTTTTTACATTAATAAATGTTTAGTTTAGAGTATGTCAAAAATTAATTAACCTTTAAGTAGGTATGGACGTCATTTTTTCATAACACTACACTGTGGACGTGGAGTCTCACAGGCGTCTTTAGGCACAAACATTTTTTTTGGAATTTTGATATAAGATCTCTTTTAAACTGATTTAATATTAAAGTTATGTCATTTAGCAATAAAATAACGTGCTTATATAATCAACTTTTTTCAAGAATAATGAAATAGAAATTAAAAAAATCCAAAATTATGGCACTTTTCAGTTTAAATCTACTTAATTTATATTTTTATCTACATCTGCAGTTGGACGAAAGAAGGTCATAATCTGCTCCATTGTTTTTTTATTACTGACTGTAGAAAACGTTTGTTGGGTAGATATGTCATTAGGCGTCAAAGGTGCTGTTGAGGAACGGGGCTGCGTCGTATCTCTCATATCTTTGGCTTTAATAAATTTTTGCTGCGATCCAACTTGCGATAGTTTTGGTTTCATCCAAGAACAGGAACACGCTACTTCTGTACAAGCGGGCACCTCACTACGTCTATGTAACCACCTAACCAACGCCATTGTATGTTTGCATCCTCCTTTCCTTACTGCACAACCTTCACATTCCATTTTAAATTTTATTCGTAACTTCATTCAGAGATATAGAGCCCCCGATTTATTATGGGTATTATTTTTTATCGATAACCCACAACAATCTGACAGCACTAATAGACTAGTAGGAACTGACACTGAATAAACTATGACTGTGAAAATATCAATATACACGTAACCTTATCCTAGACTAAACCAGGTTTTTTGATAAGTCCTACTCGTACTTACGTGTATTTCATTGCCATAAGTCCTATCACTCCATTATTATAAAACCAAAACTTATACTTAACGATTGCCATAAGTCCTATCACTCCATTATTATAAAACCAAAACTTGTAACGATACTTACGAATACCTAAGTAATTACTTAAGAAATAAGTACCATTTGGTCTCAAATGAAATAAAGGCCCTTAGGTAGGTAGGTACCTACTTTACCTAGATCCCTTCTCACTTTTATAATATTATTAACCTACCTCCTACAAATAACGTAATGCAGAGGTAAATACTTAGATTAATATCTCGTTATATGTAGGTAAATTTGCTTACCTTGCAAGTTTTTGCCCTTGGATTTCTGCAATAATATACCTACTTAGCATGGTTTGTGAAATAATCCGCAACCATAAGTAAATCGACTTTCGGAAGATTATTTGATTGTCCACGTGAAAATCCTGGTTCCATGTTGGGTAGTTGGTTGGTATACCATTCATTAAAAAATTACAAATGTATCGAAATGAACAAAAGTAAGTTTACAGAGCTATGCAACCGCCCGCGCGCCGTCGTCGCCGTTCGTCGGAGACAACACAACCGGCGACGTGACGTCACAGCCATTACTCGACGGGCGCAATCAGTTTTCGCGCGTTCCCATATTGATTTGCTTATAAATAATTCAATTTTTGAGATATCAACACAATTTTTTCACAGTTAGTCTTATTATTGCTTAAAGTTTTAGTTAGGGCTGAAAAAGGGGAATAAAATTTTATTTACATCTTCCTCATTACTAAATTATTATCATATAATGCGCATCCAAAACACTATTACCAGTAGCTACCTGCTGCTAAAGACCTTTTAAACATCACACACTGAACCAGGTGGGAAACGAGATATTGTATTTATTTTATTGAATGTGAGAGTCGAGTATTTGAACCTTTCCAACTAATATTAGATTTTTTGTATGTGTAGTAAGTTTTTAAGATGAACAATATAATATTGGTTTAAGCAGCTGCTCTCTTGTCAAAATTAATAAACATGTATATTATAAGGAACATAATAATTGAAGCTTCACTAATATGTATCTTAAATATTTGATTAATATATTTAAGATACATATATAATATTTGATTAATATATTTAAGATATTAATTAAGGTATACTCCTGATGCTTACATTCAAATTATTTAATTTTGAATAAAAGCATCAGGATTTTTATACAATCATCTTAGAGATAACAAGAAACACAGGAATGTTCGTAGGTAAGTTTAAGGTAAGTGTAAGTAGCAACAGTGCCGTTTTTTCACGTATTTTATTCATGAGTAGCCTACAGTAGATGGTTTTACGAGTTCGATTTGCAAGTGTCTGGTTCGATTCCTGATGCAAATGCCGGGTTTACTGCCACACAGTAAAACTGTACGTTTTCATAATGGATTTTCTTACAACCCTACCGCATTTGCCAACTTTATGTTCCATGCGCAATTGTAATCAAATGACACGCGATACTACAAAAGACAAAAAATTACATAACTTTTCTTATTCTGGCTCGTTTACGTCGATCATACGATACGATATTCCGTTCCGGATATACGGTTCTTATATCTACCTACGCAAAATAATCACTTTGTCAGTTTGTGAGATATAATGAGAAATATTTTTACAAATAATAACTAAGATTCGTTCCTACCGTACACAGATAAACAGATTTGAATAATTTATTTACTAACTTAAATGTAGAGCTTTTGAATTCAACGTGGAAACTGATATTAGTATTATGGAATTTCAAAGTTCGGAGGCCAAGACCTACTTTGGGTCGCTGAGCCATAATAAGGCAAGGAATTTCAAAGTGAATACAAAAATGTTACGAACCAAGACATGGGTTTACCCATTTCTACTCCATTACAGTATTCAAAGTTAGTCGTGCCGAGTGCGGGGCGGTGCAAGTTCCCGCATACGGCCGCTAACGGATAATGCGCCCAATGAGAACGTAATTTCGAGATCGCAGCTTGCACCACGTTGGGCGCCATTCATTCCCGCCATCTGAACAAACTTCCTTCAAATTGCACTTAATACTAAAGCGGCGTTTTATGAGTTCTAAAGGCAAACTCAAACACAAACTCCTAATAACAGGATACGTATTTCCATATTTAAATAGCGAGGAGAAAAAGATGCATCAGAAATAGCGCGTATTTTATTCAGAAGCCGGCGGAGCGAGACTATCAGACATGTCCAAAGTTTGCTGAGTGCAGCCTGCTTTATTTCCGTTTGACCTGTCCCGTTCGACTATTCCTGGAATAGCACGACCCCAGACATGTTCATTTCACCGACAAGCCGAATGCAAGTCCTGACAGCGACGGCCGGCTGCGCCGACACGGCTCTGCACTCGCAAATTTGAATATTTAATTGCGATTATTTTAGCGCAACGCCGACTAATTTATAAAGCAAATTGACAGCTCTAGTGTTTCCCGCTATCCATGCGCCATAGCTAATGGAAAAGGTTCATTCCTCGATATTTTTGCAGCAAAATGAATCAATTGCATTTTAAATTCGATGTATTTGCATATAGCATGGCGGTGGGCTACTTTACGATTGCAGTCCGGCTCCTATTCTTTGTTTAGTGTTTTATTTTGTGCATTTGGAAGCGGGGCCGTACGTGATACGACCTGGTACGGCTCTGTTCATGAAATATTTCGTTGACTTTCTGCTATTTCAATCTAAAATGTATTTTACCTTTCCTTTAGCTTGAAAAAGAATAAGGGACCTTTATTTTGTGATTATCCGATTATCAACAAATGTCAGTGTTATAAATAGTCATTGGAGCCCCAATTAAATTGACAATCATTCCAGGAAGATATATTTTTTAAATGTCTAGGCCGGAATTTATTATACTACGGTAACCATAACAATAAATAATTCTTTACTTAGTGAGGTCTTAAAGAACAAAACAAAATAATGTACTTACCTAAATCAAGACATAAACGACATCGTAGTTTCGTCACCTAGATCTAACTAAGTTCGAGAAATGTGATATAGAAACGTAGGTGTTCTACCTCGGTAATGAGAAGGTTCACAATAGGTACTTAGGTATTAACTAGATAAAGAAAACTTTAATGAGCTCGCCTTTTGTACATGTTGTTTATTGTATGTTATTGTATGCTCCTTTTGTATTACTGTGTTATTGTGTAAAATAAAGAATTTATTATTATCGGTATGTGTGCGGACCCCTAAGGAAGTTAAACGGGGGTATGTTTTTAAAGTAAGAGATTAGAGTAAGAGAGGGTAAGAACTTTGTATAAGAAGTCCTTTGTTTTTGTACTTGTGAAGTAACTTGGCATGGAGGTTTTTTATGTTGTGTAAATATTCACTAAAAAAAAATTAAGAAACTCCACTACCGAAAGGATTAAAGGGGTTAGTTTGAAATTACGAGACCTAATAAATGAATAGTATCTAATAATATTTCAACTTGAAATATCCGAAATCTGAAATGAAATTTCCAAGTGCAGAAGGATTTCGGATTGACGCGCTTGTGTAATTAGTAGCATGCCGGGGTGCTTTCCAGGAGGTGCAGGTTCAAATTCATTTCACTACAATCTAACCTGATGTAAAGTGACGATGTGGTCCAAGATGCGGCATGAAGACCTTCTCCGGGCCACATTACGAAACACGAAAAAATCGCTTCACGCCCTGGCCTAGCCCGGAGGGTGGGAAAAGCCGCGGCCGAAGCCTACCACCAGAGACTGTTCTTAGCACCACCCGGAGGTAACGTGTAAGGATTCAGAGGGTTAACACCTACGGACGTGAACAGAAAAAACCTCCGATGCGTCTTTATCTGATTTCTGAAAAAAAATATGCTCTATAGATGGTATGGAAGCGTCTTGTTTCCCTATTAATCAATACCCCTTTTTGACATTTATATTAGAGACCTATGTTTTTAACCTATGTCGCCGGGCGAACCGCTAGCCTTTAATAATATTTAGTGGCAACCTTTTTACTTAAACTTATAGACAGCTTTACATAACGAGACATTAGACCGCGTCCCTTATTCAGTCTATTTACAGTGAAGTGGAGACATTTTGTCAAAAATTCGTTCTTGGATGTGCCACAAGAGGAACATATAAAACGCCGGAGCCAGCTCTAACTTAAACCTAACTTAGATGTAGAGCCTCTAGAGATTTGCGCTGAAAACCCTGGCTCGACATTAACTTGTGGAAACAAGTCCATTGCGCAAAATCACGTGAAAATATTCTTTAAATTCCTAACTTTCATATTTATAGGTACATTATGAATATTACTCCGTGTGTAAAAGCCGTGTTGGCTAAGTGGGAGGACACTCGACTTTCATTCCGAAGGTCGTGGGTTCAAACCCCGCCTCGCAAATCTGGATTTCTCTTCTTGAGAAATTTATGTGCGCTGTAAACACGTGCTTTAACGGTGAAGGCAAACATCGTGAGGAAACCGGCATGTTCTGAGAACTTTAAAGAGTATGAAGGACATGTGACATTTACCAACCCGCACTTGGCCAGCGTGGTGAATTAAGGCCTAATCTCTCTCGTCAAGAGCGAAGTCCCTGTGTCCAAACAGTGGGAACGTTAATAGGGTGATGATGATGATGAATATTACGACACGTTGAAAGCTTATACATGTCAATTATAAAATATTAAATGTAAAAATTTCAGATTATTGTGTTTTAACGGCTACAGTCGCCGTATACCTAGTCAAAGTCACTGTCAAAGTTTTATCATGGCCTAGCCTAGTCGGTATTTATTAAACCCAATAAAAGTAGTCATAATAGCGTATATATAAATTACTAAGATACGAAATAAACTCATGACAAAGCACAGTCACTGAATAAGTAAGTGATACTGAGATTGTTGGAAACACTTCGAAGTTTATGCCGTCCGAATGTCACTCAGATGTCTCAAGTTGTGACAGGTACCTACTTGTCGAGATAAAGCCGGTTTTATAGCTATAGCACGCGCGTATGTATAACGTAATCTACTAACTTTGATTGATAGGCGACAGAGATTAACTTTCTCTTTACAGGTGGTTCGGTACTTTGATGAGATATCTTGGTACATACACAATTATCATCATCATCGTTACAGCTACAAGAGGTTCACTACCGGACATAAGCCTCCCTCAACCGTATAGACTTCTAGTCATGCCAGAATGCTGTGCTTGCCGATCCATGGTCTTATTTCGAATATTTCTATAGATTTTATGAAGTAGATAAAAATAATTAATAAATCTATATAAATAAAAATTAATTGTTGTTCGTTAGTCTGATTAAAACTCGAGAACGGCTGGGCCGATTGAGCTGATTTTGGTTTTAAAATGTTTGTCGTAGTCCAGGGTGAGCAAATAAATAAAAATTGCCGGGAACTTTTTTTACCCGTGCGACGCCGGGGCGGGCCGCTAGTAATAAATAAATATTTCCGGACTACTCACACAGCATCAACTAACCCCAAACTAAGCAGAGCTTGTACTATGGGTGTTAGGTGACTGATATACTACATAGATACTTTTTTTTTTTTTTTGTAAATACATACATATGATACATAGAAAACACCCACATTTACACAATTAGTGAAGATGATAATAATAATAACATGCTAAACGAGATTTTAGTTTTGAGAGTCAGTATTTTGATAACTTACCTATATCTGTCCAACTTAGAAAAAAGTTGTAAGAATTTGTTGAAAGTTCACAACATTTTAAAGCTTCAAAATAAAAAAACACCTCCGAATTCGCATTGGCACTCACCTATTGACTGTTGGCTTTCAGGCAAGTTTTAACATATTCACAGGAGGCTTACCAAATGCCCGTGTTCCCATACAAGTTCCAATTCGCATGAGCCATTGTGTTTGAATAAACATTTCAATCGAGGGTTTTCATTCGCGGTGGCCGCTGAGCCGGATCGCATCGACTCTTTTTCACGCATCACTGCCAGTTGATGAATGACCTGTGCTTATAAGGGTATACAACTGTATAACTGGTGAATATTACCTTTGAACTATTCTAGGTTAAATACATTTGTGTCTGGCGACAATATTTCAGATCAAATTTGTATGTCGAGACCAATTGGGTGTTTAATATGTATAATAAAAAATATGTATGTATGTATGTATAATTATATTAAGTATATCAGATGTCTAGTACCCGTAACACAAGCTAAGAGCTTACCACGGGGCTAGATGTTGTTGTGTGGATTGTCCAAAAATAAGAAAAAAATATAAAAAAAAATATATATATATATATATAAATTAGCGCTGTCATGTTTAAATGTAGAAAATAATTGTAATTGAAGTCGCGCCTGCGACAATGTAGGTAATATTATAGAGGTACATTAAATTACCCTGTAATGTGTCCTTTTTATGTTTTTTCGGCACCGAATTAAAAAGTTGTAACAAAAATTATTATTGTTTATATATATTCCATACATTTTATTTTTTTGGTATACAATGAAATTATCGTTACAATTTTCACATGTGATCGTTATTGCTGATTCACTTACAGCTAACTTATTCAATGAATAAGGAAAAACCATAGGATATATTAACTAAATCATAACATTAAATACAGGTATAAATAGAATAGATATCCGACAAACAGCCACTAATGAAAAGCAAAGTTGGGTAGTGTTCGTTGCTCGCACTACTTCCGGTCAATAAGTGCGCTCTCCGCTCTTCGGCACACTTAATTTCCTCGTTCTTCCGGTTTGCGACTTCTTTTGTAATTGAGTAACTGACTTCTGATAGTTTAATAGAACCTTTTTATTTGATATTGCTTTGATTCTTTCGCAATTATAAAAATTACAGGGATCAATCTAGAGTTTGAAAGACTCGGATGATATTTGGAAAATGTTAGGACTGTAAATTATAATTAATAATAATATAATTAAGTTCAGAGTGTATGAATTCAACTTAAGTGCTTCATAACAAAATAGCCTTTGTACCAGAAAAGATTTTATTTTATTAACATTCTGCCAGCATCAGATCTCCTTATCGTTGTTATTCGATGACGATCACTTTTACGCATACATAAATAACATACATAGTTTATTAAACAAGTTTTTTAACATATTCTGGATACATAGCTAGTAAAATATATTGTTACACCATACTACCACTCATACTTTCACTAACACTCCCATTCCCACACTCCTTCTTCCTTGGACATTTTTCAATTGGTCATTGAATTAAACCCTTGTAATTTTATTTATGTAAAGGTAAATTCATATTTCATATATTTATTTTTAAGCTTATACGTATTTTTAATTAGTTTTTCTGCTATTCCTGACACGAAGACAAACGAACAAATCATAAACTAATAAAATCGGTTCAGTCACCCACCCCCAGTTATTATAAGTGCTGTAAAGCTTTGTTTTGTATAAACAGGGTGGAAAAAATCGATGGATAAAAATGATAGATCATTTTGCTAAAAGATTACATTACTTTATAAATATTTGTTTTAAAATAAAGGAATGTATTCTTTCTTTATTTTTTAAACGAATCAAAATTGCATTCATTGGTTTTCGATAAAAAAAAATCTCTTTTCAAGCTAGGAAATCTAATTTCTAGATTTTTCGTAGGTTCAATTCCCAATTTTCAATTTTTTTAAATAATTGAATGCATTACTGTTTTTTCGAAAATAACGGAATGTTTCGTTTTGGTAAAATAAGCTAGCTAAATGGATTTAAATTAGTTTCCCCCGAACCACATAGATTTTTTCCATCCTGTATAGTGTAGATAATAAAGTAGTTATAAGAATTACTGACTTTTAACACACAAATATGTTCCAATTACATTCATTTATTATGTAAAGCACCAAATTACAGAACGTATGTACGCGAAGTAGATTATTAGCTACACCCACATCGAGCCTTGTTACCATAGATACGAATATCAAAATACAAACGGCCTTCTTACCACAAATACGTACAAGTTTTATAAGCCACGAACTAAATCAATAATAACCGAAGACAAAATACGAAATTGACCTCTAGACCCAAACTTTTAGATAAATAACAATTCCAAAAAGGAATCCTCGGACCTATTTACCGATTCCGAATCCTCAGAAGCCCGCCCACCTAATACTTAAACAACGACTATATACTAAAACATTGAATAATAATGCCGCGGAGTAAAAACAAAATATCTATCACAAGGATTCTTCAAAATCAATTGGGAATTCCACCCCTTGTATATCCCAACAGGAAAATTCCATTTTCCAAACACGAAACTGGGAACAGACGGTATAAACCTAAATACCTTGTAAGTAAACGAAGCGCAATAAGTAAATAGCGTTTTCTGCTTTGAGGAAATTGCAAAACAAACGACCTGTAAAAAAATTGAGACAACTTTTAACGGATCGTGTTGATTTTATACACATCATGAGCGTCGTTTCCAATGGATCGTGTACTTATTATGCTACTACAATTCTATGCAAAACATAGAATTTTGAATATATGTGTTTTACTAGCAGCGCCCCGAGGAGTTACCTGTGTTAACTATGGATTTCACGCGGAATTACTTCTTTCTCGCGGTAAAAATAGCCTATATTTTAATCCTGGGTGTAAGTCAGTGCCAAATTTTAAATAGCTCCAGCCGTTTCGACGTGAACAAGTAACAAACATACACACGAACTCACAAACATTAGCCTTTATAATATTAGTGCGATTCCCTGCATATTGATATAAATCGTACGGTTGAGTTTGGTAATATTTCAAACATTGTAAATTATTTGTGCGCTAAGGGTGAAAAAGGGATCATATGATATGTCTGTCTATATGTCTGTCAGGAGGATTTCATGAGACGTGATTGTTAGACATTTCCTTTGAACGAACTAGCGCAGCGGACGAGGTCGAAATTGTGACGGTGAGTACGGTGATATTAATATGGTCCCGTGGTGGAGTACTTAATATTATTATATTCAAATTTCATAAATCCTTAGTGCATAATCAACTAGGTTTTTTTAAAAATAGGTACGAAAGAGGTAAGCCTTTGTCCTGCAGTTAGATGATTATCATTATATTGTTGTGTGTAAAACACAGTCGTCAATTGTTTTAGATATATAGAAATAAAATAAATATATATATATAGATTCGACAATAAATAAATATATCCGAACATTTCATACCAAAAAATCGAGCCCCGTGGTAAGCTTTAAGCTTGTGTTATAGGTACTAGACATCTGATGTCTATATATAATATATAGACATACATACATAGATATTTTTTATTGTACATATTGAACACCCATACCAAATAGAAAGCGCTTGCAGAGCATACGAACACTTAACCCTCTACAGGAATCGAACCCGCTACCTCTCGTGGCGCAATAACCACTAAAGAAACCAAGTGTACTATTCCTAAGGTGGATGAATAAATGAAGTACTGAAAGTGGACTTCCTATGGACGAAACGAACGAACTAAAAGCCTAGGCTTATCACAGTAGTGGCTTAAGATAAAGTTCTAACGTTCTTGGACTAATTGTCTCTTAATCATCAACTTAGTCACAATTGATTGGATATCTTTAATAGCCAATACCTGTGTATAGACCAAGCCCACGCAATTTAGATTATCCTTTTTTCAAAGAACTTTAGTGGATGTTTATCGGAATGGAAAAACCCATATCTGAGATAAAAGCTGATACGATCGATTTTGTGACACAGAGAACATACACACTCATCATATATCACATTTTTGATATTATATGTACATGTACAAAAGGGCACGCCACATCACTGTTATCAATCATTCCGAAAATTCTGCTGTGTGGGACACACGACGGTATATTGGAAATACTTTTAACTTAATTTGGAGGTGAGTTTCATCTTTACCGCAAATACAGAGTTTCCCAGAATTGTTGGATAATCCTGCTTATGAGTGTGTGGGGATGGGGGTGAACCCACACCTCAAAGCAAAAAAAATAATTCCCAACAATCTTTTAATTTTTTTGTAAAATATAGAAAAATCCCATCTTTCTCCATAATTATTTACATTACGTCCACTATTTGAGGTCTAGTTCAGATTTTTTGCTCTTAGCAAGTTCCCAAAAAATAATTTTCCTTATCTCAAGTACCTACACAGTAACATAATTAACTTAAAGTCTAATAAACTAAAAGCAGGAGCATACTAAGTACTTTAATAGTAAAATAACTGAGCCATAGCTACTATTGTGTAGAAGAGGGGGTTTCATTACAAAATTGCAAAAGGAAAAAATAAAAGAAATAATTACCAAAACTGTATTTATTAAAAAATAACCATAATAAATGCTTAAGTAAGGCTCCTCCTGCCCTTTTGTAAGCTCTACATTTTTTTTATAAAGATCTTTGTAATTTGTAATTGTTTTTGAAGATATCATTTTGGCTATTCGGCGACGCCAACTGGAAGTTTTTCTACAGAATTTATAGGTTTCTTGTAAAAAAAGCTCTTTTAAACAGCCCCAATTAAAAATATATATTAATAAAAATTGTAGATCACGGACTGTTAGGAATAGAGTTTTTTGCTTTGGGGCGTGGACCCCACCCCCTTTCCCTTGTCATAGTGATTAAGGCCAATGTCCTGCATAATACTTCCTACGGCCAAAACGAATTTATTTTTTACTGGGCAAAACATAAAATACCATAAAATAAAACCCACCAAGTTTGTATTAGATCACGTTCGAAGTAGTATTCCGTAATACCCTTAGGGATTCTAGCCGAGCTCAAGAGGGATCAAGAGCCGGTGCAAATTTACTAGCGACATCTAGTTACTAGTCGTTTTTAAGTTTCCAATAAACTATTTTAAAGAAAATTATTATTTTAACCTGCGATCGTTATCTATTTATTATTGACTGTGAATATGACTTTTTAATAATATGTAAGTCTAATTGTTTGTTAGAGTATGTGTTTATGCAAATTATGTTATTACAAACATGCTGGCCCGTTCTGACTTTGCACAGTTTCTAAAACCTTCCTATTGAATCATTCTACCTATTGCTGAAAGCCACACAATATAACATAATAAATTCGTTCGGTAGATTTGGAGCAAGGAAAGACAGAAGCGGCGTTGGACTTTAATCAAACATAAAATATCTGAACTATGCTAGTTAAACATTTAGAATATACCTAGCTTTTGTACTGGAGAAGCATACTGCTTAACTTATTTACATAAACTAGATATTATAAAGTGAATACTTAATATAATTAATTATTTGGTTACAATTTTGTACATCAAAATCAAAAAAAAAAATTACAGATATGCCACCACCACCACCACACGGACCACCGCATGGACCACCCCACGGGGGGCCTCCAGGACCTCCTGGCCCCCCAGGACCTCCCGGACCCCCGCACCAACCGCCCCCACACCACCCACCACCTCCATAAGCAATATGCAATGCACATTAAACATGTTTTTGATATGTATATGTAATACTATATTATATTCAAAATATAAAGTTGTTTAGAACTTTTACTACATGTGTTTTTTTATGATAACTTCTTATGGGAGGATATACAATCTAAACCAAAGCGTTAATACGCTTTGGTTACGGCTAATGCCGTATTTGAAGTTATTACTTTTTATGGTATTGGTTAATATCCTTCGATTTTTTATGAATAAAACTTATAAAGGTTACTTACATACAAAATGTTTTGATAGAAACTAATAAGAATAGCCTTCTCTTACAGAAGGCTATTAGTGGCCTTCTGTAATCCACAATAATATGAATGAAATAATTTATACGAAAGACGAGACTAGAGAAGACTTGCACCAGTGTGGTGGACAGTGCTGTGCCGGTGTCCCAAAAATAGGCTCGTTTCTCCCGTGCCTTTGGTTAAATTAGTAAAAAAACGCCCCATGTGTTTGCGTTTTTACTAATTAAACCAGGGCAAAGTAAACATCGCTTTCTTTGCGTTTTTAATAGGTATGAGTAATAGTTGTTTTTGTCTCTGAATTTACAAAACAGCATTCTTTTGCTGATCCGAGTTGTAACAATAATATTAATGAAAATTGTAAACGATAACTCGGAGAAATTTTACGACTTTTTCGTCTCCGAGTTATCGCTCTGCCATATTTGTTCACGACACACGTTAGATCACAGATAGTGGCGAATGTAACTCTGCCGGTTACCTCTTAGCTCTCGAATCGATACTCGATTTTCGAACCTTGATCAAACGAAATGTGCGGATACACGATATAAACTTATCGATATATATCGATAAATAAAATTATATTATATTTGTTTAAAAAAAAAAGGCGATTTAATATTTTTTTTCACGAAAACTACTTAATCTGTTTTTTTCTTCGTTTCTGTTTGAGTAAACGGTGTATTTTATTCAAAGTAGTCCCATTTGAAAGCTTTGGCTTTTTTTTTATTTTTTTTTTATCCGGTGTTTATCGATAAATTTGTGTCGTGTATCCGCACATTTCGTTTGATCAAGGTTAGAAAATACATATTGTATAACGCATATATGTATTTGTACAAGCTCAGCTTATTTTAGGATTTGATGATGCCGTAAGAATAGCAATATCTATTTTTATAGCAACAATTATGATCCAAAATGTAAAGGTCACAGGTCATTTTAATTAGCTTCAGTAAAAGAGGAATCCAACAAGTATTTTTTAAACTTGTTACGTCAGTCAACAAATACGCAGGCTTATTTCGCCTTCAGCGGATTTTAATAATTTTAATGTATGGTGCTATTATTATTTATAAGCAACGATTTAAAGGTTTGTTACATACTTATATTAAAATCAGAAGTGAACATAATTATAATGACATAAAGATATTCATCCCATCCATCCACACCACATCCATCTTAGACCACACCGTCACTTTTCATCAGGTGATGAAAAGTGACGATGTGGTCTAATTGTGGACAAATACAGACTTATCTAGAATAAAAAAAAAGTTATAGACATTCCGACTATGTAAGATAAAGCTGGGTCCACATTTGTATCATTTCGGTGTATCACGATCAGGCGTATCGTATCGAGTATCCGTATCATAAGTATGGACGCTCATTTTATCCATGTCGTATCGATAAGGCATACTCGTATCTTATAAAAACGCGTCCATACTTAATATGTGATACTGTATCAAGTCACCGTATCGGCTTTAACTTTACAAATATGGACGCTTCATTTTTTCTTCTGATCCTTGTATCAAATATTATTAATATTATTATATTATCAAATGCACTCACGTCCAAACTTGTTCGATGCAACGCGTATCCCCTTTGATGATCGCGGAAAAACCGACACAGGATGGTTGTATCACGTACGTATCACGATACAGTATCATGATACAGTATCAAAATACGTCCATACCACCGATTGTGATACGCGTATCGGATACGGGGTGTATCAAGTACGCGATCATTGCGGATCGGGCCGTATCGGATACGGCATGTATCATCTTGCGTCCAAACTAGCGATCATGATACGCGCCGAGGCCACGCGACGGAGATACGATACACCGAAATGATACAAGTGTGGACCCAGCTTAAGCGTTAAAAAACGTTTACGAACATTTTCTTAATAATGCAATAAAATACCTTTTGTTTTTCCTATAACTTTAGATAGAGACTTAGTGAAAGTATGGGTATTATTAGTGTGTCTATCGTAATCAAATGACAAAATTTCACAGTTTATATTTTAACTGTAATAATATGTCTATAATTTAAGAGAATTTCTAAAGACACAGACAAGACGTTCAATATGAAATATAACACAATAATTGAGCTGCCGAGTAGTGGCATTGCCAACTAAAACTATGTATAAGAAATATAATTTAATTAAAATCCAATATGATACAAGTCCAATATAAAATAACAAAAATTATATTTAATAGTTACTGCTGTATAGTGGCATTGTCAAATTAAAACTACTAAAATTAGGTATATTAATATTATTAAATTAAAAGACATGTCATGATGTACTTAAACAATATTAATTAATTAATTAATGCTGCTGTAAAGTTGCATTAATAAGAAAAACAACTAGTAGGTAATAAATATTACAGGATAGTATTTCAATAATAATCTGATAATTGCATGTGAAATACATAGCTGAAATTTAATAAAAACAAACCCCAATAATTTTCAAATTATGTCTTAAATATATTATAGCAAACCACTTTTATCAATATCCGGTGAATATTATCATTTTCGATAATGATAGATTACAGCTTCAAAGGCCGACACGATAAAAATAATTAGCATAAAGATTAATAATTATTGTGATAAAATGTAAGAACAGTCACTTCACTATCATTAAAAAATTACGATCGGTAAGACGAGTCTGCCAGAATAGTTATACAATTAATAAAAACAGGGTAAGTTTATTAACCAAACTATCTTAACAATTATTGAGTTTGACTATTTAGTATTTAAAAAAATCATCTAATAAATGTTGAGTGATCCAAATATATTAGTAATCGATAAGATGTAATAAATAATTTTACAATCTGTTTTTGTAAATAAATTATGTAATATTGTTATGTCAATAAGATTTTACTACAGTAAAGTAGTTAAGTGTTCATAATTATTTGAGCCATAAGTAAAGTAAAGTTTAAGAAAAGTACACGCCCTGTCAAATTCCCCCAAATCCCAAATACAAATGTCCCCATAAAAATGGCGTTTAGTTAATAATCTCAGTTCTTATGCAAATTGTGATAAGTTAGTATCCTTTCTTCAATATTTCAGCGTTTTATGTTGGACTTTGAATGTTGGAGAATGTAGGTATCAGTGTAAAATTAGTCAATTGAACAGTGTAAAATTAGTCAATTGGACAGTGTAAAATTAGTCAAGTGTGCAATAGAGCTATCGAGTCAACTGACAACTGTCGGTGTCGCCCTTACCAAGATTGCTCTATATTATAACTATTGACCAATTTAATATAATGGCAAATGTACTTCGTTTTCGACATAAACAATGCTTTCATCGAATTAGAGTAGCAGAGATCCATTCTGGACTGGACCATCTAGATCTTCTGATATTCCAACCAGTACGAAATGCCAGAGCCAGCGAAGTACGATTAGGGATTTCTGTTTTTAAATGTTCTGATAACTTATTTCTATTGTTAATCATTAAACATATCATCGAATTTAATTTTAATAAAAATAATGTATGTCTTATTCTCAGATGCCGCCCCCACACGCACTACCCTGCGGCCCATACTGCGGTTCCGGCCCAGGGTCCTGCCTGCCTCACTGCTACTACCGCAACATGCACGGACCCCCGCCGCACCACCAGCCGCCACCGCCCCCATTCCACCCCCCGCCGCACGACCCCTACCAACCACCCCCGCACAACCCGTACCCACCGCCCCCGCCGCACTACCCCCATTACCCTCCGCCGCAGAACCACCACGGACCTACTGACCACATGCTGAGATAAAAACTTAATGCATCACTAATTTATTGATAAGTTCTCCACAAAAATAAATGTATACTGGTTCCACACGTCATTAGCAAAATATTAGTCTGCCAAAAAAGGCCGATCTTTTAAAATGTGATCATATTTTTTTATGGAAAACAGCTCATAATTATATTCAAATATATAGACAAAGACTTTTTTACTCTAAGATCTCCAAACAAATGACAATCGTCAATTCCTTTGAGATATAAAATATGTTTAAAAACAGTAATGGTAATTATTTATTTTATGTTTTATAAGAAAAACACAGACCGCCACCATCCCCCATTACCCACCGCCTCAGAAAAACCACAATGCAAATGAAGTGACGTTTTTTTTAGAATTTTACTTGTCTTTAACTTATTATATACTGATTTAGATAGGTATGCCAACTCTAGTCAATTCCTTTGAGATACATAACTAAATTAAAGTCTCCAGTCGCATCTGTCTGTTATGTTCGCTGTAAACTCAATGGCTTTAAAACATATCTCCGTGTAGTTTTGAGCAATAGGTAAAGTCATTCAAGAGGAAACTTTTAGTGTATATTTGATGAGGATGTGTGAGAATTAGTTCAACTACTCGTATGATGATAATTGTTGAAGAAGTCGGAGAAATCACGCTTTACTACGTTTTGTATAAATGGCAACTGACAGTGCGTTGCGCATATGGCAAAATAACAAATGACCTGGGACCTGGTCAGCTAGTATAAGATATTTAAAAACACTAATGATGATTACTTATTTTATGTTAAAACAATCAAATACAATCATCTAATGTGTGTATTATGTAAGGTTAAAAAGAATGTCCTAAATGGAAATGAGCCGAGCATTCGTCTGAATAAAAAATATATTTCTGGTGGCCAAAGAAAGCTGAATAGGTAAATAAATAAATAAAATTAAAGAGCCTTTTATTGCTTGCCTTTCACAATATAAAATCATTCACATTCATGCAAAATTATCTACAGTCTTATGTAATTTATTTATAAATTAATTTAAATAATAATACATATTTCTCTAACATTCATTCTATTCTCAATTCAAGAACAAAATATAACAGTAATGATAAAAATGCAATAATAAGGTTAATCATATTTGTATGTAAATCTTCATTGTTATAATACAATTGTATGGGTACAAAAGTTATATTTAATTCATAAATAGTTATGACGTATTTTTAACCGACTTCAAAAAAGGAGGAGGTTTCTCAATTCGACCGTATATATTTTTTTTATGTATGTCCGCGGATAACTTCGTCGTCTATGAACCGAATTTGATTTTTTTTTTGTTAGAAAGGGAGTACGAAGTGTTTCTCCGTGGTAAAGAAATCAGGATATCAGATCCTGATTTCTTTACCACGGTGGAATCCTGAAGAAAATTGAGGGAAACTCTCGAAGAAATTGACTTTCCGACTTGTGTATTCCTTAATATTATTCAATATAAAGAATTTTAAATTATACCCTATTGTAATAAAAGCCCTATTATTAATGAGGGTGTGGTGTTGTTCTGATGATGGAGGGAAAGGCAGTCAAGGGAACTTCTCAACGAGTTACGGCAAGTACATACTTTGTGTTTGGGCTTGATTAACTTATATTACTGAGGCCGTTCATGTAAATGGGTTATGACTGATATTAGGGGTGTGATGATGAAAATGAAGGACAGTCCACGGTTCTCTTTAAGGTATATTTTAGTAGAGTAAGGTAGAGGTAGAGCATCCCTTCTAGGCGGACCCATCACTAAAAATCGTGAAATAATACAATTTTTTTGCCAAAATAAAACCAACTTCAAAACGGAATCTAAAAAGTAAAAAATAAATTAACTTTATAAATAATTTCGACTTCATAAGTTATTCATTAAAAGAAAAATAAACAATTAAATAATATTATTATATAAGTATTTAATAATTTTGAGGTCGAAGTTATGCTTGCAAAAACCCTCTCCATGAAGGGTAAAGGATGACCAGTATTCTCTATTTTCTGTAGCTCGTGGCCATTTAATACCTGCTGAATAGGTAAGGACATTTGATTATATAAAACGCTACGCATAATATATGAAATTGTTAAATCAAAATTAGAAATAATAAATATAACCTGCTTTGGACTAAAGTTTACAGAATTGCAATTATAGATAAGATGTCCACTTGCTAAGTTTGTGTCAATTTAAATATTTTACGATTTATGACGTCACTAATACTGGTGTAATAAAAAGAAGTCAAGGAGAACAATAATGTATGTATGTACTCGTTGATGGCCTTAATACAATAACAATAATAAAACACAAAGGAGATTTTCTATGAGCTGTTCAATTAGTCATAACAAAGTCGGCTAGGTATTTTATGCACCTTATCATTATGCGAAATGCCTGATAATACGTAACTCATAGATTACTAATCCAATTCCCGATAAATACAAAACACTGAGCTGGTTTTCATCAGACAAAATATTTCTGCTGTCATAGCACGGCTACCATAATAATTAAGAACATTTAACATAGTGCTTCGAGAAATCAAAGAAGTAAGTTAAGCTTAATTTATAAATCTGGTATTGGGGTACTTTTAGTGTGTGTGGTGTGTATTCTCGTATTAACCATCATAATGTTTCGTTTGTATGTTTAGAAACAAAAAAAAACTTTATTGCTACAGTTTACAGTTGCTTATTTGTCGATAATACTATAATAATACGAAACGAAGACGAAGGTCATGTCGAATGTCCATGTAGTGCCCACCCCTGTTATGGTTGAGGATTCGATGCTCGAAGTTGTTGACGCATATGTTTACCTAGGACAAACAGTCCAATTAGGTAGGTCCAACTTCGAGAAAGAGGTCAATCGCCGAATCCAGCTCGGATGGGCAGCGTTCGGGAAACTTCGAAACGTCTTTTCATCCAATATACCTCAGTGCCTGAAGACGAAGGTGTTTAACCAGTGTGTGTTGCCAGTGATGACATATGGCTCCGAGACGTGGTGCTTCACCATAGGCCTCATGAATAGGCTCAGAGTTGCGCAACGAGCTATGGAAAGGGCTATGCTCGGGGTTACTCTACGTGATCGAATCAAAAATGAGGAGATACGTAGAAGAACGCGGGTCACCGACATAGCCAAGCGAATTAGCTCGTTAAAGTGGCAATGGGCAGGCCATGTAGCGCGTAGAACAGATGGCCGTTGGGGCCGGAAAGTTCTTGAATGGAGACCACGAATCGGCAAACGGAGAGTAGGACGTCCACCAACTAGATGGACGGACGACTTGGTGAAGGTAGCGGGCTCGCGGTGGTTACAAGCTGCTACCGACTGAAATCACTGGAAGTCTTGTTGTTCAGCAGTGGACGTCCTACGGCTGAAATGATGATGATGATGACTATAATAATAATGTTAAAACTTGTTGTTGATAGACAAGCAATCAATAAGTCCTTCCTTACCTTTGGTTTTGGAAGTTAAATCGAAAGCCGTAAAATTTTATAAGAACATTTTCGCTGTTGCTAAACATTATGTTATTTTCTTAAAGTTATTTCTATGGGTTATCGTTTCTCACACACGTATAACCAGATATTTATTTTTCAGATATGCCACCTCCTCACGCCCTTCCTTGCGGGCCGCACTGTCGCTCCGGGCCTGGTCTATGTCTACCGCACTGCTACTTCCGGTCCATAATGCCAGGACCCCCACATCATCATCACCCGCCGCCGCCCCCGCACCACCACCCCCCACCGCCGCCCCATCACGGGCCCCCACATCATCATGGACCCCCGCATCATGGACCTCCGCACCATCACGGCCCACCGCACCACTTGGGCCCGCATCGCCATTTTTAATATATCACCGATAATTATTTAATAGATCTTTAAGGAAGCTGTAATAATCAGCTTTGTCTATTACGGTACTTTCAAATTGAGCGTTTCGTGACGTACGGCTGAAAGCACCTTTAGGTTCGGATTTTTCTGGATTGATAAATTTTATCATCTAATAACTGTCAGTCAAATGTATGGAAAAAACGTCAGATAGAGACCAACTAGGAAAAATCAGCCCTTGTTGCAGTAAAGTCAATCATTGATAACAAATATTGTACCTTTGATAATATTTATCACATTTATAAACAAATACATTATTATAAACTCTATCTTATCAGATCTTTAAGTGATACTTGACTTTAAAATATCATTTTCTAATAAATATTGTCCACTTGAATTCGTTTGTTTGTGATCTCTTATCTACCTCTTATATTTAAGATATATTGTTGGGGTTTACCCATCCACTTGTGAAGATTGCTGTATGTATAGATTGGAAAAACCCGAAAAGTTGAATATCGCATTTATTGCAATGAAGCCAGAATACCTCTGGAAGTCGATTTAATCAACAGAAATATCGTATTTAGATATAACATACTTTTTCTACTTAAATAATGTAACAGTGCGGTAATAGTAAACCTAAGTCGGTAGATATTTTTCCATTTTCATACGAATTCGTTTTAATTATTAGCACGAGAATTGCCCCCCTAAACACAAAATGATTGAATATCGAGAAACACACACAAACATATCAACTGACTTTAGATTATTTATGTTTTACTGCAATCGGAATTAAGGAAATAATCGTAATTATTTTCGCAGTTTCCTATTCCCGGCGTGGAGCGAAATGCGAAACCAAACAGAGTTCTTATTAAGAAAGTTTTTCTTCATAACAAGATTACGCACACCAGATGTGTGGGTGTTGTTTGGTGCAAATATTAGAAAATAGCGGGACCTTAATCATAAATCGTTAATGGCAACCACGTGGCATAGTAACGAAAGTTAACATTGAGCACCATAAGATTAAGGTCTTATAAAATATATGAGTACAGAACATTGACCACGTTTGGTCACTACAAACATCTTAATACTATTCTTAGCTTAAGTCCATAAAAGCTTTCTTTGGCATATTTGCTAGTCAGAGTAGGAACTTATATCTGCCTAATCAAAAAAATGCTACAGCTCATTCTAAACTTACGAATAATATAACTCAAATAAATATCCAAAATTTCTTGTTATGTTGAGCAACAGTTTCTTGCCGTTTAAAATTATACTCAAGCCAATTTACAAAACTTCGTTTTATATTAAAAACATTTCTAGGTTGTTACCTTCGGAATAAACATTATATAAAAAAAAAAAAAAGGTGTGTGTGCGATTCACACACGATAGAAGTGAAACTTCAGTAAATCGACGAAAGAATAAGAAGAATAAAAAAAAGTGTGTGTGTGTCAGCTACGACGCACTATTGGAGTCTACTACTTACGAACTATAATTATGATATAATATCGAATAGAAAAAAAGGGTAAATGAACGCATCTGCTAAAATGATAAGAGAAACAAACATATATCTGTCATTATTCGGATTATTTATATTACTTCAATAAAGCGTATTACATAAAGTATGTTACAAAATAATATAAATAAAATACAGCAATACCTCTTTGCGCGATACTTCGTAGTCTCAACTACGAAGTATCGCGCAAAGAAATTTAAATAAAGCATTGTATTTGTGTCTCTTACCATTTCCGTTTCATCTTTTTGCATCCGGTTTGAAATCACTACGATTCTATAGAAGTTTCACTTCAAAAAACAATTCATAACAAACTAGCATTTGTAGCTAAATTGGAGTTCCATGAAGCCATGGCAAAGACGATAAAAGAACTCAGCACCATGCTCAGAAGCCTCAATCGAGTCTTCCAAAATTCGACAATCGACAATTGACAAAAAAATACATAACATTTTGAAAATTTTATAAATAAATGCACCTCTCGATATGAACAAACATACATACAAGAACAATTTCATACAAAGTTTTTTTTTTAACTTGAACGAGTGTTCAAGTAAGATAAAATAAATTCTGATTACTTTTATTCTGAAGTTTGGCAAACTAAATTCTTTAAAAAATAAATGTATCAAAATAGTATGACGTCATGGTTGTGAATGTTGTATTAAACATGAATATGAAATAAATATGGCAACATCGTGCTCTGAGTTTATTAGCAAAACATCGACAACGCCGAGTGTTTTTCTCCCTAAGTAATATATTTTCGCGAAAAGCGAGTCAAAAAGAACCATAAATACAGGATCCTTACAGTTCGTTACGCCAGTCTCCTCAGTTCTCCTATACTATGATTAAGGGATAAGGTTGCTAACATCATACTAGAAACCTGCCAACGAACATTGAACGATGCTGTGGTACAAGCCACAATCGTGCAACCATCGACCAGCATTATACCAATAGCGTGGGGTATATCTGTTGCTCTAACCTTTTTGCATTTTGTCTTCTCATGGCTGTTATAACGATAATAATACCCAATTTCCCAACTCCTACCCAATGACCTACATGGTAACCATGGAGACCAAGGAACGGCAAGCGCAACGAAGGAACTCTACCAACTAAAAATATTGACTTCGTATAGGCGCGGGTCCTTGCAAAATAATTGGAAATTAAGCTAGTAGGTAGAAAAGAAACCTTATGTTTCATAAGGTTTCCGCCTTCTTACCTATTTAGTATCTTAATTAAGTTATTATTTTTTGTCAAAACTATCTGATAGGTTTGAAAAAAGATTTAATTAATTTTATTTTATCTTTTATTAGATCTTGCGGTTGAATAGATATAGGTTACGCCAGTGGGCTATGACTAAACTCTTATATATCAATTTCTAGCACATTGTTATAAGTGTCTTAGATAAATCAATTATTATCTCGGTACCTAGAATTAAATATTTACCAACATAACCTGTCCACTTTATTTAGTACATAATTTCAATCTCATAGATTAAGTAAAGTGCATTAGTTAATCAAGTATCAGGTAAAGAGGTGTTTAAATGTTTATATATCCATATATCCCCATCAATCCAGCGGAGCGTGTAAATGGTTAAAACGTGGCAGGGCTGGACAAGCGGGTACTTCCGTAAGTTATGGTTATAGCGGCCGTAAGCTTCCGGTGGCGCTACGATCACCTTTTCCGGATCCGGTTTACAATGATGTTTTTGGGATGACATCTCTTTTGGAATAAACGGTAGTTAAATTTTATTTCCCTACCAAACTAATGATTTACTTACTTAGGTACTAACTTTTTTTTAATTTACGAATAAGCTTATTTGATATTGTTACCCAACTTGCTATGTTTTGATTTCGGAATATGACTGGTTGTTAATGAGTTCAAAGCAGTTTTCCTTGTGTAGTCTACCTAGCTCATGATTGAATATCTCATCTCATAGGTTTTGGTAGTCAAGCCTCCGAAGATAAGTGGAAGAACTTCTGTCATTTTTGTCCTAAAGGTTTTCTCCCGCAATTATGCAATGGCTTCTTCCACAAAAAATTATGAATTTGTCTTACTACTACACATATGGTGAAGATTTCATAGAAGTATAATTCTATTTATTGACATAGGAACGCCCATCACTCTTTATCTCTAATGCTCAAGTATTACAATCTTTAATCAAATCTGTATTTGTACATTTAATATAGAGAATTTTTAAATTTCGGTATGTAACGCAGCCACAAACAAGCCAGGATCACAATCGTCCACTCTTCTTTATTTGGGGTATCTAGATAAATGGAGTAGCAGGTACGTACCTCTGTAAGGGTGGATATGTAAAAATGCTTTGTCATGCATACATTTCTCTTTGATGAGCTTGCAACGCCCCCGCCCCTTAAATAATAAAATAGTGCCCCTGGCTTCGAGAGACTTATCAATATTTTACTACGTTATTTTCAAAGTAGGACACGAATAAACACTGATAATTGCTGCTGCTATGTTTAAATAATATCCGTAGGAAGCTTACGAAAGGTATTCGGTTTAAATTATATATCTGAATATTTCAATGGTACATTATACAACTGGTATGTAATAATGGATCTTAAAACATCCAATCCGTTTTTGTAAGACATGCTGTAAAACGAGGTTTAAAATGTCTAATTATTTAGCTACAGTTGATAACATTACATAATCTGAAGCAATTTAGTATAATAGCGTTCAAAATCGAATACAGGTTTATTATAATATTAATGCATATCTGCAAATAAAATAATAAAAGTAAAATTCAAATATTACTCGAAACATCACGCAGTTTTCACCCGTTGTACAATGTAAATACAACAATTTCTCCCCTATTGTCTAACTAGCTTACCAGACAGACCTCTAGGGCAAAGTAGAAATTCAAAGTGGGTAGTAAAAAGGTAAAAAGTAGTGCAACATTCTTTCTCGTCCACAATCCCGCACTTAATTAAAAACTCAACAACAGGTTGCATCCACTGCATTCGAGGCAAAGAAACAAGCATCTCTAATAGTAAACTCAACAATACCTATTCAGATTCTCTGTAACATAAAGCTGAGAGTGCAGTAAGTGCATTTATATGATGTTTATTTGCACGACAAGGGTGGAAATCGGAAGACTGTCGTCGATTTAATAAACGGGCTGATTTTAAATTAACATGTAAAATGGAATCAGGATTTGTCATTAGTCTGGAATTTATATACTGCGATTCAAGTTTCGATAATACGCTCACATATAAAAACATGAGTGCTAGTTCAAATAGGAATGAAATTAGCGTGAGTCAGTGAGTGATGTAGCGTGATTCAGAATTATAAAAATTGTATAAGGCGTTTTCTTGGAAAAGAAAATTAAAAATAGTTTTATTGTTGGCTAAAAGTTGCTTACTATTTGAAGGAGGCAGTAACACTTTCAACTTCCTTTTACCGGAAAACCTTTTCAAAACACCCACTCACACGGTCTTGCTACAAAAAACATGAACAGGAAGTAGATACGTATTTAACATTTGTTTTTAAATATATCACTTATGCTAAACAACTGTTGAACACGCGTCAAAGCTATGATTATGTTTATGTGGTAAGGTGTTTATTGTTTATAGATTTTAAGAACAGATAAAAAATTAAAACGAATAACTTAGATACGCAGTTCACAAATATTAGGTCACGCAAACGTCACATTAAAAAAACACTGAAACATAAAAATAACGAACTGAATATTCAAAACATGTTTAGTTCAATATGCATAGTCCCGCCCGGGGTTAAAAAATCTCATTTATTTCCAACAACACTTTATCACGAGTAGTCTGGCATAATGACGTCAACCGTGCAGCAATTCCCTCGAAAAAGCTTCGTTTCAATTTGTGAATCAAACACATAAACGAAATTAAAATAGCGTAACCGCACCGAGTAGAAATTTATTAAGCTTGTAAGTAACAACAAAGGGAATCCGGTGCGTTATTGCGGCTCGTTTCGATGCAAAATGCCCGCTCGTTGAAATATGCGACACGAAATGAAATCATAAATTCTGGTAAATACGAAGCAAGCCAAGCCACGCGCCTTGCAATAGTGCCTGTGTCTGGTCTCCATCTGCGAGAAAGTATCTTCGCAATATTTGCTTACATTACAGCAACATTTGGGTGGTATTGCTAGGAATAAGCGCATACCCTGATTTCATTAAGGAACAGCGAGCGCAACTGTTCTTGCTGTGCAAGCGATTATCTGGTTCTCTTATTAGTAATTAGTAATAAGTTGTAGCGAATACAATTTTGTAAAATTCAGGCACTTTGACTTTGAATTAAGAACCGCGTTTACGTAGGTTACGTTTCGGAGTTTAATAATAAGTTAAAATCAAGCTATAATTTTTATAATTTGACTAATGTACCTATAAATTGTAATCTTGTTTGAAATGGTAAAGTCTAAGGCAATTTCAAACATTTATTTTAATAACCAGGTTATAAATAATGACTTGAATTAGTTAAATAAATCTCAAGAGTTTTCATTTATATTTTCTTCAAATAATGAATGAGTTTTCATTAAGTTTTCTGCTAATGATTCGAGTTATTACTGCGCCACAATTACCTATGCAAATTTTTGATGCACTGATATTGCACAGCGGCTTGATTTCTTCTTTTTTAAAGAAGTTCTATTCTAAAGCTTTCAAGACGATAAACATACTATCTATACATAAAAGCCTTAAGGCTCAAGGGACCTACTATCTAAAGTAGGCTCACTGCACCTAGGTACCGCTAAAAACTTAAGTAAATTACTGAAACCTTATGAGCAATGTTGCGCAGAAACTTCGTAGATAGGTTAGTGAAATAGATGTGGTTAGAATGACGTACATAATTGTCGGCAGTGATATGCGTCGGCAACCACAACCGGCGAGCTCGCATCGACCGCCCGCTCGGAATTCAGACTATTCACTAAGTAGTTCGTTAATCAACTATTTAGGGACTGCTTGGATATTTTATAAACGGAATGCCGATATTGAGATTTCTAATGTTTAACGACTACACGAAAGCTTAGAGTGTGTATTTTACAAGTAGATTTTTTAAATAATATCCTTCTTTATGTTTGGATAATGAATTATTGAGTTAGCTCGAGAAACTCTTTTATCGTCTTACCTCGAAACAAGTTTTAGTAGAGTAATATCATACGCTGATGATACTGCTATAATTTTCACTAGTAAATCTTGGACTGATACTAAAACCAAAGCTGAAATAGAACTTGTAAAAGTACATGATTGGCTCAACTCTAACTTACTGACTTTAAATATTTCAAAAACGAATTTCATGACCTTCACAAAATATAACTACTCCCAACCTCCCGGTGATTACTGCATTCAAATACATAGACAGAATTGTGACAAAATAACCTGTAACTGCCCAAATATAACAAAAGTAACAACTACAAAATATCTTGGTATCATGATTGATCAAAGGCTATCCTGGTATGATCACCTCGAACTTCTAATGAACAGGACTAGAAAACTTATCTGGATTTTTAAATCTCTTCGCCATGTAGCTGATAAAGAACTCCTTAAACAAATATATATTAGCTTAGCACAGACAGTTTTAAACTACTGTATACCAATCTGGGGTGGTGCTACAAAAACAAAGTTTCTTCAGTTAGAGAGAGCTCAAAGAGCTCTTCTTAAAGTTACATTTCGAAGACCTTACCAATTTCCTACAGAGATGCTATATTCAGATATTAAAATTTTGACGGTGAGAAAGCTCTACATACTCAATATTGTTTTAAAACTTCATAGTAATTTAAAATATGACCCAACTAAACTTAAAAAGAGAAGAAAAGATAATGTAACCCCAAATGAGATAGTTCATTCAAAATTTGCAAAGCGCCAGTTTGTCAAACAATCAAATCATTTGTACAATAAAATCAATAAAACTTTGAGTATCTATAATCAAACAAAATTTAAAATTAAAAAGGTCTTGACGGACTGGCTCCTAACCCTTTCCTATCAGGACACTCCCTGTTTTAATACTCCTACAGATACACACACACGAACACAAAAACAGATACACACACACAGACACAAAAACAAAACACCCTTTAATTTTTATATACCTAATATTTTATCATACTAGCCGTATTCACTTGTTTGTATTGTATAGTAAGATAAATATGTTTGTATTGTAAGATAAATATATATTAAGTCGTAAATATGTATATAATAGTTAAACATTCTTAATCATAGATACTCTCAATAGGCAAGAGCGAAACCCTCTAACACAGGTATCTCTATACTTAAAAGGGGGTTTCCGCTGTATTTATAATATAATGTATAGATTAAGTAACTGAAAATAAACAATTTTTTTTTTTTTTTTTTTATTATCGTAAACAAATGAGAAATATAAAAAAACATCACCAAAAGCATTTGCACATTGACAAAACACAGGGACCCCGGGTCTGTCAAAATTCAGTATGAAATGAGGTAAGTTTGCAATATAACTCGAGAACTATTTAGCTGATTATTATAATATTTAAATGGGACCAACATGCAAACAACAGCTAAAAAAATAATCATCGAAATAGCCCTACCAGATCAAAGTTCTGACTGAGGTAACAAACATACAAATAAAAAGACACTTATATGTTGTCCTTCTTTCGTTGAAAGTCGAATAAAAGGCTTTACAGCTCAAATGTATTCAAAATTGGTAATTAAGAAATTCAGTGTGAAATTAACATAAAAGTACAAGAAAATCTATAAGTCAAACTCTTAACATTTATTTCCCTAAATACACAGGGTATGCTTCAAAATGACAAAAAAAAACAAATAAAAATTAATTAAATTATAACAAAGGGATTACATAACTAACCTCTTTTCTAGTCAAATTGCCATGTTTCCTCGTGCAGACCGCTTTGGCTAATTTAAAGTTTGGAATACACAAGTAGGAAAACTTAGTTAGAGCTTGCGTGATCTTGTAGATTAAAGTAATTCGTTTTATCTGAAATGGGTAGGTAAGCCACGTAAGAAGTAAGAATTTAACGAAGTTTTCGCTAGAAATTGCAGCTATAGGTTTTGGTAATAGATCATAGCGATCTACTACAAAACTTATCTGATATTATTAACCTTACTAAATTACCAATGAAGTATTATGAACACCGTTTTAATATTTAAATATATTAAGGTTTTTTATCCCTTGTATGCAGGCTAATGTATAATGTTAAGCTGATGCATATTGTAGTTCACGTCTCCACGACACAGGCAGTGGGACTAACGATAAATATTAAGCACAAAATTGTATACTTATTAAATAAATATTTTTCATTTCATTGACGTACATTTGCGATGACATCAAAGGTCAATATCGGAAGACTTGAATGACGTAAACCAAATTCTTCGTACAAATTCTCCATATCAAAGGAATTGGCCAAAAAGTTAGTTATAAAGACTTGTCAATGTCTGCTTTTGTTGTGAAATTGGAATATACGAGATAAAAAGCTCTGAAATTACTGATAGAGCAAACTTTATCCCGGAAAATTTAAATGTTTCGTTGAGAAATCCAATAATTACACCAAAGCTGGAAGAAAACCTAGTTATTAATACAGGTTTTACAAAAAAAACTATAGGTAAATAGATAACACTTTATCGCACACCACACAAAACACACAAAAAAAAACATAGACTAAAACTTATACGAACTTCAAATCTTCAAATTTACTTACTTTAATGTTAAGTTATTTATTTAGTTTAATTATCAGTTTTTTTATCTTCACCGAGTCAATATTTTCATTCCTTCTTGAAAATAAACAAAAATCAAGACGAAGAGTGCATTGATGTTTCGGGAAACGTAACGCTTTCGTGCGATTTGTATTAAAAGTATACGTCAAAAGCCACTTCGGAACTTTGATGCTCTAGGTATATCTTATAAATAGTTTCTTATTAAATTGCTAAAGCGAAAAATAGGTATCTTTTTCTTCTGGTGAATTTTTGGACGGGCTATCAGACTGACAAAAAAATTACCAATTTTTATGTTGTCATCATTCTATTGCTTGCCCAAAGTTAAAATTCAAGCAAAGTACGAGTAAGAGAGATTAGAAGTTTAATATTTTTGGACTGCTAACATATCATCTTGGATGTTTGACGTTAAACAACCTTCACATTAATAGTATGCAAGAAGCAGCGGCCTGCACGTCCGGTGCCGACGGTGAGCTCAGCTACAAATGCGAATCTAATGCCTCTATAAATCGTTTCCCCCTCTCCTGCGCATACTTGAACCCCCCTCTCCTCTAAATCTCTTGGGGTTGAACCACAGCTGAACTAAGTTGCGAGTCTAGAGGTATAAGTACTGGTGAAAAAAAATATGCTATTACATTATTTGTCAATAAAGATTGATTGTGTGTTTATTAAATGCCAGACACAAAGAGGGATTTTATAAGTTGGATTTTATGTGAAAGAAAGCAGGTTTTTATTAGGAATGGCTACTATCACTATCGGCCATGTATAGTCAAAATCGATTCCTTCACCAGTTTCTTGGGATATTAAAATTTTACCTGACGAACGCAATCAATCAAAGCCACAGCGGGAAACAATTATTATATATATACACTTTTCGTTCCTTTCAGCAGTTCACAACTGAAATTCCTTGGTTAAATCAATATGAGATTACAATCTGTATATTGACAACTAAAGTTACATAACACTAGAGTTTGATCTTCCTTTGAAACTTGGCGAGTAAATCAATATGGAGGAACCCGAAAGTGGCCGTGCTCCTAAGTAGCTGAACGTACTGAGAATTAGTATCGATTAGGAAATGGAAATTTCAATCGAAACGATTCCATATCCGCTCTACGATTTCTGATTCGATATTTTTATTCGATTACGTACCCCGCGATCTTTGTGACATAAACGATTATGACCCCCTTCAACTTTTATATTTATTACCTTAATATCTAATACCTACTCGTAAAATATTCACAAGTAAAATTTTAGTTTGGAATTATGAATTTGCACTTTTTCGATATTTTATTGAAGACTCGCTGACCCGGCAAACGTTGTTTTGTCGTTATACATTTTATTGGGAACTCTAAGGAATATGTGTAACAAATTTTGCGGTTTTATCCCGTTTCAAGCATTTTCCCGCGGAATCACATGTTCACGGAATCAAGCATTCCAGTAAAAACTTTTTCACTTCCACAGGCTTTAGAGAATCTGTGTAACAAATTTCAATCAAATCTGTTCAGCAGTTCCAGAGATTACTCCTGCAACATCACATAAGATACTTGACAAGATACTGTATTTTAATTTTGAACCTCCGACCAATAAAGAGGGGTGTTATAAGTTTGACGTGTCTGTCTGTCTGTTCCATCATAGCTCCCGAACGGATGGAGCGATTTTAATTTAGTTTTTTTTTGTGAAAGGTGAGTTTGGCCCGGGTGTTCTTAGACATGTTTCATGAAAATCGGTTGAGCCGTTTAAAAGTAATGGGGGTGAGAGTGGGGAAGGAAAACAGAAAATTGCAAATATACTTGAGTGGGGTATGAAATGAAAGCGCATCGCGTCCACATTACATGTTTCCGCTCATACAAGAATGCATTTTTTATTTCATTAAAGGAATTGATGGCATTGGAATCGGGCATTTTATAAATTTTAAATTAAGATTGATTGTTACACTAGCGGCCCGCCCCGGCGTCGCACGGGTAAAAAAAGTTCCCGGCATTTTTTCCTTATTTGCTCACCGTTTAGACCTACCCTGGACTACGACAAACATTTTAAAACCAAAATCAGCTCAATCGGCCCATCCGTTCTCGAGTTTTAATCAGACTAACGAACAACAATTCATTTTTATTTATATAGATAGAAGATGATATGAACTGTCATTAAATTAAGATATCCAGGGAAAAGTTTACAAGGCGATATGTCAAGTAGTTTCAAAGTATGGTAAAGAGACAAGGAAAGGATACAAGGACGCAAAATGGCGATCAACTGAGTAACATACATATAACTTAACTCTTTCACTTTATAATTTTAAGCAAATTGTCGCTTCAAGCGCAAAGTCCAATTACAAGAAACTGAACTAAACTGAAAGAGTGCTACAATGCTTATAAAGAAATTATACCTATTTAATAATGGTATACAGAAAAACTTTGAGAAAAACTCCAGTACAGCCCGTACTGGAGCCCGTACTCTTACTTCGGCAATCCTGTTCTAATTACTTAGTACCTGAAACAGACATAACTGGGATGGTAAATGGGTATTAGTTATCTTCTAATACATATATAAAATTCTTCTGTCACGGGGTGCGAAATCGAACTCCTCCGAAACGGCTTGACCGATATTGATGAAATTTTTTGTGCTTATCCGGTATCTATGAGAATTGGACTACATCTATTTTTCATTTTGAAAAAAAAAAAAAAATTTGCAAAACAACGTTTGCTGGTGTCAGCTTGTAATATATATAAATCTCGTGTCACAATGTTTGTCCTCAATGGACTCCTAAACCACTTAACCGATTATAATAAAATTCGCACACCATGTGCAGTTCGATCCAACTTGAGAGATAGGATGGTTTTTACGGCGGGACAAAATCGTATAAATTTCCGGGAAAATTTTATACCCGTGCGACGCCAGGGCGGGCGGCTAGTATTTTTATAAATGAATACCGCGCTAATCTCAGGAACTCAAACCTTAAGGTTTGAGCTCATACAAACAATCAAACAAACTCTCCAGCTTTATAATATTAGTATGCCTAGATATAAACATAAACAAATTATTATTATTTAATTTATTAATTTGAATTGGTAAATATTTGTGATTACTTAATTGTTAATTTCAAATCGGTATTTTTTCTAATTCCGGGGAAAAGTGAGTTGACTCTTGCGCAGCCAGACGACACAGTGATATCATATATCAGTTCCTTTCGATTGACAGGACGGTACCCTAAAATCGCTTTTATACACAAATGCATAAATAAAAACAAACAGTTCTTTCAATATTCACTATGCTAAAACTATTATATAAAACAATGAATTGTTGAATAGATTATAAAACTTTTTCAATTATATTTACACACATTTCATGGTAACTAAACCGATATTTACATAGATAAAACATATAAGAGCATGTTATCAGTATATATTCATTTTAAAATATTGTAGTGTTCATTTAAAAATAATGGAATTTGTGGTTTTAATTGTCTTTCTGATTATATTGTTTTATGCTTATTTAAGAAATTTTAAGTATGGCTACTGGAAAGCTATTGGAGTAAAAGGTCCGACACCAATTCCAATAGTCGGAAATTTTGGGAAATTCATGTTGATGAAACAGTCTCTTTCCGCATTTTGCAAAGAAATTTATGAAAAATACCCAGAAGAAAAAGTGGTAGGTCTTTACTGTGGATTCAGAAAAGTTGTATTACTAAGAGATCCCGAATTAATCAAACATGTTTTTACAAAAGATTTCAAATATTTCACGAACCGAGGATTTAAAACCACAGAAAACGGTTTCTGCAGTAACCTTCTCGCATCCGAGGGAGAGATATGGAAAGCTTTAAGGAAAAAACTGAGTCCAGTCTTCACCTCCACAAAATTAAAGCAAATGTTTCCGCTCATACAAGAATGCATCCGAAAATTACATGAGGAAACAGAAAAACTAATAGTTTCCCAAAATCCCTGTGACATGAACAATATCTGTAAAAGATATACCTTAGATGTCATCTGCTCCTGTATATTTGGGCTTAATTTAGACGCATACTCCAAAGAAATGGAGCACTTTTGTGAAATTCCAAATATGACTACTCAACCTGCTACCTTAACCTGGTTTTGGTACTTAGCAGAAATTATTTTTCCGGGCATACATAGAAGGATTTCTATAATAAATGCCTGCTCGAGCACTCGAACTTTTTTTATGAAACTAGTAGCAACTGTTATTCGTAATAGAGAAATCAGTGGCATAAAAAGAAATGATTTTATAAATCAAATGATACAAGCACGTGAAAGTTCTCCTAAAGAAGATCCCCAGCAATATAACCTTATAATGGATGACAACATGATAGCAAGCCAAGCCTTCGCTTTTTTCGTCGCTGGCCAAGATACTTCGTCAACCGCCTTTTCATTTTTGTTTTATGAACTGTCGATAAATTCAGATATCCAAGAAAAAGTTTACAAGGAAGTATGTCGAGTATTTTCCAAATATGGAGAAGAGAGCTACGATTCTTTGAAAGAGATGACATATTTAACCAGTGTTTACAAAGAAACACTGAGAAAATATCCTAGTATAGGTTTCTTGATTCGTCAGGCGAGTTGTAATTACTCAATACCAGGAACAAATATCCATTTGGAAGAGAATACGTGGGTTATTGTTTCCTTAGAAGGATTGCACTATGACCCGAAGTATTTTAAGAATCCTAAACAGTTTAACCCGGACAATTTTTCAGTAGAAAACGAAAAAACTATAACACAGTACGCCTATTTACCTTACGGCGAGGGACCACGGAATTGTATAGGTATAAGAATACTAGAACTGACTCAGTAGTTTTCTTACATTTGTAAAATGTCTGTTTTAAACTAATATAACATGTATTTTTGTTTCCTAGGTTCCCGTTTGTCAGATATATTTATCGTCATGAGTGCTGCGGCGTTTCTTTATAAATACAGAATAAGTCTCTCCAAGGAAATCAAACGCAACAACAGCTACACTTTTACTGTGGCTCTCGTCGGCGGCTTGTGGCTGAACGTTACGAAACGAAATGAAGCTTAATACATTTCATAAGTATGAGATAAACTCATACTACACCTAGGGTTCCGTGCACAGTTTATACACATTTTTCCCATAAAAATAAACCAAAAATTTAAGATAAAAAGTTTTTTGATTGGTAACCCAAAATGTACCAAATGTCGCCCCAGTCGTATTATTATAAACATATATTTTTATTTAGTATTTGTTATTTTAGCGGCAACAGAAATACATAATTCCTCCAAATTTCAACTCTGAGTTAGGTTTAGTTTTAATTTCTTATTGTATTGTTTCTTTGTTTGATGTGTAATAAAGTATTTTCTATATATCTATCTCAATATATCACGGTTCTTGAGATACAGCCTGGTGACAGACAGACGACGAAGTCTCATAAATAGGGTCCCGTTTTACCCTAAAAACATTTTCTTAATATATATAAATCTCGTGTCACAATGTTTGTCCACAATTGACTCTTAAACCACTTAACCGATATAAAATTCGCATACCATGTGCAGTTCGATCCAACTTGAAAGACAGGATGGTTTTTACGGCGAGAAAAAATCGAATAATTTCCGGGAAAATTTTATACCCGTACGACGCCGGGGCGGGCCGCTAGTACTTTTTTTTTTTTTTTTTTTTTATTATTGATAAGCCTTCATTTGACCACAATCTCACCTGATGTAAAGTGACGATGTGGTCTAAGATGGAGCATGAAGGCCTAGAAGATGGCTTCTCCGGGCCACATTACGAAACACGAAAAAATCACTTCACGCACTGGCCCAGCCCGGAGGGTGGTGACAAGCCGCGGCCGAAGCCTACCACCAGAGACTGTTCTTAGCACCACCCGGAGGTCACGTGTAAGGATTCAGAGGGTTACCACTTACGGACGTGAACAGAAAAAACCTCCAAAACGTACTTTTATAGATTACAAATATATTATATCTAACGTATTTTAAATTAACTCATAATCATTTATTTATTAGATCGGTATTTTGTGCCTTATTTAAAAAACAACATGCCTCGTCTTAATATCTCACTTACGAAACCTACCGTTCGTCGAGAGAAAGCTGTTGTTACGGACTATATAAATTGCCGGATTTTAAAGGCTTTTCGCGTTACCGTGATCAATGGGTAGGCTTCGCAGTTTGTAATGGGGGATTTTCTTCCTCTCGCTTCCACTTGAGTAGAGAATAATATTGTTTTCTCTTTCATCAAGTCATGAGGCTATTTTTTCCAAGTATCGTAAGCTTAAACTGTCAATTCTTGTTAGCGAATGGTTACGGCGGATTTATGTCCTTGACTATAACGGGTGATTGTAACAGAATAAACAAAATTATGTTTGATTCATCTATTCGTAAGTTCTTTATAATACATGAAAATTTTTACATATTATATTACATGTTCATGTACATAGGCGAACTTAACCTTTTAGGCCTTTTATGTTAAAATAAAACATAGAAAACCTTAAATATGGATGACGGACTCCAAACAAAATTATCTGAAGCAAGAATATCTGAAACACTAGATAGGAATTTGAGAAGTTCAAATTCATAGAAAAATATATTCTGAAAACTCTGTGAAATAAATTAATAAATATTTGCACATGCTTACACATTTTTTAAAATATATACAGGCTTATATACAAAAACAAATGCATCTAATTAAAAGTGTTACATTTTTTATACTATATTGTAAAATATTGTAAAATATTTTGTAGCAAACAGAAATTTTATAATTCAAATGTGTTAGTTGAATTCACATTAGAATTCTGTAAATGAAATTAGCATTTAAAGCGGTAAGAAAAACCTGTTATTTTTCTCGACTGAATTTTGAAGATGATCGCGAACATACAGACGAATACTCATGTGACCTATCTAATATATAAATAAATAGTTACAAAATAGCTTTAATATTGTTTAAACATTTTGTCATTTAATTAAATGCAGCACAAATCACGCGCAGGTAGGTAGGCCCGAAAGAGCGAGTCTATAACAGAATCGCTAAGTTAATTAGCGAGTTTGCTCGGAAATACAAAGCTATTAAAAATTCAGATGTTAAAGTGCAAATCGGTGTCGTTGCAGCGTCTGCATTTAGCTTGACAGGCTCGCAACCTGCACTGAGCGGGGCCGTCTGCCCGCAAATAAACGCTAGTGTAGGAGATATGGGCATATAAAGACACACTTTTCACGCCACGTTAACCCCGTGTTTTATAGATTTTTCCGTGGTAAAATAACCTTCCTCTATAAATGGGCTATCAAGCAATGATAGATTTTTTTAAATCGGATTTCTAGTTCATGACTTTGGCGCGTTCAATTAAACAAACTCTTAAAGCTTTATAATATTAGAAGATAAGAACAAGTGAGGCTAAGGACATCGTTAAGCATATCCTAGTATTTTTATAACTGTGTTGGCCTTGGTTAGTTACATTATGGTATGTTTGAGACAGCATGCTTTATAAAGAACGCGCACATTGACGGTGCTGCTAACTGGTGGCAGTAATTAGAACGTTTTACATGTTTTGCCCTATCAGTCAAAGGAACATAAACATTGACGGTGCTGCCAACTGGTGCCATCAATTTGAATGAATCGGCCTAATTTTTGACATTCTGAACGTCGCAATAGTACTGCCACCTAAAGTTGCTGCACGTTACCTATAGGTAAGTTCTGATTAGCTACGAGGCCCTAAGACTTCTGGAACTAATGCATTGACCTGTGAAAAAGAAAAAGTCTTTTGATACCTAATGATTGCATCGGTCATAAGTAAATACTTATGAATCATCATTATTATAGCCGTAGACTTTTGTGATCCCCATTAATTCTAATTACTAATTAGTTTGTAAGATTTTTAATCTAACCTTTGTTATGGAAAAATATTTGCTATGTTAAAATAAAACAAAAGAAACGATGTCATCAAAGTCATCGAACTTTACATATTATTATGACACACAAAGGTAAAATAAAGTGAATTCATTAGCAGGTGGATTTCTCACAATAGCGAATTGGAACTGTTGATGTCTTAATTATTACTTAGTACCTATTACAATACATTCTTCAGCAACATAATTAGTTACACATGGATAAACTTCTTTAAAGTATAATGAATAAAAACGTTATTGTCACATATATGACATATAAACAAATAGCTACATATTTACTTTTAATAATTATTAATGTTAAATGTATATGTGGTAACCATGTTGTACACCAATATTGTTATTATAACAACATAAGAGATGAAAGCTGGGTTATTCTATTCGCTTCTCAACTCAGTGTAAAAAATTTAAGCGAACTGTCAAGACAATGTAATTTCCTTGATTATTCTTAGTTTTTATTTAAATAAGCTTTAAGTTGACATGTCCATGTATGCATATGCGTTTAAGGAAATAAACGTTTTGACTTTGAATAAAATCGTTATTGGCGTATATTACCTGCATTGCAGAAATACTTGGTAACTAGTTGCTTGTTGACATTCTTGTCATAAAACTTGAATATGTACCAATTTTTTCTTATTTATTTTTTGCAGTAAAAGAAGCATCAATGCATTTAGTAAAAAAGGTTTTTTAACACACAGACACTAAAATAATATTTATTACTTATTGATTATCGCAAAGCCAAAAGCCGTGTTGGCTAAGTGGGAGGACACTCGACTTTCATTCCGAAGGTCGTGGGTTCAAACCCCGCCACGCACCTCTGGATTTTTCTTCTTGAGAGATTTATGTGCGCTTAAACACGTGCTTTAACGGTGAAGGCAAACATCGTGAGGAAACCGGCATGTTCTGAGAACTTTAAAAAAGAGTTTGAAGGACAATGTGACATTCACCAACCCGCACTTGGCCAGCGTGGTGAATTAAGGCCTAATCTCTCTCGTCAAGAGAGAAGTCCCTGTGTCCCAGCAGTGGGAACGTTAATAGGGTGATGATGATGATTGATTATCAACTATTATTATTAAGTTTATTCGTCTAGAATCTCTTTAAATTATTTATTTATAGTTATATGCTTCCTTCCTATAACACCACTGTCTTTTTCGTTACTCTTGATCCTGTCCATCCAAAGGTTGCCTGGAAGAGATCGCTCATAGCGATAAGGCCGCCCATTGTACTCCAACATTATGGTTATATACGACATAAGTCTATGTTTATTTTTTGTGGTGTGCAAAAAGTGTTGTCTTATCTAATCTAATCTACTAGATCTAAATATCACTAACAAAACACATAACGTATCAAACTTTTCGGTTCCAAATGATTTGAAATACCTACTTTCGAAGAATGAATTGTAACCATATGTACCACCTCTAACTTCATTTATGCTCGCAAATAAAACTGTGTGTATTTATCGGTAACCAGTCACTCAAGTTATCAGAGTGCACAAGGCTTTATTTAAATTCACAGGAAAAATTCAAGTTTAATAACTTGGTTCCTATCCTACGCGGCTATAACAATAACACAATTAGTCTTATGCTAGTCAGTATCCGACAATGATCTTCGTGCTCGTGTTATTTTTATTTGCTTTTGCATTGAGTTACTACGTGATACTAAAATGCAAGTACAACTATTGGAGTGGGCTGGGAGTGCAGGGTCCTCTGCCGATACCATTCATTGGTAATTTTGCCAAGGTCATGGCAATGAAGGAAAGCATTGGAGAAATTGCTTTCAAAACTTACCAAGATTTCCCAAACGAAAAAATTGTCGGTTTGTATTGTGGATTTAGAAAAGTGATTGTACTACGGGACCCGGATATAATACAGCACATTTTAGTAAGAGATTTTAAGAATTTTGTGAATAGGGGAATAAGAACCACTGAAAATGGATTTTGTAATAATCTTCTTGCAGCAGAGGATGAGATCTGGAAGTGTTTAAGGCACACCTTGTCACCAACATTCACGGGCACAAAGTTAAAACAAATGATGCCACTCATACAAGAATGTGTTGAAAAATTAATAGCTGAAATTGAAACAAGAAACACCTTTGGAAAAAATAATCACTGTGATATCAAGGAGTTGTGCGAAAAGTATGCATTGGATGTGATCAGTTCTTGTATTTTTGGACTCGGTGTAGACGTTTATTCTTCTGAAATTAAGCACTTCAGAAAAGTTTCAGAAACTGCTTTAAAGCCATCTTTATATTTTTGGTTGTTTTACGTCATAGAGATGATATTTCCTGGAATTCAAAACAAACTACCATTTCTTAACCCGGGATCATATTTGCGGAGATTCTTTACTGAACTTATAACTACTGTTATAAATGAACGAGCTGCAGAAGGTATAAAAAGAAATGACTTCATGAATATTATGATAGAACTAAAGAAAAACCATGAATTGAATTCTGTTGACAACGCTAAATTGAAAATTGATGATAATGTGATCGCAAGCCAAGCATTTGCTTTCTACGTAGCAGGACAAGATACTTCGTCAAGGATACTATCTTTTATGTTGTACGAACTATCTCTAAATCAAGATATTCAGGACAAAGTTTATGAAGAAATTAAAGGTATTTCCAACGTAAACAACGGAAATTTGACATACGAATCACTTAAAGATTTAAAGTACTTAAACATGGTACTAAAGGAAACAATGAGAAAGCACACAGCTGTCAGTTTTATAATCAGAAAATCCTCGGAAGACTATGATATACCCGGGACGAACATTAAATTACAATCAGATACAATTGTTTTAATATCTCTTACTGGATTACATAGTGATGCTAAATACTTTGACAATATAGAACAATTCTATCCAGATAATTTTTCTGAAGCAAATTCAACCAAAATTCCTCATTACGCTTATCTTCCCTACGGATCTGGACATCGCAATTGCATAGGTAGTTTTTTTATTACTACACATTAGAATAATACAGAATTTTTATTACCTAATTGAATTATCGATTTCCGTTATTTCAGGTTACCGTTTAGCTGAACTACAAATATTAATGGCTGCAGTCAACATCCTAAAAAAATACAAATTGGAAGCATGCAATGACAAAAAGCATAGAATTAAATACATAAACAGTGTTGTAGCCTTAGCCCCGGAAACAGGAATATGCATAAGTATTTCAAAGCGTAAGTAGATTCATAAGGCCGTAGTTAGTTTTTTCCAAGAATAACTCTTACATACTGTTGTAAATACAAAATTTCTCAATTCGACCTTAATTCCTCAGTGTTATTATTTTTTTATCTTAAAATAAAAATGCTTATGATCTATTCTAGATGGTCTTAATATCTATATCATTCATCCATATGTAATGGAAGGCAGAAAGCAATTTATTAGCAGAGTTCCAATAGAAAATATATTGCATATCTCTTGCACTAAAACGATAGAAGCCAGCCAGACCAACCCGAAAATAGCGACCTGTAAATGTGAAAATTGATTTTGACACTTGACTCTATAACTGAACTGATATTCGGAGTGCTCCTATATTATTCAGAGATCTTAAACATAAAAGCTGACTGCTAAAAATATAAACTATATTTTAGCGGTTAAAATTAGTCACAAGGCCTCAAAAATGGATGCACAAATTACAGAGTTTGATAAAAATAAGATTGATAGACAATTACTTGTATAAATGTTGTGATTTTAAACCATTTTTTTTTTTGTAAATAGGAAACATAAGTGATTTTTAACCCCCGACCAAAAATGGGTGTTATAAGTTTGACGTGTCTGTCTGTCTGTCTGTTACATCATAGCTCCCGAACATATAGAGCGATTTTAATAAAGTGTTTTGTATGAAAGGGGAGTTTGGCCCGGGTGTTCTTAGACTTTAAATATTTATAAAAAATAAATAAAATATGTTTCATGAAAATCGGTTGAGCCGTTAAAAATTATAGGGGTGAGAGTGGGGAAGGAAAACAGAAAATCTGCAAATATAATAGTGTGGGGTATCAAATGAAAGCGCATCGCGTCCACATTACCATAATATTATGTTGTTTTACATTTAAGGGAATGAAGGCATTGGAATCGGGGGTTTTTCTTAAATTTTAAATTTAGATTACCTAATAAATAAGAGTGAATGCTGTGAATTAAGATGCAAGAAAAGCACTTCATAAAAGTCATATCAGTCCATAAAAAGCCATTATTAAAACACATATCATCAAATTAAGAACATAATAGAAAATCTTTGACAACCTCGGAAATTCGGGACGTTGCCTGTGTAAAGCTGGGTCCACACTTGTATCATTTCGGCGTATCGTATCCCCGTCGCGTATCCTCGGCGCGTATCATGATCGCTAGTTTGGACGCAAACTGATACACGTTAATGATACATGCCGTATCTGATACGGCCCGATCCGCCCCCGATCTCCAATGATCGCGTATCAAGATACACCGCGTATCCGATACGCGTATCACGGTAGTATGGACGTATTTTGATACTGTATCATGATACTGTATCATGATACTGTATCGTGATACACCCCGAACCATCCTGTGTCGGTTTTTCCGCGATCATCAAAGGGGATACGCGTTGCATTGAACAAGTTTGGACGTGAATGCTTGATGCAGTGCTGCCAAACGACGACCTCTGTGGCTCGGTGGGCGAACGTCCGCCTGAGGCGCAGGAGGTTGCGGGTTCGATTCCCGCCGGGGGACCAGATTTTGTACGATCTATAATTTCTGGTTTCGGGTCTGGGTGTTTTCTATGTATCATATATGTATGTATTTACAAAAAAAATGTATCTATGTAGTATATCCGTCACCTAACAACCATAGTACAAGCTCTGCTTAGTTTGGGGTTAGGTGATGATGTGTTAGTAGTCCGGAAATATTTATTTTATTAATATTAAATGCTGCGGCAATTACCGTGTTCTACGGCTTTCAGGCCAAAATATTACACAATGCACTGCCTACGGCTGCAACCCTGTAGCCGTAGCAGTTTCTACGGCTATTCGCAAATTCTACGGTAATTGATTAAATCCGATGCGCGAAATTACTCACTTCTCACTGACCCAAATATGATTTGACAGGAGATCGAGAGGAACAGCACTTTGGGATTGTCGATTTTAAACATCGGAGTAGCTAACTGTATTCGATTAATAATCCAAATATACCGAAAGCCAACATTGCAAAGTTGTGGTTAGTCTATGGTTGTATGGACTTTGTTACTCTTGAAGTTACTTGTTACATTTTCTTTTTGAAGCGTCCATATTTGTAAAGTTAAATTTGATACGCTGAAATGATACAGTATCACATAAAAGTATAAAATGGGCGTCCATACTTATGATACGGATACTCGATACGCCACGCCTGATCGTGATACACCGAAATGATACAAGTGTGGACCCAGCCTTAGGTTTGCCTGATGCATAAAAGGTTGCGTATTCAATTCCCGTCAAATTTAATATTATATAAATACAATACCAAATTTAGTAATATCGTCAAATAATGTATGTCAACAAAGCAACCTACATAAAATACCTGTGAACAAGAAATCTATTTTGTTTGTATTTAGATATGGTCATTGTGTATTGTTGTAGTTATGGTCAGTGTCTTAAACTTAAGCCCCACGGGATAAGCTCTGCGTAATTTGTAATAAGATTGCGTTGTTTGAATACCAATATTTATTTCAGTTTATATTTACAAAGTTCTTAAATTGAATGTTCGGAGAAGTTCCGCAAGAAGCAAAGGAGAAGTCTAGCTTTCATTGGTTTGTTATGCGCGGCTGACATGCCTTTGCAAACTTCGCCTTCAAGTAACGATACACTGTCGAATTTATAACCCAACTTCGCCTTTTATGTAAGAGCATGATTTGGTTTGAGGGTGAAGTTTCTGGTAGACATCAAACGAGTACTTTAGTAGTTAAGTGCTGAAGGACGTCAGGCAAATACGTGTTTGGTAAAATTAATTACCCTTGATTAATTATATTTAAATTGCCTTTATACTCGAATTGTCGGGATGATTATTTATGTGTTGCATGCATCTTACATTCATAGATATCTATATTGTATCAATGTATTGTGTACGTTCACTTATTCTGTTAATTAAGCAAATCAGGTGACTATTTTGTACCTTATACATATAAAACACTTGCATTGGGCTTATACGGACCCTTACTCACATAGGGTACTTCTTTTTCTCTTGCAAACGAAAAAACTCAACTTGCAATGTATCGTACATTGCAAGTTTTGCGTGAACTTTGATGCTCTTTACCTTGGCTCTCTTATTAAATTGATAAAAGGAAAAATAGGTGTCCAGTATTTTTGGGACGGACTAACCAGAATATCAATACATCATGCCTATTCTTTTGTGCAGCCTAAGCTAATCGAAGCCAGTAAATCCTGTAGAGGTTGTGAATTTATATAATTAATTACTGGTCCATAATGCCAGGGCCGTGTTATGGTGCCCCAGAGCGTCGTCAGCCCGTACAATGGGCTCCATTGATCCAGGCGGAAGCTTGAATGACATTTCTACGATATAATAGAGGGTTGCTCGATAAATTACAATATTGATGGGGTTTTAAGCGCTTTGTCATAGTTATAGAACTAGGAACAGGGCAATGGAAGTTTCATAATTACCCACTAATACTTTTTGTTTATTTTACCGGGGAATCAAAACTAACGTAATCAAAACACGAATGAGTATGTTAAGTAACTTTAATAGTTATAGTAAAAGCAGAATTTTCAAATGTATATCTGACAATTAAATCTTCTTTATATCTTTATAAATAAAAATGAATTGTTGTTCGTTAGTCTGATTAAAACTCGAGAATGGCTGGGCCGATTGAGCTGATTTTGGTTTTAAAATGTTTGTCGTAGTCCAGGGTAGGTCTAAACGGTGAGGAGGTAAATAAGGAAAAATTGCCGAGAACATTTTTTACCCGTGCGACGCCAGGGCAGGCCGCTAGTTCTTGAATAAAAGTGTCTAAGTATGTCGTAATTATTAATTAATGTACAGTTTTTTTACATTTTATACAGAAAGTCAATAAGACAATTGGAATATTATAGAATGATATTATGGAAAAACCAAGTCTTAGGAACGTTATCAAATAATATTACTTTTCAGTATTAAATCGATGTTTAAACAAACAGATTTTCCGATTTATACTCCAAAATTAACGTCTAATCAATCAATCAGTGTCGAGCTGGAGGGGATTGGTCGAGTGGCTTTTACGATTGAAAACCTTTCTACTTTATATTTTAATAAATCTACCTTTTCAGGTTTGCCGATACATAGATTTACGTAACTCAGACCAATTTTTTTTTTATATATTTTATTTGTATTTTTTATAGAAGTTTTTTGAATTGTTAATATTAAAAAAATGTTGGAATGTAAATCCTTCCTTCTTTCAGTGAAGAGCGTTACGTACGTATTTTAAAATAAAATAATTGTTATGCAATAATTCAAAGAATTTTATCTATAAGCCAAAAAGGTTACAGATGCTTTTGTCTGTACCGTTGTTAAGTTAGAATTTTTTTTTAATTTGTAATAAAAAAAAATGTAAAGTTGTGTTAATCTTATAAAGTTGATCTAAATAAAGTTGGATTAATCTATGCATATAGTAAAGGAATCGAACCATCAATCTTTTTTTAAACAATAACCTAAATAACTAATAAAGTAGGTGTGTATATAATTTTATGATTTTACAAGTTTTTAAGTAACTAGATGACGCTCGGAACCAACGAACCACATCTAGTGAGAATTGAGCAGGCCGCGTGACAACCAGCTTATAGTCGATTTTAACCTCCGACCAAAAAAGAGGATTGTTATAAGTTTGACGTGTCTGTCTGTCTGTCTGTCTGGGTCATCATAGCTCCCGAACGGATGAAGCGATTTAAATTTAGTGTTTTTTTTGTATGAAGCGAGTTTGACTCGAGTGTTCTTAGATAGACATGTCTCATGTAAATCGGTTGTGCCGTTTAAAAGTTATGGGGGTGAGAGTGGGGAAGGAAAACCGAAAATCTGCAAATATACTCGAGTGGGGTATCAAATGAAAGCGCTTCGCGTCCATATTACATAATATTATGGTGTTTTACTTTTAAGGAAATTAAAGCATAGAAATCGGGTTTTTCTTAAATTTTAAATTTAGATTTATTTTACATCGCGCTTTACCATCGTTACCATGAATCGTAACCGTCTTTTGAAGATGATCTTCTACAAAGGCTTGATGAAACCCTAACTAGTATAGATATTACAATAGGTTGCTTTCGGTGGTGAACAAAAAATTAAAAATTCTATAAAATATGAAATAACCATGCAAATAAACACCGATAATTCATGCCTCGTGATACACCGTGTATATTTAAAGCTACTTTTTCGAACACCACGCTGCAAAGTAGTGGGCATCAGCTAGTCTTAGAATAAACATTATTAAGGAGGTTAACCATAACAAAATAATTCCTCATAAGTTTAATAAAAATTTGATATTCGATAAAAGTCGCAAACCATGACATGACCAAATAAAAATGTGACAGGCATCCACATCACATACATCAAAACCAAGTAAACACGAGATATAACGTGACTTTATTATATTAGGAGAGGTACCTTTCTACAAAACGCGAAACATTACAAACCCTTTCACAAAACGAGCTTAAATATTTACTATGTGTACATTTAAACAGAAATTAAAAGGTGGGAAGAGAAAACGACCCGGCTAGCGAGGCATGCCCTATCTACATCGCTACGAAATTAACTGTACCCTCCCGCTAGGTGTTGTCAATATTTTACACCTACTATGCTTGTTTCCTATCCAGCTTTTCCATTTAATACCTCAGAGGTATGAGATGATTCGCTTGAGATGCAGAAGTTTATCTATCTCGAAACAAAACAAAAAGCAGTAGGTACCTATGTGATCTAGTCTGTATATAGAGGTATTTCTTGGTATCATTCGGGACTATGTTTTTAAAGTACTCTGACACCGATTTTTAGTACTATATTTTCGTAGTTTGGACCTGTAATGATGACGTATGAATAGTCGTAGCTAGGTATTATTTTGTTGATGTTTTTTTTGTATAGATATTCAAACGATAGATAGGTGTAAATGGAAGAGTTGGAAGGACATGTGACATTCGCCAACCTGCAGTAGGCCAGCGTAATGAATATTGCTTTGATGATAACTTCGACGATAAGAAAATAATCCTGTATTTGCCTATTGCCATCCTCAATGAATGGGCATATTAAAACAAATTCTGTACTTAGTGATTTAAGTAAATATATAGGGCATCATATATTAGCTAGCTTCTTGGACTAGCTTAGCTATGGTAGGTACATCATAGCTAAGCTAGTCCAAGAATACTTTTGTAGATATATACCAGTACATAATCAAACTTAAACTTCACCATTACGCAGTCCAACTACATCAATGTTCGTACAACAAAGGGATTAGGTCGAAAATCAATAGCTAGGGGAATGATATAAGTATCAAGAGGATTAATTGATCGAGTGGGCCGGAGCTTACCCCAATTTGCTGTAAATGAAATATCCTTGCACATATTTAATACTATTATAGTCTATACGTTTCAGTTACTACTTAAATATACCTATATACTTTATTTAAATAGCTCAGTTAATATATATTTTTCCACCAATTAAATTATTCTTAAAGTCAACGTTAACGATTACACTTTACCGTTATCTAGTGGTAAATCAATAAATTAATGCTTTCGGGAAATAACACGATTATCTCTCTCTCTCTCTAGATAATGGCCAAATTACGTCAAAGTTACGTCCTCTATTTCGTAGTTACCGAGTATGTACTTATAGATAAATTCATAATCAGATAGAGTGCATAATGACACAGAGGTTTGTCAGCCTGCTGGGAAATCAACCGAGAGGCACAGCCGCGACCCATTCGCGACCCTAACTACGTACATAACATGTTAGCACTGTTGTCTGTTACACATAGTTGGTACATATAGGTTCTTATTACTCTACGAAAATCAACATCTGTGTATAATATCCGTTTAAATCCAGTGATTATATATATAAGTTCATAAAAATACAGATGTGGTCGATAAGAAAAAACTAAATGTGGTGCTTCACTATAATACTCGTAGAAGAAAAGAGTTACGAAACGGTAGCATTTTGCTACAGATTTTATTAAAAGAACCTAACTTAGATGGTGGTTGCATACATTATAGTTACATAATAGATAATGTTTTTATCAAATGAATGTGATGTTTATAGACTTATGCCGAGAATAATCAGGAACATCCGAGAAAATTCCTTATCAGATTATTTCAGGAGTTTTTACAATAAAAACCTGCCATTGTTAATATATTAAGATCACGTCTTTCTTATTTTATCAAGGCCACACTCCCGCAGCTTGGTCTGCTTTAAAATGGATGAATTTATGTGAAAACAATCTATTTTCATATTTCATACCTACCTGCTGTTTATTTTATTTTCTACTTTTAACTAAGTTTCAACAAAATTATATAAAATTTTACCCCTCAATAAGGGTTATTTTGAAAATTCCTGTAATTCGTGTTTCGAGTTTCAAGTAAATTGATTCGTTAAAAGTTTGGTTCAATGGTTTTCATCCCTTTTCAGGAGCAGCATTTCTATTTCGCAGAATCCTATTTAAGTGAGCACCTACGTCCTGAATGAAAATTCTATATTAAAACACTCCGCTTTTGAATGTATTTAGAAAATTTTGAGCAATCAAAATTAGGGTAGACGATTTTTAGTTACATTCTATCTAGCGGTGTATAACCGACCTTAATAGATCTTGTTTACACAATTCCGACCTACGTATTTAAATAATGAAAGAGATTAAAAATAAACTTTATAAGTATGAGATGGACTGATTCACCATGGGTTCCGTGTGAAATACTTATAATGTGCTAAAAGTTGTTGTCAGAGCGGTCTCTTATCCACACACACTCGCACACGTTTTACCACTTTGGAAGTGTCTCTTGCACAAACTTTTCAGTTTAGAATATAAAAAACATAAATGCAGACAGACATAAAGGCATAAGGCAGACATGATGAATCCATAAGGGTTCCGTTTTCTACCATTTGGCTGCGGAAGCCTAAAAATCAAGAGCTTTATTAACATTGATTGGTCGAGTCCAGACTCGTAGCAAAGAGATGCGAATCTCGTAGCGAGTCCCGATCTGTAGCAAAATGCTACGAAACTCGTAGCTGCCTGTCTGTCACAGACATTTTTTTCCGAAACTATAAAAACTATACTGTTGAAACATGGTAAGTACATGTTTTCTGTGTACCGCATTTAGATTTTCACACAAAATTTGGGGTTTAGAAATGAAAATCATTTTGTTTTTTGAACCCATAACTCTGATTTTCAGTGACACAATTTTTATTATATTTACTTGTTCCCTGGTTCTTTCAATAAAATATCTGGTTAATATTTTTATAAATTTATCAAATCATAATTAAAGTTATTCTGTTTACATTATAATAATCATATAAATATTTGTTGTTTAATGTGGATACATTTAGGTGTTACATAGTAGTGAGATCCTGACATGAGCCCCGTTGGGCACTACAACCTTATGATTACTTACTACACGGTATTTACATACCTACTCAAAATTAAGACATTTATTTTGGGTTAAAATATTAAAATTTAAAGAATATTAATATTTGTGGGAAATCAGTACAAACTTGCGAACTTGCGTATTTTTGTAGTTTTAAAAGTTGCCATTCTTATAATCGTAGTGGTTTTCATACAAAAAGTTGCTGGCCTAGCACATGTCTCATGAAAATATTGTTTAATAAGCTTATTGCATTTATCATAATATAATCTAGATGGCTTTTAATCTTGAATATATAATGTTAGTACAGCATATTACAATGCTAAAATATTGTTTCAAAACAATATTTTAGCATTGTAATCTGTTTCCTGATAAAATATTAATAATTTTATGGAAACATTTAAAATTTAAACAGTGCCCCCAACATCCCAACATGTAAAACCGTGACTGTGCATATATTCATATACTTACTATATACATATATTAATGAGATTTTTTTTACACTTCATACGGTTTGGCTTGTTGTAATTCCTATAACAGCGCGGGCGGGATGGGCTAGCCGGATCGCGCGCATTCGTTGAGAGAGCTGCGTGTGTTTACTCTGTGTTCGCTGTTGCCGGTGCTGATGATATTTACATTAGTATTGTTATCATACACAATTATTTATATATTGGATCGGTAAGTGTTAGAATATCTGTAATTTGACATTTTATTTTCTGATAATTTACAACATAGTCTAATATTTACACCTGCTTATCTGCTACACTGCGTTACTTCAAGGCAATTGTTGCATCGGTAACATAGTTGTTTTAACGTTACAAATAGGTTAGTTAAACAGAATAACTATTGAATTGTATCTCTTTGATCAGAAAAATCTATTGCCGTAAAAATGGAGTTTATAAAATGCAGAAAACCAACGTCACAACTAACACCTTACAAGAAATCTTGAAGGGTACCACGCAAATGAACATCGTGGGAAAGACTTGACAGAGCGTGAACATAGAAGTGTAAAACAACGAGAACTAAAGTGTACTTATTTTAAAACAATTATAAGTTTTTACAAAATTATGACTAATTTAAAAGTGCCTATTTACTTTAAAAAGGTTGATCTTACGAGGTTTTACGTTTGATTAACCTGTATTTATGTAGCGATCTATCTACGTTTCGGCTATAAAGGTGAAAGATCTTCCAGTTTCAACAGTAAATGTACTTTAGCTGTATTCTTTTAACTCGACACCGCCGCCCCGTTAATACCGCGGAGAATTGTACTAAGAGCTTCTGAAACACAATACGTACTTACTGATGCTAAGTAAAAATCTTGCAATACTTGAAAGGAGCGTAATTATAATAGGCTTTTTTTAAACCAAGATGGCATGACTTTGTCATCCATTTGAAAGACTGGAGCCTAGATAATTTAATTTACAGAATAAGCAACAAAACAATTACTTAAATAAAATAAACATTTTTAAAACAATACACATTTTTTTCGTGATAGTCTGGTCTAACCCTGAAAGTCCTTGAAAAACCTCCTTGATTATATCAACAATTAAAGTCAACAATAGGTACTTACATGTAGATATAACTTGCTAAATACAAATCTTGCTTATTTTACAATATGAGCACACGAATCCAACAACATTCATTACAAACATTATATAAAATCAAAGTGGGTTAGTAGATAGGCCGGTGGAATTAACCAAGAATCCGTTTTAGGGATGCGGTCAAAGTGACAAGTCCCGGGTCAACTTAATAGGGACGCAGTAGCTTAGTTAAAGTAAGACGAATAATTTATTTTCAGTTCTTCAACAAGTATTGGCTAAAATTGTGGATACATACACACACAATACACAATATACATTTAGGTATGTATAGGTAAAAAAATAAATTATAATTTGTTTCTGCGGCTTTCAAAAGTTCAAAGTTTTCAAGAGATTATTGGAAAAGTGTGATTAATGATCATATTAATCACACTTTTCCAATAATCTCTTTTCTTTCTCAGTCTTTTTTTAACGGAAAATCAATCTTTGTTTGTCCACAATCTATCTCTGTGCTTTCAATGTGGCCGTGGATACATTACGAAGATCTGGAAGCAATAGGTACATTCAGTCTTTTCTTAAAGATAGGTACATAGTTATCAGGAAATACAGTAGAGGGAGCTAATTTCAAACTTTTGCGGTGCGAATTATGTCTGTTTGAATCAGCTTAATATATTGTATTGTTCTAATATTGGAGTACCTAACTAAAGGAGATAAGTCTATTATATTCTCTCATAATAATAACAAACAGGTTTCAAAACCTACAAATTTAGCAACAAAGCTGATAAAAAAATGCACTAAACTAACACAAATATATCAGCATGAGTAAAAATAAACAGCTAATGTGGTGAATTCATAATTAGCAGATAAATTATTCCGCAGCATAAACAAGGACGGTCAGGTCGGGGCCCAGTTTTGGCCGATCTCCCCGCAACGGGCTGGGTCCCTTTGGGTAATTAACGCAGCTATTGCTACCGGACATTTCGACCCGAATTGACCGCAGATGAGGACAATCTATCTACATCTATATTAAAATAGATGAAAGGGCTTTGAGCGTCGATCTTCTTAATCACTCAATAAGTACTAAGTTTAATTTGTCACAACTTCTCAAAAAGTTATAATATCGAACATATTCTCAAAAAGTTATAATATAGGCCACATAAAAACATTTTAATCATTATGTTTTTATATCAGTGGGCATTGAATTCAAAATTTAACATACATACTTTAAGTAATTGTCCATTGTTAATTACATTTATTTTCTGACTTAAGTCTTATTTTTATTACTGATAAAGTTAATTAACTGTTAATAGTTTGACCTTAGAATTTCAATAACAAACTCTAGACCGTACCTCAGTTCTAAGAACTGCTTACATTATACAACGTCTTGGTTAAAAGATTATTAAAAATGGTAATTTTTATCTATATATATTCTTAATAGCATATACCTACCTTACTGAATCTGTCGAACGTTGAACATTGACTGTACAGAACTGCACGTTGCATTAATTAATCCTGTTCTCGGGTACCGACAAAACAAAATCACAGCCGACAGACGGACGACGGCGACGTTTTCAATTTGGAAGCCATCAGTCCCACATAAACCGGCCAGGGGATTTCCAATAACAGTTTACGAGGACGACACAATGAGTCATCAGTTACACAAAGCCGGTAATTCGAGCAGGACGTCGTGTTATCCGGATATAGCTGGTTCACCCGATACGTACACCTAGTGTGGTTATCTTTGGACGATTGAGATCACGTCCCTCAGAAGGGGCTTAATCGAAGAGGGGTACTAAACCGCTATGCAGAAAGCGGCTATATTATAAATGCAGTAAGAATCAGAAATGAGTGAGTGTGTTTCAGTAAAATGGCATAATTAAAAACAAATTGTAAAATTATTATAAGTAGGTAAATTATTACATGATATTTAATTGAGAAACAAACGTTTACCTTTCATGTACCTAACTAACGATCCATGATGCTTACGTTTTTCAACGAATTGACGATAATTATACCTACCAAAAAATGGATCTTATACATATATGAATTGTGCATAATACAAAAAAAAAAAGATTTTACCGGGACGGAAAATTTATTCCCATATTTAAGACAATTCTTGTAAGCAAAAACTAAATCAAAATGTTTCACCCACAAAACCGAGAAGTGCTCCGGTATATGTTATAACTATCTTGTGATTGACATAAACGATCTAAGCGCACTTCAATGCCTTGGTCTCTCGCATCAAGTACTTGTCCGTACCGGACCGATGCAATCCACACCCCGACCTAACTAATGACATTCATCATTAAGATAGGATTACCGACGTGCTGTTGTTCTATTAATAGCTAGCAATTAAACTAGGATTGTCAATTAAATCAAGAGAAAGCTGTATAATCCGGCCGCTGGACACAATTATTCATCAGTGAAACAAAGCCGGTAATCCGGGCGTTCGTATTGACCAGTTTGATGCCACTGCCGGCCGGCCGCCCGCTCGTCCGCCGCGCCCATATGAACTCACCCTTATTTGCTATTCAATAACCCTAATGTAGTCCTAATGACATCGCTACATTCATTATTGTTAACACAGAAAACGTAATTCTATATTTATTGCAAACAAACATTGTTATCTGTATTTTTAACATCTTTGCTGGTGATTTAGATACAAGGATGAAAGAAACCATAAAGCACTACTACGTGAAACTTTTACCGAAACATCCGAGTTGAACCAATGCCCGCTAAGATGAAGATCAACTTTCTTATCTAATATATCTAATCTAAAGTATTTTCAGGCAAGCTTACAATATTTCGCAATATTCTGTAAATCCATTTCCAAACAGATAAATAAAAAATAACCTGAAGTCTAGCAGTTTGAAAGGCTTTCTAGTAAATGGGTTTAAAAATATTTCATTTCTGGAATTGTTTCGAGTCAGGAATAGCGCCAAGTGACAGTTAAACTGATGTGTTCTGCTTCGGAGGTTGGAGGGTACATTTATTAAACGTCCGAGTTTAAAACGGGACTAGACGGATTCATTCGCGTAATGATAACGCTTTTGAACACCGGAGGTAGATACGGGACTTTAGCCGATTGGGAAGCATTCTTAGATGAATCCTCGATAGGTTGGATTGCAATCAATATAACCTACACTATTTTATCTTACAATTTTCAGACTATTGAAAGTGTGAAATGGAATATCATTATTCCATAAAATCCATTTTAACAAGTTGAAATAGTTAACATATTTATTTTCTAGCCAGCCAGCTAAATCAAATTATAGATGCAACGGATATCCGACCCGTTCACTACTCGGCATCACTTATCCGGATACTGAATAATAAACAAGATGCAATTAGATGGTAATTTGGTCCATAATAATTATGTCACAGTATTGCATTTAGATCGCATACACTATGGCTATAATCTGAAGCACTGAATTTTACTTCACCCAAGCAAAAAAGGTTATTTCAATTATTTAAACATCGTTTATAGTTGTGAGAGTTATATTTATGCATACATGGCGAAAGTCGTGAATAGTCCGTGAACTCCTATCTTGTGCCCTCACCTTTTAGCTACGTGACTAGACTGGGAAGAAATTCGATTGCCCGCGCCGATACTTCGTCTGATCATCCCGAATCAATTTGAGATTAGATCTAAATTTCATACGGAATTTATGTTTTTTTAAAGAACTTAGATTATATTGGATTCCAAACGATGTGAAAAGTAGCAATACCTAGTATGTAAGAAAAGGAACTTGTTACGAATAGTTTGAAATCATTTTTTTTTTTATGCTGGATAGGCCTTCATTTGACCACAATCTCACCTGATGTAAAGTGACGATGTGGTCTAAGATGGAGCATGAAGGCCTAGAAGATGGCTTCTCCGGACCACATTACGAAACACGAAAAAATCGCTTCACGCACTGGCCCAGCCCGGAGGGTAGTGACAAGCCGCGGCCGAAGCCTACCATCAGAGACTGTTCTTAGCACCACCCGGAGGTCACGTGTAAGGATTCAGAGGGTTACCTACCACTTACGGACGTGAACAGACAAAACCTCAATAATTTATTCGAAATATTTGTCATTACTTTGGTGTCGGAAATTCATTAATCTTATATATAAAATTCTCGTGTCACAATGTTAGTTCTCGTACTCCTCCGAAACGGCATGACCGATTCTAATGAAATGTTGAATAGGTCTGAGAATCGGCCAACATATATTTTTCATTTTGCAAAACTACGTTTGCTTGGGTCAGCTAGTATAATATAAGCATTTACTAAGTGAGAAACACTCAGTTCAGTTCAGTTTCTTGTAATTGGACTTTGCGCTTGAAGCGACAATTTGCCAGTGTCGAGTTAACTAAAATTATAAAGTGAAGAAGATGTTACTCAGTTCAACGCCATTTTGGGTCTCCATAAACACTCTTCTGGTAAAGAGGACGAGATGTAGATATGCGTGTGTAATGTCAAGATTGATGCTTATCTGAAATTTCAATTTGACGCAAGCTATCATAACCGACATCAGAGCAACCCGTGTCCAACACTACAATATCAACTTGGTATTAATTTAACAGAGGGTCCCAATATGCATTAATATCTCAGGCAGCTGTTTCAAATTAACCCTATAACTGTTTAATTAATTTTCGACCTCAGCTTGGTGATGAAGTACAGTGTTGATAAATAGGAAGGTAGATTTTAATTTTAAGAAATCGAATGATAACTACTGAACTCAGATTATCAAAGTTCTAATCTATCTGCAAAATGCGGTGAACTCTAAAACTTAACGTACACTGTAAACCTAAAATTTTATAATAATTCTAGAATATTACCATGTACCCCAATTTAGCTTACGCGGCTTAGCTACAAAAGGATATATCCCTTTTCTTTCCAGTAACAAACTTTTAAGCTTTCCCTCGGGGTAAATAAAGTATTTTTTGTGACCGCGAAAATTAGTCATCCCCTAAGAGCCACGGGCGTGAACGCAAATCCGATTTGAGTAATGAAACAGGACTAATTAAAAAGTCGGGGGAAAAATCGTGGGGAACTGTGTCAAGAAACGTTTATTTACCTACTTACGAAGATTTATTTAAATGCAAATAGAGCTCTTAAATTGTGTTTGGTACTTAGGTACATATTTTATTATTTTTATATCTTAAAAATAATATTGCAGTTGTAAGGCAACGCAAGCAAAAATTAAAATGTATGAAGTGCTCTACTTACATTAAAATTAGAGCATACATACATTATAATATTTACCTCGCATTAAAATGTTGTTTTTAAATGAACACAAATATTACAAGAAAACTAGGAAAAACAGGAAACTTCTGCCATGTATTTTTCGAGCTTTGTGAGTATTAAGCGCAGGATGAACATGATGACGCCACCGCGCCGCCGCCGCACCGTTTTCCTGTAGATTCCCGCCGCGTAAAGCAAGCTACCACACCGCCACGCCGCCAAAATTTAATTTTACCGGTCCTCTATAAAGTTTTTAGTAATACCTACATTGTAAGTAATGAATAACATTACAAGTAACATTGCTAGTTATGAATTAGCTAAGTAAGCAGAGAAGCGGAGGGAAAAGCGACAAGGGCGTTTGAGAACTCTTAATGTTACCTATACTCGTTCTGAAAAAACCTTGTTTATCACTCCATTTAGAACACGTTTGTGGGGTCCCCCATAACCGCGACCTGTTTATAGTGACCGAACATTCGAAAATAACGGCAAATTAAATATGTTGTGTAAAGTGAGTACTGATGATGATAACCGACTAGATTTTTAATCGACTTTCAACTAAAAAGAAGGTTCTCAATTCGTCGCGTATATCAAGATATTTTTTCTGTTATTTTTGACCGACTTCAAAAAAAAAGGAGGTTTCTCAATTCGACCGTATTTTTTTATTTTTTTTATGTATGTCCGCGGATAACTTTGTTGGTTATGAACCGATTTTGATTATTCTTTTTTTGTTGGAAAGGGAGTATTCCAACGGTGGTCCCATGGTAAGGAAACCTGGATCTGGTGGTGGAATCCTGAAGAAATTGAGGGAAACTCTTGAAAAAATTATCTTTCCGACTTGTGTGTTCCTTAATATTATTCAATACTAGCTGTGCCCTGCGGTGCTACCCGCGTTATAATGGATGAAGTACTCTTAACCAACAACATATTTATTTGAATAAAGATTAATATTATTATGTTGATACAACTTAAACAAATTATTTCGACCAAATTAGGTACCATAAAAACGGTTTTTGTGAGTTAATCTTAAAAGATAGACATATACTATCGCGGACTGTTTTTAGATCATTAAAAGAGCTATTATTCTTTAATACATATTTTTTGTGTATCTTGAACCGTTTTCACGGCGCACGCAACGGAAGGTTTCAAAGATGAACAATTTCTCCCGTTTTTTACACATTTACCACTATATCTTTGCTCCTATTGGTCGTAGCGTGATGTTATATAGCCTATAGCCTTCCTCGATAACTGGACTATCCAACACAAAAAGAATTATTCAATTCGAACCAGTAGTTTCGGAGATTAGCGCGTTCAAACAAACAAACAAACAAACAAACAAACAATCAAACAAACAAACTCTTCTCTTGTACAGGATCAACATGAAATTGTATTATTTGCTGATGATACTTCACTTCTTTTTAAAATAGATCGTCGCACTAATAACTTTGACAAGGTAAATAATGCAATTTCGAAAGTAGTCCATTGGTTTGAATCCAATAATCTATTATTGAATGAAAATAAAACTAAATGTATTCGATTTTCACTACCTAATGTAAAACAAGGTTCTGTAGATATTAAAATAAAGGGCGACAATTTAGAGCTCGTTGAAAATACTGTATTCCTAGGTATAACTTTAGATAGCAAGCTTCAATGGGACCCTCATATAGATAAATTGTCGAAAAGGCTCAGTTCTGCTGCTTTCGCAGTCAAAAAAATTAGAGTTTTAACTAATATTGCAACATCTAGACTGGTCTACTTTAGTTACTTCCATAGCATTATGTCATACGGTATTTTGCTGTGGGGGAGTGCTGGAGTAGGACGCATAAATACCATATTTGTACTGCAGAAAAGGGCTGTTCGTGCTATCTATAATATGGGTCCCCGAGATTCGCTACGTGATAAATTCAAAGAAATAAACATATTGACCGTCATTTGTCAATATATTTATGAAGCCATTATGTATACGCATAAAAATATTAATTTGTTTACAAAAAATAGTGATAAACACAATGTAAATACAAGAAATAAATATAAACTCGCTTTGCCCACCACTAGGCTGCATAAGGTTAATGTATCATTCAAAGGGCAATGTATACGCTTCTACAACAAGATTCCCAAAGAATTGCAACAGTTGTCAATTACTAAATTTAAGAAAATAGTAAAAAACAATCTTTGTAAAAAAGCTTATTATAATATATCAGATTACCTTGAGGAGAAAACTGCTTGGGACGGAATCTGCTCCAACACAAAATCAAAAACAAGACTAACAAACAAATAATGATTGTAAAGTTTCAATACAAAAATGAGCTAGAGTTTCTAATCGCTTCTTTGCTCTAGTGTAAAAAAAGCGAAGCGACCAGATACCATAAATTTATTTCCTACTTATCTTTAAGCACCTATGACCTATATGTTTTTTTGTAATCTATTTTGACGTGTCTAAGTTTTGTAAAATCAAACTATGGAAATAAATAATTTTGTATCTTGTATCTTGTATCTTCAGCTTTATAATATTAGTATAGATAATGAATTTTAAAGCCCTTTTATTAATGAGGGTCTGTTGTTGATGATGGAGGGAAAGGCGGTCGAGGGAACTCCTCAACGATTTACAGCAAGTAAGATAAGATATACCTAAATTACTGAGACCTTTCATCTAAATGGGTTTTGACTGATATTAGGGGTCTGATGATGAAAATGAAGGACAGTCAAAGGAACTCTATTAGGTATATTTTAGTAGAGTAGGTAATCACTGAAAATCGTGAAATAAAACTTGTTTGCCAAAAATTTAACCAACTTCAAAACGGAAACTGTAAAGTAAAAAATAAATTAACTTTACAATAAATTACTTTTAAATTATTAAATACTTAATTATTTAATTGTTTATATTTCTTTTAATTATCACTTATAAAGTCGAAATGATTTGTAAAGTTAATTTATTTTTTACTTTTCAGTTTCCGTTTTGAAGTTGGTTTAATTTTTGGCAAAAAAGTTTTATTATGTTTGTTACCTCAGAACTTTTTCTACGTGGAGTGATTTCGTTGATTATTTATTTAAATGAAAGCTGTTACGTGCAAGTAGGTCCCATTTCAATTTTATAACAATCGGTAAAGTAGTTCTAGAAGTTATATTGAAATATGTTCTCATTTCATACCAAAATTGATTTTTTGCAGGCTTTTAAGTTAAAAAAAAATTCAATATTATTTAGAAATTTTTATTTGTTTTTTGGTGTTTTTTATTTGCTATGTGTTTTTGGACATTTTATTTTACGATTGACTTCAAAAATGGATTCGGTAGGTTCTGAATTTGGCGTGTATTTTTAGTTAGCGTGTTTTAGATCGAAAATGCTGGGAAATGGATGCACCCATGGGCGGAGATGGGGGCAATGTTCTTAAGCCAGTACCCGCCGCCCGAGTTATACTCAATCCATACTAATATTATAAATGGGAAAGTGTATTTGTGTGTCTGTTTGTTTGTCCGTTCTTCGATACTATTTCTAATTCATATATTCCAAACTAAAAGTTGGTTGTATATTGTTAAAAACCTAATTCTGTTCTTTATGTTAAGAGTCCGTGTCATGTGTTGCATATAGTTAAATTACTGATAGAACTTGGAGTTATCACGAACTGTAACATGATACTCGAGCGCACTAACCGTGTACCTAATGTAATGTAATAACAAGATAGCGAATTTGCACGTGTGTTTCGGAATTACGATATTTGTGTCTGATTGAAAACATTTTTTTTTATTACAAAATCTACGGAAAAAAGAGACCACTATACTGAGACCATATAAATATTAAGTTTAAAGGTTAATCTAATATTATTAATACTATCTAATGTAGTGTTTAATATGTATAATAAAAAATATATCTATCTATGATGTATATTATATTAAGTATATCAGATGTCTAGTACCCGTAACACAAGCTCACGAGCTTACCACGGGCTAGATGTTGTGTGGATTGTCCGCATAAATTGATGTATTTATCTAGGTGGCGCAGTGAGCTAAGGTCTGTCTACGGCACCAAGACGTAGCTAGTTCGGTTTCCGCTGAGCTACCCGTGTTTCTATGTTATGCAAGCACTTGCTCCCAGGTTAATACAATTAACGATATGTTTATCATGCTGATATTTGAACGCATGCTTAGTAGAGCTTTTACAAAGTTTCAAGTTGCATTGGTTAGTCCAGCGGTATTAATTGGCATTTTCGTTTGTGTTGATAATAATAAAACATACATAGTGGAGCAAAGATTGAAATATTTTATTTTCTGGAGATTTGTGCTGTGTATACTTGATTGTTACAGTATAAACTTAATATACATAGTCTTAAAATACATTAATCAAATTATTTATGCTCAAAAACACGAAGAAAAATCAGATTATGCTATTGCTTAGAAAAATAGATGTTTATGCGTAACCTTATCGAACGTTAATAGAAACAAATCACATACAATTCTTGTCACATGAAAATTCAATCAATCAATATGTTTACAAAATAAACTTACATAATTTTTTGTGTTTAGACTAGTCAATTACCATAAAACTATATAAAATATAAATTAAAATGATTATCTATATGAATGTAACAAATAAAAACATGATCTTCCGTTTAATGGTACAGATATTAATATGATTTACAATAAAATACTTACACATGTAAAAGACGAAATAAAAACATGAACAATGAACAATGTGACTTATCTAACGCAAACACGAACGATAAGTTAACTAACTATAAATGGAATCACGGCACCACTTTACAGTATAAACCCAGCAACTACTCAATATCAACACATGAAATAAATCCGTCGTTTCATTTGAACCCCAATTAATTCGGTCATATTAATATCATCGTCAAATATCAATTTTATCACCCAAAAGTATATCTCAAAAAATCCATACGCTTACAGTTAGAACTTATACGTTGAACCCTGGAAATCTTATTTAGGTACGTCAAAAAGGATAGATTAAACCTAAGAGTTAAGACAGTAACTCTGTTCGTATTCTTAGTTTCACATAGATGTCGGAGACCAGAAGTTCATCTCTCTCAGCTCGGAAGGTTTGGGGCGAATGGTTGGCTTGGCCGGCCTTGAATGCTGCGGCGCCGAATCTTGCAATATTGACTTTGGTTCCTTACCTTTAGGGGCAGGGCCAAGATTTTCAACCGATTCCGTCAGAATACCGCCTGGAAAAAACAAAAACAGAAATTTAAATTTTCATTTAAAAAAAATGAAGCATATTATGGACGATATATAAACAGTAACCTCAAATCGCGCAACTCAGTTGTTCTGCGGTAAAAAGTTGTGAGATCCATGTAATACCAAGTCGGTTATTAATTTATTCAGTCTCTACTTAAGCGACTTTCTGTCTTAGTACGTCCAGTCTCTAAGACCACGAACGTGATCCGTAACAATTGAAAATCAATTGTGTCTGGAATATAAAGATATTAAGACTTGATTTTCATTTGAACCAGTATTTTAATTCTTAAAATACTGGTTCAAATTGAATGAAATTTGAAATATACCGTGTCTTTACAACGCCTGCATGGTTACTGAAAATTTCGGTCTTCTAGTTTTATCCACAACTAAGTTACAGGGGGTCGAAAATGACCTGAATTGCTTCGAGAAAAGGATGGTACGGCCGTGACGCTTTTTTGCTCGACTTGGTGGGGGCACTGCCGTGCCTCCAGAAAAGGAGAAGGTTCTTATTTCAACGAATAGCTCATGAACATGAAAGCAGTTGCTTTCAAGTACGGATCATTTAAATTTTGTTAGAATCGGTGGTTCGTTCCCAGTAGATAGATCCATTGGTCAGATCGATCATTGATCATGATTAACAGACTCACTCTAGTAGTTATCAAGTGATAAAAAAAAACATTTAGGATGATTTTAGTTAATATAACACTTGTTAATTTTTCCTTGACATTTATATTATGATTTAATAGCTAATTTACAAATCGGATCAAAACTATAAATGAAGGCACGAAACCTGATCCTAATACTGTACATAGAAACACAGTACCTCAATAAATAAGATTATTGATTCATATATCTGTCACCTGATAGCATCGTCATCTTATGTAAATTATAATACTTCTATTTATAAGTAAATAGATAACGATATTATTGTTGCTGTGTAATATGTATAATCATATTTACAAGTGCTATTTATGTTAATACATTCATCATGTTGTTCCTGTGTTTATATGGAAAATTAACGCAACACGTTACATAAACGTTAAAAACATGTTTTTCATAACAAGTTGATTCAAACATCGTTAAATCGCGATTAGATAATTTATTTATACACTTAATACTTTTCTGAAATAATCTCAAGTTCGTTTAACTTTCGTTTTAAACCAGTACACTCTTAGTCTACTTTAAAGTGATATTTTATGAACGTGCGGGAACTCGTCCTGATTAATAAAATGTTATATCAATTTGCGATGTAGTTGCTGGTATGGGAAACCCGAAATGATGATGTCTATATAGCCTCCTATTTAACTCCCAATTTGCTACATTTGGAGCAAAGGACTTTTTGCAAAACGTGCAAGAAGTGTATTTTTTTAATTATATTAGTTAATTAAAATAATCTGCCTCTAATATAGGGAAAAAAACTTAACCTACGGACCGCACGAAATAAATTCTTTTTTACAAAATAGTAGTAAGCATATTTTTAAATTTATATGCTGAAAAAATTAAGACACATTGTAACCTTCGCGCACAGGATTCGAACCTGCATCTCCAGGAATGCGCCCTGACGTGCTAGAACTAATTACACCAACGCGTCAACACGTCATCACGCATTCCTGGAGATCAGGTTCGAATCCTGTGCGCGAAAGTTACGGATCAGTCTTAATTTTTTTTTCTGCATAAAAAAATTAAAATAGTTTAATCTGTAAAGTGAGGTTTATCACTTATTAAAAACATTTTAAAAAAAGTAGTAAGCATGTCACACAATAAGGCGGTAAATAAAATAATACGTCATTTTCTGGTCTTAAGCCGTGGTAATTTCTCAGAAATGTTTACGTACGTTACGTTTTGTAACGTATGTATGTTTGAAACGGAGCATAATTTTAGGAATGTGTACTTGTTAGATAAATATACATAGATGTAAATTCTATTTTTTTTAATTAATATTAAAAGCACTTTTGCCTACAAACTGCCAAACTAACCTTGTAATCTGGTTTCGCAAATATCTTCTTCGCAAAGTGTTGATGTGGATGTAGTAAGATCTTTCTTGTATCCAAGCAGAGCTATTGAGAGCCATGATCGATTGTGATCAGATTTCTCAATAGGCTCGAACGGCGATGTGAAATATCTGAAAACAGAAAATACAAGTTACATTAGTTTCAGTTGTTCCAGTGCAAGCTAGCCTAACAAATTCTTTTATTTCTTCTAATATTATATGTGAGTGTGTTTGTTGCTCTTTCACGAAAAGTCTAATTAATTTTGATGAAACGTTACACAGCTTACGTATTATAATAATAATAATACATAGGCCACGCGGTAAAATACCATTTTTCGCGGGAATAAGATATTGCGAACAAAGACCGATTTTAATCAAATTATTCACAGAAATAAGTAGTTGTTTTCCCAGTAAAGGACAAATGCTATAATTTACTATTAAATCTACTTATACGCGGGCAAAGTCACGGGCGGACAGCTTAAGTTACTTAATTATGTTAAAAGTAATCATTATTTTCGTAGAATAAGTATGTTTCTATACTGTAGCAATGTTTGAAACAATAAGCAGGTAACCTTTTTAAAACGATTGCAATTTCTCAACATTAATAAAACTATTACAATACCAAATGTCAAGGTAATTCAAGCAAGTGTTGCAACCAACCAATGTCACGTTCAAGAGTAAATAATTTTGTTTATTTATCTTTTGCTGGATTTGTATCGTTTTAAAGGCAAACCAGTCAAATCGGTCGTCAACCCCAACCTTTAAAGAAGTATTGACTTTATTGTATGTAATGTAAATTTATCACGAGTTTGTATTATTATGGTATTGTGTATTTTCAAACTAGCTTTTGGCTAAAAATGAAGATGATTATTTATTTTTATCTAATACGAGCTGTCCCGGCAAACGTCGTTCAGCCCCAAGCTTTAAGCGATATGCAACTACAGCGCCACCTACCGCGTCTAATTGTGTTATTGTAAAGGACACAAAATCATTCCTACACTTGGATGAATATATAAAAGCGGCTGGCTTCGTGGAAATGTTTTTTTAACAATGCATAAAACATAGGCAAACTGCAAGCAAGTCGGCAAGTACCGACTTCGTAGCAAGCAAACTATCGTCAAATAGTCTATCGCTATCAAAGTAAATAGCAGAACGTCATAACAGACAGATAGTGAGACGGATTCATAATATAAGTAGAAATAGAAAGAAAACCACCTACGCCTAGAACAGTTTAAAAAGACAACCTGTTTTAAAAAAATTGGTATTGTTGGTCACATAAAGATCCCATAACAGAGAGTACTTCAAAGGACGCCGTCATCGAAACCGATCGATGTGGAGAACTAATAGAGAAGTAAGCCGTTGCAGTGGTCGCGTCCACGAAGCGAAGCGAAGCGACGGGGAGGCCCGAGGTAAACGGGTCGATATCATTTGTCGTGGAAGTAGGGCCATAGATTGAATGAAACTTACCGGTTAGAGCTCATCTTTCTACGGCTGGTGGGGCTCGATTGCGGAGATGCGGGGAGGCTCTTGGAGCCGCGTCGGGTCGCGTGACTGCGGCGGTACGCCTCTGCAGTGGTCGCGTCCTCCTCCGGCGAAGCGACGGTGAAGCCTCGAGGTGAACGGGTTGATATCATCTGGTGTGCCACCTGAAATCAATAACAATTTTGTTTCACTACCAAAACTAGAGCGAGTTACACTGTTCATTTTGAAAACGGGGTTTAGATTCGTGGACTGTGACGATATTATGTGTATCCGACGTTTCTGTTTCCATTCAAGAGAGAACCATCATCATCAGGGAAGCGACCGTAAAAACGCGCGCGTCGCACATTCACCCTCTTTTCTGATGACTCTTCTACCTTCTTGAATAGAGAGAGAGAGAGAGAGAGAGAGAAAACATTTATTGACACAACACACACATAACCAGTAAAATACAGTAAAACAAAACAAGAAAAAAAAAAAGATATTTATATATACTAAACATAAATAATTGAATGTGTTGTGCCAAAAGGGCTCGCCTCAGCATAAGCATATCCACCGTTAGGTGGATTTGCGCTGGTTTTCAGACGAGACCTAATGACAAACAACCTCACGAGCGACAAACAGAACAGAACGGCAAATAAAACAAACATAAGAACATAATTGTGGGATATACAAAACATCGTCACAAAAGAGTGGGTTAACTTAAATTAAAAAAAAAATTAAAGCCCAAAATCATGACGTTACAGTGCTTTGAAGTTTTGCGGGACGTTACGTAACTATTAATTAAATAAATAACTTTGCTTATTTTAGTTTGCGTCTCTATTAACCATCACTAGGCAACTTATACTGCGTAAACTGCAACCACTGCACTCCCTTCGGATTATGGCTATCTAAGGATAAATAGCTTGAGCGGCGGAATACTGTAGATAATGCAGTATGAACTGAAAACACGCTAACACAAAAAACACTATGATTATATACAACTGCAGTACATTACAAGTCTTTGTAACGTTCTATGAATGTTGTGAAAGGATGTTTAAAAAGAAACAACATACCTTTGCGTGGTAACCAACACAAGCTTTGTTAAGCAAATTATTGATTAAGATAAAAATGTATAGAAAGGTGTGAGCGCAATTGTAAAATGTAGCTTTAAGGCTGACTATCGACTTTAATACCTATAGTACTGAATTATCTAAGGAAGACGAGTATGACGAAGATTAGCTCCTTCAATTTATAACAGTAACAGTTAATGACATAATTATTCATGTTTTATTATGTTACCTTCAACGCCCACGACTACTTCCTGGAATACACGACCATTAATAAGTGCACTCTATTGATTTGCCAAGCAATTAGTAGAATGAGAATATAACCAAAATTTGTCTAAATATACAAATTGGAGTATAAAATTACGGTTTTACGTCTAGGTTTTTCCGGCACAAGCAACTCGTATCATAGTTAAATAGAAATGAAGGTTTTCAATTGAGGGAATTGTAATATTTAATGAAACACCAGTTTTCTATATCCATTAAATTGACACACCCACAATTGCATGTTCCACCAAACCAGTTTCGTGCATTCACGACCACAGTCAAGTTAATTATTATTATGGCTGACGCAATTATTTACAAGTTCGAAATCATGTAGAATAAAATTAACAAAATAGCAAAACGTCGTGACATTACAGACCTATACAATTATTATTCCTATAAGTTTAAGATAAAAAGACCCCCAACAGGTTATCATTTTATCATACTGCTCTGTGGAGTAAATAAAGGCGCGGTCTGTGTTGCAAGCGTAAGCGTGAGTACCACAAAAATACCAATTAAGACTAATAATTAATGCCGTTACAAATTCGGAACATGCAGTTTTTTAACCACAAACCATTACTCATTATTATGCTATCAGTAACGCGAATCAGTCGTGCGCCATTTATTCATTATATAATTAGCGAAACTAAATAATACCCATAATATAGAGCAAAACATTATATCGTGATATAATCGTCGGTGTTTGTTAAGTGGTTCCAAAACGTTTTCTCAGTAAATACTGGTACGAATAAAAAAGCAAAGACTGATACTCCTTAAAAGCTATTGAAGAGATTGCTCCCGTTCCTCCTTCCAGACGCCATCTGAGAACATCCATACAACGCAGACTAAGCTGGGTGAAAAAAAAACCTTTCACAGCTGCAACTAAGTACCTAACCACCGAACACCCTGTACCTGCCTAAGCACCTATTAAAATGTATTAAACAGTTTTATGACCGTCCGTAGCGACCTTGCATTGCATCGCACCGGCAATTGACTTGAACCCACACTTTCTGATGCAAGTAAATAGTTACAAATTATTAATGTGCCTGTTCAATAGGCGATGACTCATACCGAATGTGACATTCTTATTCGTTTTTAAAAAGATTAGGTAGCAAATTAATCCCAAATATTAAATGATGTTAAAAATCAGCATTGTAATAGTTTACAAAATAGAGATATATGTCCTAGTGCAATTCGGTTGATTTATTACAATTACTCAATAACAGTTTATAAAATGCTTGGTAGTTAAAAATATTCATATATAAGAATTATAAGTATTATTATGTTATGTTTAGTTTACTTAGTTCGATGTATAGTTATAGTAATAATTTAGCATGTAATCTTTACAAAACGAATAAATTGATTTTTATTTTTATTTTTTTATTTAAGTACAAATAGATTTTTAAATTATTTAACTACTTTTACTTATTTAAGGTACTTTTAATTATTTATATTCTGCTACAAGCATTAATAGGTTAGGCTCTTATTATTGGTACAGTCACGTTAAATGTCGGTCGGTTTATTTTCGGCTATCAAACGCATGAAAATGTGTGAATATTTACGTTTGACTTGTGATCTCTGTATTTTCATAACAATACATCCTGGAAGTGGAGTTTTGTAGTTTCGCTTATACTCGTAGTAGTGTATAACACTGACCTTGACAATAGAGGTACCGCAAGCCGCTCCCTCGCCCTTGAATCCATCGTCTATGCCCGCCGCTTTCGGTTTGGATGACACTGGGTTCACTTAAAACAACATACAGTGATAATCTACGAATACTTTAAATATATATACATTTATATTATATCAACAAAATATAATCTACTTATATAAATAAAAATGAATTGTTGTTCGTTAGTCTGATTAAAACTCGAGAACGGCTGAACGGATTTATCTTATCATAGTCTTGAATTGTTGGTGGAGGTCTAGGGAAGGTTTAAAAGGCGAGAAAAAATCGAATAATTGCCGGGAAAAAAAATGAATAAAACCCGTGCGAAGCCGGGGCAGGCCACTAGTATTAAATAATATATTCGTGGAGTTGGTTGTTTCTTTATTATATCTACTCCACGAATATATGTTTTATTAATGTGGTCCTTTTTAAGATTTGTAACATCAATTGGTAAATTTCTGGAAAATGAATACTATTTAATAATTATCAGGGGGAACGAAAGCTATTGTGTTGTTTGTTTTACTAGAGTTACAAATTGATAATGTAAATACAAAATGGTCTTTTTGTTACCTCTTCAGATTTCAACCGCACTGGTTCAAATTAAATATTATTCTAAGTATTGATTTGTAGATATTCTAGTTAAGAAAAATTAAGTTAGCTACTGTTTCCCGCGGTAAACGTCACCGTGCGGGATATCTATAAAACCATCCATCCAAAGTAAAACTTTAATGTAAAGCAACATTGGATTACAAGTAACAGGTGTCTGGCAACATCTCTAAATACCACAAGGAAGCTAAGTAAATTGTACAAATAACCAGTTTGAATACATCTCAGTTCCTGGTTCTATACTCTTGGCATCAAGACAATTCTCAGATCTCATTCGACTCAGTTCGGTAGGCAGACACGTAAAACAAACATAAACACAATTCCTTTAGATACTTACACGCAAGTACAAAGGCATTCCACAGATCTGAGCCATTCTACAAATCCAATGCCAAATGATTGAAAAGCTAAAATATTACGGGTATATTAAGTACTCACCAGCTGTGTTGATTGGCGCGATGCCGTGCAGAACTTCTTGGCAAGGCTTGGTGTGTTTAGACCAGTCTTTCTCCTTTACGATATTGTAGACACTTGCAGCAGTGACCTCTTTGTTATCTTTGAACACTTTCGTCAAATCCTGTTGTGGGTTGGGCTTGCCGAACAAACCATCTGTCTTTGGATAGCGTATGTAGAAGAATGAGTCCTCGGGCGCGGGAGGGGATGCCGCAAATGGTTCGAACTCCCTGTGGACAATCGACGTAAACGGTTAATTGCATATTTAAAATTTATTAAAGACGACAAAGAAGTAGTATATTCACAATAGTATATAATATGAGGAAGTGCAAGTACGTTATAGAGCAATGTTCGAAGTTTTTACTTAAGTATTATAATTATGACACAAAACTCACGGCAAAACGCTGTTAAACTGAGAAACGATGCTACGTTTCCTAAACATCTTGCGAAAATACAATTATTTCCTCTGAAAACGGCTTTGGGTTAGATAGATGCAGTTGCAAATCGTGTATTTATAACTCTATGCAGTCGCACGGCTGAATGTAAAGATGGCGCCCTCTAATACGTAAGATCAGAGCGCAATGAAAATAACGTATTGCAGGTTTCGCGTTTTATACGAGTGCTGGATTTTAACTAATTTATCTTATCACGATAACTAGGCTTCAAAACATGTTTAAAATAAACAGAGCTATGACGTCACTCACAGTAGGCCAATAGAAACGTTGTTGTAATTGCTCACTCCCACTTGTAGAAGTCACTACTCTGCAGTTAGATACCTACGTAGAGGTTAAAGACACTCTGGTAATAGCAAACGAAGTTTGGCACGTGCGCAGTGCGGGCTCGGGTAGACAAATCTTGTAAAATTAGATTTTACAGTGGCGCAAATTATGTCGAATGGAACTTTCCTGTTGTCGGTTAAAGCAGGAATTAAAACCGGCCGCTCAATAGCATGATGCGTGATACATTCTAATCACAATGGATTATTCCATTTGTAATATTATTGTTTGAGCTTTAAATAACAAATCACAACGATAGTAAATGAATCTATAATATAAAAATGAATCGCAAAATGTGTTGGTAAGCGCATAACTCAACAACGCCTGGACCAATTTGGCCAAATCTTTTTTTTAAATGTTCGTTGAAGTTCAAGGATGGTTTTTACGGCGAGAAAAAATCGAATAGTTGCCGGGGAAAAAAATCAATAAAAACCCGTGCGAAGCCGGGGCGGCCCGCTAGTATATAATAATTTATTATTCTTGTGAGCCACACAGCAAAATAGTTAGCCCCGTGGTAAACACTAAGCTAAAGGTAACTTACGGGTTCAAAACATCTGGTAAACTTAATATATTTACTATACATATTAAACACCCAGACCAAGGGAAAACACAGTGTGTCTGCAGAACATATACAAACACTGACCCCTCGGCGAGAGCGAACCCGCTATCTCTTGCACCGCATTCGAACCTTCGCCCACCACGCCACGCCACTAAGGCAGTCTCGATAATTCAGTTCATTATTTTATTTTTTCAAAACAACATTTATGTCATAGCAGAGTTTAAAATGAGGCCTTAGAATTGAACCCCAGATGATTTTCCGGAATTATTTATTCATTGTTAAGCACATTTTGTATCTTAAAGCATATGCAATTACCTCTCATTTAGTGTCAAATTGCTGAGCCTACGGCAACTGCGAGGGGTGTGAAGAATAATATTTACGTGAAAATTATCAGCCTTTTTGTTGCCGAGGACAAACATTGGCCAACAGCTTCTTTATCGATAAGAAAAATATAAACAAAACACGTGTAAGGCGTGTTATCGTTGTAAGATTTCCATAGATGTTGGCTAAATTTGGTATTTAATTGGTAAATGTGGAAGTTGTTTCTCCTAAAATGTAATTAGATGATGTAATATCAGATCACTGATACTTAATATGCTTGAAGCGATTTGTAACTATCAGGAACCAAAACAACCGATAATCTGGTTGGGGCTGTTTGACTTTGCCAACTTCACTGGCCCAAGAAAATAAGTAAATATTATCGTTCGAGTAACTTTTTTAGACATATTATTCATATTCTTAAATAGGTAGGCTAGAGTTGAGCAATCTAAATATCTCGCGAGCTATTCACCGTACGCAAATCCTATGTCGGAAAGAAGGCTAGTGGCGACTCGATAAGTGAATATTAAATATGCGTTTTATTAATTTTTGACATAAAATAAAAACGTCGTTTATCGCAAGTTTTTGACTGTATTAGTCAATCATAATTTGTTTTCAATCTAGTACAAAAGTACGTGTCTTTTAAAACGCATAGTTATACATTTCTCGAGAAATATTTAGAGGTGCACCTTCGGAATGGAAGTCGAGTGTCCTCCCACTTAGCCAACACGGCTCTATAATATTCATATATCCTCACTATTGTTTTAAGATTCCGCGCTGAGGTTACTCGAGCTATAGTTGCTCAAATTACCATAATTTATACTAAAACTAGCGGCCCGCCCCGGCGTCGCACGGGTATAAAATTTTCCCGGAAATTATTAGATTTTTTCTCGCCGTAAAAACCATCCTATCTCTCAAGTTGGATCGAACTGCACATGGTGTGCGAATTTTATTATAATCGGTTAAGTGGTTTAGGAGTCCATTGAGGACAAACATTGTGACACGAGATTTATATATTTTAAGATGTGTTCCAGATGCTGGTCTTTCCTACCCTACTCCTCAAAACCAAAAAAATTTGCTAAGTATGATATGGACTCATACAACACCTAGGGCTCCTTCTACAGTTATACACATTTTCAAATTTGCAATAAGATACAGTTTGAGGGGTTACCCAACCAAATATTGGCCTCGCGCAACGCGCCTTGTATTTATGGCAAGAGAGATATTAATTATTATCATCCCTCAAAATTTTAACTCCGGTTCTTGAGATACAGCCTGATGTCAGACAGACAGGCGACGAAGTCTCAGTAATAGGGTCCTGTTTTACCCTCTGGGTACGTAAACCCTAAAAAGGGTCAAAGGTACTTTTAGATTTGTTACCAAGTTTTATGATAACATGTAAGTATATATGCATATTTTCAAGTGCCAAGACCTAAAATTACTACTCAATTGAGAGCAAGCGTCTGTCTGTGGAAAAGGTGCTTGCTGGTGAACTTAAAGACGGTTTATTTTCATTTAAGGCTAGTTCTTCAGCGATAGTTCTTTAAAATATATAGCAATTTTTATAATTTGTTATCTAGACTAATAATATATACATATTTGATAACAGGTAAAAATAAAATGATAAGATTAAAGATTTCCTTCTGCCAGTATAAATAACTACCTACTTAGTAACGAATTGCTAAATCACGAGCATCGATCATTTCTATCAATAAATTTACCTATCTATTGACGTCATTTTGATAGACTGTCCATGGAAAAGAAAGCCAAAGAAAGGTTTTCAATCATTCTAGACAGAATGCAATAATAACAATATAAGCTCGCACACACAAAGGCGCGTGACTGTGTTTTGTATATGAATCAATCTGGCTATGAGATGACCTTGTTAAGAAGTAGCAGAGCGCACTATTATTATTATTTATTCTGTGTGTATGACGATATTGCGAAGATATTCTACAAATATAGAATTAGGTAGAATAGGTTGGCATGTAGAATACCTATTTAATAGAGAAATGTATAATCAAAACTTTTATCTTATTAAATCTATTCGCCTCAAACCTTGACGACGGAAGATTGACGGTAAAAAAAAGCATAGTGTGAAAGGCTATATACAGGAGCACAATAATTATCATGCAACTACATATACCCAAACAACAAACATTTATCACTTATTAAGTCGAAATTATTAGTAGAAGTTAATTTATTTTTTACTTTTAAGTTTCCGTTTTGAAATTGGTCTTATTTTGGGAGAATTTTTTTATTGTATACCTAGTTCGGTATTGCTTGAGATTATTATTAAAATTGTAAGTTAATGAAACTGAAACATAATTTTTAAATCATTTGTTGTGTAACTTTTAACAATATTGACTTAAATTGAATCTACTAAAAGTACTAAAAAATGTAAGTTCTGATTATGATGAACCTGACAGACAGACCCAAAACAAATATAGTCTAGCATCTTACTACCTACTTAATCTTCTACTAGGTACTTTTTTAGTGATGCACACTAGTTTTAGTATCTATACTAATATTATAAAGCTGAAGAGTTTGTTTGAAAGTGCTAATCTCTGGAACTTCTGGACCAAGTTGAATAATTCTTTCACTGTTAAATAGCCCATTTATCAAGGAAGGCTATTTACTGAGGGGAAATATGTAGTTTCTACATATCAGTGCCAGGTGATTGCTTTCATATCCCTCTTTCATACTTCATGATGCTGGATCATAAATCACAAACCTTACATTAAATAATCTTTCTCATTGATCTTACAAATGAAATGTGAGTTCCAACATATATTTTTCCTTATTAATTTACTGTTTAATGCTTTTTAGAAAAACATGACGTAAGTTGTAATAAAAGATCAGGTAACAAATTAATATCCTCCTAGGAAAATAAATGAAATTGTATAACTCATGAATAACTCTTTGGCCAACAATATCTAATCATATAAACAATATATACATACCTGTTAGGCTTAGTCTTCATCCAAACAGGTAGAGAAAATCCATCCTTAATTTCCGGGTCACTGGATGCCATGGTGGTAATATAATATTAATGTCAAATAAATTACAAAATAAAACAACTAGCTTGCTATAAATTTTGAGACTGAGTGTTGTGTTATCTAGAGCAAAAATGATAAGATTCTTCAGTTGAATGACAACATATTAAATGTAGATAAATATACATAGGTAGATAAAAGCTCCTGATAAATAATATAGTGGAAACAGAAAAGGTATTAAATATATTTATGTCTGTTCAAGAAACCCTAGATTCAATACTACTCTGTGATATCATTATTGATGTCATCTGAAACAAAACATTATTTAGTTTTAAAATATTACATAATTTGAATGGTCAGGACAAGGTGTTACTTATTTTGAAAGATTAGTGCATGCAATCTTTTATTGTATAAGATCATTAATTCAGCTGTAGGATGTCCAGTATTGGATATAAGCCTCCATGAGACTTTTTTTTCGTGATGGTGATTTTTACCCTACTGTGCAACATAAAGGAGTGGTAATGTGTTTATCAGTCTATCTAGGTTCCTTTGTAGCATTTTAGACAAGTTATTTTAGTTGGATGGCATTTTGGCATCCACCAAGAGCCCATAGTCTTTACCAATTCATTTATCCATCCAATCTAAGGATGTCCTAGGCTGCACTTAGCAAATATAGTAAGTAATTATGTAAGTAAAAAAAAAAAATATCTAAATTTTATGCTAAGAGAAATTCACATTACAGGTCATGTTTCTATTCTCTGAATTTTAGATGTAAAATCGGTCCACAGGGTTTAAAACTATTGTTAGGTACCTCAATTGCTAGGCAACAATCACACAATCAGTAAAACTAATGTGTTTCGACCTACTCATTGGCATGGCGAAGGCGTAGCACAAATAATTGCACGAAATTATTGAGTTTCGCAAACAAGGATTTTAGTTGGAACGTTCAGTCACAGCCAAATTTTGAATATTGCTAACAATTATTAAAGTTTAATTTAAGCACTTACCGTTAAATTAAGAGCAAAAAATGAAAGCACCATTTTAAGAGAAACTAAAAATTGCAAAACGCAGTATCCGCAGTTCCTGCTGAACACACAATCAGAATCAATCAAAACAAAGATGGCTTCCGGACAGACAGACTAGACAGCACAAAGACAAGTAGAACTCGTATGTCTCGTTCTGTTGTCTGTGGTTACGGATGAATAACAAAAATGGTATGGGCCACAGGTATGGCCAAGCGACCAAATTATATTCTACGATTGTAAAAAATATATATATTTTTTTAAATATCTTCTTCTTCTTTTATTAGATAGCGTCCGTGACTGGCTATATGACCGTCAACAGCCAATGTCCTATTTGGCATGCTAAAATATTAGTCAATGCTTTAGGTTAGGATGTCAAAATATTTAAATCTGGGTCTAGCCGAAGAGAATATTACGGAAAAATGGCGTTCAACTGAATAACATCTTTTTCACTTTATAATTTTATTTAACTCGACACTACACTGGCAAATTGTCGCTTCAAGCGCAAAGTCCAATTTACAAGAAACTGAACTGAACTGAGAATATTACGTTCAGTGCTGCTGGCAGCACTGCTTGGAATTTAATTTACTCTGTTTCTTTCATTCAATTTCAATTGAATATCGCTCTGTTATTATTTTTCTACATCTTTTCCGGTTTTTCATACTGGTGGGTCGTTGACTATTTTTGCGTAAACGAAACGAAACCGTTTTTTATAATCGGTCAACCGGTTGAAAAAACGGTCGACGTTTAACTGGTTCGTTCGTAGTTCAACGAATGAACCGGTTGAATGTCGCGACAGTTTTTTCAACTGGTTCAACCAGTTGAAAAAAACAAAACGAAAATCAGTCGACGGACAACCAGTCTGGTTGTCCGTCGACTGATTTTCGTTAACTGTCTTAAGGAACTATGCGTTAAATTAAGTTCGTAGTTACATTGAAAAGATAACTGAACGTAAGTAATTCATCTATCGTTGTTTTTAATCATCGTGGTTTATTTAATTTAGTATGTTTGAGTGAGCAGTTGAATAGAATTAAGAATCTAGACAACAAAAAGAACTTTCACTATAACAGAAGTAATACTTTCGTGCCAAACAAAAAGGCGTTGACCTCACGTGTCACGTCAATTAGACAAACTAATTATTTGACACGAAAACTAACAAACCTGTGCCCAATTAACCTGTTTTTTCGGTCAGTTTGGCTCAAGCGCTAAGCTTAGACCCGGAATGAACAAACATACATACATCTCTTACGCTCTCAAACAACTGAGCGACGGACATCTCACTCTCTCGCATACCGCGTTTTACCTCGCGCTTCGCTCGCGGCTTGTTCGTTAATTTTCGGGTGGTCTTCGTGTCGTTGTCGGTCGTGTATGTAGTTGAATCTGTCTTTGTGTTTCGTTCGTTTGCGTTGCGTTTATCGTTGACATTGAATGAAAAAACCTGTTCGTAGAAAAAACTACTTTTGCCGTAATAAGAAAACAGTCGACACGTTGTCTGTAGAAAAACAGTTTAAAAAAACGGTTCGTCGATTCAACGCTCACTACTAGTTTTCAACAAGTTTTTAGTAATAATACAACCAATAATTTTCTGTTTATTATTGTGATACGTCGTCGGCGTCGCGCAGAGTCGTGCAGTACGACATTACATCAGCAAACTATTTTACCATCTACCTATTGTTTAGAAAATAAACCATGGCTAACGACGAACCTACCGATTTGGATTGGATCCAATTACGTCAAGAAATGGGAAGCACTCATCAAGTGGAGTCAACAAAAGATAAATTTTTAAGGAAAATTTATGAAAACCCGTTTGTTCCCGTAGGTCTGTATTAAAAAAAAAGCACAGGTTTTCATTTTTCAAAGTGGCCGACATTTAATTTAGTTATGTAATGCCAATATTTTTGTTCTTCTACCTACTTCGTTTTTTTATCTAAAACAACTTTCATTATTCCAGGGTGCTTTGCAACAGTCGGAGCTCTATCATATGGATTGTGGAGTTTTCGTCAGGGTCAAAAAAGGAAGTCTCAACAAATGATGCGGTTGAGGATAGTTGCCCAAGGTTTTACTATTGCCGCCCTTGTTGTAGGAGTTATCATGGCAAGGCCTATCAATTAATAAAAAAATATGTTTCACTAGATTATGATTTTATGTGACTGTTGGTTGGAGTTGGAGCTATGTGGATATTGTAAATATAGGATCTAACTACCTCTGTTATTTTGAAGTAAAAGTTATGTTAAATCAACAAGTATCTTTTAGGTTTTTTTAAATGATTTGCCTGGCTTTTTACAATTTCGAAAACAAAGGTAGCATTATTGTTAGCAAAATAAATAAATTGTCTTTTCATTGCATAATGATTATTTTTTTAAGTTGCCTTGCAATGGATTATTATTAGATAAAAAGTCATACAATTTTCCATCAAGTCCTTTTATTAGAAACAAAAACCTAATGAATGCTAATCAAGAAATAAGGGCCAGCCAAAATGTGATATGTAACTTAGAGTTATATGCACTAACAATTTATTTAAATTATAAGTCACATTATTTTGTCATGCCATTTTTATAGAAAACTGATATGAAAATATGTTCAATTAGTACCTACCTAATGAAAAGTTGTTATGAACATGGCATAGTCCTTTTACTTAGAAGGAAAAATTCATTTACCTGAAAGAAAGTGTAAAATTTAGTGAATTCCTTTTATTTATGATAGTATGTAACTTATAAATTCTTGATTATCTATTGATTCTTTCGTTTCGGTTTCGTAACATTGTTACAGTTGGTCATCCCAGTTACCTATCACTGGAAGGCTTGGTGGAGGCCAACCTGTGAGAGCTTGGGGTTGAGAACTGGTCAGAGCTAGCGCAGGATAGAGACCGGTGGAAGTCTCTCGTTTCGGAGGCCAAAACCTACTTGGGTCCCTGGGCCACAATAGTTAGTTTTCTTTTGATTGGCATAGTAAACTTAGGTTAAATTTTATTTAAATTTTAAATTAAAGCAGCAGGTTCGATTCCCTGTTCAAACAGGCCTTTTTTTAATCTTAGAAAACTGTTTCCAATTTCTATTGTTTTAAAAGTCAAAGACTTCTTGCAGCAAAATGTTCTATCTTCAATATTTAAGGTACTTGCCTCCATGTGGCTGTGGGATTTGGGATAAGCTGTAAATATCAGAAACAAAAGATAAATTTACATAAAACCAAACCGCCGCTATCTACAGCCAATAGATGGATTCCCGCTCTGAGCCAAATCTTTTTCATGTTGAAACTATATTAGAAGTAGGTAGTGATTAAATTCACTATCCGATTTCTTCATGAAAAAAATGTTCTTCATTCTTAAAACACATCTTGCTTGACCATTCTGTACAAACAAGCATTAGTTTGGTTCGTAAACGAAGACGGCCGTCCGCCCTAGACGGAAACTCTTTGCTTTGTATTGTATTGTGTAAATAAATAAAATAAATATTTCCAGACAATTAACACAACAATATCTAGCCCCGTGGTACCTAAGCTCTAAGCTTGTGTTACGGGTACTAGATATCTGACATACTTAATATAATAGTCATACATATATAGATATTTTTTATTATACATATTAAACACCCAATCACCCAATGCAATGCAATGTGTATGTATTGTATGCCATATTTTTATTTTATTATAGTCAATTACTCCAGATGTAGTATAAAATCACTACGTTTTAAGAGACGGGACTAGGAAGGAAATTTTTGATTAAGGCAAAATGTCAAATCGAAGTTTATAAATGAAACACCAACATACTAAATAATCTGATATAAGTTTAAAAGCAATGGTACCAACATAAAGATAATTTTAAACCTTAAAGAAGAAGAAGGTTAATAGGGTTGCACTCGTACAGAATCGAGTTTTATCGATATCGATGATTTAGGTTTCTCTCAATAATAGGTTGGACCTACATACTGAAATTGGGAACAGGGAGGAGGATACTTAGTACAAAAACAAAGTGCAAAACAAAATATTTATTTATACAATATATTATGTTCATAGTGCGTACCCATTATTTATGGCGAGATGTAAAACATCATCACATGATCATGATGATAACATGATCTATTGAATTGAATAAAATAAAACATAGTATATTGTAATGCATTTTGAGTTACTATATTGCATTAGGAAACATGGTGAAAAGAAAGAGAAAGTAATTTTGTTGGTGAATAAATAAATAATTAACTTTTGGTATTATGATCAGATAAATCAAACAAAATGTTCCGCTATTGCAAAGTGTGTTAAAACCGCAAATTATTTTTCAACACATCGAGATCAATCCAAGAATATGATACTCCTCCTATAATGTGTCATTTAAATGAGGTTGACCAAGCATCATCTGAAAAAAAAGTTTAATTATATTCGGAAAAACAGCACCACAACAAATTAATTAATATATAATATTTAAACTCCTGATCATATTGATGGTTAATGGTTTTAGATGCCGTGTTGAACTGAGGATGTGGGAGACAACTTCGTTATATTTATGTTCAAATAAAGAAAAAAATAACAGTCCATAGCATATTATCGTGTTATAGATACAATTTTGAAATGAGGCTTATGTCCTATATTAAAAATGATGATGAATAATTCATATTTAATTTGTCGCATAGAACCATTAAGGTCTGGTGGATTTGCAATTTTGTGATATGAAAATATATCGATGATAGGCGTGCAAGCAAAACGCCTATTGTTTACAGAAGCAATAAATAACGTATTGGTAAATGTAGGTACTCACCGATCTTCATCCAGGGCAAATATTTGGTATAAGCTTTTTGTCTTCACTTGTCTGCTGTATGAGTTTCTTGCAAATTTCGCATCGAATATAATTTTTATGAATTGTTTTGTTATTCATAATTTTCACAAATTTGCGGTCTTAAATTATTATGTCAATTAAAGGTCAAGTACCTACTAGACTGATAGGTGACAAATTGACAATGATCCATGAAGAATAAAACCTATTTAACAAGAAGAAGAATAATAATACCACTTATCTCAGAAGTAGCTAGTTACAAAAAGATTTGTGAACTACTAAAGCGTTTTTAATATTTGGAAGTATTATAGTCGCGATTAGTTTTATTAAGTTGGCATTTTTTTTTTATTAAGGTGGCAATTTTGTCAAAGCAATGCCTTAGCAAAGTTTTATGATTCTATCATAGACACTTGCACCAGCCTGAATTACTCCATATACTATAAAGGGCCCAGTACACAGTGGCCTATGATGGGCCACGCTTTGCAATGCCACGCAATTATTATTTTGCAATGTAGGCCACGATCACTTGGTGTTCACACAATGGCGCATGGCTCATTGCTGCCTGGTAAACCACTTGCGGTAGTTGCGTCGAAGAAATTACGACTTCGGCTATTTATTTGTATAAATGGAGGTTTAAGATTGGTAAAGATTGGAATAATGATTGGATTTTCTGACTTTCTGTATCTGTAGTAAAATGTTAGTTGCTTACGATTACGACCGATCCATAACTATTTTTTTTTATGTTTTAAAAAGTAATGTTTCATTGGAATGTTGAAACATTACTTTGTTTTTAAGTAAACTTTGTTTTTAAGTTATTATAAAGTTGTGTAAATGCAATTTTTCATTTTGCTAAAGTCGATGGCATGGTTAGTAAGAACAAATCTTCCTGTCGTATATTATAATTTCTTCCCATAAGTTTAGGTCAAACTTTAGTTACACCTGTGTACCCAAATAATGTACAGCGTACATTTCTTTTTTTTTTTATTCAAAACAATTTTTAGGAGCTTAGATTCATACAATGAATATGCCAGCTCCGTTTAGGCTTACACTAATTAATCTTTAAGGACATATAAAACCATTTTATAGAGAGCCTTAGCGGCCTCGCCTAATGGATCTGATAAAACACTATGAACTACACCTAATTCTATAAGTTTTATGTTAAAATCAGTAAACATTCGATCTCTTACAGGGACAGACCTATCACACTCCACCAAAAAATGATAGATAATATCATTTTTTGGTGGAAACTGATAACTCCGCATATAGCACAGTATACACAGCATATAACATAGTTTTTGTTATTTTATATTTTATTTTTGTGTTTTACATAACATATCTTGATTTTCCAACATAATGTACCATAGAACGACTTAGTGTAAACTGTAATGTTTTTATGTGTAATTATAATCAATAAACTTTGAACTTTGAACAGTTCGGTGAATCTACCCTTCGCATAAGGTGGTAAAATTAGTTTAGCGGAATGAGCGTACATTTCGGAATAAGTTATTGCCGCTCAGATTAGAGGAGGCCCATAGATGGCGGATATCTTGCGACTGGAATAATGATGATGATTTACGAAGCGAGGTCTACAGGCTCAACACAGCTGCTTCTTATTTGTAATCTAGGCTGTTGTATGATCAGTTGTTCCTAGAAAATCGGTTGGTGTTCAGAACTGATTGTGTATAATGCCGTTTAGGTACAACCTGCCCCAGTTTTCATTAGTTACAATGGTGAATGTGATTGGCATATCTGACGTGACTTTTTTGTCTTCAACAGCCGCAACTATTTACTCTGTGGTTAAAGCTAGTTGGCAACACTATAACACTGTTACGGGAAGGGAATCAATCAATCAATCACATCAATCAAAATCAAATCAAATGAGTAGTGCTGTTTTGTTTTTGTTTGAATTTATAATGAAAATAATTACTATTAATTTGTTAATTGAGTCGATGAGGTGGAATTATAAATCCTAATGTCTCAGGAATTTGTATCTGACATCTGATAATTAAAGTCTATCCACAATGAATGGATTTATTGCTGTGCATTGCGGTATTTATATATATTGAATTGATTAGTACCCACTGTAAATTTGTGAAAATCATGGATCATGAAAAAATTCTATCTGAAATTATTGTATTCTACAGGTGCTGGATATCACAGTGATACACTAAAAAAAGAATACAAAAAAACTTGCAATCAAGCATGTCGGAAAGCAGCAGAAGCTTTGCGTCTAGGCGGTAATGCTGTTGAAGCTGTAGAGAAGGCAATTAGAGGCAAGTACAATAACCGATATATATTCTATACCAAATACAGTCGAGGTCAACTAGGTCGAGGACTTTCAAGATAGTGAAGAGCAATAATCGGTTATGTCATATTGATTTCTCAGCACCTATTAGGTGCATAATTTGGTTCTATTATTATGCTATAAATGGCTGTAAATAAAAGCATAAATAAATAGAAAAAAAGTGTGTGTGTCAGCTACGACGCACGATTAGAGTTTACTACTTACGAACTATAATTATGATATATATCAAATAGAAAAAAAGGGTAAATGAATGCATCCGCTAAAATGATAAGAGAAACAAACATAATATCTGTAATTATTCGGATTATTTATATTACTTCAATAAAGCTTATTACATAAAGTATGTTACAAAATAATATAAATAAAATACAGCAATACCTCTTTGCGCGATACTTCGTACGAAGTATCGCGCAAAGAGGAGACCCCGAGAATGAGATATGCTGTGTAATGTATTCCATCTCATTCTTTTACACATTCAATCCTACAGATATATGTTTGTCTCTTTCTACCTAACGCCTCAACTTTTCATGTTACACTTTTTGATTTTACTCCTCATAAAATTTCAAAATATACAAATATAAATATTTTATTCAAAATAAACATAATACTCAAATCGTTTCTTAAGGAGTAAACTCCAAAAGTATTATTATCAAAGGTTGAACATGTATTAAGTTTTAAGGTATAATTCTGTAATTTAGATTTAGACAGTAAACTATAATGAAAAATACAGTAAAACAAAACTAATAATCTGCAGTATTATAATATCTTTAACAGCTCTATTTTATTACATGTAAAATCAGTACCCAGTAGCAAACCTCAATGCTCAATTCCTTACAATTGGATTCTGCGCTTGAAGAGTCAGCTAAAAAAAAGTCAACCAGTGTCTAGTTAAATAAAATTAAACAATATATATTTTTTATATTAAATTAATTTAATAGCTACACTTCATTTACTATGTTAGTATTTATGGCAGAGCAAGATTTCTCTAACACAGGTGTTTATTTTACTTAAAAGAATATCTCTAACCTTGTTACTGTACTGTACATTAAGTTATTGAATAAATGTATTGTATTTGTAAATGTTTTGTATCTAAAGTTGTGGTATGATAAGTGGCAACTTTTTTCTTGATTTCGTGCCAAAGGTGCTTGATTGGGTTAAGGTCCTATTGATGGACAATCTTGCACTGATACTGACTGACTAGTAAGAAACCACTTGACTGAATGGGTGGTATGTTTCGGGTCGTTATCATGCTGAAACTTCCATTATAATAGTGAGATGCGCCTTAGCATAGGGAAGCATTGTTTCCTCCAATATTGCCTCGTATTGATGTTGGTCTAAGTTACTTTCCTCACAGGTCCAGAAAATTAACCCCACATTTAAATGTTTCACCAGCTTTTTTGTGAATCTTGGATTCATTTCCGCTTTTGCTGGATGCCGTACGTATTGCAAATTAACCTTGGTCTCGTCGTCTCGCCCAATGTCCATATTAATGTGCTAATGAAAAATTACTATGTTCTTTCTTCAACAACGGTACTTTGCGAGCCACGCTTGCGAACAACCCTGCTTCTACCAGACGTCGTCGAAAGGTCCTCGTGAGACACCAGCTCTTTCGTATGCCCCAAACACTTCGTGATATAAAAAATATAGCCTAGAAATGGATTTTTCTTAGCTAACCTGGTAATCATTATCTTAATATATATAAATCTCGTGTCACAATGTTTGTCCTCAATGGACTCCTAAACCACTTAACCAATTATAATAAAATTCGCACACCATGTGCAGTTCGATCCAACTTGAGAGATAGGATGGTTTTTACGGCGAGAAAAAATCGAATAATTTCCGGGAAAATTTTATACCCGTGCGACGCCGGGGCGGGCCCCTAGTATCATAAATAATCATAGTTTTTGAACAATTTAAATGTTCTGCTATTCTTCGGTATGATGGCGAACTATGCTTGAAATTTGAAAACAAACTTCATGGTAATTTTTCGTAGCGTTGGATCGCAACTTTTATAATTGCCCATTTTTTTTTCAAAATATTTTTCAAAACTTAAAATAAAAACTACCACGAAACAATAAGAGATGAAATAAAAAATTATTGAGATTAAATTTTTGAAAATATGTTTAACGCAACTCTGTGTCCCATATTATATGGCAGCCAGTATTTGAACAAATAGCACTATGATAATAATCTATCAGCTATACTGTAAAGAGGTTTAATGCTTACGAGTTGTTATTGTTTGTATAATCGGGCACATCATCAATGACTAATTATACTTACATGTAAAAGATATGAAACATTATTACGACTCACTGAAAAAAAAAAACACAATTTGGCCTAACTAGAGATTGTCCCTAATAAGTTGACCACGACTGTATAATATATACTTAATTAATACATTAGTTATAGATAGTACATCTATATAATTATAATTTCAGAATTGGAGAACAGCCCCCTTACCAACGCAGGCTATGGATCTAATCTCAGCTGGAATGGATCAGTTGAATGTGATGCATCAATAATGAATGGACAAACATTGCATTTTGGAGCTTGTGGAGCAGTGTCTAATGTTTTCAACCCTATTACACTGGCTAAACATCTATGTCTGAAGCAATGTGACAATCTATCCTTAGGCAGAGTTCCTCCTTGTATACTGACTGGACATGGAGCTCGATCATGGGCAGAAAGAATGGGCCTAGAAGTGGTTGATAATACAAAGATGATCTCACCCAGAGCTTTTCGTAACTATAAGCACTGTAAACGTAAATTAAAACGATATTCAATACAAAATGATGTCAAATTCAGTCCCTTAGATACTGTGGGTGCCATATGTGTTGATTATAATGGAGTTGTTGCCTCAGGGGCGAGTTCTGGTGGGGTTTCTTTGAAACATGAGGGAAGAGTGGGACAGGCTGCCTCATTTGGCAGTGGTGTTTGGGCTGTGATGAGTAGAGACGGTACAAAGCCTTCTGTAGCAGCATGCACATCTGGTTGTGGTGAACACTTAATACGCACTCAATTAGCCAAATGCACAGCTGAGAGCCTACTAGACCCAACCCCAACCCTTGGCCTAGATAAGTGCTTGAAAGAAAATTTTCTGCAGTCTCCATTTTTGTGGGATGTGCCTGAACGATTGGGAGGAACCTTAGCACTTAAATTTGATCCGCAGACTGGTGATGGAGAACTTCTCTGGGGTCATACAACCAAGACCATGTGCATTGGCTACATGTCAACGACAAATGAAAGACCAAAGGTTTGTTTGTTTTCATCATCATCACCCTATTAACGTTCCCACTGCTGGGACACAGGGACTTCTCTCTTGACGAGAGAGATTAGGCCTTAATTCACCACGCTGGCCAAGTGCGGGTTGGTGAATGTCACATTTCCTTCAAACTCTTTTAAAGTTCTCAGAACATGCCGGTTTCCTCACGATGTTTGCCTTCACCGTTAAAGCACGTGTTTAAAGCGCACATAAATTTCTCAAGAAGAAAAATCCACAGGTGCGTGGCGGGGTTTGAACCCACGACCTTCGGAATGAAAGTCGAGTGTCCTTCCACTTAGACAACACGGCTTTTTTTGTTTTACCACAACATTAATTTGCCCATGTATAAGATACATTGAGTAACATTGTGTTCTTTTTATTACAGTGTATCATATCACATTTACCACCAAAAATAGAGCAAGGAGTAAAAGCCGTTGTCTCTGGGTATCCTTTCAAAGTACCACTACAGCCATTTCCTGTATTTCAGTGGGAGGTGAAGACTGAAACAAGTTGTAATGGATCGCTATAATACATTTAAATTGACTACAAATAAAATAGTTACTATTAAGTTAGTTGTATATTGTTTGATTAGGCGTTTGTCTTAGATTTAGATAATACTTTAGTTAGATAGTCACTCATTTTAACCATAGCGCCCAAACCTTATATTTGACATTGTTATCTCCGAACACTCCAATTTTAACATTACTATCAGATATTTGTAATAATTTCAATTAGTTATGTTAACTATTAAAAAGAAAATGCACTGCATTCTCTAAAAAATAAAAAGAAATAGATGACATTTACCAATGGAAATTATATAGAAGAATATCCGGACATGGTTACTTACTTCAGTAATGTTTAAAGAGTAATCTGAAAAAACTAATATCAACTTTGTGCCAATTTATGTATGTTTAAGTTACCAAAAAGTGATGATACTTCCATACCTTAAAATAAAAACATACAATTTTATTGTTATCAGTTTTATTTAATGAAGTGTCTGTATTACTTTTGTTTTACATAGCATGTTCTTAATTATAAATTCGGTGAGAGGCTATCTACTGAAACAGTGCTTATCTTATTCAATAAAAAATTATTTATGAAGACAGTCTATACAAAATTTGTAGAGAGTACAAAGTAGGTTATCAGCTGATATAAATAAATAAACTATCTATTCTAAAAGGAGAAAGATTAAATATAATTCAATACATTGCTGTGTATTACATTTTTGTGCAGATAAACGTTTCAGTACCAAAGGGAATTGTTTATATATTTTGTTATGTCAAAAGAGCAAGTATTATTATTATATACTGATGTACCTAAAACATGAAAACTTTATAACATAGTTAATGTAAACAATCTCGCATGATATATTCCTATTATTATATATAAATTAGTTATTGCCAATCAAGCACACAATTAGTAAAAACATAAGCACCACGATAAATTAATCAACTCGCTATGAGTTGTTATACAAAACTATGCAATTTTAATGTTTTTGGCTACTTGATTACAAACCTAAATAATGTACCTAAAATTTTAACAAATATTTTGTCACTGGAAGGCTCTTTGTTAATCTTTTTACATAAAAGCCTCAATCATTAGGTAACATTTTACCATCATCACAGTTTGTATGTTTTTTAAGCTTACTACATTGTCATGGAAATTGACAGATGGTCTAGAAACTTACAACTAAATTTATGAAAACTTTTAGAATTTTCTTGGTGCATAACATAACACACATAAAACATTTTTATTACCAGTTTTGTTCCATGTTTTATAAAATGTGAAGAATTCCATTTGTACTGGAGACACTTTTTAGTAAGTCATTGTTGGTATGTTAGTATATCTAAATTTACGATTAAATAAAATAAAAATTTACATTGGTTATTACTGGAGGTTATTCATACAGATGGATTTAACCTACACTATGTACCTGCTACTAAAAATTAAATACAAATAGGCCTTGCATTGTACATTAAGTAGGTTTCTATCTTAATTTGTACGTACGAAAAATATACTTAGAGACAAGCTTAGAAAATAAATGGGTAGTATTCAAACTAAAATAGTATAATTAATGTCACAGAAACACTGGCAAGGCACAACACCTCCCTCTCAAAGAACGCAAAAACTATCTAGCTCAAGCTAAATATTAAATTCTACTTATTAATAAATTCAATAGAAAAAGACATAATATCGTTATTCAGAGAGAACTATTACTTTGTATGGAAATATAAATGTTTGATACAAAGTTCTTTATTTAAAGCTCAGTTTCTATGCCAATGTAGGGGTAAAAATAAATGCCAAAGTAATACTGTACTACGCCTCAATCACGACTTCAACTACCATTTATTTAAAAGTACAAAATTATTGATATAGTCATCAGATTGATGGTAATTCCTAATATCTTACATACGAAATGAAAGGCATTCGCTGAACGATTTCGTAAATCGTTATGGAATTTAAAAGGCATCTTCAGTCTACAACTTCTATCATTTTTACTCTTAATACTTAGCTCATTTATATTAGACACATCCATATTCATACCAAATAGCCGATTCTTTTGAATTATCATTTTTTTCTGGTCGATTATTGACTCTCAAATCATCTCTCGAGTCATCTCTGTCTGGAACACTCTCCTCCATATTGTGCGTTTGGTCATTTCTGTCACCTGACCTATCATTGATATTTTGGCATGCGCCATCACCAATAACGGTAGAAATTCTATTGTAAACCAAATATGTAGGTGGATTCTCTTTTATGGGTGTGCTTTGTGGCTTGGTATTGAGGTTTACATTTGGATCATCATCAGCAACATATACTGTACGGCGAGATCCAGGTGTACCAAAGACAGGAGTTGGGGTAGAGACTGAAATAAATTAAATATTATTTCAAACACATAACTGAATGGTTATAAAATGCTAATTCAATGTTTAATTATTTTACCTTGTGGCAGTCCTGTATCGCTTTCAAGTCCTTGAAAACTATTTCGATGTGATGATGGCGGGACAACTTTATGCGGTCTCCGTCTAAGGGAAGCTCTTATTAATGCATCGTCTCCCCCGCCGCTGTGTATAGAAGCTGCAGAAAGTCTTCTCACAAAATTAGTCTCACTTGTCAAACGAGAGGAATCTAAACTAGGTATAGAACCACTCATATCCAAGTTATCAGATTTCTTCAACAATTTTTCGTCGAACCGTCTACTAAAACTGGAGTCTGAACTGTGCCTGGGGGATTCAACGCTCGGATTAGAAGAGCCTTGGTCTTCGGAGTTCTTTGATAGTTTCTCTAGATCCTGGCTACCAGGATCTGATTCTCCAGACTCCGAACCGGCTAATGTCAATTGCGATTTCGACCGACTAGCGTCTTCCATTCGTTTATTATTCCTACTGGGTACTTTATTTATTAGATCAGTACCGGCTTTTCGTACTCTTTTTACAAAAGATGCGCCAAATCCACGCCTTTTCGTCGTACAGTTATCAAGCTTCTTGTAGTGTTCCATGATTTTTTCTTCTAATTTTTCTTTCTGTCGGCAGAGTGCGTTTACCTTATCGGCAAACATTTTTTCTTCTTCGTGATAATGTTGTTTGTCCTTCAGAGAATGCGCGAGAAGTTCGTGGTATTGGGTTAGCAATTGCGATACATGGTCCATCAAGGAGCGCCTGTCAGCATCCAAAGTTTTATTCATTTGAATTAACATCTCACAATGTTGATTTGTCTTATTAATCTCAAGTTCTAGACTGGTTATTACTTCAACTTTAGTGTTGATTTCGCCGGACATTTCAGTATTTTTCAGTTTTAGCTGCGCAACTTCGCTCCTAAGATTTCTATATTCTTCCTGCATGTTTCTGTACTCATTTTTGAGCCTGTCACTAGCGGTAAACAGGTTTCTAAAGTCGTCTTTAAGTTTTGAATGTTCAGCTCGTAGATTGGTTAGGTTTCTAGATTCCACTTTGAGATTTTCTCGCTCTTTTTCGAAGTCAGAAACTTTTATCTCACATGTCGCCAAATTTTCTTTCAACTCTCTATTCTCTACTTTCAAGTCCCTAAGGGAAACTTTAATGGGTTCTCTTTCGCTTAACAACTCTTCATACTCTGTGTTCAATTGCTCATGCAGAGTTTTTAAAGCTACTTGATCTCGCATTAGATTATCCTGCTTGTCTTTCAAAACTTCCATTTGCTTTATGATTTCTTCTTTTTCAGCCGCAAGTTGACTGTTAGCTAAATGTAGAGTCATTTGTTGGGACATCAATGAACCGTTTTGTGAATTGAGCGTGGCTATATTTACTTGGAGCTTGGCATTTTCAGCTTGACTATTTTCAAGAGATGCTTGTAATGCAGCGATGTCTGCTGTTAACTGTTCATTTTGAGGATTTATTGAAGTGTCGTCTTCTTTCAGTTTATCATCGTGATTGCACAGACATGACGCGGATTTCAACAGATTAGCTTTGGCAGCGATTTCGCTTATAATTCCTTCGTGATCAGCAAAGTTCATAATTTTCTCTAGCAACTCTTCAACACCCACATCTTTAGCAACAACGTCTGATGCATTTATTCCAAGTTTTTCCACGCAGTTTCTTAATTTGTCAAAATTGACCTTTTCTGTAATTAAATCTTTTTGTAATGTTTGAACAGTTTCAGAGTCAACCTTCTTTTGAGATTTGAGTTCCTGCGCTCTTTGTTCAAGTTCTTTAAATTTGCTAGTTATATTTTGATTAATTTCGAGTTCCTTTGATAGCCTTTCCAGCTCTTTCTTTTTAAGTTCAATTTCCGTTGTTAGTTTATCAAGGCATACATCTTTTTCTTCGACAGCTTCTCGTAGCTTATTAACTTCTCTTTGTAGATTATACGTGTCCCTTTCACTATACGTCAATTTAGTTTTTAGTTCTTCAGTTTCAATTATAAGTCCTGTTACTTTATCAGCCTCTGGTTTTACCATGTTTAGTTCCTTAGTTTTAGAGTCTAACGTTTTCTCTAGATCATCGGCCCTACGCTGTATGGAGTCACAAAGCATTTGTATTCTTTGCTTATCTTTAGTTAAAGATTGCAAATGTTTTTCAAAGTCCTGCAACTTATTTTTCTCCGACTCCCTATCAATGGCCTGTCTGTCAATAAAAGACTTCTTGCTATCCAGTGAATCCTGTAGTTTCCTGTTTTCCTCTAATGCGTTTTTGAACACTTCTTCTAACTCCGAATTCTGTTGCATAACCCTACTACAATTTTCTTGTAGCTGCTCACATTTCAGCGTAAGTCTTTTCTTTTCTTTTTCCAAGTCTAGTACCTTATCAGTACTCTCTAAAAGTGATTGTTCCCTCAAACTGTCGATTGTTGATAGTAGTCTTTTGTTCTCTAATTCTAGTTTTAGTGCTCTAGCTTGTGCGTTGCTAGTAAGTTGCTCAGATAAACTGTTCTCTCCGGATTCTAAAGTGCTCTCACATTCGTTGTCTGTATCCAAATTACTATTATTGCTTTCACTGAGTACTGATTTAGTTATGTATTGCAGGTGGTTATTTTCTTCGATTAATTCTTGGATTCTTTGTTGCTCGGCGTCTCTTTCCTATAAACATAAGAAGATTTGTTAAAATAGTACCAGGTTATATGATCAGAAATCATTTAGTAGTATGAAGGTTGGGCTACTCCTTAAAAACTATAGCGTAATGCTCATTTTACTTACCAAAGCAATATCATTAGCTTCTCTCTTTAATTTGATCATAGCTGCTTCCAGTGTTAGGCATTGTTCAGCGCGCTTCCTAGCCCTCTGAAGTTGTTCCTCCAAAGCGTCTCTAGTTTCCATCAACGCTTTATTATCCTCCCGGAGCTCAGACACTCTAGTCTTGTAATACTCGGCATCTGCCAAACGGTCACGATACCGCTGCATTTCTTGTTCTAACCTAAAATTTACAGTTGTTATGAAACTTTTAAATTTCGATGATGATGTTGTTTCGCCAGACTCGATTAGATACAACCAGTTTCTGTTGAATTTATGCATTACATATAATATTTGTGCATATTAATCGGACACGCAGTTTCTTAGATGCTGACTAGGTTTAATCACAAATACGTTGGTACAAAGATTCCGTAACTAAAGAAAAGTCTAACGTAAATAATGGCGCTTAAGAAAGATACATTTGTTAAGCATGAGCCATCTCATACTACACCTAGGGTTCTGTGTACAGTTTATACACAATTTGCAATAAAAAAAAAACTCTTAAAATATTTTTGAAAATGGAAAACTATGCAGTTGGAGCGGTTACCCATCCAAGTACTAGCCACGCGCAATGTCGCTTAACTTAATGAAAATCACGTTTGTTGTATGTGTATGTATGCCCCCTTGTATATATATTTATTTATTGTGTGTTTTAGTATTTGTTGTCATAGTGGCAATAGAAATACATTATCCCTCAAACTTTCCACTCTCTATCTATCACAGTTCTTAAGATACAGCTTGAAGGCAGCGTTATTTTGCGTAACTGGGTAGATGTTTTTAAGAAATCAATGACGTATTTTTCTGGAAAGCTTACATACTTTAGAGTTGTGAGGACATCCCAGTCTATTTAGAAAACTTTTATTACGATTATACTCGTAAAAATGATGCGTTTTATTGATGTTGTTAAATCAGGGGGTGAAGCTTATATTATAATACTTTTAAAATAGAAATACCTTTTTATCGTATCCTAATTTAAGGGTTCGTAATTAAACCTACCTCTTAATATTTTAGAATAAATTTAAAATTCATTTAAAATAACATTTTTTAAATGTAACCAAATTCTGTTATAGTATAAAGAAAAATTTCCGGACAATCCACACACCCCGTGGTAAGCACTAGCTTGTGTTACGGGTACTAGACATCTGATATACTTAATATAATAAATATACATAATTTTTTTAAATATTATATATGAATATTAAACACCCAGGCAAAGGAGAAAGGGCTTGAAGAACATACAAAAGACCTCCCTTGGCGGGAACCAATCCCGCTATCTCTTGCGCCGCAAGCTGACTGTCAGCCATTGCGCCACTGAGGCAGTTATATTTTTCACAATAGACTGGCTTTATAGCTTTAAATCCAAGCGTCAAAAAAAATTGAAATTGAAATATGAATAGTTCGTATAGGATGTCAGTAATTAGGTCAGATCTTGGTAATCTTAAGTACATACCTATCACATCGTTCCGCTTTCTCCCTAAGGGCGTCGACTTCATCTCGGTAGCCCGTAGCTTTACGCGCCTCATTGAACCACTCCTGACTGTCGCCCCTCAGCTTTGTCAGAACCAGCTTTGTGTGCTCCAATTCTTCGCGGCATTCTGATAGCTGCTCTGATTTTTCCTCTCTGTAAATTTAAGGTCAGACATACTCAACTCCAAATAGTTTAAGCTAAGCATAATTTTAGAATCGCTACCGATTTATCGTAGAATATGCTTCGACATCTGTCGATCCCTATATGGGAACCTTGACACATCTTGAGGAATAGCCACAGAACTTCTCTACGCAGGCATAATAATGACTCCCTCATGGAATTTCCGATTGTTTCGACTGGACTGATTTGATTGCAGAAATAATATGCAAATAATTAACAAATTCAAGCTTTACTTACAACTCCTGCCGCTGCTTTCTCAACCGTGCTTTCCAATCAGCTAACTCCACAGCCAAATGTTGGCTATCCCCATTGCTCTGACTGATATTCTGATTGGAGCGACTCTTGATGTTCTTATTCTCGCCATCGTTCTCACAGAGACCTTCATGAAGAACTAAGGAAGCCCAGTTTTGCAGGTAATGGTCCCTTTCTTTAGCGAGGCGCCGCATATGGTTAAACATAGTTGGTGATTGAAATAGGTCCGCTGCGTCTGGCGTTAATACAACGGTTTGCATATCTGTGACCTAAAATAATAAAAACACCATAAAACATATTTTAGCTATTTAAGAGCGTTACCGGGGAATTATGGGTCATTATTAAAAGTAGCCTGTCACTAAGATACATTCTCTGGGTAAATGCAAATGCATTGTTTTTTTTTCTGTTATGGAGTGAAAGATTATGTCCCGCATGACGAACATATATATTTTTTTTATGGGATATAGATCTATGTTAGTCCACTATCTTACCTGTTGGCTCTCTACTCTACACATAGATAGATACCAAGTAAATAAATAAAAACTTGATAGCCTTAAATAGTAGTTACGATTTGCCGTTATAAAATCCAAAACGCGAACGCACTGTTCGGTGCTCATTGGTGATCTATTTAATCTATATTAGAAGCCACAAAGTAAAAGTGACAAATTAATGCAAGTTTGATTATGTAAGTAAGTTAACATGTTTTGCATAATAATATGCAATTAGGTTGCTGTTTTTATGTTAAGATGACTATTAATACGGTTTTTAGATAACTTGTTCTAATAAAAAACGCATGTGATTGCATACATTACATCAAAGACAAAAATTGAAATAAAGGGCACCGCTAATTCATTGTACGGCGAATCTTAGCAAATTACGTCGGAAAACCGTAAATATGAGTAGCAAGTCAAGGTCGCGTTACTTAATAATACTTGTGAAATTTGTCATTTATGTACTGATGTAGCTTGGTTAACCAAGGGCAGGCCTTGTTTGTTTATTTAAATAGATGTAAATGTATTCTACAGCAGGCATGTTGATGTCCTAAAAGGAAGATAGGAACCAAAATAGATTAAAATACTTGTTACTCATAAGTCCTATACCGCATGATCTATGCTGCATATTATTTTATAAGTTTCTAAGTATTATGTATAGGTATGTATATAATAATATTAAACAAGAATTTTTTTTAGTTTTAATTTAATAAAATACTAATAAAAAGACAATTTAATTATAATATTACATGGTTCATATACCATTGTGAACTGTGTTAGGTATATTAAGTTCTTCACATTCAAATTATTATTAAGATTTCTAGAATAATAATAGTTGCATGAGGTGGCCTTAACTATTAATTATCATGCTCAGTGAGAGTATACAATACATGAAATATCATATTATCTAGTTGATCAATAAATTAACTATAAAAAAATGTAATTCATCTTAGAACAAGAACTGTTATCATAAATCTCATATTAATTAAAAAATATATATTTTGATCAAACTATCATTATAACTAATTTAGCTTGTCATATTTGGAAGGATGGCATGTTTCAAATTTTATCCAGTCTACTCAGCTGAGGATGCTTCATACTTGGTTGCTTAAATTGCCACTTATCTCTAAGTTCATATCATTTGTTTCGCTTGGCCGAACCCTGTCTCACTGACAGGAAGCAGGAGGGGTGACATGTTGGCGTGACTACCTTTATGGCATTAGTAACATGCTGCTAAGTAACTTCCTTTATGTCAGACATTAGCTTCTGACTGTTAAGATCCTGAATTCTTGTTGATACAAGTGTTTTTAAAACCTATAATTTTTTTCTTATTGGTGTATTATTTATGAATTCCATATAAAAAAAATAGCAGCTTATAAATCCTCCCACAGTTCAGTTATAAGGAAATTGAAAGCAGTTAACGCTTAAAAATAATTGAAGTTACCTGTTTGATACACTCCACAATATTATGCTGCAATTCCAAATCAAGTTCTTTTATTCTTGTAATAAACAGCTCTTTATTTGGACACTGCACAGCTGCCCCTAGGAGTAATAATATCAGCAATTTCATTGTCTCCAGACCTTCTCTTGAATCAGGCGCCTTGCCCAGACAGATGCATTCAGGCACTACTAGAAGTGTCATACCCAACTCCTCCTCATACAATGCTTTGATATTCTTGACTATTGCATCAAAGTTTTTTACCCTACCCAGGATTAAAGCTTGGTCTTCTAGTCCTGTCAGCTTTGTTATATGGAAGGATGGTTCCGGGTCTATTTGCAGGTATACTTGGTGCAAAATATCTCCATTGTATAGGGATGGGTACCCATTTATTGCTTCTGGGTTGGGTATGCATGATTTAAGCTGTAAATTTTCATAAGATTATGTCATACAATACTTGAATAATTTGAAAAAATATTAGGTATATTTAGATTACAAGGACACTTTAGAAGAAATTTCACCAAAAATCCAGATAGAGCTATTCTTGTAAAACAATTGATACAAGAGATGTAGATGAGAGCTGTGTTCGCATTTTCACATGTTTACATTTTCTACTCTGAATTAAAAAGTTGTGTACTTGAACAATAGGTGAAATATCTATCTGAGAAAATGTTTTAATTGTTGGTTCAATAGCTCTCTCCACTAGTTTTTTCCCATACAAATCTAAAAAGCTATAATTAGAAGACCAATTTGTCTATTAATAACACTCAGTTGCTGTGTGTGTAAGATCAAACGAATTTGTTGCCGTGACCACTTATAATTAAAAATAACAACTTTTTAGAATCGTTCATTTTATATCTTTTTTTATTGAAAGCAGTAACTTTTACTCGTGATACCTTTTATGATTGAATGAAAATAGAACAGACATAGAAATGCGCGAGTGCAATCATACGGAACATCTTGATAATTTGTCTCACGGTTCACGCAAGTAATAAAAACAAAGACATGGATGGCTGTGCACTCACCCACGAAACTAAAGGCCCGTTCAAGAAGTCATCGATTTCGGTACCAGATGCGGCCATAATTATTATGCGCTAGGACAAACGCAATCTATCCTGCTGAAAATTTTCTGTAAGCATGGCATTGAGCTCATTAAACCGAATAAAACAAACGAAACTCAATAAATCGCACAATGAAAACGAAACCACCACGACTCATTGCTTTAGAACCACTTGTGCTTGCTTTGCTCGAAAAGAGAACGTCTGTCTGTCATTTTCATATGACAAACGGCACGTAGTAACATTGACAAGTTGACATTGACATTAACTTGAAAACTGTGATGCCTCCTACGAACCAACATTACCTAAACTAACAAAATTCATTTATAAAAATTACATTATTTCGCGTAACATCATTTGGAATTCCTACATATCTTTTTATCAACTAGCTTACTGATTGGATCGGTACAGCTAATCATATTTTAAGATTAAAAATATAGCTTTAACATAAATGTTTTTTATTAAATTACCTACAATGTTTGAATGATAAATATAAGGATATAAATAATATTATGCAACTGTCCTAACAATAAGTTACATACAATAAGTAGTCGACGCGACGTTCTTGAATGAGCAGTTTTGGCCGCAAGGGGTCAAGTTTCGACGGTTCATCGGTCGCCTACAATACAAGGCGACACCACCGGCGCGCCGCCGTAACAGATGATCAACGATACGGGCACTTTAGTATAAAAGATTTATATGTTAGTCTGTAAGGTATATGTTTCTGAGATGCCTGAAATAAAAGGTTATGATTATTATTTTCGGCCGTAGGAAGTCTACTGCAGGACATGGTCTCATTCACTAAAAGAGAGTTTAACAATATTTGCCACGCTTGGCAGGCGCAGTTTAAAGTGTTGAGATCTAAGAAGACGCTTTGTGTAATCAGAATACCAAAGCGGCCTAAAATTTTTGTGAAAAAAGAAATGACTTATTACATTTCTGAATCGTCACTTTTATTTTAAATTTTGAATAAGAGTTGTTGAGACGGACGCGAAATGGCGTTCAATTGAGTAACATCTTTTTCACTTTACTATTTTATTTTACTCGACTGACACTGGCAAACTGACGACCGACGGACGCTTCAACCGCAGAGTAATTGAATTGATTACGAGTTGGTAACTCAAGCCAAGGCTGTCTGGTACGTAATTATACGTACGATACGAATACGATACGAAACGAAATGTTGTGTTGAGTTTGGTTGCTGGCTCGCAAAAAATAGTGTAAAACAAACGTACTGATTACCTATTAAACTCTCTGGGTAAAACAAATAGTAATAGGCATCATCATTACGGGTGTCTTACCGTAATTATTAAGCCTATCATTTGGTTGAGGTACATATTTTTTTATAGTTTTTCAAAAAAATAATTTTAAAATGAATTACTGAATTTAATACAACACATTTAACTGTAAACGTAAAGAGCTGCATAAAAGTAATCATGTTTACAAAATCTGCAACCACTAAAGTTAAATTTCAAGATGAACAATTGGATGACTATGTTCTTGAGGTAAGTGTGTTTGTACCCACAGCTGTTAATACGGTTCTAAATAATAAAATAAATAAGTAATTTAAATAACAGTATTTTTGTTATTATTATCATTATGAAGGTGGGCCGATGAGGTCGCTACGCAGTTTTTAACTTTTGCGCCCTCATCGTTTCTTTTTTGTAACTTGTATATTTGTGTTCCTTAATGTAAATCAATGTTTTTTTTTGTTTTTATGTTGCAGAATTCTGTCCTTAAAAGTAAATTACAGAGTAAACTTGATGCCTTAGCAATAATGAGCAATGAACTTGACAAATGTAGTATGGAACGGGATCGGTTTAAGCTGCTGGTCGAGCAGCTTAACAATAAAAAAGTACCGCCTCTAAAATCGAATGAATTAAATGGTACAACTTATAGACTTACTCCAACAAATACAATTAGTAATGGAGACATTCTGGCCCAAACACGAGACCACAATAATATGTTAAAATTACAGGTAATATGTTTAAAATCTTAAATACAGAAGTGGTTATGTCTTATGATGTCCCATTACAATAATAATGTTATGTGGTTTTGGGTAAACTATTTCAAAATTGGTATATAAAGCGGAAAGGGTGTGAATGGCACCAGGCAAATAGATTTTGTTCTAAGATTTTTAAATTTGGAAGCCCATTTGTCAAAAATAAATCTTGTAAATCTGTGAATCCAATTATATTGTCAGTGACAGCCTTAATGTTTTATTTTAATTGGATACCTTGAGAGGTATCAATGAAAGTAAAAACTATCTCATTATCTTTGAATATATAAATGTTCTGTACATGTGTTACTCATTGAACTCCTCCTAAAAGGCTGGACCCATTTTTGTGTGTGTTTAAGTGGGTTCGAGAATGATTTAGATTCACAATACCGTCAACTAGGTGTGAAGCGGGGGCAGACCGCTAGTCAAATATAAAACCTTGTTTATTTTGCATTAATTGCACCCAAAACCATTTAATCAGACAAACATTATTAACATGTTGTATTGTTATTCTCATTTCATGGTCTAATAAATTATTTGAATCCTACTATAATTATGCCATTTAAACAATACTTTGCTTGAAGGTGGAGTCATTGCAGAGTAAGCTAGAGGAAGCGATGGGAGATATAGATGCTCTCAGAAAAGAACTCCAGAAAAAGGAAGCTCTTGATGAAAGTGAAAGACAAAGCATCAGAACTTTTGCATGTTCCAACAATGAATATGAACAGCTTGTACAAGAACTTGAAAAATTCCAAAAGAAGGTATACTTAATTAATTTATTCTTAAAGCTTTGCTTTGAGGTGCCATTTGTTAAAATAAGGAATACACTAAGAACAAAATAATTAAGTTAATATAAGACTGTTAAGAATAAGTGTTTTCTCTATTGGTGTTTTCTTAATAAAATAAATAAAGTGTCTGTCATCTTGCTGTTCTCAAAGAGTATGTAATATGATGGGAATTCATTAGAGTTTGAAATACATGGATACAGATTAATAGGAAATGAAACCCTAAAAATTAGCATAAATATGCTAATTTTTAGGGTTATTTTTTATGTTTCACACCTGAGCTCCATATTATTGCTATTTCTAACTAAAGTAGGATTACTAAATTAAGCTCTATGTATGAATTATCATTTTATTTTTGGTTTAAACTAAACATTACATTATTTCTGTTATTAATTTTAGTACAGACAATTAATGCTGGACTATAGAGCCACTTTAGATGAAAAAGAAGAACTGATCTCAGACAGAGATTACTATAAGAACAAAGTGCTAAGATTGAACCAACAAATCAGTTACATTTTATCAAATAGAACTAAATCCCAGTCAACAGAAGACGATGTTGGTCCTCCCAAACCAATTGTGGATATTGACACCCTAGTGACAGAAAACAAGTACCTAAATGAAAGAATAACTCAGCTTCAAGTTGAAAAGGAAATCATCAAGCGAACATTAAATAAATACAAGGTCAGCTATTTGTATCCCGTTTAATTAATCTACAGGAAACCACACTAATGTTTTGCTCATCCGATGTTGTTGTTGCAGTCTCTACTTGATAACAGGAGCAAAAATTATTCATTGAATATTAAGAAGGGTTTTGCTGATGTGATGACACAAAAGCAAGGTAGGCTCTTTACTTTATTAAATTTTGTTTTAAAGTAGGTAATTGGAGGTTTTGTCTGTTCACGTCCGTAAGTGGTAACCCTCTGAATCCTTACACGTGACCTCCGGGTGGTGCTAAGAACAGTCTCTGGTGGGAGGCTTCGGCCGCGGCTTGTCACCACCCTCCGGGCTGGGCCAGTGCGTGAAGAGATTTTTTCGTGTTTCGTAATGTGGTCCGGAGAAGCCATCTTCTAGGCCTTCATGCTCCATCTTAGACCACATCGTCACTTTACATCAGGTGAGATTGTGGTCAAATGAAGGCTTATCAATAATAAAAAAAAAAAGTTAATTTTACTTTTTAACCCCCGACCAAAAAAGAGGGGTGTTATAAGTTTGACATGTCTGTCTATCTGTTACATCATAGCTCCCGAACCGATGGAGCGATTTCAATTTAGTTTGTTTTGTATGAAAGGTGAGTTTGGCCCGGGTGTTCTTAGACATGTTTCAATGAAAATCGGTTGAGCCGTTTAAAAGTTATGAGGCTGAGAGTGGGGAAGGAAAACAGAATTCTGCAAATATACTAGTGTGGGGTATCAAATGAAAGCGCATCGCGTCCACATTACATAATATTATGTTGTTTTACATTAAAGGAAATGAAGGCATTGGAATCGGGGATTTTCTTAAATTTTCAATTTAGATTTATATACAAAGCCTTTGGCTATTCAGATTATGTTCTGTGATACATTTAGTATGTACTTCCTTACAGCCAGAGAGTTTCTGGAAAGAAGTATGAAGGCTGGGTCTAAACAGAGTTCAGCAGCTGAATTAAAGTCTCTCTGTCTAGGACTGTTTGAAGCTATGAATGACAAGTCAATAGCCCTGCAACATCAGCGAAAAACTAATCAGTGAGTAAATATTATAAGTAGATGTTAATGTATGTCCTAGCTGTCATCTATTTATTTCATTATTACAAATTCTAAGAAAGATCTCTTTAATTATATTTTAAAACAACTTCCAAATATAGGATTTGTTTGCAAGATGTTTAAAGACACCGAAATGCAAATGTTGCATAGAAACCGTACGCGCTAAATCAGGTATCATTTTAATCATTGTTTTTTTTCCACAGGATCCTCGCAAACAGGATTACAGAATTAGAGAAAACCCTTGAAAGCTGGTGCAATGGTGAAAAATGCATACCAATATTCCCATCGCAAATGTTACTTGACGAATTTTTCCCTGACACAGCTTCCCTAAAATCCGAGTCTACTGGAAAAGCTTCCAAAGATCTCCATGAAACCGCCTACAGTGATGACGAAACCAAAAACGGTAGCGACGACTGCTCGAATGATTCTAGGAAAGATTTCGAGAAAGGTCATGATGAACTAAATTCCGATATAGGTTTAACGAAAACAGTTTTACCGGATGATCTGCAAGAACTTGTAAAGGAAGCTCTGGCGGAACTAAAGCCTGGAAACAAAGAAGACGCGTAGTTTTTTAAACGAATATGTATTGAGCAAAATGGACTTATGATTATGTATGACTGGTGAATTTCGATAAGACGTATTACGTTTTAATTTGGTAACCAGATTAAGTATTTAATTTAGATTAGTATTTAACAATGGTGGATTTACCTGCAGGCTGAGTAGGCTCGAGCCTAGGGCGGCAGATTTTCGGGGCGGAAAATTCGGGGAACGTTTTTTTTCATCATAGAAATCATAAATATTTTTAAGTTTACCAAATGTTCATTATTGTGTAAAAAGCATACATTAACCCGCCCGCCTATTACGTAAAACTTTGCAGTAGCTACAGCAACAGCAAAGCGACAGGGACCGCTACGCGATTGGTTGAAACAGATCAGAAACAGACTAGAAACAAATTGCAACCAATCACGCAGCGCAGTCGCTTTGCTGTTGCTGTCGGTCGCTACTGCAAAGTTTTACGTAATAGGCGGGCCGCCCATACATGATTGTTGCTTGATGATTAGCTTCGTAATCGAATTCGAATTTTTTGTAAAAAATATTTTACGTGCAATTTCAACAAAAATGTTGCATTGTAAAAATAATGTATGATATAACAATTGTTGAGGCAAGCGCGGCAAAAACTATTCAGCCTATACCTTGAAAATTTGTAAATCCGCCACTGGTATTTAAGGCCATTGCTCTTTTAAACCTAGCAGCACTCTGCGAATATTGTTATTTGACACACAAAACCTATCGAAATACTAGAAATGTTTATTATAATGGATGAGATATTAAACTATGTATTGTCGTTCAGACGAGAAGAATAACTTAATGTAAAATAAGCATGTTTTATATGTATAATTACATTATGTATGTATTTACAAAAAAAAATGCATCTACGTAGTATATCAGTCACCCATAGTAGGTACAAGCTCTACTTAGTTTGGAGTTAGATGATGCTGTGTGATTACTTGATTAGTCCGGAGATATTTATTTAAACAATAAAGAAAGATCTGTTACTTTTCTAAGCTTACCAATCATGTGATGATAAAACCAAAGATACATTCCAATAATTATTCTAGTCAATATAATTTAGCTAGTCAATTGGATTTTACTATTTTATGAATTTAAATGTACATTTATAAACAAACATTATTCTAATAGTAAAGTTTGGCCTTTCATTTACTCTATACTAATTCCAGTTTTATCACAAAATACTTCCAAATGTGCAGATTTTGTAACTAAATATACGCATGTTTATGTGGAGGTTTTTGTCTGTTTACTTCCGTAAGTGGTAACCCTCTGAATCCTTACACGTGACCTCCGGGTGGTGCTAAAAACAGTCTCTGGTGGTAGGCTTCGGCCGCGGCTTGCCACCACCCTCCGGGCTGGGCCAGTACGTGAAGCGATTTTTTCGTGCTTCGTTAAGAAGTCCGGAGAAGCCTTCCTTCTAGGTCTTCATGCTCCATCTTAGACCACATCGTCACTTTACATCAGGTGAGATTGTGGTGAAATGAAGGCATATCCAGTTAAAAAAAATATGTAAGCTGTATTTTTAAATAGCAACTAGCGGCGCGGCCCGCCCGGCTTCGCATTCAAAATTACAATATTTAGTATAATTTTTAACACACACAAGTTATTTATATTTTAATTTATTCTTATAGGGTATTTTTTATCAGTCAGACGAACAACATTGACGACTTGGTGAAGTTCGCGGGCTCGCGGTACAGTACTTACAGGTCACTGCCAACCGAAGTTACTGGATATCTTTGAGAGGCCTATGTCCAGCTGTCTACGTTCTACAGCTGTAATGATAATGATGATTATTTTAATAGTCATGATAACTACCTACCTAAAAATGGTAGATTTTCGGTTTTACTTCCCCACTCTAACCCCCATAACTTTTAAACGGCTCAACCGATTTCCATGAACCATGTCTAAGAACACTTGCGCAAAACTCACCTCTCATACAAAAAAAACGAAATTATAATCGCTCCATCCGTTCGGGAGCTATGATGTCCCAGACATACAGACACGTCATACTTATAACACCCCTCTTTTTTGGTCGGGATTAAAACTTAGTACGAATCGCACGAAAGCGTTTCGTCTAGCGAAGCTTCACATCGATATCGATGACGGCGTTCTCTTCCTGTTGGCCTTTGAGCGTAACCAGCCCAAACTTAGCTTTAATTTCAATGAAACAAATCCGTTAAAAAAGAAAAAAACTTTTCTAGTATGTGATGGGATGAGGATCCGTTCCTAACGGAAATGTGATTACTGATTACGTTTCCCGAACATACATTTCACGTCGAATTTAGCTAATAAGTAGATGTTCAGACTTTTTTGTTAAATAAGATAAAAATATATTTATCCTTAAAATAATTTATTACAACAACAATACAACTTATTTATGTAAATTAAAACATCAACTTTACTGTTAGAGTTACGGTTTAAAACTAACGCAATAATGACTACTGCATTAGATATGAATAGATGCCTATATTTTAAAAATAAAATAATCACTGAAAAACTTTATTATTAATAAACATAATTGTGAATAGTGCCTACTTTGTTAAGGTAGTGTGTGGGATTATTTAGATAATTACATTAATATCATATTGTTAAGTAGGTAACTTTGGTTAAGTTTAATGCGGTTATCTTAATTATGGATAAGGTTATTTTTATTATCCGCTATTTTTTTATTAGTTAACTGTAAGTTTTCAGTAACTTAAAGGCCTGGCGCAACGTTATGCGGGCGCTGTCGAGTGTTCAAACAAATGTGCTAGGTACCACTATAGTACATGTTTGACATAAAATCTTAACGCTTAAAGAAGCGTCTGGCTTAAATAAACTAAAATTGGCCGCAATTAAGGACCAGAATGAACATTTTAACATTTCAATATATTAAAAAAAACTCTGAAACTTGTTGGTATATTGTTGTTAAGAAATATTAAAATCACAAGTATAACATTATATTCCATTATAATAAATTGCATAATATTTATATATATCTGCCTATGAATAAATAAATAGATGCTCGCAAACAATAACACTCATATTTAAAATTAATATAGGTTCATTTATAATGATACAAATATGATAAAAGCCTCATTATTATATGTTATGATACAGTTAACTGAATATTTTGAATGTCCATTAATAAAAACCTCAACTCTTTAATTCATTAATTAAAATGATGATCGTTATGTTGTAAGATCATTATAAATAAACCCCTAACTAAAACTACAACAAATAAAGTAGGTTTGGACTCTGCCAATATTGTCATAAATGCATTTTTCCAATTCAAAACTTCAGTCTTCTTCTAAAAGGAATTAATTACAAAATATTATTACTTTCTCATAAGCTAAGCCTGATATGTTACTAGAAGCATTTAATTATGATGATTATCCACCAATTTGAAATTAATTAAATACTCCGCAATTATGCAGCTTTCTATAAAAATATAATATATACCTTTACATATACATAGTTGGCAACAATGAACTTATTTTTCTCTTAATGTCAAGAGCTCACAGGTATAATGATAGGATTCTAAATTACTATCTTTTTTTAGTGAAAAAACAAATATCTTCTATAATAATAGTATTATTGAATGTATTGTCTTGTTACATACTGTTTGTATTTTATTTGTGGTGTTACGATAAGGAGTTATCTTATCATATTATTATTACTCATAAAAGTGCCATGTAGAGAAAGGTTTTAAGTTTATTTAAATTTAACTAACTGGCCCGTTCCGGCTTTACTTGGAAGCAGAACCTTCTTCTTGAATTCAATCAAATCATTCAATTATTGCTGCAAACCGAAGATTCGTTCAGTAGTTTTTAAGTTCATCACGATCATAGGGAGAAACAAATATTTATTTTAATTTTTTAATGGAAATTAAATGGAAGAGGAACGACGTAAATAAATAGTTTACTCTAATTTATCTTAACATAATATCAGCTTCAAATCGATGCTGATATGAATTAGCTCTTCTACGAAGTTTGATTAGATATTTAAGTATGGTTTTTGGGTAATTATTTTTAGTTTTATTTTAAAAGGAGCCTATGAAATGTTAGTGTAGTGGTTCAAAGCCGCCGCAGTGTGGTCGTGCAGCGAAGCAGCATCGCTCCTTTGCCTTGCGGCTACGACTAGCTTCGATAGCAGCTGTCGATGCTCCTTTTCGGAGTACCGTTCATAGGCTTCCAATCCTTCTTGGAGCTTTAGGATTAAGCTGTCGTAATTCTTACGCACTACTTCCAGGATCTGCAATTAAAATGTTGTTTATTATCTACTACTGTAAGTACTTCATTTTCGATCTAAGATAAGCGACAATGAGCACACTATTAACTGGGATTTTTTCCAGAACACAGAAATACAATAAATCTAAATTTAAAATTTAAGAAAAACTTAATATTATGTAATGTGGACGCGCTGCACTTTCATTTGATACCCCACACTAGTATATTTTGCAGATTTTCGGTTTTCCTTCCCCACTCTAACCCCCATAACTTTAAAACGGCACAACCGATTTTCATGAAACATGTCTAAGAACACTCGCGTCAGACTCACCTTTCATACAAAAAAAAAAGGTGTGTGTGCGATTCACATACGATAGAAGTGAAACTTCAGTAAATCGACGAAAGAATAATAAGAAGAATAAAAAAAAGTGTGTGTGTGTCAGCTACGACGCACGATTGGAGTCTACTACTTATGAACTATAATTATGATATATATCGAATAGAAAAAAAGGGTAAATGAACGCATCTACTAAAATGTTTTTCATGCTTTTCATGCTTTCATTCCGAAGGTCGTGGGTTCAAACCCCGCCACGCACCTCTGGATTTTTCTTCTTGAGAAATTTATGTGCGCTTTAAACACGTGCTTTAACGGTGAAGGCAAACATCGTGAGGAAACCGACATGTTCTGAGAACTTTAAAAGAGTTTGAAGGGCATGTGACATTCACCAACCCGCACTTGGCCAGCGTGGTGAATTAAGGCCTAATCTCTCTCGTCAAAGAGAGAAGTCCCTGTGTCCCAACAGTGGGAACGTTAATAGGGTGATGATGATGATGACTAAAATGTTAAGAGAAACAAACATATATCTGTAATTATTCGGATTATTTATATTACTTCAATAAAGCGTATTACATAAAGTATGTTACAAAATAATATAAATAAAATACAGCAATACCTCTTTGCGCGATACTCCGTAAATTTGTCGAAATTTAAATAAAGCATTGTATTTGTGTCTCTTACATCATTTCCGTTTCATCTTTTTGCATCCGGTTTGAAATCACTACGATTCTATAGAAGTTTCACTTCAAAAACTAAATTGAAATCGCTCCATCCGATCGGGAGCTATAATGGAACAGACAGACAGACAGACACACAGACAGACAGACAGACACGTCAAACTTATAACACCCCTCTTTTTTGTCGGTGGTTAAAAACCAAAGTAGCAGATTTTATCTATATCCAGCCAGGAACAAAAAGCTCTCGGTGAGACATCATGATCTTTAATGTATACCTGATCCTCAGAAGGCGTGGAGAGGCTCTGCGAGGCGAGCCACGACTCGATTTTCGGTGAGAAGTGTTGGATGATGGCGCGCACGTTCACGAGGCAATTCGCCAGACGCAACGCCTCCGCCTTGTATTCCCCGTCGCCGGTCGAGTACCGTAATGCTGTAACATGATTTACTTATAGCTTATCTATATTTTGTTTTACCTTAAATAAAATAAAGCAAAAAAAAGTGTGTGTGTGTCAGCTACGACGCACGATGGAGTTTACTCCTTACGAACTATAATTACTTATGATAATATCGAATAGAAAAAAAGGGTAAATGAACGCATCTGCTAAAATGATAAGAGAAACAAACATATATCTGTAATTATTCGGATTATTTACTTATATTATTTCAATAAAGCGTATTACATAAAGTATGTTACAAAATAATATAATAAAATACAGCAATAACTACGATACTTCGTAGTTGAGACTACGAAGTATCGCGCAAAGAGGAGACCCCGAGAATGAGATACGCTGTGTAATGTTTTCCATCTCATTCTTTTACACGTTTAATCCTACAGATATATATGTTTGTCTCTTTCTACGTAACGCCTCAACTTTTCGTGTTACACTTTTTGATTTTACCCCTCATAAAATTTCCGTACCGGGCCTTATAACTCAAATCGTTTCATAAGGAGTAAACTTCAAAAACCGGTTAAAAACCCATGTCACACCCACAGTTAATTGAGTTGTGTCACTAGTTAATTAGTTTCAATTATGTTGGTTACAAAATATTATTATATAATATGTATCAAACCTCCGGCTGACTCGGATTAGGTACATCAAAATTATGCATGCAATATAGCAGACAGATATAATGGTATATAATAATAAGTTTTAAGTAACTAAAAATATATACTATTCTTCCTACGATTTAATCGGTTATCTGAGGCACAAGCTTAGACCTACAAATATATAATAAAAATTAATCCTAAATCTTGGTGAAATTTTTCTTCCATCAACCAGTTATTAAGCTTAGTTAACTGTGTGGAGCAGTGCTATTTTCGTGTTTCGTAATGTGGTCCGGAGAAGCCATCTTCTAGGCCTTCATGCTCCATCTTAGACCACATCATCGCTTTAAATCAGGTGAGATTGTGGTCAAATGAAATCTTATTAATATAATTAAAAAAAAAAAAAAAAGAACACTTCAGTAGAATCAAAATGTAAAGAAAATACAAACTTTGCAAATCAGCATATCGGTGGGCAGAAAGCTACTTTATTTTATCAAATTGTAAGGAAATTGATAACTTACCCATATAGAAGAGATTGTCAAACACTTGATGCATTCTGATAAGCTCATAATACAGCTGGTCATATGACGCAGGGGTGGGTAGAAATGTGTCTCCGAACGTTATAAATAGATTGAATATATTCACAATCTGTAAATAAAGTAGGAAAGGGTGGGTCAAATTTTAAGTAAATATGTAGTCTGAAATACCTAAATAAAAATGATTGATGCATGGTATTAAATTCATCGACTTTGCAGTCTGTTCACCTTGATCTTTTAAGCCACTAAATGGATTTTAATGTAATTTTCGGCACTGGATAGAGAGATTCTAAAGGAATGTTTGGCTTATTCCAAAAATGGCCCGCGAGTATCTTCCTCGAAGGGGATCAACAAATGTAACCATATGAAGTCGGGCAGGTAGCTAACGACGACTGATACCTACGTTGAGTATTGGATTCTAGCCTTCTATTCTGTTCTAGTTAGGAACAGACCCAACCGATGTGTGTGTGTGTGTAGGCCAGCCTTATACTTTCATTTCAAAATTATTTCTTTAAAAAAATTCTAGGGTATTAACAATAAGGGATTTGGGCGTTATGTTTGATCAGAAGCTATTATTTGATGATCACATTAATAACATTCTAAACAAAGCGTCTCGGTCTCTCGGATTTGTTATCAGAATGTCTTCTGAATTTAGTAGCATAAAAACTATAAAAATATTGTACTGCTCATACGTCCGTAGCCATCTAGAATACGCGTCCGAAGTTTGGAATCCGCGGTATGATATTTACTCGTCACGGTTAGAAAGCATTCAAAAAAAATTCTTGAAATATCTCCAATTTAAATCTAAACTCTTTCTATCAGGCTACACTACTAGATGTAAAAAGTTTCATTTCTTACCATTACATGTACGTAGAGATATATCTGATATTGTTTTTCTCTCAAAAATAGCTAACGGTATAATAGATTGTCCCGATCTACTGGAACTCCTAGGATTGCGCACTAGCGGGACAGCGTTGAGAAAGCCGAGCTTGTTTCATATTCCAACAGTAAGAACAAACTATAGGCAAAATGCATTCTTTATTCGAGTAGGCAACTCGCTGAACAATCTTTCGCTAACAGGCACTGATATTGATATTTTTAACATGTCCTCAAAAAAGGTAAGACAGATGCTCACCTGTAATTTTTTTACTGATTAATTATGTTTTTTTTTCTAATTTACTGTGTGTTATTGTTTTTTTTTATTGTAGTATTTAATAGTGTTTCTATTTTATTTAAACAAAATTATCTTATTTCTTCATATTATTGTATTAGTTTTTATGCGCATTTTCTGCTGTCCATTCTCTAAGTTTTGTTTTACTATATGTTTTGTTATTTGTGAAAACTTTATAATTGGCCTTCAGTATGCATGTAATTTTCCATGTATTTATTTTGTATTGTATTATTATTTTATCTAGCTTTTAGTTTTCCTAAAACCTTAAAATAAATAAAATAAATAAATTTTCTAGCTAAGTTCCATAACTATTGACTTACCTGTTGAGCCATAACGAAGATATTATGCCTTCTCAAAAGCGTGCTCTCGTTGGTAACAAGGAACTTCAACAAGGCTATGAGCGCCGCCCACAGCGTCCGCCAGTCGCGCGTCAACCTCACGCGACACCGCTTCTGGTAACTCAGCAACCGGAGTAACACGCCTATGCAGAGCTGGTACAACTCGCCGGGGAACTTTTTCAGAAGGTGGCACATTATGAATTCGACTAAAAGGTCTGGAAAAATTTTAATTGCCTTGTGACGATTAAATAAATTCGTTACCGTGTGTTTGTGCAACATGTTTCAAGTGTAACTTCATACATTTTTAGAGCTAACACTAAAAATCATTATTAATTTTAAAGGTAGTAAAATTAAACACTTACTTATCACAAATCATAAACACGGCTTGGATACACGTTCGAAAAAGTAATAGATTTTTTTGTAACACAACTTTTAACACGCGACAAAGTCGTGTTTATGATTTTTGTAGAAAGACCGTTAATGTTTATTAGTTCAATATTTTTGTATAATTATCTGAGTGAGATAACTCACCTATTAAAGTAGAAGCTAAGGGTTGCGATGTGGGTTCTTCAAGAACAATTTTCCTATGACGCATTGGCAATCTGTACAATTGAACCTGAAAAGTATAACAAGTGACTTTGACTGGATTTTTAAATTATAAATTCAAATCATGATTTGAAAAAAATTGATGCTATATAGTTTTACTTGACCCATAGGGCGGTTAGTTTCCACATTACCTTGAATGAGAGATTTTGGTCATGCATTATTGAATTGGCGAATTGCTCCTCGACAATACAAGTCAGAGTTATAAAACATAGGCTGCATTTGTTAACACTTGCTTCACTCTTTATATCAGCCATCACTATGGAACTGCAATCAAATATTATTCATTGTAAGTATTAATTTTCAGAAATATTAAAAAATCGCGCAATACAAATTCAACGAAAACAATTTTCAACCGAGTAAATAATAATTCGCAACTGAAAGCATAATCAATTTACAAAAAAGCTTATCACATTACTCGGACTTACCAATATTGGAAGAACGTGACTAATAAATTCGTAGGTTGCTCATTGTCAAGAGCTTGAATCTGTGCTAAATTTGGAGGTGTCTGAAAAAAAAATATCATCATCAATTACGGCGCAAAACTAAAGGTTCGCCCAAACCTGCGTACCCAAAGCGACTGCGAAGCGAGTGCGTCTGCCGCGCGACGGACGCTACTAGTAGTGAGCGTTGAATCGACGAACGGTTTTTCTACAGACAACGTGTCGACTGTTTTCTTATTACGGCAAAAGTAGTTTTTTCTACGAACAGGTTTTTTCATTCAACGTCAACGATAAACGATAAACGATCAGTCGACGGACAACCAGACTGGTTGTCCGTCGACTGATTTTCGTTTCGTTTTTTTCAACTGGTTGAACCAGTTGAAAAAACTGTCGCGACATTCAACCGGTTCATTCGTTGAACTACGAACGAACCAGTTAAACGTCGACCGTTTTTTCAACCGGTTGACCGATTATAAAAAACGGTTTCGTTTCGTTTACGCAAAAATAGTCAACGACCCACCAGTACCTAGACGCTACCCATGCTTTACTAGGGCCCTTTGCACACCTACGCGACCACAGAGGGGATCGTTCTCAGACAAGGTTTCAAAAACTACTGCTTCTGCGTTGCAGACGCGCCTGCATCGCAGAAGAAACTTGCAAAGCTGATAAGCTATCTCAAGATATTTAAGTTAAAGTACAATTACATAGTAACACTGATTACGCATAGAATTGGCTATTTCTATGTCAGCCTACAACCCTAAAAAAATTTTTGAAGATTTTGTAAGTACCTATAGAGTTAAAGTCAGAAATAATAATAGCATTAGCAGTGACTCTAACAAAATTATAATATATAAAAATCATGACCTCGTAATAGAAGTGATTTTCACAATAAACAACCGACTTTTAGTTTGATAAATATTTTGAAAGTCAAGTTGTAATGATATAATGTATATAGTAGAATAAACGAATTATCTATACATTTTATGATTTAAAATCTCTGCCGCGCCTGCCTGTCATTATGTTGGGGATAAACTCAAGAACTACTAAATGGTCTATTCAGTTTTCTGCAACAGGTATAGTGATACAAGTGGAAGGTTTTTGTGCCCATGCAAAGCCGGAACGGACCAGCTATTTATAATTACAATCAAGTTTACCTGATGAGGCGGTAACGTGGCGGGCGGTGACGGAGGTGCTGAGGACGCGGCGGCAGACGAGGAATGAGCGAGCGTCGTCATAAAGTTGCGGTTAAGATGGGCCGCTTCGTACAGCGCTAGTAACATGCCTTCCTCGCCTCCACTGGAACGATGAGAGGTTATTTTTCTGTTCTTTGGAAATAGAGCTCTGGGATTTATAATATAACATTAATTTTTTCTTGACTTAACAGAATGGATGAATCATTCTGTTTGCATTAAATTACCAGGCCCTAAATCTTTTCACACATGACTTTAACACAATCTTTTATAGAAATATGTGTATGAATCAGTATGTAATATAATAATATGGATGTAAATTAACTTATGTATGGTAATTAACAGCTTTACAGCAGTAAGTTTTATTGTTGGATTTCTAAACATATAACATCGAATACTACCTTATCCTCTGTCCTCTAACAACAGGTTGAGTTTCATCACTGGTGAGAAAGATACCACCAACCATGCTGGTCAACGAAGATAACCATCCACTGCCACTTCCATTGCCCTGCATGCCGCCAAAAGTGGACATCACATAGTCATTTAGTGAAGCTGTAATGACCTGCCCATAACTGAAAAATATGCATTCTATAATGTATGTAAATTAAAAAAAGTATGTTAATTATTTTTAAATAACTTTTAATGTTCAATTTTCATTTGATCTGCCAATGTGATAAGATGATTTTAAGAAAATAAATGAATTGTATTTATGATTTTTATTATATTCACGTGATTAAAATAGTAAAATAAACAATAGACCCCAAGTTTGATTTTCAGCATTTAAAGGAGAAGGCCTATACCTAGCACTGACGGTTAATATGTTGACAATTATTTCTTTATTTGCTTACATGCACAGTTATAGGTTTATAAATTGTTACATATTATGTCGATATGTACATGCACCCCGGAGGGGCTCTGCAATTGATAAGATAGATAGACAGAAGTTAAGTGTACAGACTGGAACTTTAAATGCCATAAATCCAACAAAAGCGTTCAACTATAAGCAACTGCTTATTGATTAAACTATTGTTATTGATAGATGATACTAATTTGTATAAAACTATTTCGAGCTTGTGCTTAATCTTTATTTGCAAGAAAAGTCAATAAGATTCTTATAATGCTTACCCATTCAGTGCTAATTCATCATCAAGTATAGATAATTTTACAACATATGGATTAGCTGATTCATGCTTCTTATAGTTTACTAGAAACATTAGGAGCATTACTACATCATAACCTGAAATATAAACATTCATTAATATTTTCAATACAATTAAGTAGGTATGTATTATTTTTGTATAGTCATAATGTTTAGTTTAATTTTTTTTATTGTATACTAACCATGCTGCTGTCTTTCAGTAGAGGTGCAAAGCAATTGAACCATAGGTTCAAACAGCAGATTTTGCATAAAGTACTCAACAAGGGGATTTTCATCAATGCTATCTAAGCCTGTTACAATAACAAGCAATAACTTTAAAACCATAGATTTCAAACTATCTGGGACATCCTCTGAAACAAAACAAAAATTCATTCAAATGATCTCAACTGACTTACTTAGATAGTTGATTTTATATTTTTACATTTACAAGTATTTTTTGTACCTACTATGATTTTTTGATTTGGAAGCCCATCTGACAAAAATAATCTTCTCAGTGTGAATCATAAGTGACAGCTGTAAATTTTTTTTTCATCATATTGAGAGGATTTAAGCAAATAAATTAAATCTATCTTATTTAATATTATAATAATAATCCCTAATAAAACAGTAATTAAGTACTTCATTAAATTTTATAGTTCTTCTAGAGGTTAAAAAAAATAGCATCAACTGATGTGAGGCAAAACATGACCTAGAGATTAGAATATGCTAAAAAAAGGCGACCAAGTCACAATTCTGTAGAACAAAATTATGTTTGCCTGATTTGTTAGTGTGAGTGCCATTCACACCCTTTCCACTTCCTAAACCAATTTTGAAACATCTTGTACATTATAATATTGTAAATTATTGATAGAAGAGATATACTTAATACTTAATAAGAAATATTTACCTGACAATATTGAACTACAATGCTCAAATAATTTCTGCATCTTAGCATCAGCTCCATTATCCAGTCCGATGAGTATAGTCTTTATATTTAGATTTGGTTCTTGGCTAGCCCTCTGGTACATAGTAATTAGCAGTGCACTTAAAGTTTGAAGTCCATAAACTAATCTGAAAAAAACCCTCAAAATAAAAATCAACACAAGGGCTAATTATAATAAAATTATCTTCTATGTTAAACATAAGTGTAGAGTCATTTTACCTGATGTGGTGCTCTTGACCAAGCATTTCAATGCACTGTGCCACAAATAAATTCATGTTTTCTTTCATATTCATCAGCTGTTCTACAGATAGTTTTTGAATTTCTGCCTCTAACTGAGGTATCTTTGGTTTCAGTAGGAAAAATTCATCCCAAAATGTTGGGTTGTCGATTGTTAAGTCTTCTCCTCGGAAAAATGACTCGTATATTTGCACAACTTTTTCTTTTAAATGCCTTTTGGAGCCCGAGCCGCTCCTTTTTCTAGTCGCCATCCTAATCAGCAGCTAATATGAAGGAACATTCAAAATAAGTTTTTGCGGCAACTGCTTGGTAAATATTTGTGCCTCACTCAACTGTGAACTATATATAAAATTTACACGCTTATGACACAAACTAAAAAGTTTAATTGATTTATACCAGAAAAGTCAAGACAACGTTTGCCTGCACAATAGCAAAAAGCTCCAAAATAATTTGTAAAAATGCACGAAAGTATTTTGTAACGTTGGTTGAAATGGTTGACACTCAACAAATTGACATGACAAAAATCTTTTTGTATGTAATTGTCTAGTGTCTACGACGAGTACGACGACACTTAAGAAAATCTATTTGTCAGTCTTTGCAAGCCAAGTTCAAAGTTTAACAAAATGAGCATTAGACTTTATAATTTTGTTTGAAAGTATAGTTATCTTGACATAGGTGTATTCGACTTAACTCGCAATTATCTTTATAGACTTCTTTTATAGAAACTCAGAGCAAAAAAATGGTGTGTCAATTTTTTTTCGTATGTTTACGTTTGTATTGGACTTCATTGTTAAAAAATGTTCTATTGTCCACATACACAAAATTTACCTAATTTGAATGCTGTGAAAATGTGCTAGCATTTAAAATGGAATGTCGTTAGATAGAAGTTACCAAAAACAATGAAGAATGACTGGAAGAGATCACTCACAGCACAGCGATAAGGCTGCCCTTTATACTCCGATATATTGTCTTGTTACTGTTTACTGTTTGTATTATGCGTCCCCGACCGAAACGATCAAGTGCACTTGACAAGTCTACGTGCTTGAAGTGAATATTAATATTGATCGTTTACAACGTTGACTTGACAAGTCCCGTCAAGTATCTACGGGCTGGACCATACTTGACAAAAATTTTGATTGACGGTACTTGAACCACCTTGCGCTTGATGCGACTTGACAAGTTTTTATTCATTTGCGGCTGGAACATCGAAGATGGCGGACGACGAACCGGACCGAGAAGTGGCTTTGGCGGCAAGCACCGACCTAATTACCGAGCGTGATTTTGTGATATTATTAATATCTCTGAACAGAGATTATCCTGCATTGTGGACAATTAAAAGTAAGGAGTATGCGGATAAAAACAAAAGGTCGCTTGCTTTAACAAGCATAGTCAAAGCACTTCGAGTATATAAACCTGCCTACACCGAAGAGTTATTGAAGAAAAAAATTAATGCATTAAGAACCAACTTAAAAAAAATTATTAAAAATTAATTAAACCATTATTAATTTTTAGCACGACCACTTTCCTGGGCACAGCGCGGTAAACGACTGCGGTACGTGGACTTGACGGCACCTTCAAGTCACGTCAAGTCCCTCGTCAAGTGAAATCGTCAAGCACGTCTTGTCAAGTGCACTTGATCGTTTCCGGGACGCATTAGTAAATAACCTTTTATTGTACACTACAAATTAATGCACTAAGCTTAAACAACGGTTTCTGTTTTTTTTTTGGTAACTTAACAAATTACATTTTAAATGCAAGCATTTGCTTGCTCTTTCCAACAGCTTAAAAGCTGTTGAATTAAAAATGTTATCCTATTTAAAAATAAGATAACTTTTGTGTATGTAGAAATAAAATCTTAATAAAACGAAATCCAATAAAATCAATCCAATAAGCATGAGAATAAATACATTTTCATATTGCTCCCATTCAGAGAGTTGCGACTCCCACTTGTATGGTTTTTATCAATAAAATCCATCAATTTTTTTAATATAGTATCGAAAGTCCGATCCCAAACACACAGTTTAACGCAGTAGGTCGCTAATCGGTCGGAGTCGGGTGGAATCTGTACTTTAGATTTACTGTGATTTACAATAGTTATAGAGGATCCAAAGAAAATATATAGCCCTATGGGCCGAGTGTATGATAAATGTTTTTTTTTTGTTAGATTTACGTGAAAATAATTTAATCTCTAATCTGTATGTCGCCTGTCACATTTTATATTTATTTCATTCATTTCATTCGTTCAATTTCTGAGGCTCTGTGTTGGTGTTATGCGTGTCTTTTTCCGTATTTTATCAAAAATACATTAAATTTGATAAAATGAAATCTAAAAAGCGTCATCAATCATCATCGGATGATTCAGATGATTCTGAAGATCATCAATCTAGCAGCAGCGACAGTGAAAGTGATGATTCTTCGGCGTCCGAGCACCGCTACAAAAAGAAGAAAAAGCGTGATCGTGCATCATCTGATTCAGATAGTGATTCGGATGATGGCCTGCGACGCACAAAGAAACGTAAACACAAGAAAAAAAAGAAGAAGCATGTGAAGAGAAAGCGGCGTTCTGAATCCGATGCCAACAGCGTGTCACAGAAAGAGGAAGCTATATCAGTCAGTGATGGGGAAGTTTCGCCGAAGAAGAAACATAAGAAACACCACAAACACAAGAGATCACACAGCTCTTCTGCGAGTGAAATTGGTAATTAAAAAAAAAAAAAAAGGTGTGTGTGCGATTCACACACGATAGAAGTGAAACTTCAGTAAATCGACGAAAGAATAATAAGAAGAATAAAAAAAAAGTGTGTGTGTGTCAGCTACGACGCACGATTGGAGTCTACTACTTATGAACTATAATTATGTTATATATCGAATAGAAAAAAAGGTTAAATGAACGCATCTGCTAAAATGATAAGAGAAACAAACATATATCTGTAATTATTCGGATTATTTATATTACTTCAATAAAGCGTATTACATAAAGTATGTTACAAAATAATATAAATAAAATACAGCAATACCTCTGCGCGATACTTCGTAGTCTCAACTACGAAGAATCGCGCAAAGAAATTTAAATAAAGCATTGTATTTGTGTCTCTTACATCATTTCCGTTTCATCTTTTTGCATCCGGTTTGAAATCACTACGATTCTATAGAAGTTTCACTTCAAAATGCTTTTGAACTGTCTTTTAATTTCTGTAACAAAGTCTTAGAGAAGATTCACGTATTTTTGTGTCCACAGAAGAAGAACGCAGTGAGCGTCGTCTCCATAGTGTTGTAAAGGAGCGCAGATCTTCCGAAGATAGAGAACGTCCACCTGCTTCATATTACCAGTAAGTGTAATTATAGACTTTAAAAGAGAAAACTCTCTTTTTTTTTTCTCTTCCAATAGGTATATGGTCATTACTACTTATCCAGGTACCATCGTCCAGCATCCCCAGCTGAAGAATATGTTGATGATAGGGAGCGTGAGGTGATACGCTTTTACCGTGGCTCCAGCAAAGAAAGGAGGTATGCAGACCAGTACCATTATGACCAGGAAAGAAGCAATGGAAGGTAAATTAGTTTCTAAAGATGTCATATTATTGTCTAAAATGTTCATACTTAAATCATTTCAAAATATTTGGTGTCAAAAATATGCCAGAATATATGTGTTCTGACACATCTGAACATGGTTTTTACTTACTAAAATCTTAAAAAATATATAAAATACTTGTGTCACGGTGCTTGTAATCGAACTTCTCCGAAACAGCTTGACCAATTTTCGTCGTCTAAAGCATGCATGTCAGCCAGGGTGGGGAATCGGACAACATTTATTTTTCATCCCCCTAAATGAAAGGTGGCCCACACTAAATTTTATTTTTTTATGATTCAGCATATAAAAATACATACAACCCTAGTTTTTCACCCCTCAACAATCTACAATTCGTATCTAGGTGATACAAAGTTCACTGGGTCAGCTATTATATTATAAATTACTAGCTGACCCCAGCAAACATTGTTTTGCAAAATGAAAATGTATGGTGACTAACATTGTGACATGGTAATTTTGTATTAGACTAGTACTCAGAGATTAATTTGTTAGTGCAGATTGGAACAGCTGCAAATATCACAAACATATTTTATAAAAAAAATATTCATATAGGTACCTGATGATTATGATAGATCACTCATCTCGTTACTTAATAATGGTCATCATTGTTTGTGCATGTATAGGCATCCTGTGCAAGATGTGCTCATGTTTTCTCATTGATTTACATTAAATAAGAATTTCTTTTCAGAAACCCTAGATATGAAGGAAACCACAAGCCCCCGGGTGATTACAGAAGGCCGAGAGATGAGTCTTATCAACCTAGAGAAGAATCTAGAGGTAAATTATTATAGGTCACTCAGAGGTTTAGGTTAAAGCTAATTTCTGTCCTCCTCCTCATCACCCTATTAACGCTCCCACTGCTGGTGGACACAGGGACTTCACTCTTGATGAGCGAGATTAGGCCTTAATTCACCACGCTGGCCAAGTGCGGGTTGGTGAATGTCACATGTCCTTCAAACTCTTTTAAAGGTCTCAGAACATGCCGGTTTCCTCACGATGTTTGCCTTCACCGTTAAAGCACGTGTTTTAAAGCGCACATAAATTTCTCATGAAGAAAAATCCAGAGGTGCGTGGCGGGGTTTGAACCTACGACCTTCGGAATGAAAGTCGAGTGTCCTCCCACTTAGCCAACACGGCTTTTTAGACAACACGGCTTTTTCTAATTTCTGTAAATTAACTATTTAGATTGTCTTTCGAGTTTCCCGATATTTCGGCACAGTTACAAGTAGACAATCAATCATGGTAAATATCCTGCTAAAATTTTAAATAGTATTGAAAATCATGAAAGTTTCAAAAGTTCTATAAATTTGGTTTATTACAAGAAGCTGTTGAAATTAATTTATCAATGTAATATCATTACAATGATTGTCTTCTTTTAGAAATAAAAATAATAATTAACCAAAATAATTTCCTATAGAAGTCATAACAAATGTAATAGGAAAATAGTACTTTTGTTACTATAAACATAAGCAGTGTTTTCCAGTGGCATAGAACAATTTACAATTACATGTTGGTTTATACATTAAGAATTCTTGATAAGAATTTCATGCTTGATTTTGCAGGCTACAATCGCAACTACAATAATCAGTATGATGGTCCAAAGAGGCGCGAATTTGACGAAGGCAGAGATTTCCGTGAGAGGTAAAATAGATTGTTAAAAAATTGTACAATAGTCATAGTTTTATTGATAATCAACATTAATTTTACTGTGTTATTTTATTAGGCGTGGTGCACCAGAGCCAGAACGTTATCGCCAACGAGAGTTTCCAGAAAGAAGAGATAGATATAAAGCTGAGCCATTCAATCCTGATAGGTAAGACACCAATTCAAAACAGTTTTGATGTAGTTGTAAGCTATTGTGCCTTTGGAAGAATGACCAATTATGAAGTACTCTGACTATTGTAATTTTTGAATAATGTTTTCTTTTAGCATTAATATGGTTTGAAAATTACATATTAACTGAATAATATATAAGAGTGGGATTTTTTTCACTTCTTTTTGTATATATTATGCCACTCAGTATTAATTTTCTCGGAATTGTGTATTACAAACAATAAATTGAAAAAGTTGTTTTTATTTATAAGGTTGTCACAATAATGCATGCATTTAGGTAGTTACATCACAATTGGTCGTCAAAACGCGCAGCTAAACAAATATATTTATTTTTACAGTGACTACTCTACAGAAAATTATAACAAACAGAAAATGTTGCAAAGATATTTCTCTATTTGCACTATAGACGATTCTGAGTCTAGGCAATTGTGAATGTCTGTTACAGACTTTAGAACTACACAAATTGATGTACTTCTGTGGCTTTAATAAAGGAATGAAGCCTTTGGCACAGTGTGCACCCACGCACAAGGAGGGTTACTGCTTTACTTTTCGGAAATATCTACTAAACATCTTTCTTCACTGTTGCAAGCATTGTATAAACACTAATTATTAAATATTTAGGCAGAATCATGTAATCAGAATATGATAAAGTTTACACAAGAATACTCCTGTATGCAGATTTTATAGATTGGGATACAATGATATACATATTATACAGGTATAGATGTTTGAAAGAAGCCAAATATTATTTGTATTAATTACTCCATAGAAAAACGGATGTTAACGAAACGAAGTTCCAAAAGTAGTTATTGTGTTCTACTGATATTATCCAGCTCACAAATGACATTGATGCTGTGCTTAAGACGAGAGTATATATAAAAGGATACAAAGGAACATACTTCTAACGGCAGCTGTTAGTTATGGATCATTTTATATATTATGTGATACATGTTGAGTACAAATTATATGAAGAAAAATATACAAGAAAAAGATGGATTCATAAAACTGAAAATTTCAAGTAGCTGCTGTCTTAGAAGAATGAAATATTAAGATAATCTGCAAACAGCTGACGAAAAATATTAAGCAAAGGAAACAGAATGGATGATTCAAGAACAGGGCATGTTAAGTGATCTAGATATAAACCATAGTAATGCGAAAACTAACTTGATAATGAGATTATCCATGAAGACTAATTATAATGATGAGATAAACACTCTTAAATTTAAGATTTTAGTGTTGAAAGCTGAAACAAAATAAAGATCTCACAGATGAACATATTGGTGAACTGAATACATTTAACCTACAGGTTGGCTTGGAGGAAAACATAGTCCTAAAACGAATGCTATTTTTACAATTCTGTATTTCTACAGAAAAAATATATTTACATGTATAAATGCATATTATTCTCAAACGAAATATCCACGACTGGATAAGCCTTATGACTAGGTAATACTTCAAATCAACATAATATTACTGAACCTATGGTAAGTCTATGTTTTAGGAGTGTCAAAATAATTGGTACAAAAGGAAGCAATTTTTTATCAATACGCATATAATAAATATAATATATAATATATATAAAGCAATAATAATTTTTATCAATAATTATTCAATTACGCTAATTTAATGTTTAAATGTAACAATGTTTATAAACGTGTCAAAAAACGTGAATTACGATTAAAAATGTGCAATAAAGATCACGCATATTTTTGTAACGCAAGTTGTCTTAGAAAGGGAATTTCAAAAGATGATTCCTAAACTCGTAGCTATCTTAAAGTCCGTTTATTAACAGGGTTTTTTAATGTCCTGTTAAACTACTAATATTTAACTACCAGATGCATGATAAGATCATATTATTTGTATTAATTACTTTTTAACTTAGCCCTTTCTCCGACGACTTGAGCTCAAGTGGCTTGAAAAGCGAGATATCAACACAAAAATAGCTTGTAAAATAGTTAAACTGTGAACTTTTTATATTGTCTTGTGTTTAAGCGATAGTTTAGTTAATAAATGTTGGTTGATGTAGATTGTTATCGGTTACAGATCGCGAGAGGATCGCCGAGACAAGCCTCCACCGCCGGCGAGACCTGAGAGAATGCCTCCACCACATCACACGTTAGTGTTCTATTAATTATAAATATGAATGAAATATATGTACATATTACTAAAAGCTAATCGAATAAAAAAAAAACAATTAGCCGATATTTTGTTTTCTAAACTTCACTTATATTTTCTGTAACTCTATCTACAGTTTATTCTTTACATTTCATTCGACTACCTCAGATAAGGTTCAATTCAAGCTAACGAATCAGTATATAAAGCAAGTACTGGTTACTATTTTAAGCATTTCTGTGCATAATAATCATCAAATATCTTTTACCATCAGGCTATGTGCCTATGCCTATGTGTGACTGCTTCAGTGGCGCGGTGTGCGAGGGTCCAATTACGGCGCAATAGGTAGCGGGTTTGATTCCCGCCGAGGGTGAAAGTATTTGTATGTTCTGCAAGGACTTTCTCCTTAGTCTGGGTGTTTTATATGTATAATAAAAATATCTGTGCATGTTTGCCTATTATATTAAGTATAACAGATATCTAGTACCCGTAACACAAGCTTAGAGCTTACCACGGGGCTAGATGTTGTTGTGTGAATTGTCTAGAACTTTGTCAAGAACATTGTCAAGCAGTAATATTGTAACTAAATTTTATTTCTAGCTCGGAGGACCGCTATAGAAAGCCCCAACAAGAACGTGATGAAAGAAGCGACCGATACCGAGACAGAGAGGAGCGTGGTGATCGTCCGCGGGAGGAGCGTAGGCCCGACGAACGGAGGCCTGACGAACGGAGGCCTGACGAACGGAGGCCTAATGAAGACCGTAGGCCGGAACGCCGACCGGACGACAGAAGGCCTCATGATGATCGAAGACCGGAGCGCGCTCGCTCTGAAATCAAGACTGAGCCCAAAGAACGAGAAAAGAAAAGCAGGTAAATATTAACTTCAAACATATCCAAATAATACATGTAAGCCTCACTGCAATCTATTCAGTATTATTCATTATTATATACATATATACTATTCATTATTATCTTTATTTTATTTAAAACAAGTCCATATATGATTTATATACATTATAAAAAAAAATGAAACTACCTACTGTTAAAAATATATAAATTCGGAGAATCACGGGCCGCGAAGCTTATTATTATATATATTTATTACTATGGCTGCGAAAAGGGAGCATAATATTCATCTTGAAAACGGGTTCATCTCCCAATATCTATTGAAAATGAAGTAGTATTCAGAGTTGAAAATAGATATTATTTTCTTTTTAGATTTGCCGACGCAGATAACAAAGAATACGACTGGGGCAAAGAAGGTGATAAGAAAGATGGGAAACCTCAAGGCGATAAAGAAAAACCTAATTTCGGTCTCTCCGGCAAACTGACAGCTGATGCCAACACTGTGAACGGTGTCGTGATAAAGTACACTGAGCCTGATGACGCTAAACAACCGAAAAGAAGATGGAGGTAAGTTGTCGGCTACAAGTTTTCTAAAGAATTTAATTAGCAATGTATCTATTCTCATTTTAAGGGTTCTGTACCCAAAGGGTTAAAACGGGACCATATTACTCAGACATAGTCGTCTGTCTGTCTGTCACCAGGCTGTATCTCAATAACTGTGATAGATAGAGAGCTGAAATTATGAGGAAATATGTATGTATGTTGCCAACAAATACTAAAAACTCACAGTAAATACATTTCTATGACCCCTTAAATATTTATTTACTCCCTTGGCTCAAAATATTGTTTTGCAATTGGTGATTTCATAAAGTTATGCAACCTTGATCGCTATCAATAATTTGAGTCAAAATTTGCTTACTGCTTTTTTTCGAATCTTTCTTTTTGCACTTATTTATGTGTATACTTACACATTGTTTAAAAAAAAAATTACACGGAACCCATGGTGTATGAGTCGATCTTATACTAATTGAACTTAAAAATTTACATTTCAATACGAAAATAAGATTTTATGCCTACTAACCATATAAACCCTTCCGCTAAGAATATGCTTATTTATAACTCTGAGAGATCTAGTGAGATCTACAAGGCGTCGATAGTAAAAGTGCAAACATATTTTTGCCATTTCAGATTCTACCCCTTCAAAGGCGACAAATCACTTCCAATACTTTACATCCACCGGCAGTCAGCGTTCCTGATTGGGCGCGACAAGAAAGTGTGCGACATCACGCTGGACCACCCGTCCATCAGCAAGCAGCACTCGGCGCTGCAGTACCGCGCCACGCCCTTCACACGGCAGGACGGCTCGCAGGGCCGCCGTGTGCGCCCGTACATCATTGATCTGGGTAAGTCTCATAGTGTACAATAGAATAGAAATGGAAAATACTTTATTACACACCAGACAAAGAAACAATACAATAAGAAATTAAAACTAAACCTAGAATGCGTAATATGCGAATGTGTATTCATTGATCTTGGTAAAGGCCCAAACTCACAGCAAAACAGAAGCGGCGCGCAGCGCGGCGAGATGAGATTTAAAATATTATAATTATTATTAAATATCTATGTAGTATATCAGTTACCTAACACCCATAGTACAAGCTCGGCTTAGTTTGGGGTTAAGTGATGCTGTGTGATTAGTCCGGTAATATTTATTTATTATTGTAATACTTAATGTTTCTAAAAAACTTGAAAGGTTTCGTGCCCGCGAGCACTCCTAGGAAAATCCTACGCAGTAGCGGCGCGCGCCTGATCGACCAGTCGCGGGCGGCCGCGAACAGTGTCTGTAGAATGTAAACTGTGTATAAGAATACCTGGCGCAAGCAGTCGCGTTTTTTTTTAGTTTTTTTAAATTGTTTATTTTAATTAAATCACTACATACATAATAAAAACAAACATACATGTATCAACTACTCTCTTATATTTAACTTGCAGAGTCGTCCAACGGGACATTTGTCAACAACAAGAAGATCGAAGCGCGCCGTTACGTAGAACTCCTGGAGCGAGACGTGGTAAAGTTTGGCTTCTCCGAGCGCGACTACGTGCTCCTTCATGAAAACAGCAAGGACGAGGCTCAAGATGATGACGACCATCCCGCCGCCAGCATCGGGGCCGCTGTCACCACCACCGCGCAGATTAAATCCGAAAAACGGATTAAGACAGAAATTACTGAAGACGGGGAGTAAATAGCAACTGCCTGCTGTGTTTGCTGTTTGGTTGTAAAGTTAGTTTTACAGTATATTTTTCTCAGTTTTACACTGAGGATTACTAAACATTTGATGCTGATCACCCATTTGCACGAAAACACTTCTTATTGTGAAATTTTATTTAAATACATTCTCAGATCAATCTAAGAGCTGAAATAAAACTCAACCTCGCAAACGATCGTTGCCTAAAACCGCCTGTACCGTGCGTATGCCTTATCTCTCGTGCGAAGGGGTGGTTATATAATGGCATTTTGTACATAACTACAGCCAAGTTATGGTATATTTTGCAACTGACATATAAATCTTTATCTACTATTTTACTTTGTAAAACCTAAATGTTTGATTAAGGTGTTAAGTGGTAGATAAATTAAATAATTTTCTGTTTTTTCATTTAAACATTCTTAATTTCTGTTACATTAGTAGATTGTTTTGTAGAAGAAGTTTTTGCTCTTCCTTAAGTGCACCAAAGCCGGTAAGAATCGCTATTGGAGATTCTTTATTGATTGTTTTTAAATATTAAATAACTCCCAGAAGTGCAGTGCTTTAAAGATTGTTGTTAAGGTGCGTACGGATTGCGCGTACCCTGGTACGCGTACTCAGTTTACGCGTATCCGGAACGCCTAGTCCGTACCTGCAGCTACGCGTTCACTCTTGGGGTACGCGTACCGCGCGAGCCAACTCGCAGCGCGAGCCACCGTCAGTCGGTTTTTGGTCGCGCGTCAAAGAGGACGCACGCGGCCGGCTACGCTATATTTGGACGGCAAAATGAATAAACACGCGTGTTCTTCGAGTTTCAATAATGAATCTCGCGCTCTGGATCGATTGACCTCGCGTACAGGTTCGCGGCGGTCCGTACAAGAGCTGTACGCGTATCCAATGTACGCGTGGACAACTACGCGTAACACAGGAACGCGCTATCCGTACGCACCTTGAGAGAGTAACTGATGAAACAGTGATATTCTACGGAACATTGCCCATTTCTGGTAGAGAATAGCTTAAGATTTGTTTTATTTTTAAGTTAGTAAGTATGTAGTTAGAAATTTGCGAAGCGCTTTCTGTTTTAAAGCTTTGGTGCTTACAGAAAATCTGCAAGGCAATACTAGGTTTAATATTGTAACAAGTAATCTGTAGAAATCAGCAACACCTTATTTCCAAATTGTGTTTAGTAGGTATTCAATTATTATTTTTTTCACTATATAAATTTACTTTGATTATTTTCTTTATATATATTTCATCTGTTATGGATAAGACATTTTGTAGGTAGACATTATACCTAATGGGTAATCTGTTGACTAATTAAAAAAATTAAATGACTTATAATAATACTTTCTTTAGACATGTATACATTTATAGTGCTTCAAATATCTACCTACGTTAAATATGTATTTTGTTAAAATAAAACACCTCATAATAGAGGAAAATATGTATTCAGCAACATTTTACAATAAATGCAATTTTCCATTATATGTTTCTATAGTTTCGCTTTAACTCCCTCTTATAGAATATGCCCTATTTACTCTATTATATACAACGTGACTTGTTTTATTTACATCTATACACTAATCTCAATAAATAACTTTATAAATAATATAAAATAGAAAGTCAATCGGTGGAAAAAATGTACACATTGGTTTAGAGATTCTCTAATATCACAGTTCAAAATGGAGTCTTGAATAGGTGTTTGTCGAAGTCCAGGTCGATTCTCGGCCGCCTCAGGGTCGGACAGACCTGCGGTTCGAAAGACGTGCCTTGCAGCTCCTCAGATAGCGAAGCGCGTTTCGCTATTCCATTCCGTAGAGGAATGATCGTAGCGTTAGGAGGCCGCGTACTCGTTCTCAATGAATGCGTTCTATAAAGCGGCGGTTTGATCAGTCTATTAGGCGCAACACCAACTATACTATGCCTCGAGAAAGGCACATAAGTAGTCCGTGGTATTTCGTAGCCATCGCATATAGTTCCCGGCGCGGAATCACTATCATACATGAGTTCCAGGTACTTCGTAGTGGGCAGACGCCGAGATGGTTCCATTTGATGTTCAGGGTAGTCTTCATCTACGAAGAAAAGTATAAATGAATATGAAGCTGATATAATTGTGATAGATGACAAAATATATGTAGTACTAACCTAAGCAGGCGTTGGCATTCTCGTCCAGAAGGTACGTGCGGTTGTCAACGGCCACGGCGTCTGAACATGCGGCCCATGCAATCAATCGAATGGTTAGTGTTATGACATGGGTTATCTCATGCTACTAGATGTCGATAGAAAACCTACAACTTATACGTGTGATGGACATCTGAAATTCAAGGTAATTGACTTGAATCTATCGAGACTAATATATGTAGCTAAAAAGGGGGTATTTTCATTTTAAGAGTGGATTCCAGTCCTTGGTTCAGTATTGCACATATTAACCTTTTTTATGAGCGAGAGATGCAGTAAAATGACGGTTAAATTATGGGGTTTGGGGATGCACAATGATTTCTATGATTTAAAAAAATATTCTCACCGTCCCCAAGTAAAGTAAGATAGTGCGGTGGTGGTGCTGGGGTAGCTGTCAGTGTAATATTCGGCGAGGTCTTGTCCCTTAGCGAGGTCACCACCTCAAGGCATTGCCGGAACGACGGCCGAGCTTCTGGGTGGTAACTCCAGCACTTCTGCAGTAGATCGTAGCTGAAAAGAGTTTTTCGTGATTAGTGTGCAAAATTTTTTTTGTTGGATCAGTCAGCGTCAGTTTTATTTAAGCGTCTAGAGTAGTCAAATAAATCTGAAAAACATAAAACCAAAATTATATAAGCACTTCGAATCATCATAATATTGTATGCACGAAACAATAGCAGTGATATACTTTGGGCGTATATAATATTATAATGATTCGAATTATATCAATTTAGTTTTACGTATGTCAGATAATTTTGATTACTCTGCATAGCAACAATATTTGACAATTTATAATTAGTATTATAATAACATATAAATAAAAATGAATTGTTGTTCGTTAGTCTTAAAACTATTAAAACTCGAGAACGGCTGGGCCGATTGAGCTGATTTTGGTTTTAAAATGTTTGTCGTAGTCCAGGGTAGGTCTAAACGGAGAGCAAATAAGGAAAAATTGCCGGGAACTTTTTTAACCCGTGCGACGCGACGCCGGGGTGGGCCGCTAGTAATAACATATATAAGACTTACAAAACTGAGGGACAGTTTGGTGGTCTATCAGGCTTTCCGCCTGATCGTATGTACGCTAACACTTCTCTGTTTGTTCGAGCCGGATATGGCTGCTGTCCCAGTGATAGAATCTGTAAACAAATAGAAGCTTATTAGTAGAGTTTCTATAGGACGTACAATATTTTTAACCCCCGACCAAAAAAGAGGGGTGTTATAAGTTTGACCTGTCTGTCTGTCTGTGTCACCATAGCTCCCGAACGGATGGAGCGATTTCAATTTAGTTTTTTTTGTGTGAAAGGTGAGTCTTGCGCGAGTGTTCTTAGACATGTTTCATGAAAATCGGTTGGGCCGTTTAAAAGTTATGGGGTTGAGAGTGGGGAAGCAAAACCGAAAATCTGCAAATATACTAGTGTGGGGTATCAAATGAAAACGCATCGCGTCCACATTACATAATATTATGTTGTTTTACATTTAAGGAAATTACGGCATAGGAATCGGGGGCTTTTCTTAATTTTAAAATTTAGATTTATTATCATACTTAAAGCATAAATATTTTATTTTAATTATATGTACGTTTATTAGTTTTTGCTTTGACATATTATTACTTGCTGCCCCGGCAAACAGCTTTTATCTGAGGAGTTAGGTATCAAACTCCACGTCACGAGATTTGAGTTTAAAATCCTGTGACGTGGAGTTTGATACACAAGATCCCTTAGTTTGATTCTACTTGTGATGTTGTCATATATAATTATAATTATACAGGGGACAGCGCGTACGCAGTCCCCACTACCAAAAATTACGCACCCGAGTTATCCACATTAGGGATAATCGCAGAGGTCAACCTAGCCGCAGTGCAATGGAAAGGCCTCGCTCTGGGGGAACCGCCTTATTGATCACGGTGTCCCCTGAGCCAGGTAAGTATGAATTCAGTGAGTCGCTGAGAGAACCTTGCATAAACCCGCAAGTTTTCGTCAGCGCGATCTAGAGCTTGCACGTTTTTACTAGCGACATCTATTTATAAAACGGGTAAACCAATCTCCCCTCCTGCTCCCTCGCCCCTCGACCGATAACGTTGGCAGGGGTGGTGACGTCACAGGCTTCCACACAATACTGGCGCAGAGTACAATGGAGGTCACTGGTAGTTACCCTTTGTAGTGAGTTATTTTAAGCTTTCATAAAATATCAAATGGAATTCAAACTTACTTCCCAACACAGAACGCCCCACGCCCACACATCAGATTGACAAGAGAACACTCCATCTACTAGGCATTCTACAGCCATCCATCTCACTGGTAGAAGACCTGAAAAAATATAAAAATATACTGTAAGAGGATCATCATCTGACTAGCTGAGGCAGAGGTAGGATACTTACATAATTTATCTTAACACAAAATAATTTAACTAAAATGAACAACTAAACAAAAACCAGAATTTGTAGATTACATAAAAGCCTATATCCGGCTTACTTATACAAAATCTGTTACTTCAGCGGCAATCGAATCCGCAAACTGAGGCATAACTTTGAGGTCGTTAAATTAAAACTGTGGAAAACAACACCGTTACTTACTTATATCTATTAGCAGTGCATATCGAGATCAATTAACATCACCTTTATTTAGGCAGTTAACATTATGTAGATTATTAAATAATCAAAGTTATGTTATTTACATGTAGATAAATATTATTAATGACGAGTGAAGAAAAGTCAAAATTATCCGAAAAAAGCAAATACAAGCAATTAAAATCATCATAATATTGCATGCGCCCAAAGTGGTCAAAATATCTCACTTCTATTGTTTCATATTAATCTAAAATGACAAAGTGTTCAAAATGATCTACTAAAACCGTAACTTTGTAAGAAATTGCTTTTGTATAAATGAGGTTTTTTTGAATTGACCAAACATAATTAATGATAATGATAATTACCTTCTCCTTCTTTCCTATAATAGTCGTTATTATAGATATCCCTCGCGAGGCCGAAGTCGCCGATCTTGACGACTCGGCCGTTGCCGCGCGTCGCCACCAGGCAGTTCCGACAAGCCAAGTCGCGGTGCACGAAGTGCATCTCTTCTAGGTACCGGCAGCCTTTGGTCACGTCCACACACATGTTGAATAGGTCCAGGAGTGTTAGGGATTCTGGTGTGTACTGTGGGAAAGAGTTCTATTTATTTATATTAAGTTTTAGTTTCATTTAAATATTTTTGTACACAGTTTATGACCGTTGATTATAGATTAACATAAAGTATGAAGCTACACATTCCTTGAATATCATTATAACTGTTAAAATTATGATGGAATTACTTTTGTCTGGTATAGCTGCTGAATATTAACAGTAAGTACCATAAAGAATATCTCTGTTTTCTTTTAATCTTTGTTATCTTTATAAGAGTAAAATGTATTTGAGTTTATATCGTAAACCTTTGGCTAACTTTTATTTAGACAAATATTTTTTGTATTATCTAGATGATTTGCAACCATGGACCTGTTTCACCAAATCCAGGTAAAATCAGACAATGGCAATGGTTAAAATTTGAAGCTATTTCCCTCAGTCACATGTGACAAAGCGAGACAGCTCTTGACATAACTAACCATTGACACGTTTTATTGACATTAATAACTATTGCTTACCTATTTAATTGGATTTCGCGGAATAAGCCCTAATTTGTTACTCTAATTGATCATGATCTCTTTAAAAGTTTCTAAAAATTACTCTTGACATTAAGAATTAAATCAGATACTACTAACCAAGAAGTAACTTACTAAAGAAACTCTCTTAGCCCTCAGGTAGCTGAGCAGATCCCCTCCTTCCATCAGCTCCATGATGATGTAATTGGGGTCGTTATCCAGACAGACCCCTAACAGCCTAAGGATATGCTCGTGCTTGAAGTTCGACATGAGGGCAGCTTCTTTGAGGAACTCTGACTTCTCCAGTTCCGTTGCACCTTTACGCAGTGTCTGATGTGAAAAAAGAACACTTGAATTATGAAATATATCATTAGATCGATTCAAGATTCTACTGTTTATGTGTGTAGATCCAGTCTATCAAGTAATGTACAACGTAGACTTCTTCTAATTTGCAGTTGAAACGTTTACTAAGTCAGTCAAAACATTCAAATGTTGTTGAGAGTGATCTGCTCGGCAGGTTAGTGGAGATATAAGTGTATGAAACACTCACTTTAACAGCCACTTTAGTGTCTGCCACGGCGCCGTTGATCTGCCTCGCGACTCCCTCAAACACCTCCCCGAAGGCGCCCGAGCCCAGGAACTTGTTGAGAGTGATCTGCTCGGCAGGTAAGTGGAGATATAAGCGTATGAAACACTCACTTTAACATCCACTTTAGTGTCTGCCACAGCGCCGTTGATCTGCCTCGCGACACCCTCAAACACCTCCCCGAAGGCGCCCGAGCCCAGGAACTTGTTGAGAGTGATCTGCTCGGCAGGTTAGTGGAGATATAAGCGTATGAAACACTCACTTTAACAGCCACTTTAGTGTCTGCCACAGCGCCGTTGATCTGCCTCGCGACTCCCTCGAACACCTCCCCGAAGGCGCCCGAGCCCAGGAACTTGTTGAGAGTGATCTGCTCGGCAGGTTAGTGGAGATATAAGCGTATGAAACACTCACTTTAACAGCCACTTTAGTGTCTGCCACAGCGCCGTTGATCTGCCTCGCGACTCCCTCGAACACCTCCCCGAAGGCGCCCGAGCCCAGGAACTTGTTGAGAGTGATCTGCTCGGCAGGTTAGTGGAGATATAAGCGTATGAAACACTCACTTTAACAGCCACTTTAGTGTCTGCCACAGCGCCGTTGATCTGCCTCGCGACTCCCTCGAACACCTCCCCGAAGGCGCCCGAGCCCAGGAACTTGTTGAGAGTGATCTGCTCGGCAGGTTAGTGGAGATATAAGCGTATGAAACACTCACTTTAACAGCCACTTTAGTGTCTGCCACGGCGCCGTTGATCTGCCTCGCGACTCCCTCGAACACCTCCCCGAAGGCGCCCGAGCCCAGGAACTTATTGAGAGTGATCTGCTCGCGGCGGATGTGCGGCAGGTTCGCGATCTCCGCGTCCGACGGGCAGTGAACTCCCTGCTACAAATACAAATTGAATAAGTCTCAAGGCTTCTTTCACAATCTCTGAGTTAAATTAGTCAATGGTTAAAATAAAATATAGAGCTATTAAGTAAACTGACAGTTGACCGTGCGAGATAGCTCTATATTTTAACCATTGACTAAGCTTAGGCAGCACGGGCCCTTAGGTAATGTCGATTTGTAAAATCAAAAACCTACTGAGAAGCCGTGGTTAAGTAAGTTTTACGTTATTTTGGTAAAACGCATCTTGGATATCCCATACTACCCGTATGGGATGTTTATATCTATCTATGACAATGGTTAAAATATAGAGCTATTTCGCTCAGTCGCATGTGAAAAAGCGAGATAGCTCTAGACATAACTAACCATTGATATGTATTGTTGACTTAGCCATAGAATAATAATAATGAAATACTACACATATATATAAATTACAACAAAGCTAGCCGTTGCTTTGTTTACTCGGATTTTGAGAAATAAACCCCTAAATGAACATAGTAATAATAATAAATCAGCTAAACGTAGTTGTTTTTCTTTGCTTTATTGTATTTTGTGTTTTGATGTGTCAATAAATGTTTCTCTCTCTCTCTCTAAACATAAACTCACCTGATTATACAGTATGTTAGTGGAATGTCTCGTCGGCAGTTGTCTCAGGGTGGCGAGCTCCACGTCGGGCGCCCGACGCGACGGATTGCTCATCACCTGATTCTCAACCGCAGTCTTCTTCTTAGTTCTGTTGTTGTATGCTGGGTGAACAATAAAAAGTGTAAAATTACTGCAAATTAAAAAATCTTTGTACATAAGCATATCAAATTCTAGATGCATGCAGGTCGCTTTCAACCGAATGAACTGATGAACTGGATATATACAGGGTGTAATCGTTAAGTGTGCACAGGCGATTATTCCGTAACTATTGCAGATATCAAAAAACTTTAAACTGATATCGAAAGTACTTTATCTAATGAGTAAAATGACAGTTATTAATGTCATTTTACTTTTTATATCATATTTTTCAACAAGATGGAGCACCTGCACATAATACAAATGTTGTAATGAATTTCTTACGAAACAATTATAATGGCTTAATAGCCAATAATAGTGCAACCCCTTGGCCTGCCAGATCCCCGGATCTCACGCCTTGTGATTTCTTCCTATGGGGATTTGTCAAAGACCACGTGTACGCTGAGAGAGTACACAGCCTAGAAGAGTTACAGAATCGTGTACGTCGTGCAATTGCTTTAATTACTCCGCAAATGTTAAGGAAAGTTCATTTAGAAACTGTAAATAGAGCTCGTCATTGTATTGCACAAGGAGGACGTCACTTTGAACATATGCTTTGAACACAAAATTTTGTACTTACTAAGAAATAAAATGTATGGCAGTGATTAATGTATTTTTTTTGGATATTTCTCGTTTTATTTTTAATAAGTTATTAATGTCATTTTACTCATTAGGTAAAGTACTTTCGATATCAGTTTAAAGTTTTTTGATATCTGCAATAGTTACGGAATAATCGCCTGTGCACACTTAACGATTACACCCTGTATAGAGAACTAGTCGACCCGACTGACGTTGTCCTGTCCCACACGTCTCGAAAAACAATATCCAGTTGATATACTAGTGTGGGGTATCAAATGAAAGTGCATCGCGTCCACATTACATAAGATTATGTTGTTTTACATTTAAGGAAATTAAAGCATTTAAATCGGGGGTTTTTCTTAAATTTTAGATTTACATTTATTATTTTATTAATAAAATTCTTCTGTGAGTGTGTATGTCACTGAACTTCTCTCAAACGACTGGACCGATTTTGATGAAATTTTTTGTGTGTGTTCAAGGGGATCTGCGAATGGTTTAGATTCACAATACGGTCAACTGGATATTGTTTTTGAGACGTGGGACAGGACAACGTCTGTCGGGTCGACTAGTTGAAGTGAAACTTCTTTAGAATCGTTGTGATTTCAGACCGGATGCAACGGAAATACGTCAGGTAAGGCAATCTTAAACGCTAACAAGGTTAAGCAACTTTCCGGAACGCCAGTACTTGGATGGGTGACCGCCCGAACAAAATCTTTTTGCACAGTATTTTTTTTATTCATCTCATTCTTTTGTCGATTTACTGAAGTTTCACTTCTACCGTGTGTGAATCGCACACACACCTTTTTTTATTATAATAGTGTAGTGTGTGCGTACCGTAGAAGAGCGCAGCGGCGGCGGCCAGCAGCAGCGCCAGCGCGGCGGCGAGGGCCAGCGCCAGGGCGATGGGCGGCGAGCGCGCGGCCGGCCGCAGCGCCGCCGGCTGCAGCTCCGCCGCGCCCGACAGCGGGCCCCAGCCGTAGCTGTTGCGCGCCTGCACGTACACTATGTAGCCCATCGGCAGCTCCTCGCCTCCGATCAGCCAGTACGTTTCTGTGATAATCATACAATAGAATAGAATATACTTTATTAATTACACACCAAATGAACAATACAATATGAAATAAAAACTAAACCTAGAATGCGTAATGGGCGGTCTTATTGCTGAAAGCAATTTCTTCCAGACAACCGTGGATGGAGAGAAAAAAGATAAATAAATCATTTATTTCTGGCTTATTCATATTGTAACTGGTTATAGTTCAGGTCTCCACGACACAGGCAGTGTGCCTAGTGTGGAGACTAATGACAAATATTAAGCACAAAATTGTATTAGTAAATAAATATATTTTTCATTTTTCATTTTTCATTTTTTTTTTTCATCTTACAATTAATATCAAATTGTGGTTTCAGTTTACACTTTTTTCCTATATTTTGTGTTTCATTTATGTTATGTGTACCTATCTCTATGATTGTACTTATTGTATGTCCTAGCGGATAATGATTGTTGATACTATTTTTGGAGTTTACTCCTTAAGAAACGATTTGAGTTCTAAGGCCCGCCCGGTACGGAAATATTATGAGGAGTAAAATCAAAAAGTGTAACACGAAAGTTGAGGCGTTACGTAGAAAGAGACAAACATATATATCTGTAGGATTGAACGTGTAAAAGAATGAGATGAAATACATTACACAGCGTATCTCATTCTCGGGGTCGGGGGGGAGGTATTGCTATATTTTATTTATATAAAATTTTGTAACATACTTTATGTAATACGCTTTATTGAAGTAATATAAATAATCCGAATAATTACAGGTATATGTTTGTTTCTCTTATCATTTTAGCAGATGCGTTCATTTACCCTTTTTTTCTATTCGATATATATCATAATTATAGTTCGTAAGGAGTAAACTCCAATCGTGCGTCGTAGCTGACACACACACACTTTTTTTTTACTTTGTAAGATCTCTATGTACACAATTTAACAATAAAGTTTTCTTTATCTTTATCTTTATCTCAGGCCCATATAAGAAGCTGTGTTGCCTAAGTACCTCACGTAGTCAGTGCGTCAGTTAGTAACTCACGACCTTCGGAATGAAAGTCGAGTGTCCTCCACTTTCATTCCGAAGGTCGTGAGTTCAAACCTCGATTTTTCTTCTTGAGAAATTTATGTGCGCTTCAAACACGTGCTTTAACGGTGAAGGCAAACATCGTGAGGAAACCGGCATGTTCTGAGAACTTTAAAGAGTTTGAATGTGACATTCACTAACCCGCACTTGGCCAGCGTGGTGAGTTAAAGGCCTAAACTCTCTCGCCAAGAGAGAATTCCCTGTGTCCCAGCAGTGGGAAACTTAATAGGGTGATGATGATCATGATCAGGTAGAAAATGCCTAGGCATTAAGCCCACCTTTTTGTACACAATTCAGCGTTGTGCAAATGACTGCAGACTGAGGCCGTTGCGCGTTACGTCACAAACCGATTCACCCTTTCACAAGAATTTATCAACTTAAATTATCAGTACTACATAATTATCACAGCTCTTAGAAGAAGCAGATCGCTATGTTCCTTCTTAGTTAGCAAATCCTTTAATAAAGGCCCGTCATGACATTGTTTTCCTAATCTAACAGACTGCCGACAAGCAAGAACAGCAATGCCAGACCTCAACTCAAGGCAATCTTAACGCCTATTTAACCTTAAAAGAACAGACCTTCGAGTCCTGATAGGAACTATCACAGGACACATCACCCTCAACAAACACCTCTATAACATGGGATCCACGGACAGTTCACTCTGCAGAGGATGCCTCAACAAAGACGAAACAGCTGCACACGTTATCCTGGAACGCGAGGGAGTAACAGCACAGCGACGTGAAATCCTTAAGAACCCAAGGTCACTCCGAGAAGCCTGTAAAGATCCCAGGAAACTTCTGCGCTTTTGGTCGGGGTTGGGTTGGTTACACTAGCGCCCCACTCCACGCACAATGGACCACCTTGAGTCTAAGTGCGGAAACACAGGGCCCCCCTAACTAACTATATAACGAACATTGTTTTCCTACGAGGGCGAAACTGTCTGTATTAGGTACACATTGATGTGATGACACCACTGTTGCCATAATCTATATATATATATATCTATCTATATTTCTATATTTTTTTATTATAGCAGGATATTTTTAGGTTACTTACCTGTTCCATTATGTAGTAATTCAAGGCCTTCATGTGCGATTCTAATTTTCATATCATCGTCGACATCGCTGGGAAGGTTAGAAGGCAGCAAGTCGCTCATATTCTTTGTAGCGTTGTCGTTGTAACCAATTCTGTAATAATAATAAAATTCATTATTCACAGAATTAAGGTTTACAAAGTATTTTAAAACCTTTATTAGTACGATTTCTCGCTGTTACTAAGCCTAATCTTGTATTTAGACGCGAGGGGAGCACATAACTTTGTCTTCTCAGGTTACAAACATTATTTAATTAAACCCCAACTCGCAAGTGAGGTGAATGAAGTCACAAGTAATCCTAATCCTAATCCAAATAATAATAATATATTATTATTATTATTATAAATGTGAATGTAAGTTTGTTTGTTACGCTTTCACGCGAAAACTACTGAACCGATTTAAATGAAATTTGGTACACAGAATCTCTAGAGCCTGAGAAATAACATAGGCTACTTTTTACCGCGGCAAAACGTCATTCCGCGGGAAAATCCATTATAACGCGGGTAACACCGCGGGGCACAGCTAGTTAAAAATATATTAAGACCATTTCATATTAAATTAGCATACATTATGCTTGCTCGTCTTACTCGCCGATACCTGAGAGATGTAGTAGTATTCAGTACCTTTGTTTAGGGCGTCCCCACACGCGGTAGTGGGTGACGGGCGCGCCGTTCAGCGGCGGCTCGGGCCACGACGCACGCACCACGCGCTCGCCGATACTCGCCGCTCGGACCGGCCCGGGCGGGCCGGGGACATCGCCTGCAAATCAGTGCAATTTTAATAAACTATATAATTTATGTATGTATGTCTCGGGCGTACGTAGCTATTCAGTGCATAGGAGCTAGTTATTTATTTCGTAAACATTTATAAGAACATTGATCCATCAATATTTAATAGAAGCATTCGAAAATATCAGTTAAACTCTCTTTATAATTTAGTGAGAAATAGATTAATAATTTAATAACGACACAATAGCTCACTATTTAATGAATAACAAAATTTGTAACAATAGTCAAAAGTCAAAACTAGCAATTCAAATGGGTGCACAACTTATACCTAATGACAGTTATTTATATTTATAGCACGTCGTGATAGTTCTTATGTGGTTGGTTGTGGGATAAATATTAGTTGCAGGTTTATAGTCATTTATGTTAGTCTCTAACTATTGTAGAGTCATACCTAGAGTTTCAAACGTAAACCGCTCATCAGGTGGCCAGTGATACACGGGAGCAGAAGCGACGTATTGAAGGTGGAGTCGAAAGCGGTACCTAGTCTTCGGCCGTAGGTCTTTGGCTACCCATTCTCCCTTCACACCCTCGACTTGACTGCATGTGTTCCACTTGCCAACTGGGTTTGTCGCTTCTGTGTATTCCACTTTGTATCTGAAAGTTATTTTGAGATTAGCTACAGACAAACTTATATGTTTTTCTTTGATAGGGTTGGTAACACCGGCCAGGGCGAATCGAGTCTGGTATAGGTACTTAACCTAAATTATTCAAAGTGCCATCCATACATAAATATTTTGATCTTTAGTACTTTGTTAGTTAAAATAATCAGCTTCATGTCATTCAAATTTTAATTATATTTATCAGTTTACTTTCAAACAGTACGATATTATTGTTATAATATATGTCAATTTACGCTGGTCCATTGGTCATATACTCACTGATGAAGATGGTAATGCTGCGGCGGTGGCCAGTGTACGGTGATCTGCTGAGGAGTGCCTCTACGGAAGACGATCGCAGTCGGTGGTGGTCGCATTCTGTGTAGGTAATGAATGTATTTATTATTTTAGTAATTTATTCTGTGGTATAAGATTTTTTTTATTTTGATTTAGGTAATTCCCTTAGGAATAGTTAGTTAATTTAGACGGAATTTCCGCCTTTCGTCTTTTCCCGTGTCTCGTGCTATGTAGGTATACATTGTCATGCTTTAATAAAACTTATTTAAAATATTTCAACTAGAACAAGATGATCATAGGTATATCTGGCCGAAAGTTTCTCAAATGGAGACTGCGGATAGGGAAACGCGGCATTGTACGTCCACCAACAAGACGGAGATGACATGATGGTTATGTCTATGATAAAGATATCAATGTAGATTTGAATTATCAACTGCGAGATATTTAATTTTTTTTGTATGATAGGTGAGCTTGTGTTCTTTGGCAGGTTTGATTAAAATCGGTTGACCCGTTGAAAATTGATAGCAAAGATACAAAATTCAAGCTAACATACAGTTAGTTTGAATTTTGTCTCATTCTATCATACACAGATGTCAAAGTAAGTGACAAGGACAGACGAATGCTTACGACATTTAATCTAATATAGGTTTAGTTGCTATTTCGCATAAGGGTTAAGATTGTTACCTCAGTCGCAGAGGCGAGCTATCGGCCGGCACGCTGCTATACGGAGAAAGGGCGCGGACCCACACGCGGTAAGTAGTGTTCGCCGACAGTTTCGTCAGGTTTGCGCTCCCGCCTTCCGTCACGAATGTGTTGTGTTCTGTAATAATATTGCAATTTTACGTCAGTTCTCAATCGTCGCGTTTGATACCTCAGAACTTTGATCTCCGTGGACAGATTTCGATGATTATTTTTTTAATTAAAGCTGTTACTTACTTGCAAGTTGGACCCATTTAAATTTTATAACAATCGGTAAAGTAGTCCTCGAGTTACATAGAAGTCTTCATTTCATACCAAATTTGGCCCATCCCGAGGTCCTAGGTTCGAATCTCACATATTTATTTTCTCACATATACGTACGTATAGATTTTTATAAGATAATTCGTTTGTATTTTAAAATCGTTTTGAATCCCAAAACACCATCCATGCTCTTTTTACCTACAAAAACTTGTTGTTTTGCAATAGACGAAGTAAACTAACCTGTTAACTGTGAAAGCTTAGTAGAATCGTCTGTCTGCCAGTGCACTTGATATCTAAGCCCAGGTATTGAAGTCCACTCGACATGCGCCAACTCCGGACTCAATACAACTGCTTTCACATTTTTAGGTGCCATTGGAGCTGAAATATAATCCACGAGGAAAATAAACGGGAGTTCTAGCCGCTATGATTATCATAAATGAAAACAAATGTTAATAAAATTTTGATTTTGGTTACCTTCAGCTGCAGTTTGTATAACCAAAGATTGTCCAGCAATCGGTTTAATTTCATGAAGTTTAGCATAGTAATTGGAAGCTTCTAACATTACAGTATAATTCGTAAAGGGTTTCAGATCTGTAAGGACCACTTCCGCATGAGTACTTGTCACATAAGGACATGATTCTTTATCGCATATTGTGGTATCGTTTAAGAAATCTATTTTGTAGAAAATCGTATATTCCGGTACGGACATTTCGTATTTCAAATCGCGGCATTGCGTAGGTTTTTCTACTGAAGGCATTTGCAACGTTATGCTATCGGCTGAGTGATATAAAACTTTGGGTTGTAGTTTTTGCACTTTAGGGAATAAACATTGCCGTGGTGGGTACTTCTGATTGCTAGGATCTAAAGCCATGATTTTGTACCCGTGAGTTGTTCTAGCGTGTTCAACTTTAGAATTCTTGTATTTATTAGTATAGTATATATCTTTCCCTGTAGAGTTGAACCAATAAATGTATTTGCTGTCTACTGTTATAGACATCGGTGTAAAGCCATATTTCTTTTTCTCTGTGGCGTCGAATACTGTTCTGCATTGGCAGCCATACATGTCTGTTGCTACGATCTTGTGTGTCCATGGATCGACCCAGTATAGTTCAAAATTGTCTCCTTTCGTCATGTCTATAACGAAAGTTTTCGCTACTTGTGGCTTTTCAGGGCAATTGCAGTCAGATTGCTCAGAATTATTAAAGAAACCTCGAACATGGGTTCCGTTCAGGTTTGAAATCATTAGATGTCCAAGTCCATGATGTTTGCTTTCTTCATACCAAAATAATGACCTAAAAAAAATGATGAAAATGAATGGCCCACGAAGTTATCTTTTACTGACAACATCAATAAAATAACATTAATATTATAAAATTTGTTTTCTTCTGCCTTGTAAATAATATTTATTCGTATATCACTGGTCAGATCATTTATTCTAAAAATTATATCTCATAAAAGAGATCTTTACGCTCTTACACACAATAAAATGGTACTAATGTGCTTAAATCACCTAAAGAACCCAGGAACATATACTTACTCATGTAAAGGTGCGATCTGCAAGCTGTGCACTGGTTTGGCCCTGGCGAATACTCTTTTAAGTTTGGGCCTCGCTACAGTAGCGGCTAAGGATGCTCGATAGGTGACGAATGATTCCGCTTCCACTTGAGTGAAGTAAACGGAACGACTGACCCAGTCCACGCATATGCTGCTAGCGGTCCCGTTGATTGATAAAAGCTAAAACACAATCATAAGTTAAAACCCGTGATTACTTTAAGCCCTTCATTAAAAGTATTTTATGTTTAACAAAAAGATAGATAAGCATGACTGAAGTAAGCTTTGTCTGGGACTTCTAAACAATTTACATATCTGTGTTAGATTTAATTTTATAATCACAAGCGAAGCCATATAGATCAGACTTGAAATTTAAATAATTATCATCGTGTTATTACATTCACAAAAAACATATGAATGAAGGAATTACATTATTAGTTAAGGAATCCTATGTTATTGTGCATCTGTACAATTTAAAAATGTTGACAAAACGAGTAGTTATTAGAAAGTAAATATTAATGTATACCTTATAGTGTCCACTGCTGTTTATCCTCGAAGAGAAAACTTCTTCCAAATTGTTTACCCAGTACACAATGTTTTCTTCAACCGACACAGCAAAATCTATAGGAATACCCGTACTTTTCGGTATAGTTTCGCTTTCTCCAGAGTCTAAGTCGATTATCTTGATGAACTCTTGGGAGGAAAGCATTACTTTAGGAATAGGGTTAACTTCGTCTGAAGATGCCGAGACCACTTCTGAGTATTGACCAAAACCAGCACTTGTGAAAGCTCGAACCTGGATAAAATCAGTAAATCTTTAAGTATATCTAAAACGTAATTCAAACTAATGTCATCTGTATATGTCGGTTTGATTTAGGATCAGGGTTCATTATGATTCATAAGAATATTTTCTAGTTTTCTCTTTGCTATTTAATGGCGTTTGGTTTGATCAAATATAATATTAAGACTACTTATATTTTGTATGGGTGGATGCATATTATTCTAGCATTTCGATGCAGCTTAAATAAATATTCCCGACTCCCTGAACTGGCTGTGATCTACTGTGTAGTACTTACTCTGAAGTAATAAATAGTACGAGGAGTGAGGTCGCGCAGAACTAGCTGCGTGTGCGAGGGAGATAGTCGAGCGTCAGCGCAGGCGGAGTGGCGTGGGGAGCTGGGGGACTGGCGCTCCGCCCAGCATTCTACGTCGTACCCGAGGACTACGCCGTTGTCCCGCGCCGGGGCTGCCCAACGAAACGTTGCCCATAGAGGACCACCACTGAAATAAAAATGTCATTGCAATATTTAGCCGATCTTAGATTGTTCTAGAGAGTATGTTTTATGTGCTTTTTTTTTAAACATAAACTTCTTATAGAAGGGTGTACAGGTTCGTTACATAACGCGTTACGGCGCCAGTATGTCTGGCGCCTTCAAGACCCACAGTTTTTAATCTTATTTCATATCACTATGTAAGTAATCCATAACTTTTATCTCGATGTTGCTACGGTCTGAGTATATCAAATTTACCTAAGTGCAGATCTGAGGAAGAGCCGGGGTCTGGTGGGGGCGGAGGGCGGGGATTCCGGAGTGTGGAGCGCGGCTCTTGCGGCGGCGCCTCCGCCCCAGGGAGTGTGAGCTCTCACACGCACTTCCACCGCACTGTACGGCGCAATGGCCATGCCGCTAACTTCTACCCAAGATGATTCAACCGTTTTCTGAAAACAATAGATAAATTAAAGGGTTTCCGATATTTTTGTACGGAGCCTGGCATACCCATTTTCATCAAAAATGCAAAGCGATTTTGCAGCAGGTGATGAAAATCTTTAAGACTGACTATAACAAACAAAAAGTGATAAATAATGGAGTCAAATCTCTTAGCTACACGCTTTCTGAGATATTTGGGTTCTTAAAAGTAAAAAACATTCTTATGATAATAAGATAAGTAAGATAGAACATAACCGTATAGTAAGTAATACCTCAACTTTATTCTGATCCGGGAAGGTGAGACTGACGTCATAGTACACGCGACTGTTGTTGACGTTCACTCTCTGGGCCGGCGCCCAAGTCACGTTGAAGTGGTCCCACGCACCGTCAACCTTTATCGACGACGCGTTAATGGTCTCTGGGATTGCTGTCAGGGATTCTGAAATAATGTCAAGGATGAATATACACAAAAATATATGCTTATGGTTAGTTAAGACAGACTGAGAAGTAACGCAACGGTACTTAAGGAGGTCCAAGTATTCGTACGCGTAGTGATTACCAATTCTTGCAATGAATATTTTATCTTTTTGTGCTGAAATAGAGTAATATTTTGTATCACTATTTCATAAACATCGCGCCGCGTCCCGTCTCGATACTTTACAGCACCATAATTTTATTGACAAAACATATTTAAAATACAATAAAAATATATAAATTAGGACCTTCTAAAACATCTGAGGTGTGTATATTTTAACAATTGCCACAATATTAAATTTTAATAAGTTTAAGTAAGATTAAAATTTGTAAACGTGTTATACTATTTTGTAGAAAGCTTTTATCTGTGTGTAAGAGGTAAATGGGAACAAATTAAATAATTTTCTCATGTTTTTTCACCTCTGATGCTGAAATTTTAAAATGGCTTTACACGACAAAAAACCTACTCTCCGATGCACTCAGAATCTCAGGCAAATAAAAATGACGAAGTTGTTGAATGTGTTGCCAATTACCTCTGCTTACATTTACCCACATTGACTTTACACCGGCTACGTATCAAATTTGTCTTAATAAAGGTCACGTACCACTGTTCGCATGAAGCGTAGGGTCCCTCACAGCGATGACGTGTACTCTAGAGATGAGGTCCGCGGTGTATTTTCCCGCTAAGTCTGACACGACGGCTCGGGACGAGTCTCGTACCCAGACTAGGTGTCCGCTGAAGTAGCACAACGGTCCTAAAGTAGCTGTGCCTGATAGGCGGGTCACAAGGGTGCCTCGTACCTGAAAAAATCGTTGGTTGATAAAATGTAGCTTGAGTGATTATAAGTGAAACGCGCTCAAAGGGGGTTGGATAAAATAATATTTTTCGTAGATGCAATATTTTGACTTATACCTATCGTACAATAGTCGTGTAGTGCTAGTGACTTAATTTGTAGTGCTTAGTGCTAAAATAAATTTATGTGAGATAACATTCAGACAAGGAAAGCGTTTACAATGTTAGAATTTTAAAATTATTCTAGTTATTCCTTTATCCTTAACAGATTTTACAACGAAATATACCTCGTTATAACCTGGAGTGAGTCTGTCGGCTGTAGGAGCTCGATGCAGTTCTGATCCGTCATAGCTCCTTACAAGCCAATAAATCCATTTGTTTTCCAAGTCGGCCGTCAAACCCATTACTGAAATAATTGAAAATGGTAACTGGCGCACGAAGTATGATTCGATAGCTAGCTTTTATATGTAAACAAAGAAGCGCTTGTATCATAAAAATACTGTCATCCTCTTCATCATCATTTCGGCTACGTTAAGTCCACTGTTGTATGTAGGAAAATATAGTGATTTACGCCAAAAAGAATATTTCTGACAAAAAACAAATGATTACTAGTCCTTGGTACCCCATTGCGAGACATTGGCTTCACCCCGTCCTACCACAACTCACAATCCTTTCAACTACCTGCCAATTATCGATAAATATAACAAAACCTTTAAAAATAAATAACGTAGTATGATGAAAATATCGATGCTTGAATAACAAATCGACGCGAAAATGATTTAACGATGTATTGGAAACAAAATCATGGTAGGCTTTTATGTTTCGCACATAAGACATACCTTGTTTCCCACTAAACAACTGTGCTGGATAGTAAACCATCTTGTTCTCGCCGTTCAACCTAGCGGCTTCAACCGCGTGTCCTGTGTTCCAGTAGATGTACGCTTCCAACGAGTCGATAGTCAGTTCTTTAGCTACAGTCACTATTGGCACCGGCTCGCGGTTGCTGCCGTCGAAATTTCCTCTAGTTATCTGTAAAGAATATTAAATTTATCTTTATGCAGTATAAAATAAAGACGATTCCGCAACCTGTTCGCTTAGATCGTTTAGCTTAAAGGTTTTCAGCAATAGATATTTATTCAAGAGAAATGTTTCTTTGCATGATTTGTTTCCGTGTGAAGTTATAGCGGATCTCTAAAACATAAAATATTATGCTCTGATAATGTTTTTCTCTTTCTTACGTTAAAGTGTGCGTAATGCACGGAGAGTTTAATAAATTGTTTATGCAATATAAAATAATTGAATTGCTTCTCTGAATTACTTAATGTTGGCACTAGTCTTCGACTGGTTTTCATTATGTAATGTTACTATTGAAATAAGGATATCGCATCTACACAAAACATCCTACCTAACCACTTGGCTAGTTGACTAGTTTTGGAAAACCATTTAAATTGCTTATTACATTATAAACATCCCGCATTCATATTTCGGTAGAAAAACAATGCATTACCTACTATATTTAATAATCAATGCGTGACAAAAACGTTAGCATTCAAAATGACGCACGGGTGAAGTCAGATGTCTGTGATCTGCAAGCGTACGTCCGTAAGTGGTAACCCTCTGAATCCTTACACGTAACCTCCGGGTGGTGCTAAGAACAGTCTCTGGTGGTAGGCTTCGGCCGCGGCTTGTCACCACCCTCCGGGCTGGGCCAGGGCGTGAAGCGATTTTTTCGTGTTTCGTTATGTGGCCCGGAGAAGCCATCTACCTTCTAGGTCTTCATGTCCCATCTTAGACCACATCGTCACTTTACATGAGGTGAGATTGTGGTCAAATGAAGGCTTATCCAGCATAAAAAAAAATAGTCACGCTATCATAGACGAAAATATTAATATTTCAATAATAAAATGTCTCATGAGAATCGTTTATATATTTAATTACTGTGTTTCTTCTTTCGGTTTAGAAAAAATATGTAATACAAATCTAGTAACAATTTGTTTCATCTTTTAATGATTGTCAGCAACCCTATTATGATACCTAAATTGATAATTGGTATAAGGTAAGTAAACAATACAGAGGGGTATCTTACGAAAAATAATTTACTAAATGCACTCACCAACTGCTGCTTAGGATTAGACCAGTAAATCTTCTTTCCAACCCAGTCCACAGCCAAACTGCCAACATTATCCATATTATGCATCAACCGCCCTTCCCGAGTCGTTATATTATACCACATGACTGTCGACGCATTCGTAACCAGGTACAGTATGTCCCTGTACCACGATATGTCAGCGATGTGGAAGTTTTTCATGTGGTCCTTGGATATTAGTGTGTGGAGGTTATCACCGGTGAGGTCGGTCTGGAGGAGGCCGTCAGGGCCTGACCATAAGAGCGTGCTGTTAAGCGTGGTAGGGGTTGATGCCAAGGTCTTTCCGACGAATTCTGTTGACCATGGTCCTGCGAATTGGAAAAAACATTGAATCCTAGAGATATTGTAAAATATTCGTATTTATATTAACCGAGACACTTCATTATAGATACATAACTGGATAAGATTGTAATACCTGATCCAGATTTAGTAACAGCTGCGACTTTGATCACATATTCTGCATCTTGCTTCAAATTGTCGACCACGTAGGAAAGATCTTTTATATCTTTTCTGCAATAAAAAAATACAATAACTTCGATACGGATTTTAATAAGACAATATTATTTAGAAACTGTTGTTAAAGCAACATGGGATTTTGATTACAAATATACATAGTAGGAAAACTAGATCCGTAGTAGCAAGCCTCGCTTTTGAGCTTAGACCACGGTTGTTAGACATTAATTTCGCACGTGAGTAGCCTTGCCCAACCAGCCGTCAATTCTATGTACACCAACTCTTAACAATCATCAAGTGCCGGGACCCTTTAGTAAAAGCCGCTAGACGAAAATCTGCTGAGATTAATTACTGGCTACTCATACATTCGCTGGCGAGGAATTGAACCTGTTTGGGGAATAGCACTTACATGTCAGTAACTTCAGCAGACGGTGCATGCGTCAACTGTAGATGGTAAGTCCACTGCTGCCAAGCGCCGCTGCCTTGGTGCCCCAGAAGGTGAGGCGGGGACCACGACACCTTCGCGCGGGTGATTCCCATCACGCTTTGTACCCCCAGTGGGGGGTTCACCGGCACTGGGATGGGTTGGCAGCTTCTGTACGAAGATAGAGTAGATAACAACTGGTATTTTTAACTCCCGACAAAAAAGAGGGGTGTTCTATGTTTGATGTGTCTGTCTGTCTGTCTGGGACAACATAGCTCCCGAACGGTTGAAGCGATTTCAAGTTATATTTTTTTTATCTTTTTAAATTATCATGGTTTTTAACAATATTATGATTTAAAACGGGTAACATACCATGATTTGACGGTTTTTGAGTTTTACGATATGTCGACGCTGTTGCAAGCGTCATGATCACGGATACAACTGAATATACCGTCAAATCGTATGTTATACGTTTTAAATCATAATATTCTTTTTAATTTATCAATTTCATAAGAATAAATAATTTTAATTATTATTATTATAAAAAGGTAAAGAAGGTAGAGAGGCCTTTGCTCTGCAGTGGGACACAACAGGCTAAAAAAAAAAAAAAAAATATTATAAGAAGGTGCCAAGATATAGAGCATCAAAGTGGGGGCTTGTGCCGTACTCGTTCAGTACATTTTGCTCGAAAGCATTATGTCTCGCGAAAGTTCTCGATTTTTTACGTCTTGATTTTTTATGCAAGGAAAAATAAACAATATGGGTCATTTTATTTTAAGAAATCTAAATGACGGACTTATCATTAGTCATCTACCTTTTTATCTTACCTAAGCTTCACCAACACCTGCCGGGTCTCAACCACCTTGGTGTTGAAAGCGAGAGGATATTCGTTATGGAAGTAGCTGTCACTCTGCGTGTGGTATTCCTCCGTGAGCATCTCTTTGCCATTCGTCCAGTAGAAGAGTCCGTTGGCATATGCTATGTAGCGGGTGGAGAGGAACATAGGCGTTTGTGTGTTGCTGCGAAAGTCGGATACTTCTCGCCTGAAATAAAACGTGGTAATATATAAAACTAACAATTTGGAATAAATTTAGTGTACGGTTTAGTAAAATTTAACTCTGACTGAACTAAACTCTTTTAACCGATTATTTCTTATGGATGGAGTGATACAAAAAAACCGCGTTACATAATAAGCGTATATTCAGTATTCAACGTGTTTCCTTATATTTGGTTGTGTTATACCCTCGTTTCAAGAATAATAGGCTTATGTTTAGCCTTTTTTTCTCTTCAAAAAATAAATTTGGTTAGAATAAGTATAGCAGTGCTTATTTTAATGTTATGTATATCATCTAATTCTGTGTTTGTCTATTTATTTAAGAAAAAAACTTGTATAAATCTAAATTTATTGTTTTTTTGCTATTATCATAGATTATTACAGTATTAAATAATTGTGGAAACTTTTTTGCATTTTGTATTAGCTATAATATTTATTTAAATAAACTGTTGTAAACCTGTTTATTTCCAACAGAAAAATTAATAAAAGTCATCTATCATAACTCATCGTTAAATATCTATGATACAGATGATATTTAACTTTTTATACACATATATCTTGATGTCCAAAATTAGTTATACTGTACAGAACGAGTGTCTAAAGAAGTCATATATATTTTAATAAATTCTTATTGTGTCTGAATTGGGGCCATAATGTTTAATCCTACACGTTTTGTATTAATAGTTTTTTCATATATGTACCTACCATATTAAAAGCACAGCGGGAATGCTCGGGAGAAGTGTCCACTGTACCGAGAGCAGATGTTCAGAAATAAGTGCAGGCTTTTAAAGAAAATATGATCTAAGCAACAATGTCAAGATATTTCTTGACACAGATCCTGAAAGAAATGTTGCCACGTTTAGACAAGACACTTACCCGTCCAAAGACACCGCTAGGACAGTGTTCTTCCTCAGATGCGCGACGAGAATCCTGAAGTCGGCGTGGTCCACCGTAAAGGCCCCGAGATGCGCGTCTTTTACTATCATCTCAGGTTGGCCCTCGTGCCGGACTCCGTTCGAGATGTTGGCGAGGTCTAAGCGGTATAAGCCTCCCCTTTCGATACCGCGAAGTGCGTAGAACAAATACCTGCAATAACATATTTCGATACAGAGATTATAACATACTGGTTACGTACGGAGCGCGCTTGCAATCTCTACGGCGAGCGTATTTCGGAAAAACCCATTGCGTTAAAATCAGTAAAAATAAACTACGTGATTTGGCTACTCAGATAAGAAATAATAAATTTTGTTCTTTCTAAGCCCATTAATGTTAATAGAGATACATAATATATATAGGATAGGATTGACTGTTATTAATAACTGAAGAAAAATTATCAAGAAATAAATATACGCTGTAAATTTTATTGGTTCTCTAAGCACCTACATAGCGTACAGGTAATGAAATAGAATATACAGCATTCTCCTAACGAGTTACGAAAATGTATAAGGCATTTGAAGTCTTGTTTATATTACGTCTATAGTGCCTATTAAACTACAAAAGTAATGAGAAACAACATCTATCCTTTGTTTCCCAATCCCTAAACCACAATAAACACATTAATATAAATCCAAACAAATAAACGCTACCAACCCGTTGTAAGCATCAACCTCAAAGTGGATTGGCCTCGAGTTGAACGCAGACAATGCAACAATCTGATTTTTCCCATCGAAATCGCACCGCATTATCTCCCAATTTGGATACTGAGTCATATTTGACCGATTCGTAGCTTCTTTGTCGTAGTACACTTCGCCAAGAACGTACAAGTGGTGGTTTAGCCAATCCACTGAGATATCCAGAGGTTTGTACTTGATGGTATCGGTAGTAAGGATAGGTTCTGAAGTGCTCTTTTTAGACAGTGCGCTTCGGTACACGTTTCCGTTCGATACAGATATAAAAAGAGAGTCGCTCGAAATGTCTAGACCAACCCCTGAAAATAAATACAATTTTAGAAACAATATTTAATATATTTTAAATCTAAAAGCAGTTCTTTATCTCAAGATAAGATTATAGTAATGGTTTAACATACCAGTTATTGTGTGTTCAGTGCTGTAAAGTTCAACAGGGTCCGATAGCATATCGTTGGCAGGCGCGGCCAAAATGTTATGTTCACCACCCAAGATAAGGATAGGTTGTTGACTAGGGGTAGCTATAAAAACAAAACAACATTTAAGTAAGTACTGCTATAAAACGCATTCTTTTTCCTTAATAATATGTAGTGATTTATATAGTTCGAACAGATGATCCAATCTACAGAATTACATACTGATATTTAAACTTTTGAAAAAGCAAACTAAATTATGTTTCTCGGACCAATGCCATGTCATGTAAATAGACAAAAGTCGCCTAATGTGAAGTGTCGGTTGTTTGGTTTTATTAGAAAACCCAGGTACAATCGCTTTAATAGAAATTAAATGATGCAGTTAAGTGATGTTGGCCCAAATTTAAATTCTTAATTTTTCTACGTACCTCTGAGTAAAGAGAGTTTTCCATACATTGAATACCTTGAAATTTGTTAAAAGGTATTACAGTTAAATGTTTTATGATCAACTTACACATTGGTAGAGGCGGCGTGAAAACTCTAACTACCGCCCTAGGTCCCTCTCCGATAGAATTTCTCATGGTGACAGACACTTCATACTCTCGAGCTGGGGCCAGGTTTTGGAACATATAGAACAGAGTGTTGTTTGATGCTGGCATGTCCTAAAAGTAGAAACGGTACTTATTAGAATATAACTGAGGACTTTCGCCAAAAACACTTACAATCGGCGTTACAATATTATTAAAGATAGACTTTTTATTCCTGAAAATATTTGTGTATCCCTTAATTTCAAGTGTTAACACAACTACATCCTGAAAAAATATCAACGCGAACATCCTATTTTTTTATTACCCTTAATAAATATATTTTGGATTCGGTTTTACGTGCTTTATCCCAAGTTATCGCATTCAGCTATGTGGAGGTCCTTTACGGGAGTGGTTGGCAAGAAATCAAAGAGATGGAAAAATCAGTAACAATGTTTAAAAAATTCCCAAAATTTCACTTCTGATGATAGTGAGAGCTGAATGTTAATGTTAAACAAAGTGATTTTACGTTTCTAAGTAAAAGGAATTCCTCTGTACCTCAAGAGCATCAATAGTATTAGGTTCAGTATGCGTCAGCCTCAACACATAAGATATGAGCGGTCCGTTAGGAAACGGTCCCGGCTCCCAAGATATGGCGACTCGTCTGGAGTCCGGCGCAGCCGCTCGCAAGGCCGACGGGCTCGAACTAGGCTTGCCACTTTCCAACGTGGAGATAACCACTGATGGTTCCGAGTAGATTGGCTCGCCGGTACCCACTCGACCTGATAGGAAGATTGCTACGCGAAACTGTGAAGAAAAAAATATTTATGCATCGTCATTTAGTGGTTCCACGTCTGGTGGTAAAAAAAATCAGAATAAATATTTTTTAACCTGAACCAAATCGGAAAAGATGGTCCTTAAAAATGTATTATTAAAATACAATATTTAACAACGTCGAATATTTTTCAAACAACTGTAACTAGAGAACAGCCTGAGCGATTTTTATTGGTTTTCGCAGCTTAGCAACATAACCATAAACTTAAAAAAAAAACTTGAAGAAATTAATGCATTAACACACGAAGCGCAGCTAGCGATTCAGTCTAAAATAATAAAAAAATAAATGTGTTTATTTTCAATAAAGTTATAATCCACTCACCCTATATTTCGTATAAGGCCTCAGGTTTTCCACATGTATGATAGAGCGATCAGAGTGGCTGGTGTTGGAGTAATACTGCCAGGTCCCGAGCAGCTCTTCGTACCGCCATTGGACCAGGTAGCTGATGTTGCCGAGGTTCGTCGGCTCCCATGTCAGAGACAGCGATGTTGCTGTTAGGCTATCTGCCACAAGGGCTGGGGCTGTTGGTGTGCCAATCAGCTCTAGAAGAAAAACATATATGAAAAATAGCAGTCAAATCTATGTAAAAACTAAACTTCTTATGCAAATAAGATAGCAAAGCTGTTTACGTAGATGCATGAAGTAAGAATTTTGTCTCTTTCTATCAAACACAAATGTCAAAATAAGTGACAAGGACAACCGAATGCTACTGAAATTTTATCTAATATAGGTTTAGTTGACTATTTCGCATAAGGGGCTAAATCAGCAATACCTACCAGAAATTCTGAAAAGTTTAACGATATAAAGTTTACGTACCTCTTAGCTTTTGGAAGTAGGTGTTCAAAGCTTCATTACATCCCATAACACAGTACAATTCTCTAGAGAACACTGTGACTGAAGATACATTCTGAAAAACAATAAATGAATTAGTTTTTATTTTATTAAATAAAGTACAGTTATTATTAGCATTTAATTGGATTACTCACGCAAACAATCGGACAGGAATTTTCTAATCCTTTTTGCCATAGACTGCAACCCAACTGGCACTGTAAAAAATATTTCCTTAATTTCATAGCAATGCGGGCTTTTATCAATAAACTTTATGATGTCGGCTTTAATACGTACGTCAGGTAAAGTAGAGAAAAAATAATGTATATCCTGTGGTGGATGTATTTTAGTACCTATAGATATATATAGTCCCAGGAAAGGAAAAAGCGCGACTTCTTAAAATTCATAACTGACGTACGCTTCAAGCTTGTTTTTAAGGAAGATGTGAATATTAGAGACTGAATTTGATTACTCGTTCCTCAAGAAATAAAATGCGTTTTACATTAATTACTATTATAACACAAATGTTATGACTGGAGGGTATTACGATTTATCATCTTAATTATATTAGTAAAGTAATTTTCATATTAAGTAATCTAAAGTCACCAGCTTAAACCACAAATATTAAATTAGAAGTGCACCCTCAATTAGCATCTAATGGTGCGGGCTTTACTCCAATTGACACCCCTGTGTATTTTGTTTCTAATTTTACAAATTATAGTGACGAAATATTTCTCGTTAAGTAAGCTTGTGGAAGCCACGAACCGGAAAGTTTAGCGTAGGACGTCCACCAACTAGATGAACGGACCACTTAGTGAAGGCGGCTTCCAATGAAGCTTTCAGAAAATCTTTAACGGAGGCATAAGTTTCCCAGTGGATGTCCTACAGCTGAAATGATGAAGCTTACTTGTTTTTGTTTAATACGTATTTTGACATTTAACTTGAATTTGTATGACTTTTATTGTTTGTAAAATAGGTCATCTTTAAATACACACCTACTTTCGAAACAGTTGTCGAGAAAGAATGGATTAGCGTGTTTATAACTCAGGAACACATGTTACAAACAGAACGCAAGTTCTCAAAGTAACAGTAAACAATCTACATTTCCCTTCTCAACTTCTGAATTTGAAATATTCGACAAGACTTTCTTGTCAACAAAAAAACAGGCTTAATATTCTATTATTAAAAACAGGCTATTATTTGTAACGGATTTCTTCGCTTGGGTGACGACTCCTTGGTTTAACGTTGTGTGGCAACCGGAAGAGGCAAGTGTTAGGTCTGTAATTTTAACGGCATGCTACCCTTGCAATACTCTTCGGAATAGTATCACGGCGTCTAATGAGCAACTCATGCAAACTAGAGACCAGTAGCTAATGAAATAAGTTGTTACCTAAAACGTCTTGTATATACTTATAGACAAGTTGACATGTAAGCGATTTGCGATTTAGACGACCGGCCAGTGTCTTAGAGCAGTTAACCCCATAGGCGAGTCGCTCTTTAGACTGCGTGATACTATTCCCTATATTGAACGCACCTAAGTGCATTATTATGTAAACTAAATCTTATCATTGAATTCCTAGACATTTAATGACGTTTTTGAATGCCCTCTTTGACCGATTACTGAGTGCGCCTAGATAAAATCTGTATTTACATAAGTTAATACTATCATAGATGAAGTAAACAGTTTTGTTTTTAGTCCATGATACTATGTAATCCGTTGCATACGCGCGTTACATGGAATCAACCAATTCCAATTAGTAGGTTCATATTACGAGTGCATTAGCACTCGTCGATAAACCTTATGTAACTAAAACCGATAAAATAATACAAGGAAATTATTGCGAAAGTTTAAGAAATAAATGACTTAAACCATCCACTTGTAAATAAAACAAAAATCTAAATAAAAACTCCAGAATTGTAAAAACTGATTAAGCTTGTTCTATTCGCTTCTCAAATCAGTATAAAACATTTAGACGAACTGTCAAGACAATGTTATTTCCTTGATAATTTTTGTTTAAACAATTTAGTTTTATTCATTTTAAGTTGACCTGTCCATGTTTGCTCTGTGCTTCTAAGGAAATATACGTTTTAAATTTGATTTGATTTTAATTATGAGATTTCTTCTATTCGTAACTGTTTTACTGAAATTGACCAACATATTTTTTTGTTGATTTTATTAAACGACTTTCACATTTTATACATAACTAGGTAAAGAACGCACATTTACATGATGAGTCAATTAGGATCGTATTAAAACCATAGAAATAGTTTACAGTTAATTTGAATGTGCGTGTAGATAACAGATAAATTCAATTACATTTCCGTGGGTGTCCTCCTAATCTTGTTAATTGCATGTCAGCGGGCAATTATTCTACATCCTCTGGGTTTTAAGAAGGAAATGATAATCAGAATTTAAATACGAAGGCAAACACCATTATGTAATGGGCGTTTTCTATTTAGACTGTTTTTTTTGTTTTTTGGCCGTTTTTAGCAACAAGAATCCTAAGAAGAATTCCTTATCCAAAGAAATATGGCACTTTTTCGTTGTACATTACATATGTACATATGTAATATCTCAGGAAAGACTTAAATTAAAGGAATCGTTGGTGAAATCGAGCATTAGACTATATCTCCTATACCAACAGTGAAAAACTTAAAGCTTATTTTAACGCATATGACCGTAAGTAGTGTTGACGGTTGGTTTATTTAAATACGCGAATAACGTATTTAAATAAACCAACCGTCAACAAACAAAAGTATCACGTCAATTCCGTGCCGTTTGAGTCACCAGACGCCCATTGAGAGAGCACAATGCGCAGAACAATTAAATGCAGGATCATTGCGAGATCAGTGCCGTTTGTTTCGGATGTGTAATTGTGGGTCGTGGCCTCTCGCGCACTCCCATTGACGATTCTGACTCAGGATGCTGCATCCATCCGCGAGAACCGAATCATCCAGGTTAATTATGAAGATGAAACAAGTGTACCAATTTAAGAAGGAACAACCCGAGAAGTACTGTATAGATCTGTATCAAACATGGAAAATATTATCAAAGTCCGTATATAGAGAATAATTTTGATGACACAAAAAATACACGACAACTTTAGAATATCCTTATTTTTGGGTTCCGTAACTCAAAAGTTAAAAACGAAACTTCTTTATAGGATCACTTTGTTGTCCGCCTGTCAAGACCCTTTTTCTCAGGGACGCTTGGTCATTACGCTGAAATAAAAATATTCAGATCTACTGTCCTTCGTAGCTATACAAAAATTAAACTTCTGAGCCCATTGGCTTGGAAGTTTAATTTTTCAACAATCCAATCAAGAGATTAGGCCTTAATTCACCACGCTGGCAAAGTACGGGTTGGTGAATGTCACATGTCCTTCTCTATTCAAAGTTTTCAGAATACGCCGCCTTCACCGGTAAAGCGCGGGTTTAAAGTGCACATAACTTTTTCAAATAGACAAATCCAGAGATTCATGACGTGGTTTGAACCCACGACTTTCGGAATTAAAGTTGAGTGTGCTCCCACTTAGCCAACACGGCTTTTTAATAGAGTCGCATATTTGATGGAAATTACTCGCATGGGAATCAAAACCTAAAGGGTACTTCCAGAATCTTGAAGTTGGTCCGAAACAACATCTTATAAAAATACAAAGCAAACATTATAAAAAACCTAAAATTTTTAGGTATAAAATATAATATAAACCCCTAAAATAATTTATATTTATATGTGTTTTTGTTACTTCATTATACCTATAGGCTTGTACGGAACCCTAGGGGTGCAACTACTCGCACTTGGCCACTTTCATTCTGATTAACAGTACTTAGCATTCACAAAATATTGAGAGGATTGATTGCGTTTTTTCACAGACACCACAAAAATAACCAAGGCTCGTTCTATGTATATTCATGTACTAACAGCAGTGGGTTCAAAACGGGTAATTGGTACTGGAAATTAGATAAGTACATAGCTTCCTGTACTAAAACATTTAATTTTAAGTAAAGGTGTAAACCTGTGTGTAAAGGGCAGATGTATTTTTTTTCTATTTACACTTTTATATGACTTCTTAATCTAAGCGCTTGTTGGCTAGCTGACCTGAATTGAACTGTTATGTTTCTCGTGCTATATGCGCACTAAACAAAAACTATGACACATTCCATGCCTGATCTTTGAAGAATATATCTTCCATAGCCTAGACTGGAAAGAAAAGACGGATGGAACATGACGGGTGATAGTGATAGAGGAATATGGATAAACAAAATACTCGTACATACTCGTACATGTTGTGCCGACGCCACATAATGAAACACAAAGAGATAACAAGGGCAGGAAAGTGATGAAGATGAACCTAGACAAGACCCTTAGAGTTAGCGCATTCAGTAATATTACCTACTGTAACAACTTTAAGTGCCATTTCCGTAATAGCAGCACTGCACGTAGTTCAAAAGGATGATACATTAGATACACATCTAGAGGAACTAGTCCATGACCCATGGATTGCCCTTGCTAACAGATTCATCCGCCGCTGTCACAACACCACGCCCAGAATCACCCTCGCTGTCAATTTATTATGGTACAGACGGACGAATTCATTTTGGGTTTGATGGACGCAATCTGTCAATCCTTATTGGTAGAACTTATTTTAAGGGTCATTTTGTTTAGTTTCTATGAGTTTATACCTACTTTTTAGTTATATACCTACTTAAACTACAAATTAAAATGTTAAAATTTTTAAATTTAGGCATATTGAAATATCCTCTATTTAGGGATAGGGACATAATACTTAGTTGCTCAGTCATAAGCATTAAGTAAATTATCTTGAAGCGTTGAACTAGGACCAGTATAAAATGAAAGACAACACTCAAAAAAAGTTTTGAGTGTTATGGGGTTAAGATATTGTGTAATAGTAAACACTTAATAATAGTTTGTATATACAGAACACCAAATTCGGACATACACATTTTTTTTAGACAATTAGAAGAATTATTATTGTTTTTGACTAAAAAACGAAACATTAAAATAATTCTCACAGGCGACTTTAATATTGACATTTTGAAACCAAGTAGTAAAGCGACATTTTTTAGAGATCTTTTAAATAATTTTCAACTGCATTTACATATTAACGAACCTACCCGGGGAAATTCATGCATAGATCTATTTGTAAGCAATATTCTAAGGGCAAAGGGGTCTGTACATAAGTTATGTCTATCTGACCATGACACAGCACAGTGCCTACAATTTAAACATAACTACAAGAAGAAACAAGGTTATTATTTTGAAAAAGTAAGGGACCTCAGCGATGAAAATATGACAAAATTTACAGACTGCATTTCAGCTTTATCTTTTTCTGACATACTACTTGAACATAGAGACCCCAATAAAGCATTCTCAGAGTTTCACAATACTCTTATTTTATTTTTTAACCTTTGCTTTCCGATTATTAAAATAAAAAAACAAATCAGGCCGGTGAAGTCCAAATGGATCACCAAGGGTATTCGAAAATGCTGCAAAGTAAAGCGGAACCCGTATCTGAGGTACAGAAGTAAGCTAGTATCAAGAGAAACTTATATAAAATACTCTACAATGTTAAAAAAGTCAATTCTAGTGTCACAAAGAATTAATAGTAAGAAGTTCATTGACAAATCTAAAAATAAATGTAGAGCTACTTGGAAAATTATACAAGACCAAACAACATAAGACACTGTTGAAAATTGTATTTCATGTATAACTTATAACGGAGACGAATTAAATAATCCCATTGACATTGCCAATAGCTTTAATAATTATTTTATAGATCTGACAAACTCGTGCAGTGATTCTGGAGTGAAGGAAAATTATTCAAACATTTCAAACTTAGGATCCAGCATGTTTTTAAGTCCCACTAGCCCAGAAGAAATTCTTAAAATTATAAGATCGTTGAAAAATTCATCCGCTGTTGGATACGACGAGCTTCCCACTAAATTAATTAAATTGAATGCAAAGCATATAACTACGGTCCTTAGTCACATAATTAATTTATCATTTACGCATGGAGTGTTTCCATCAAATCTAAAATATTCACTTGTGAGGCCTCTTTATAAAAAAGGTGACAGATGTGACATTAATAATTATCGTCCAATAACGCTTATACCAATTATCTCTAAGATTTTCGAAAAGAAGGATGGAAAATTTTATTGACAAATATGATATATTATGCAAAGAACAAAATGGTTTCAGAAAAAATAAATCTACTACTCTAGCAAACTTTAAATTAGTAAAATATGTACTTGATAATCTAGACAAAGGCATTCGTGTCGTTGCCTTATTTTTCGACATGAGCAAAGCCTTTGATTTTGTTCATCACAGGCAATTGTTATTTAAACTATATAATTATGGTTTCAGAGGCACTACGCACACTTGGTTTAAAGATTACTTAAGTAACAGATCACAATGCACGCAAATTTTCAATATTGACAATTCTAACAAACTCAAGACATTATTTAATTCAGAATCAAAGAGGAATTCTTACGGCGTTCCCCAAGGAAGCATTTTAGGGCCTATTCTATTTTTACTGTACATAAATGATTTACCCGACATTACAATTCATGAATCTATCTTATTTGCTGATGACACGACTATTCTAATTAAAAGTAATACTAATGACATAACACTATTCGAATCAGAAATAAATAAAACAATTGACAAAGTGGTAACATGGCTCAACTATAATAATCTCAAAGTTAATATCAACAAAACGAAAGCTATGTGTTTTAGAACGCTTGCAGGCAAACCTATGAAATTGAATTTAAAACATAATGACACTGACATTGAAGTTGTGGACACTATCAAGTTTCTTGGTATACAAGTAGACTGTAATTTACGTTGGTCAGACCATATCGATAATGTTGCTATTAGACTTAACAAATTTGTGTTTGCCCTGCGACGTATACGTGACATTTCTTCTCTCGACGCAGCTCTTAAGGCATATCATGGCTATGTAGGTGCAATTCTGCAATACGGCTTATTATTATGGGGAAATTCATCAGAAATTTATAGGGCTTTCATTGTTCAGAAAAGATGTGTACGATCCATATACAGGGCCTATAGACTGGACTCTTGTAGACCGATCTTTCAAAAGTTGCGAATTTTGCCCCTGACTTGCTTGTACATTAAGCAATCAATACTCTTTGTTAAGTCTCAACCTGAGTTCTTTAAAACAAACCAAGAGGTTAAAATATTACAAAGAAGCAAAGAAGTCCGCGAAAGAGAATTAAGAAATAAAACCTGTAACGAGCTTTATTATCCTGGATTCAACTTGTCGATAAGTCGAAAGAATGCCTTTTGCATGTGCATTAAAATTTTTAACGCTCTACCCAAAACATTTAAAGATCTACCATTGAGTAAGCTCAAATCAAAGATGCATCATTGGTTACTCGACTGCTGTTTTTACACAATGAATGAATACTTTGACCATTGTAAGAAACATAATGTTTAAGGATAGATTAAGAATAAAATGACATTATTAATTAATTCACTAAAATTTTAATTGACATGTTTTGTATAACTTATAACCAAATTACATTTCTAATTTATCCATTTTAAATTTGTAAATTATTGTTAAGATTTTGCATGCCAAATGAATGTGGTAGAACATAAATGTACCTATAGCTATTTTAAGACCTTACTTTTTTTACTTATGTTCGTGCAAATAAAGGAATTTGAATTTGAATTTGAAAGCAAATAAACAACGATTAGTAAATTAACAGCTAATTAAGCAGTATCCTGTCTCGTGCCGTAATTATAACAAAACAATAAGTCCCGTTGCTCTAATATGAGGGTTACTACACTTGACTTTTTGTTATGTTTCCTGTATAGTCATATTTCACCAGATATTTTTCAAATAGCTACGTTACTCAATTATTATTGTTACTATCAATTTGAGGATTATGTTTATAACTGAATAATATGGTATTGAATCAAATCGACTAACGATTGATGATGCTGAGCTCCAGTGTGTCCAAACGGTGACTGTGCTTGCGTTCCTACGACGAACCAAAAGCGAAGATTGAGCAAGATTGCACAGCTCGTTTCCGTATGCTTCTTCGAAAATGGTCCTTCCGAAACCGTGCAAAAAAGTAATTTCCTCAAGATTTTAGGGGGAAAAAAGGGCAAAAGCTCATTTTGGTAGCCCTGCTCGGAAACGGTTTAGGAAGTCCAATTGGGGGCGCATGCGCGACCGGATGCAGGGCACAGTAGCACTCCAGACAATTTACTGTTAATTGCATACCAGTTCCTAATTCGTCTATTACTCTGCGTTTAAAATAGAGTTCATGCAAAATGAAAACTAGCGGCCCGCTCCGGTATTTAGTTTTTAGACAAACCTTTAACAAATAGATAGAGTATCAGCGCTCAAGTTAAATGCAGGTACGCACTGTAATTTATAACGATTTAACAGAATTTTACGAAACCACCACTGGAGTAACAAACTTAAGTATACTAATCTTCTTTTCAACCCCCGACCAAAAAAGAGGGGTGTTATAAGTTTGACGTGTCTGTCTGTCTGTCTGTCTGTGTGTCAGTCTGTCTGTCTGTGGCATCATAGCTCCCGAACGGATGGAGCGATTTCAATTAAGTTGAAAGGTGAGTTTGGCCCGGGTGTTCTTAGACATGTTTCATGAAAATCGGTTGAGCCGTTTAGAAGTTATGGGGGTGAGAGTGGGGAAGGAAAACAGAAAATCTGCAAATATGTGTGGGGTATCAAATGAAAGCGCATCGCGTCCACATTACATAATATTATGTTGTTTTACATTTAAGGAAATGAAGGCATTGGAATCGGAAGGTTTTCTTAAATTTTAAATTTAGATTTATTACATATTTTTGATGGTGAAGGGGACTAACATCCGTGCAGCAAGTTCGATTCCTGCTAGGTTGGCACTTGAATGCCAAACACTACTTGGACTATTTTTTTAATCGAGGTGTGCTTACTCGTTTTGAGCTCGTTAGGGTTTCTGGTTTTGTGGTGAAAAGATATTGTAGATGAATCGGAATTTCCGAATCCCGAGTAAACTTTGTTATTGAAATAGACGTTAAAATAATTAAGCAGTAGGTTAGTAACCTTTTTGGTTTGAATAACAGAAATTCCCAAATCCATATTTTTCTGCAGATGATGATAACCTGAGACAATTAAGATAAAAGATGTTTCAAAACAACATCTTCTGCCAGCCATTACAAAACGCAACTTTGTCTGACCCTGGTGATAATTCACCAAAACGAACAATTTGGCGACTAGTGTGAAAATACTTGTGAGTATTTTACATAAATTAATTACTGGATCTTATCTCCTATTGGTGAAGTAACAGGCGCCACTAAGATATTAAAATGAAACGATAGCAGTTTTCTAATCCAGCAAAGATACGTTGCTGACCCTGATAGAAGCACATGATAAACTTTATGATTGTACCTACATATAATTACAATCTGTTCTGGCAAACACGAGAAGACCAGTTGCCTATTGAGTGATCTTCGTAACACAATGGCGAAAAATTATATGAAATGTCATCAATGAAATCAATGAAAGTAGAAGGCAAAAACCTTCACCATAATCTAAATAATAAAATAATTCACATGATATTGTACCACAATATAAAGAGATCTTCATTTCTATATTAACATTTTACACTATGATATGAACGACTTATCCGAGAATCAAGGCTAAAAAACGAATAATAACTGTGTCATTTCGTGACAGTAACCAATTTCAACAATAATGCCTGAAGGCCATGTTCGTTCATTTACTAACTGATATGTTTGTTATTTCAAATTATAGTGATTATAAATCTTGTTTAGAACCTTTTAGAAATGATAAATCTTTTACGCTGTAACTGTCAATAATATAAATTTACATAGGGTCCCATTCGCAACCTAGTTTCGATTCAAAACGAATCAGTTATGAATAGAAAATGTATACAAAATATGTGAGCAGGTCACGCGTTAGCCCACGCCAACCACTTGATTCTGGCAATTGGATAATGCTAAGGCAAATTGGGGCCCACCGGAGCGCTTCCCGCCAACTCTCGCATCTGTTGAGGGCTCTCTATCTACCAGTACTTCACTGCTTGCCTTTTATTTTGCAGCCAGTGTGATTTCTAAAGGGACAACTGTGGTTCCCTTACTATCAACCAAGCATTTATAAAGGTATCGAGAAGAGCCGATCATTTTAACCATCGGACTGACTGAAACAGTAGTAGGACAGTAGTAGGAAGTACCTTCGTGTTTTTAAAGTTGATCGTTCTAAGGCAAGGTCACTCTAATACGCAAAATGATACATGGAAAAAGATGATCACATACTAGCGTGCGCCCATGCAGAGTTTGTTAGTAAAGTTTTTATAAATAGTTATGACTTATTTAGGTGAATTTTTGACTTGGACTTTATTTAAAGAAATTAAGATAATGCGTTGGTTCCTGGTAGTTTTTCCCTTGTGACTAGGAGATAGTTTTATGTATTTAACTAAAACACAATTAGTCACGGCTTACTGTAAGAAGGTGATGGGATTTGTTTTTTAAAGATTCGTCACAATATACATATAAGTGGCTAAACGAGAACATTGGAACACATCCGAGAATTATCTGTTTTTATTCCAGTGCAGAGCCGTTGAGCGTCCAATAAATGGACAATAAATCAAAACACTTTGCGGTGACCGAGTGCACTCCCGGCAATTTCGCTCGGCGTGCTTGGTCGGAGGATTCAGGCAATAGGGGATAATATTGTAGTGTTCTGACGCCAGACTGCAAGCAGCACTAACGTAAACAGTAAACTTTTTTCATAGGCGATTTTTTAATGAGTCTTTGAGTTAAGTTTCTTGTAATTGGACTTTGCGCTTGAAGCGACAACAGTCGAGTTAAATAAAATTATAAAGTCAATGAGTCTTTCAAAGCATTATTAAATATGACATTGTAGTCAATTACAGACGGCATTAAACTCAAATAAATATTTCCGGACAATCTACACAACAACATCTAGCCCCGTGGTAAGCTCTAAGCTTGTGTTACGGGTACTAGATATCTGATATACTTAATATAATATACATACATATATAGATATTTTTATTATACATATTAAACACCCAGACCAGTAGAAAAGTGCTTGCATAGCATACAAACAATTTTACCCTCGGCGGGAATCGAACCCGCTACCTCTTGCTCTGCAAGCGGACATTCGCCCACCGCGCCACCGAGGCAGCAAAAAAATAAAAATAAATATGACGTAATTTATAATATTATCCGGATATAACAAGAACAAGAGATAACATAGCCAGTCACGAATGCCAAAAACCCTAGAGAAGAAGAATAAGTTTAGTACAGTGCTAGTGGATAATTCCCCTATTCATGATCTCGGGGCGTAATGGCAAGGGGAGGGAGGCACAAGTTGAATGGGCGCTGGCAGATTACTAGATAGTTGCACAAACGCAGGCGGGGAGCGCAGTCCGTCTAATGAGGAAACAGAAATTAGTGGTCGTCCAGCGAATGCAGTTCGAAACCAGGCTTTGTGATTTATTTTTACACTTCAATGGACTGACGGTTGATTCGCCAGTTAAGAATCATTATATGGAGAATGTCTATGACAAGCAGATTTTTAACAAAAACAACCAACTAATAGTTTGAAATAGTACATGTAATACAGCGGTAATACTAGCAATGCCCCGCGCTGTTACCAGCGTTATATTGTATTTTCCCGCGACGACTACGAATGACATATTTTCCTGCGAATAAAAGTAGCCTATGTCCCTAATCTATATATAAGTACATATATGCATACAGAGTCCATGTTTCCGAAACTCAGCAGTTTTGCGCTATGTCGTGCATTACAAACAACTATTGTCTAACAGACAACACGTCAAGGCGTACACTCGCGACCATACTCAGTAACAAACGTAAAAAAACATTTGATTTTGAACTCTTTAACAATGCTTTCAAAACGCTAAACAAAACAATAGTTTACTAAGAATATGGCTTAAAACAGATTAATAGGGATGACAACACTCTACGCCCAAGGAATTTGCTTGTAAGTTCCTTGAAATTAAACCGTCTGGAAATAAATTGACGCCAGACACTAGTAGAGATTAGCTACACTAGGTTGTGTTACGAAATAGAAACAATTAAATTACAGGCAAGCGCAATTGTGTCTATATTTAGCTTTTGTTAATTAGGGCGCTAAACTTCTTTGTCACGTCTTGAAACAAAGATGGCCTTGAAATTATCTTGTAAGCTCAGGAAATAATTGCGGATACAAATTTAAATAACTTGTGATTTAAACTACATACTTGTTTGTCCTTTAGGAAATGCCCTAAATATCACTATTATAAACTGACTTGTCATATATGTATGAGGAAATGGTTATTTTTAAGAAATAATGTTAACCGCTTTCGTAATACTGATTTAAATCATCAAATGACCTGACTCTGATAAAAAGAACAAACAATAATCTTAGCGTTGATTGCCCAATTGAAGGGTCTTGGGCTTCATATCGCACATATTCAATTAGTTGACCAATTGATGCAAGACATGAATTTAATTCTTAGTGACAAAAGAAAGTTCTCATGAGAGCTTTTGTTATAACGTTTCGAGATATTCATTAATTTTAATGTTTTGTTCTAATATGGTATCTATGCCATAGGATTTTAAATTTGTAGTTCAATGTATATTTGTTAGCCAAATAGGTTGTAATTTTACCTGAATATTCATAAGTGCACCTGACTTCGGCTCCACCAATTTCAGTTCCGCTTCGAGACCATTGTTTTGATGTTTTTGCTCTACTGACTTCGTGAATTAACTATTCATAAATGCCTGAATTATTTAACGAAGAGAAGCTGATTTCCCACGGCCTTATGACGACCGTTATACTCATAATAATGTGTACCTAAATTTACTGCAGTTCGATGGAAAAAAATATTGTCCTGTACATAATGAAATATTCTAAATAAAGGTAGAGGCGTATTTATAATGAGTTACCTTTAAGAAAGTATGTTTCTGAAGTATTTTGCCATTTTTATTAGTTTGATTCAAATTGAGTTTTTATATTGGATTTTTAAACCTGTAAAAGGCGCTGGAATTTCTTCAAATAAAAAATTGTCACCTTAATGACTTAAGGATAAAACAGTAGGATCTTTATTAAATAATATTTTAAAAGTGTGATAAGAATACACACCTTATTACTAATTGCACCCTCCACAAATCAGGCTATTTTATTCCGGGCGCAGTGCAATACCGTTTCGAATAAATTATTAAGAGCAGCACTGTCCCTTGTTTCCGATAGGTGATTGTTGACTTCCGAACTCTGACCGGCGGACCATACAACCCATGGATTCCACATTCCACAAACATAAAGGTCTCTGGTCTCTGCTAGACGCAATAACCATATCGGACACGGTAGAGTAACTTAATCGTTTACAGATTCCATATAAATGCACCCTTTTGACTTTTGTAATGTTTTGAATATTAATTACATTTAATCACCGTGGGATATTTGGGTTTACGCACTTGCTGTTTCGCAGAAGCCGAACGACTAACATTGATACTAAAAATCATTTATAATCTCCTCTAAAATAATATTTTCTTCTATTCTAATGTTGGAAGAAGTTGTCGGAGCAGTGCTTTGCCTTTGCTCAGTAGTATGAAACAACAGGCTAAACAATATCAATCATCATCATCATCATTCATCATTTCAGCCGTAGGACGTCCACTGCTGGACATAGGCCTCCCTCAATGACTTCCAGTGACTTCGTTCGGTAGCAGCTTGCAACCACCGCGAGCCTGCTACCCTTACCAGATCGTCCGTCCATCTAGTTGGTGGACGTCCTACTCTACGTTTGCCGATCCGTGGTCTCCACTCGAGAACTTTCCGGCCCCAACGGCCATCTGTCCTGCGTGCCACATGGCCCGCCCATTGCCACTTTAGCGAGCTAATTCGCTTGGCTATGTCGGTGACCCGCGTTCTTCTACGTATCTCCTCATTCCTGATTCGATCACGTAGAGAAACCCCGAGCATAGCCCTTTCCATAGCTCGCTGTGCAACTCTGAGCCTATTCATGAGGCCTATGGTGAAGCACCACGTTTCGGAGCCATATGTCATCACTGGCAACACACACTGGTTAAACACCTTCGTCTTTAGGCACTGAGGTATATTGGATGAAAAGACGTTACGAAGTTTCCCGAACGCTGCCCATCCGAGCTGGATTCGGCGATTGACCTCTTTCTCGAAGTTGGACCTACCTAATTGGACTGTTTGTCCTAGGTAAACATATGCGTCAACAACTTCGAGCATCGAATTCTCAACCATAACAGGGGTGGGCACTACATGGACATTCGACATGACCTTCGGTCTTGTCCATGTTCATCCTGAGGCCCACCCGTTGGGAGACTCGATTGAGGCCTTCTAGCATTGTACTAAGTTCCTCCGTCGATTTTGCCATGACTACGATATCGTCAGCAAATCGAAGGTGAGTGATGCATTCGCCATTGATGTTGATGCCTAGTCCTTTCCATTCTAGGAGTTTGAAAGCGTCCTCTAAAGTGGCTGTAAACAGTTTCGGAGATATAACATCTCCCTGCCTAACTCCTCTTTTCAACGGAATCGCTTTCGAACTCTGTTCCTGTACTCGGACTGACATGGTGGCGTTTTTATACAAGCACTTCAACACTTCGATATATCGATAGTCAATTCGGCACCGTTGGAGGGACTCTAGTACCGCCCAAGTTTCTACCGAATCGAAGGCTTTCTCGTAGTCCACAAACGCTAAACAGAGCGGCAAGTTATACTCTTCGGTCTTCTGTATAACCTGCCGCAGCGTATGTATGTGGTCTACGGTACTATAGCCTTTTCGGAACCCGGCTTGTTCGGGAGGCTGGAAGTCATCAAGCCTGCGTTCGAGACGATTTGCGAGGACCCTAGAGAACAGCTTATAAACATGGCTCAAAAGCGAGATGGGTCTGTAGTTCTTTAATAAGGTATTATCACCTTTCTTAAAGAACAACACCACCCCGCTTTTGTTCCATGCTTCAGGCGTAGTACCTCCGAGCAAGGTGGAATTGAAGAGCTTCTGAAGGACTTTAAGTACCGGTGATCCACCCGCTTTCAGAAGCTCTGACGTGATTCCGTCCTCACCCGGCGCCTTGTTGTTCTTCAGCTGTCTCAGGGCCATTCGAATCTCGTACAGGCTGATGTCCGGGATGTCTTCGGTGTAATGTCGGGTCAGTTTGGCTCTTGGGTCTTCTGCCTCACTGATTACAGGTTTTGTGACCGACGCGTAGAGCTGCCCGTAGAACTTTTCGACTTCCCTTAACACTTCCGCCTTCGTCGACGCTACACTGCCATCATCCCGCTTCAGCTTCGTCATCTGGCTTTGCCCAATAGACATATCTCTCGCGAACACTTTCGAGCCCTGGTTCCGCTCTATCGTATCTTTAATACGAACAGTACTAAAGGTACGGATATCGTGCCGCAAGGATTTTGAAATTCGTCTATTGAGCCGCCTATGGGACTCGGCATCGTCGGAAGATTGCAGTTGAAGTGAGCGTCGTTCAGCCATAAGGTTAAGGGTGTCTTCAGAGAGTCTCTGAGTTCTACCGGTACGGTGGGTCTTAAAGAATTTTGACCCTACCGTATGAACAGTCTCTACGAACCTGTTATTTATCTCGTCCACTGATGCGTCATCTTCTAGACAATTAAAGCGATTTGAGAGCTCGAGTTGAAAGCTCTCAGGGTTTTCGATCTGAGCACGAGTTGGTCGGAGCGTGGACTTCATCAAACAGGACCGTTCAAGTTTAACGTCTATATTCAATGTGCCTCTTACGATTAAGTGATCACTGCCGGTTTTCACCCTGTGAATCACAGAGACATCATTGAATACCCGTTTCTTGTCGGTCATGATGAAGTCGATCTCATTTCTCGTGAAACCATCGGGACTAATCCAGGTCCACTTCCTGTGAGGCGGCTTCTGGAAGAAAGAATTCATCATGAAGAGTCCTTCTTTCTCCAGGAAATCGGCCAGCCTCTGTCCCCTACGGTTTCGTTGCCCATAACCGAAGTTCCCCACTCTCAACTCATCATCGCTTCTCATGCCCAGCTTTGCATTGAAGTCCCCCATAATAACATTGAAGTGAGTTTTATGACTATGTATGGCTCTACTGATGTCCTCATACATAGACTCAACTTCCTCATCTGGGTGTGCCGAGGTCGGTGCATAGACCTGAACGACCTTAAGCGAGTACCTCTTGGATACTCTGAGTGTAAGGTATGCGACCCTGCTCGACACACTGTCGATGGCAATGATGTTATTCACGAGGGACTTGTGAACGAGAAAACCGACACCACCTTGGGACTGTTGGTCGCCCTCCCGGTAGAAGAGCAAGTTACCAGATTTCAGGGTTATCGTGTCCTGTCCCTCTCTACGGACTTCAGATAGCCCTAAAATATCCCACCGTAACCTGCTCAATTCTTCTTCCAGCTCAACAATCTTTTCATCAGACCTCAAAGTTCGGACATTGTGTGTTGCCAGGGCCAAGTGTCGTTTGGTAGATAGGTAGCCATACGTCTCCCGGGGATTCTTAGCACCCCTGGCCCTGCCGATACCATGACCGCTACCGTAGCCAGGCCTGGCGGGGCCGCCGGGAACTCGGGGCCGTGTGTTAGCGGTGTACCTTTTCATTGAGGGGGTTTGCCAATACTCGCCACGCTTGGCAGGCGGGTTGGCGAGCGCAGTTATTGGGTGTTGATGACCAGAAAGACGCTGCTGCCCATCTTCTGGAAAACACAATTCCCTAGGCCGGGTCCTACGGCGCCCACGGGAGGAGATGGGGGGCAACATTCTTATGCCGGTGCCCGCGGCTAATATCAATACCGATCAATAAATAATCGGCGGAATATCAATACTATGTAGAAACAATACACAAATTATGGTTGAACTGCCAATAAATTGAGATAAGGATCAATTTACATGAGAAAATTCGTCGCTCTTTGAGCCGCGTCTTTCGCCCGCCGCCACTTGGGAAACTATTCCTAATAGCTGTCCGCTCGCGGCTTTGTCCGAGTAATAATTCATTTTCCCGCGCGGTAAAAAGTAGCTTTTTTGCATTACTGGGAATGTTCATGCCAATTTTACCCTAATCAGGCTTTGCTCGTAATAATTGTATTCGCGCGAAAAAGGTTTGTTACCGCGGTAATAGAAATTCGCCTATGAGTTATTCTGATATTATAAGCTATATTATTGTGAAGTTTCATCAAAATTCATCCAGTAGTTTTTGCGTGAAAGAGCAACGAACACTCACACTTACATCCTCACAAATTTTCGCGTGCTTTTATAATATTATATTACCTGTAGGAAGGATGCGCATTTTGAATGCACTCGGAGAAACAAAACAAAAACTTTAATTTGTCAGTCCAAAGTTTCAGTCCAAGTCCAAAGCAACAAACTCAATCCAGTGGCAATAACTTCGCATGGGAGATTTAGGATATAAACGCCATAACAGTTGAAGAGCTGTACATACACACAAGCGCTAGAACATAACGAACCAACTCTAAAATAGACGCGAGGGGGCCTGGCAACTAGCAGCTTCCTTCCTGCGCCCATCCGGCCTGCAGTCTCACGCGCCCCTGCTATGGTGGATGACCACCACGACATTACTAGGGACATGGGACCGAGGGAACCCTATTTGATCGCACGACAGATATGTCTACAAGATACCAAAGACAGCTAGTGACTTTTCGAACCCTCTGTAGGTGAATTCAAAAAGTTTCTAGTGATTAATTTCAAGTTTATTTGTTGTTACCTTATTACGTTTATGAAAATATATCACTTGTATCTCTACCGTCGTAGTAGTATCCCTCACCTTTCAACCATGGACGCCAATTAATCAAACATTTTGACAGTTCGGGCCCTAATTTAGCCCTTGGCCAAAATGACGTCGAAAGTACATCTTTGTACAAAATATGTAATAACTCTAGAACCAAACCCTATTTCATGATTTTGTAAATAACAATGTACCTACTCATTGATTATACTGTCAAAAAAATATATAAAATAATAATAAATATTTAACGACAATGTAAGCAACATTTTTTAATATTTTAAACTATTGAATGTTACCATATTAAAAAATAAAATAAAACGTCTATAAATCTGTTTGCATAAAAAACATTTTTGTTCGTACAGTATATCTTACATGAACATTATGAAAGTTTACACAGAGCAGAAACGATTTAAACGTTTCCATTGCCTGATCTTTGTATGTACAAAGTTACAAACAACTTAACGGGGCTGTGTGGTGAAAGGACTCGATGCAGCCCCGACTCAAGCAGTGCATTTTGTCTGACGCACCTTTGCACAGCGACGACAGATGGGAACCATCGCGTCGATTGCGGAGTTTTGACTCGGTAAAAGATTTATTTTGTGTTTATTTTAAAGTAAACTGTAAGATCCGTTTCCTGGTAAACCGAAAACTGAGGACGATAACGGCTCGGAGAATACCTCTATACAAAATATCGTAACAGTATGCGTGATTTTCACTTTCATTTCGAAGGTCGTGGGTTCAAATCCCTCCACCCACCTCTGGATGTTTTTTCTAGGAAAATGTAGGTTCAGTTTAAAAAAAGTCGTTTAGCGGTGAAGGCAAACATAGTGAGAAAACCGGCATATTCTGAAAACTTAGGACATGTGACATTCACGAACCCGCACTTGGCCAGGCGTGATGAAATAAGTACTATTCCGCCTCGTCAAAGAGAAGTCCCTGTGTGACGTTAATAGGGTGATGATGATGATACTTGCGTGTTTTTTTTTTGTTTTCTGACAATCAAGAAGTTATTTAACTAGTAAGTAGTTAATACGTCAAAAGAAACAGGAATTCCATTACTTTTACATTTTTAATGCCGAACACCAATTGAGGCAGTTAAATAATATTGACCAAACGGAATCTCTTTATTATACTAATATAACATTCGTCTGATTGTTACAGTTACTATACTACGCAGCTACGCACCAATGTAAAATGCACTGTAAATACGCTAATGCACCCAATATGAGTAAGCAATTCCTTGATACAAATTACCAATATAAACTGTTTAGCCGTCAATAACTACAGCTACAAAGACGACGAGGCCGTCAAATAATAATAAATGGAAACAAGTCAATTGACTTCGTTTACCGCACACAAACAGGGTGCGGGTGCGTACCACTTGAACTTTTTTGCGCAGGGGCATAAATTGCTTCTAACCGATAATTTTGACGTAAACCAGTAGTAACTGTCCAGTGTGGGAATGGTGCATCCCGTTTTATGTCAGTTTTGATGTTAATGGTGATGGATATGTTATCTGTATTCCAGTTTAATTTGCTACGCGTCTACCCCTTCTTAATAAATATAATACAATATGCAGTGAGCATAATGTGATTTTGGACTATTATGGCAAGTATCTATCTATATAAATAAAAATGAATTGTGGTTCGTTGGTCTGATTAAAACTCGAGAACTGCTGAACGGATTTATCTTATCATAGTCTTGAAATGTTCGTGGAGGTCTAGGGAAGGTTTAAAAGGCGAGAAAAAATCGAATAATTGTTGGGATTTTTTTTCTTAAAAACCCGTGCGGAGCCGGGGCGGGCCACTAGTTTTTAATATTTATTGTGGTTCAATTATTGTTTTTTTATTTGATACAAAGACAAAACAGAACACAACTATTTTCAGACCAAAACAATCTCTGACTTAAGGCTTCTTTTGAGTTTTTGGCTATAGCGGTTTACTTTTTTATTACCCCGTGATCATAGTATCCACAAAAATGTAACCTAGTTGTACTAGGTGTTTGAAGCTTATGGTTGTATTATGTTAAACTTAAAACGAAAAGGAAAATCTTAAAAGGATATTTAACATGTCATTGCTATTTAATCCCACGAGGTCATTGCAAGTTGGTCTCGGTATTTATAGCATAGAACATAATCTCGACTTCATAATTAACATAAACGCATAAAAGACCATAGAAACAAGTTTAACGTATGCTACAAGTTACCTTAAGTTATGTGTTATTGTTCCTACGTTCGTGCAGTATTGCACACGCACGGTCGAAATGATCTGAAAACGATCTACGCTGTTCTCATTTCATAGACATTGTAAGAAACTGTGTCAACTGTGAATTCTGTCGCGTTAATCGTCGAGTTATCGTTTGTTGTGAATACAGTATTCATTAAATACTTTATATCGACGAGGTCGCAGGTTGAAATTGAGCGATTGAACTGATTGTTTATCTAAATAAAATATAAACTGAGATGTGTTTACCTAAAGCATTATAGGCACATATTCTCATATATAGTTAATAGTATTAACAATACTATTAACTATGGAACTACTAAATATTTTTGTATGTTATATGTGCTGTTGGTGGTGCCTTAAATAAATAAATACATACTTATATAAATAAAAATAAGGATGGCCAACTTTAGGTAGGCTTGTAAAATCTCAAAACAAATAAACCCCAATGACTTGTCATTAAACGAAAGCAAAATATTGCTAACTATCGGTTAAAATGTAGATTAAAATGTTTTATAGTTTCCGACGCAAGGTCATAAAATAAGCAACCCAATAATAGGAAAATATAAATAAAACTATAACTTCTTATCACTTATACGAGCAAAGTAACGATCTACAAGAATTTATAATATTTCCGAAAATCAACATGCCATCAGCAAAAACATCTTAGTTAACGTGTATATTAGATTTGATAATTATATGCAATGCATATAGATAACAACATTTAATAGAACAAACGTTTCCATTTCAAAGAAATTATTGACCACATCGTGTAGGTTACATAGAATATAAAGTAATTAAAGGAACTTCTAGCTAGGTAGGTAACTTACCGTCAATTTTAGCACAAACATAATGGTTTATCTGAAATATTCTATTATAATTAAACTATATATAAATCTTCTATAAAGACTATAAAGAAGATTTATATTATAGCTGTTGTTTCCGCGGTAAAATCCACAAAACACGGGCAACGCCTCGGCGTGAAGTTGTTAGTAGGTAAATGCATCGTACATTTTACGACCAAGTTTATCAAAATAATTGAATCATATTGTAGGTAAAAATGTTTAAGATGCCTCTTAGAGAGGAATAATAAGAAGAATAGATAATAAGGAGAATATTACAAAGATTTATACGCACATCATTTGTCCAGCCATTCATAAATAGCTGCTATTTTGAATTAGGCGAATATATCTGTGTAAGAAGAATAAGAATGACCTAGATAAAGATTTTAACAACAGTTTCGCTCGAGATAACGCGGTACCAAAACTTACTTGTTGGACACTGCATTCTGAACCACAGTTGACATCGAAGTGACCATCGCCCGTACGGTTCTGTAAAAGGAAACAACGTTTAGAATAAAGTCAAGAAGTTTTTAGAACATACTAAATGGGATATTATACATTTAGTTTTGATTAATTTGATTTGAAGAGCGAACATTTTTGTATACAAACATAGGTCCCGTAAGTCGTCATTTTGAAAAATCTTTAAAGTGTTCGTGCACTATAAATTTTGTAGGTAATAGGTAGGTATTTAGGTGTTTAATATGTATCATTTATGTATGTATATATAAAAAAATGTAGTATATCAGTTTTCACAGCATCACCTAGCTTTTTTTTTATGCTGGATAAGTCTTCTTTTGACCACAATCTCGCCTTAAAGTGACGATGTGGTAAGAATGGGACATGAAGACCTAGAAGGTAGATGGCTTTTCCGGGCCACATTACGAAACACGAAAAAATATTTATTTATTATTTCAATACAGTATTCACGTATGCCAACAAAAAATGTGTTTCCAATATGGCACATAGGCATATACTAAAACACGAGAAACTGCATGCAATAAACATTTACTTCACTTGACTTTGCTATTTTTGTCACAGGGTAGAGAGGTAGAGACGAATATACCGGCGCGTGTCAAAAAACTTATCTAGCAGTATTTACAAACAGCCGAAATTCAAATAACTTCGCAAAATCCACAACATACGAAATAAACAAGCCGTTGTTCGTTGCAACTAATGATGACCAAAGCGATGACTGTCAATCCGTTAAAACTTCACGGCACCACGATTATTTTTTACATTATTACAAAAACTTTTTTAATTGGTCAGGTTTCACGGAGGGATGTGCAGCGGCGATCTGTTGTGATGACTTCCGTCGCGTGCGCATCCGACCGTGCAGGCTAACAGGCAAACCGCCGAGCGCCCTACCTGCTATAATAATTGTGACCTGATTGATTCCTTATCGCTGGCAGGTTCTTCAATATCTTTTATAATCATAGTTCTTAACAGGGCTTATTTTGTAAAATCCGAGTAAACTAAGCTAATGCTAAATGGTTAATTATGTCAATAATACGTGTCAATTGTTAGTTATGTCAAGAGCTATCTCGTTTGTCACTTGTGTCTAAGCGAAATAGCTCTATATTTTAGCAAATGTCTAACTTTACTCGGAGATGGTAAAATAGACCCAAAGACTTTAAACGGAAGCCAAATCATGGCATTTTACCCATAACGTAAAGGTTCATCTGTACAAATTTCAAAAAATCCTCTCTAGCTTTTAAATAAATCACCAAAATACTTTACATATAAAACGTTCTGAGGTAACAAGCATACAAAACATTCTGTTAGATAATCTGCACTATAAATCATAATCAACTATTAAATACCAAAAACGAAACACGAAAAAATCGCTTCACGCACTGGCCCAGCCCGGAGGGTGGTGACAAGCCGCGGCCGAAGCCCACCACCAGAGACTGGTCTCTCTGTTCTGTGTTGAGGGGGGGTATCGTTGAATAGGTATTTAAGAATAATTTATAGTTTTCTTTCTAAATTTTTCAATCCGGCTGACCGTTTAGGATTTACATTATCTAGTTAAATTTGCGTAACAACCATTCTCACTTAATAGGCATATAGACAGTAAAAGTTCCCAAAAAAGTGAATTCGCAGTCGAGTTTATGTTTTTACTTTATTTCAGATTTTGTCTACCTGTGATCATGAATGGCACGATATACGACATAAGGCATGATGGAAAGCATAACGCATAATTCCTATATTTTCTATTTTAACTTCTGAAAAACAAACCAAAATAATATCACATATTTTGTGATATTAACTATCACAAAATATGAAGTAAAGGCTACTTTTATTTGATATTTAGTTGTACAGGCGTGCGACCGGAACCCACCCCGTCCAACTTTGTGGGTTTCATGAAAGTGATACTTGCGGTTTCGTCTTTTGGTACATTATTCACAGTGATGCATTGTCCCAGCGTACAAGAAATACGATACACGTTGCGAAGCGGCTACCTGTTACTGTCACATTCTGATAATTTTTTGTGTCATGTCATGTGACATGATGAATAAATCCGACAAACAGTCGATTTGTATCCTTGGGTTGTTTTAACAAGAGCGGGTCCATGTCGAGAGTTTGTGCAAGCCCTGTCGTTCGGGTGTCAACTTTCAAATCCGCTGTTTTATAATCAGGCAATGATGCAAAGTTACCATGGCTCTATCAAATAATAAAACTTTACTTAAAAAAAAGTGTCCGTTAATGCAAACAGAAACATAACATATAGATAGTCTCCTAAGACCGTTTCATTGTAACTATAACGGTTAATGTATTTTAGAAGTAGGTATGTTTTATTTAATTACTTAAAATACCTACTCCTAACCCACCTACTAAATAATACTATACCTACTCCATTAAACCTGTTAATTCTAATGTAGCATAAGCACCTCTTTTCTCTTTCTTTGACTTCACTCTTGACGAGAACGATTAGAGCTTAATTTACCAATTGTATTATTTTATTCTTGAGTCCTATCACAGATACAAATAAAATTTAAAAAGTATTTAAATTCGATGCGGCCTTTGTCCGGATAATATTAACAAATACTGCCAATAACAAGTCTGTGGTACTATTGTTTATTTATAAGTACTTATTGAACTCTCAATACTTATTAATATAGTTACCAATTAAACAGAAATAGAGATGAATTTAAGTATCAGCATAATGTAATTATTTATTATCTTATTACCTGCCATGTAGATGAAGGTATAAATCAGAAACATATCAATAACTCTCAGTAAATAACACTTAAGTTATATTGAATAACGCATTTAGCGAGGGATCTCTTTTTACCCAGAGAAAATCCTTATAATGCTGTAAAATCCATAATGTGACATGTTTTAAAATTAAAAACATTGACATCAGTTTGCCCAAGGACGAATGTTACTGAAGATAATAGAGACATTTATTCCTTTATATCCTACCTCTACTGGCATACTAGACCAATTAACCTTTATAAGCATGTCGACGTAAATTAGGATACTGGAAGTTATGCTAAATTGGGATACGTACCTAAACTATTCTAGGCTCTAAAAATCTAACTGGCTTGGCATGGTTGACATATAGCATGCTCGCCTCGATTACGATGGTTAGTTAATTGCCAACAATTGCTTAGATGTGCGTTGAACCTAAGTTAGCCGCCGCAAATAACCTAAGTACTATGAGTACTATGTGTTAAGAGCGATTGCTATTATGTGCAGTTTGCGTCCGATGCACTAATAATTACCCTTTATCAATGAAAATATACTCAATAACATAATTAATATATAAATGTCATCTACCAATTAATCAACTGCTCCCATTCTCAACTCTATTACTTAATACTTTAAATAGTAAAGTGATTGATAAAATGTTATTTATTAAACAAACTATATGATAATTAAAGGAGGTATGTTTGTGATAAAAACTTACGTACTTTAAACTTTTTTTACTTTTACTAAAATATATGCTCGTTACCAATTATTTTTGGATTGTTGGAATAAACATGAGATCTAAAAAGTTAGTATTTAAATAAAACCGTTGGTGGGTAGTTGATTTTCACATTTAAAATTGAGCATAGGAGAGAGTGAGGTCAGAAAGACCTCATTACCGTCCCTAGCAAACAATATAATTAAACAAACCGGGAATGGGCATTTTTCATTGCATCGAGCAACGGCTTCCGCTCCAAATTTCTCGGTGATGGAACTGTAATCGCAGCCAATTGAGCGGGCGGACAAAGCCAATCCGAGCAGCGACAACACTAGCCATTTGTGCCAATTCTGAACGTGCATTGTGCCCACGGGCTCGGAGCCTCCACGAACACTCATCACGCACACATTCCACAAAAAAGTCAATAGTTTAGGAAGTGTATGGGGGATTGGGAAAACGCGCGCGAATCGTCATGTTTGTTATGCGCGGGAGCGTTGCGCGCACGCAGCGAAAGCTAGTGATTGACTGAGTTAGTGGAGCTGTAGCACGCGCTACGAGGCTACGAGCCGCTACGCCCATCAACTGCTTTATTATCCCTAGCCCTTTACGTTTCAGTATCAGTGAAATGTTCGCACTTGTTTTAAATAATGTAACAGGTGTATCCTTGAGATGCCAAATGCTTCAAGGTAACTTATAGATTCTTTTTTTTACATAGGAGCTCAGCCTTTTTCTTTAAAAAAAAAATTGCAATCATTAAAAAAAATGTTTACCATGTTTACCCACCTTAAAGACAATAAAGGGGTTCCGACATTTTAGTATGAAATGGCGGACTGGCAGGTCTGCCAGGCTGGCAGACCTGCCAGTCCGCCATTTTGAAAAATATGTGATGTTGCGGCCAGTGATTAAACGCAAGTCAATTGACAGAGCAAATTCTAACAAACAAAAACGAAGGAAAATAATTATTGAGTTATGTCAAGCCGCGGGCATCGGTTTAAGTCTTTAAGAGTGTTACCTCTCTCCCGTGAATGCAACCATTTTCGATACTAATTAAGAACAGTTTTGAAGATAACTCGAGAAACTAAAAATCAGAAACTCCTCTTTAAACAAAATATATATAATTATGCGCTATCATTAAACAGAAACAATCTCAATAACACGAGAACTAAAAATACACTGAATTGAGATCTTCCCTTTTTTTAAGGCGGTGAAACAAAAATACTCAATAATTCTAACAAAAAAAAACATATAAAATTAGGGGGGGAAAAACATCACAAAAACACGTGACATTCGACGAAAATCAGTATACATTTTTAAACAATTTAACTGGAACCAACTTGCAAGAAACAGCTCCCAAACGCGTCGAATTATAACCTCCTTTTTCGTTGTAAGTCGGTAATTTCTAAACTAAAAGTTCAGAAAATAATAAATTATAAACTGAAGACCTATCCATATCCATACCCCATACGCAATAAGAAATCTCCGTAACTCAGGATCAACAGAATCACTTAAAAGTTTGAAAAATTAATTAAGATAATAAGAGAAGTGTTGCTTTAGAGTCGTTAAGAAAGAGGTAATTGATATTTTTTACCTAGATTTCATATTAATTCGATTGTTATTGTCATTTCAGCCATAGTATGTCCACAATATGGGGTTGGCGAGCGCAGTATTATGTGTTGTGGTATGCGCCTGAGCGCGCGGCATTGGTTATTATAAGTACATAGCAACAATAATCCAAAAGCTCTGCGATCAAATAGACAGATTTGATTGACATAAATATCTCAAAAACCGTATGCCTTTACCAAAGCATTCTCCTAATCGGTCTGTCTCTGTTTGACATGTGTTTTATCACTGAAATAAATAAATATTAAATACTAGCGGCCCGCCCCGGCCTCGCGCGGGTGATTATTCAAATTAGTTTTCCCGGCATTTTTTCTCGCCGTAAAAACCATCCTTGAACTCCAACGAACATTTAAAAAAACAAATTGGCCAAATTGGTCCAGGTGTTGTTGAGTTATGCGACACACTGCACATTGCAACATATTTTGCGATTCATTTTTATATATAAGAAGATTTCAGAACAATCCACAGACAACCAGCCCCGTTGTAAGCTCTTAAGCTTGTGTTACGAATACTTGACATCTGATATCTATCTATCTATATAAATAAAAATGAATTGTTGTTCGTTAGTCTGATTAAAACTCGAGAACGGCTGGGCCGATTGAGCTGATTTTGGTTTTAAAATGTTTGTCGTAGTCCAGGGTAGGTCTAAACGGTGAGCAAATAAGGCAAAATTGCCGGGAACTTTTTTTACCCGTGCGACGCCGGGGCGGGCAATATAATAAACATACATAAGTATATCGCCAACCCCTCATTGTGATTAGGTGACGTCTATATCCATAGGACATACTACGGCAGAAATAACAATAATTATCGAATCATATGAAATCTAGATAAAAAATAATATTTATCACTTTCTTTACGACTCTAACCCAACACGTCTCTGCTCTCTTATCTTCATTAATCTGCATTTCTCAAACTTTCAAGTGACCCTGTTGATCCTGAGTTGCGGAGATGTTTTATAGTCTCGTATATCAGAGCAACAAGGCCAGATCGCGAGGCTCCAATCGCTGAGCACCGACTTCAATTAATATAACTACATACCATTACATTGCTTCCCACGCTTTATTTTATAATACTCTCCTAGGAGTTGGATTCATTCAGTTAGATACTTATGTTTTTGTCTTGTGAGATGTTGTATTAATAATTCATATAAAAATATATATCTTCACTAAGTCTCTTTGTTTACTAGTTGTAATAATATACGTAGATAGTCCAGTCATAAGAAAAGTTTGTAAGATAAAAGTTTACTCAATTTGTATAAGTTATCGTGAAGCTGTTCCTATCATGTAAACCTTTTCCTGACAGTAAAAAAAAGCCGTGTTGGCTAAGTGGGAGGACACTTGGCTTTCATTCCGAAGGTCGTGGGTTCAAACCCCGCCACGCACCTCTGGATTTTTCTTCTTGAGAAATTGATGTGCGCTTTAAACACGTGCTTTAACGGTGAAGGCAAACATCGTGAGGAAACCGGCATGTTCTGAGAACTTTAAAAGAGTTTGAAGGACATGTGACATTCACCAACCCGCACTTGGCCAGCGTGGTGAATTAAGGCCTAATCTCTCTCGTCAAGAGAGAAGTCCCTGTGTCCCAGCAGTGGGAACGTTAATAGGGTGATGATGATGATGATGAATAAAAACCACAAAAATAATAATAAGACTAATAACGAGATCCATTTATTTAATTAGTATTTCAATTCTACGCGTAAAAAAGAGATTCGTTCCTATAGCACCTCGAGCACGGTAATCTCGACCGCAGTGGCTCGGTGGGCGAAGGGTCGTCTGACGCGGTTAGGTTACGGGCTCGCTGGGACCAGATTATGTTCAATCTGCAATTTCTGGTTCCAGCTCTGTTTTTTATCTGTTAGTAAAATATAGACAAGCTGTACCTACTTGGTTTAATAGAAGGTGATGTTGTTTAATTAGCCCGCGTAAATGTTTATTTAGGTATTTTATATTAAGATACCGACCGGTATTTAGGATAAAATAATTTTGCCAAGACTAAACTAATTATGAGCTAACATTAGACTTGTCCCATCCACCTTTATAGTTTCCGTTAAATCCATAGAGTGCCCCAAGCTCGGAGTAAAATATGTCTCGAATTAGTGGTCTGACAGCAGTGACGTGTTGTCTACAAATACAATATGAAATATTGTAATTCCATAAATAAATAAATAAATAAAATCGAAGTATTCTGGACGGTTTACTATATTCAAATTCTGGATTTCAAAGTTTGCAGATGGCAACCCTAGTTTACAGTAAACATGAATATATAAGATAATCCTGGATAGGATAAATTCGTAAAAACTTACGAGCTCAGGAGACCCTACCTATTAATAGGTAGGTATTCTTTAAAAAACTTTTCAGATTTTCGTAGCCAAATGACAAAAACGGAACCGGGTCTGTTGAAACTTGGTAATTAACGTATGAAACTGCAAACCGCAAAGATTTACAAACAAAAATAGAATAATAAATTGGGGTTCTGCATACTTAGAATACAACAAACTTTTTTTTAATCAAAGCTATACGTTCATTTTGTATAAAGACCTATCCATGAATACTATCCATCTATAGTATATTGAATTTCTAATTAAAAATAAATCTAAACTGTTTGCGCGTGAGACACTTCCAAAGTAATAAAATGCGTGACTTTCATTTATTAAAACCAAGTCGTTCACGCCATCTTTATGCCCGCAGTGGAATCATTACAAACATTAGCAAAGTGCGGCAGCGGCGAACCAACACTATACGATACCTCTAGTAACAAGCGTGATCCGTCACACCAAGAAGTAATGAAATGTTCCGCTAGATGACGTTGCATGTTCAATATCAAAGATAGATATTACGTGCTTCTATTTAGCAGTAATTTGATTTAAAACAAATACATATATTATTTTATATCTTGTAAGCTCGAAATTAGAGACAAGACTTATGGACAATGGATAGACACTCATTCAAGACCCTAGAATTTAAAATACTGAAATACTGAGATTTTTATTGTGAACAGTTGTACAAAAGATTTTATAAATAAAGGGTACAAGTTTCTACAGTTTTTCTTTTTCAAGTTCAAGTTTTTTTTTATCCTTATGTTATGCGCTATAAAAACTTAAATGATAATAAAATAATAAGTAAGTAGGTATATAAAGTGCTTTGTAACTTAAGATAATAGAGATTAGTATCTATCAAAATGCTTTGCATGATGATGAAGCAGAATTTGAATGTACAGAAACTTACGTATATAATTGCGTATTCGCTTCAAAACAATAATTCTCTTAATCTCCGCTGCCAACAAGCCCATCATTGACAAGTCTTATCATAGTTGATTCAAGAAATAGTTTAAAACTTTTTACTCCAGTCAAAATTAAACTTGGGAATAATTCGCATAGAGCTGTAAATTGGTAGAGACATTAAATTCACCATATATAAATTATTAAAAATTCCTTTACAATGATGTGTCCCCGTCGATCCGATTTCTGCAAATTTTTTTCATACAAGGTCAAACAAACAAAATTAGTGTTTTTTCCTATTTCTCAGGCTCATACAAAGTTGTAGATCATTCAATTCTCAACAAAAAATTGTATAACACTTTTTTTTCGCACAACTCACCATTCATGCAATATCGCGCTTACTCCATTGAAATTCTACATTTTGTTTTTTAGCTAATTAAATGATCTATAACTTAAATTCAATATTTTATGGCGTAAATAGGAAAATAAAAAAATAGATAAAATAACTAAATAAATTTGAATAACTTATTTGTAAAAAATATCTTTTGTGGGCAAAATTTATCTTTTTGATAAGTATTTAGACTTTCTTTAAAGTGTGTCTCTGCAGACCTCATTAAGCGTCGAGACGAGACCTTGAAACGGATAATTGTGAAGATATATGGGCGTCTGTGACTTATTTAGGTAGTTTATTATTTGTTTGATAAATACACGGTGAATCACGAGGGATGGATCAACGAAGGATATGTGACCTCAATCAATACTATATACATATTTAACCCCTGTTTGATAGTTTTAAGGAATGGTCCCCCATGTTTGATAGTTTTAGGGATATTTAACTTTATTAGTTTCTTTTTGATATCACCGAATTATTTCTCAGAAACTGATATTTAAGCTGACTTATTTGTGGCAGTCCCAATTAAAAAACGTCAAGTGAATTTAGGTCCGGTGAACCAGGCTCCCGATTCATCTGTTTGGATACGTGTACACACGTAAATTAACGCAATGATCCAATATAAACAAATCTCTCAGCGAGGGAAAATTTATTTACTGGTAATACCAAGCATTTACAACCAATTGTCGGTATCCTTTATTCATTCGCTATCAGTAGGCTATATAAAATTTATGGGCGTTAATTTTATTGTTATAATAATTCAGAAGGAGTCAGTCAGCTATCAATCAGATAGCAGAACTTTTCAAGTGTTAGCTTCAAAGGTCTTAGAGGTTACGGTGACAATCTACGAGCAGTATAAGTATCTTTTGCATTCTAGGAAAAGCCAAGGTTAATTACAAATAAATTGACGTATTTTTACACAAAAGTGATTGTTAATTGATTAATAGATGTTGCAGTAACTCTAGAACAAACAAGCCTTTCCAACTTTATTTACTCTACCGAGTTCAAGAACTATTTTATCTTAGTACCTGTCTCGCTTAAGGCTCATTTCAAGGTTTTTTGTTTCAAGAGATACTTTCTACTCCTTGCTGAACTACTTATAGTTAGGGAGGCGAGGTAGCTAAATGGCGTAATTCAACGGCGCCGTCGAGACCTATCAAAATCGAAAGATAAAATAATTTCGAAAAGAAAAGCTCGTATGGCAAAAACCATTTTAGCGGTGGGTTTGGCGTGTACGGTCTTTCAAAAATGTAAAAAAAACAGTTACTTGGGCATTCTCCAGCGCGTCAGATATTCATACTACGTATGCCCCGTGTGCCTCTGATCACAACGGTATACTAATCTGCCGGTTTGCGTGGTGGGGGTAGGCATAAAAAGTAGACAAAAATGCAAAAAAAAAAATTTACCCCAGCGCGTCAGATTTTTGGAAGGGGTGTTAAGTAGGCCCCAAGGAAGCTCCCTTTAAAAAAACTGACGATTTTGGCGTGACGATAAGTTACGATGAATATATGAAAATGCAAAAAAAAAAAGTATTTTTGAAATACTCGAGCGCGTCAGATTTTCATAGGGGAGGTTTATCTCGGTATCCTGAAAGCATATTTTTTTAATCTGACAATAATGTTGGTGGGTTCTCTTAATCTGACCGAAAAAGGTTTTTTGGTTTCTTTTTTATGTGTTTTTTGGTTTTTTGTTTTTAGAGACCTTTTTTTGTGTAAAATAAAATTACCTTTATTGTTTATTTAAACTTTTTTTTTTTGTAAAATGTATCGTTCGCGACTTATATGCCGTAACGCGTTCTTAGGAAGACAAAATGGCTCCTCCACACTTCCGGTCATGCGGAAACCGGCAGATTTTGTATTTTTAGTAAGTTTTAGATTATATTCTTCAAAATAAATATAAAAAAAATCGCGCTCGAGAATGCCGGATTAACGTTTTTTTTTTACAAGTTCGCGACCCTATAACTCGGCGGCGTCAAGGACTTATCGTCAGATTAGTTAAATTTAGTCTTTAAACACTAAAATCAACCCCCAATATCTTAATCTGACGCGCTCGAGTATTTCAGACTATCAATTTTTTTTTACTAATCTGATCGGCTATTCTAGGCGCGCGTCACTACATATAGAGCTAAATACTTTACAAGGTTGTTCTATTAGGTCTAAGATATCTCTCATATCTTAAACTGCCACGCTCGAGTATTGCCGAAAATTCCCCTATTCGCCTCCCTAACCATTAAGAATATATACGCAGTGAATTTAGATCGTAATCCTCACATGTCAATAACCCAACGCTTGAAATGTTTATAGTCTCGTACATAATCGTATCTCCAGTGATGGATATGTATAAGTACTTGGTAGAGATCCAAGTCCCCGTGCCAAAACAAAATCGGATAGAGTTAGCTTGTTACCTAATTCGTATCAGTTCCAAAGACCACCACGATCGAATAATACAATTTTATCGCGATACCAGTGAATTACTTTATTGTCCCAAGTATGGAATAAAACACGCATAACAGACAGTTGTTAATTTTACAATATGTATTATAGTTGTAGTCGCAATTAAGATAAAGAAAATTGTGGTGACTGAAAAGATAGCGTGTGTGGAGTTCCATAGAAAAGACGCGAAGAGGAAAATATCGGTTCAGTTGAATACAGTCGGTGCTGGTGAATCGTTTAGAGAATCGCAGTTAGTGAAACATGGCTCTGACAGGGGACAATTACTACAAGGTAACCCAGTGTTTTTCTATCATTACGTGGGAGTGCTTCATTATATAATTGCGATGCGATCAATGGAAGATGCGTTCAAGCGTTGTGGTGTTTGCTCGGTACATGAAAACTATTCAGTTGATATAAATAGAAATAGGAAAAGCGTCTAACAAACATTTTAAAATACAAAAAGATAAAAGTATGTAGGTATAATACGTACCCATTGTAAAATACTGTACATTGCTTTTGTTTTTGATCGACTAAATGTTTAAAAAAAAAAAGTTCTTTTCCAGCAAAAAACTTTTAAATAAATGCAAGTAGGTAACAGCTTCGTCTTAGTCTTTTACTGAAAAGATCAATTTATTTATAAAGTCAAAGTCAAAATGTTTATTTCCTAAGAAGCACATAGCCTACATGGACAGGTCAACTTGAAATTAAAATTAATAAAACTAAATTGCACAAAAAATATCAAGTAAATAACATTGTCTTGACAGTTCGCTTCAATGTCTTATACTGAGTTGAGAAGCGAATAGAACAACACAGCTTTATCAGTTATTACAATTTTGTTAGTTATTACAATTTTGGAGTTCTTACTTCTTTACTTCTCGTGTTAATACTATGTACGTCACTTAAGTTAGTAGTTTGGAGAGGATAGATTAAATTCAAAGAGTTGATGACTCTAATAGATATTATGTTGATAAGATAGTTCCAATCTGAGAAAATCCCCGAGCAAACGATACCACCAACTAGAATGTCTCGAGATAATACAGGAATCTTTATTACGAGTATTACAGTAATTTGTTTTTTGTTTATTTTATTTAGTCAAGTTATTAAAGTTAATGAACAACAGCTAACAATTTCGATAACATATCCAGGCTCGTCAGTGATCTCTTTATTGTAAGCAAATACACAATTACTCAAGTAGGTATAATGATAAGAAAATTAATAGCGAAATTGATAATATGAAACGAAATAGGCATTCTTGCAGTGGCTTAACGCCGGGATATCCGTCTGTAACATAGGCTACCTACCTAGAACAAATGATTGAGGAAAATTGACGTCCAGTAGTCGCCATGTTGAATTTTGACTAACATCGTGTCTTTAGTGACACTCGCCATACTAAAACTCCTTTGCGTTGCGCAGTCGGGTAAAGACAGCTTACCAAATGTAGCATTAAAACAATTGACATATAGAGGTACTAGCGGGAATGACGTTTTCCCGCGGTAAAAAGTAGTCTATGTTATTTTTCAGGCTATAGAGATTCTGTGTACCAAATTTCATTTAAATCGGTTCAGTAGTTTTTACGTGAAAGAGTAACAAACATCCATACATCCATACATCCATACTTACAAACTTTCGCCTTTATAATAGTAGTAGGATAGGATATTAATTCCTACCCAACCGACAACTGACAAAGATGCATACATTTTATAAGGTCAACAATCAATATTGTAGATCACCTTCTCTGAATGTTTATGGAGCCAGTCTCAAGATTTAGCAAAACAGGTATATTCCTTACATTGACTTAAACTCGTCTTAGCTAAATAATAGATTATTTTCATTTAAACATTATCATGATCATATCATCTTAAATACTAGAGTTACTGGCTAAGTCAATGTAGTGTCTCAAATATTTTGGAAGCAAAAGATTACCTAACAAATCTCTAACGAAATTCCGCAGAGCAGATTCAAATACTTACTTACAAAGAAAATATTTAATTTTAAGATCAGTGAATTTAAATCGTGCGTAAACAGTTTGTTATGTTAGCTAAAGCAAGCGCGCGCGTGCCTCGCCTCACGGATGCATTTGCAATAGGACCACAAGTCCACAACAGACCAGCGACCGTGCTTGGGGGCACGTCAAATCGTCGCAGACACACCCTAGCGCATTCCTTATATGGAAACAGATGATATAGACACAGGTGTTGTGTACTATGTTAATGAGAAGATCTACCACGCAAAATGACGACCTCTGTGGCTCGGTGGGCGAACGTCCGCTTGAGGCGCAAGAGGTTGCGGGTTCGATTCCCGCCAGGGGACCAGATTTTGTACGATCTACAATTTCTGGTTTCGGGTCTGGGTGTTTTCTATGTATCATATGTATGTATTTACAAAAAAAAAATGTATCTATGTAGTATATCAGTCACCTAACACCCATAGTACAAGCTCTGCTTAGTTTGGGGTTAGGTGATGCTGTGTGAGTAGTCCGGAAATATTTATTTATTTATTTATTTAAATACAAAGAAACCAAAAGAAAATTAGGTTCATACAATGGTTATGGGTCATCTTAATTTGATAATCAAATTTGGAACCATTTGGTAGGCTAAAAAAATTTCAAGATTGTGTAACAGTAATGCAACAGTTGCAAAATTTACGAAATTGGTATCGAATGATAAATGGGAATGAAATTAAGGTACCTATTACTTCTGTTTTGCTTGTTATTTTCACGATAGTTTGCAAAAACAATTATTAATAGATAGATATCGTTTGCGATAATAGTATCCATCAAAGTCGCCGAGTCAGCTAGTGTATGTAACTCAAGCATAGCAGGTGTATTGGTTATTTCATAAAGTTTTCATAAAATTGCGCTGACGCGGTATTGCGTGAAGGGCATCACGTGCGAGCCCCGCACGGAGTGGCGGGCGGGAGGGGCGGGCGTGACGTCACCGCGGAGGCGAGGCGCGGGGCGCGGGACGGAGGACGAGAGGGTGTGGTGCACATGCGCCGCTGACCGCGTCTCAACTCAAGGTGACCCTGCGCGACTAGCCGAGCGACTCAGTGTTATTCGCGGCATATACTCCGTTCCTTTCACTTACTGACGTGTAAGCCGGTATTCGCACAGACGCGGATATCATTTATTGTGACCGGTGGAATTTATGCCAGCACCCTGTGGACCCCAACGCTTCTCGTTCATCACCTCTTGTCTCAGTCCGCGAGACTGACAAGACAAATCGATATGCGCCAAGCGCGAGATGTCGTGAGTACCTATTATGAACTCAAATATTTGCTCTGATTAGAAATTTTCCGTCGTTAGCTACGCTTAATTAAATAAAATATAATTCTTGGAATAATCGATGAAAGCAATGAATAGTATAATGTGGGTAGGCTGACATAACCTTTATGTTTCTGCGCATGTTTAATGGAATACCTATTCTACGCTTAAGATTATCCAGTATAACAGCTCTTTGCCAAACAGGAATTGGGCCTCCCATACTGTACTAGTAGGTACTAAATAAGAGATACAAGCAAGGTCGCGACTCAAGGTCATTCATAGCGTAGGACTTCATTGACCCTAATAAATCGTTAGCATTTTGTGATAAATTTGTTGAATGGATGAATGAGGCTAAGGCTTCAAAATGATATTAGGTATGATGGCAAGTCTACGATCCGATATTGTGGAATCACTTGTATAAACATCAATAAATATAACACGTCACTTATTAAAAAATAAAACATGATTTACACATGTATGTAAACGTGTATGTGCATGCATAAAATGATAAAAAACCTCTCACTTAATATTATATGTATTTATGACTATAGGATCCTAACTTTAAAGGATATGGAGACACTACACTAGTAAACTCTAAAGGTGACTTGTTAGCCTTTACTATCCCTAAGGTCATTCTATGTACACCTTTCAAATTTTATATTCAATAAGTACTCTAAGCAGTGCGATACAGTAACGCATGGAACAATAGACAAGATAGTATTTAATATTGGAATTTTTAATTAAAATCTTCAGTCAACTAAAAACACTACAGAAAACATGTATTTATAATATTATATGAAATTATTATCCTATACCTAACTGAAAGTTTAAAAACATTTCATAATAATGTATGCACTGGTTAAGAAATACATATAAGGTTTGTATACACGTCTTATTTATTGCATACAATTCTTACGTCAGTATACCTATGTTATTAAATATACTTATGTTTATTAAATTAATAATACAATATAATAAAACTTCAAGGATTTTAAGTGAAATCTTTATGTCCATTTTAAAAATACTTAAGTTTATTGACTTGGCTTGGGCCAGATTGATAACAACTGTTTACTTTTGTTTTATTTCAAAGGTGTCTTAACGTTAAACTGGTTCCATGAAAAAAATATTACTTAATTACTACTTCAAAAAGTCCGATGAAACTGAGTTCAATATAGAACAAAAAACATTAAGAGATAAACCGATTTTACTAACCACGATTTTATGCGAGCGTTTTCCTGAATTTTATTCGAATTAGTGAGCTGATTGATATACTAGAGGTAGAGACTATACGTATGTATATGTCAGGTATTTATTAATGTGCCTTAAAGTAAGGTATTTTATATCTAATACTAGCTGTGCCCTGCGGTGCTACCCGCGTTATAATGGATGAAGTACTCTTAACCAACAACATATTTATTTGAATAAAGATTAATATTATTATGTTGATACAACTTAAACAAATTATTTCGACCAAATTAGGTACCATAAAAACGGTTTTTGTGAGTTAATCTTAAAAGATAGACATATACTATCGCGGACTGTTTTTTAGATCATTAAAAGAGCTATTATTCTTTAATACATATTTTTTGTGTATCTTGAACCGTTTTCACGGCGCACGCAACGGAAGGCTTCAAAGATAAACAATTTCTCCCGTTTTTTACACATTTACCACTATATCTTTGCTCCTATTGGTCTTAGCGTGATGTTATATAGCCTATAGCCTTCCTCGATAACTGGACTATCCAACACAAAAAGAATTATTCAATTCGAACCAGTAGTTTCGGAGATTAGCGCGTTCAAACAAACAAACAAACAAACTCTTCAGCTTTATAATATTAGTAGTATAGATATAAAATTCTCGTGTCACAGTTTTCGTTGCCATACTCCTCCGAAACGGCTTGACCGATTTTGATGAATTTTTTTGTGCTTATCCGGTATCTATGAGAATCGGCCAACATCTATTTTTCATTTAGCAAAACAACGTTTGCTGGGGTCAGCTAGTAATTAAATAAATATATGTATTAAGACAATCCGCTCAACAACATCTAGCCCCATGGTAAGCTCTAAGCTTGTGTTACGGGTACTAGACATCTGATATACTTAATATAATAGATTTACATATATATATAGATATTTTTTGTTATACGTATAAACTAAGGAGAAATGCTTTAGAATATACAAACACTTGAACCTGCTACCGCACCGCAAGCGAACCTCCGCCAGCATAATGTACCTACCTATACTACACTTGTTTGCGGGGCATTACCTTGCTGTAACACTGATTCTAACTAGCATAGGAGGTATAGAAATTCTAAAGACTGCGTTTATTACATAATACCTTATTTGGTTTTAAATAAATAAATTATTAATTGATTGAACCTCCTTTTAGATATGACGGTTCCATTCCAAATCTCATAAGATCTCTCTTCAATTCCCGAATTTTTATTTGTGACTAGTGGCCCGCCCCGGCTTCGCACGGGTTATTAAATTTTTTTTCCCGGCAATTATTCGATTTTTTCTCGCCTTTTAAACCTTCCCTAGACCTCCACGAACATTTCAAGACTATGATAAGATAAATCCGTTCAGCTGTTCTCGAGTTTTAATCAGACTAACGAACAACAATTCATTTTTATTTATATAGATAATAAAATCGATTTTTAATTAAACTATCTTTGTTATTAGTGGGCTGTTGTTCAAAGAAGACCTGTCTACTGACAATAATTATTTCCACCTGTGACAATAATTATGTCCTCAGCAGAGTCACTAGCCCTACACTCAGCAGCATAGACATTTTCCATTTCATTTCATTAAGTTTAAATATAGTAGTAATACTATGGAACATTAAGAAAGATAATTATCATATAGTATAGCTTTCATTTGCTGTGTGAAGAGTTACAGAAGATGCAATTGTTTGATTATATAAAGTGTATATAAATATGCCATTATTCGGCTGTACTATACTGAGACCTTTCCTCGCTCGATCATTATGTTTCTGGAATATTTTCGTTATCAGAAACAAGATAATTTGTTTTCGTACGACTTATAAAATAATTTAACCTAATACGCGCTCAGTCTTGCAAATGACGCGAAAACTTATCAAATAATAATTGTAGTGGTCAAACTGACCTTATGACTTTAATAAAATCGTTATGACGAAATAATTTTACGTAAGTCCGGGATCTATAATATTGACATTTAGATAAAAAGCTTTGCCAAAAAACATTTCCCTATAAGTTGTTGATAATGGAACATAAAAAGCTCATTTGCGCCATTTATCGTTATTACCTTCGATGCGTCGGTAATGAATCATTGTAAATGACTAGTTATCTGGAAAGCGATACGGCCCTTATCGGGATCTACTTCAATGCTGAGTAGCATGATAGCACAGTCTGTCTGGCACACCCAGATTTATATCTAATAATCCGTAGATATAATATCGTGTTATTTACGTAAGGGTCAGTAAAGTACAATATCAATATGCACCTATGGGATATTGTTGGTCACCCATGGGCAAAGTAGATTTCTCATAGCCATGAAATCCAAATAGAATGTTTGACTCCTCTTATCTTTCAAATTGCCTAACTGGTTATTATGAAATAGCTAAGGACACCTTGTGACTTACCTAGCTTTCAAACAAAAGAAACTGAATCAGTTCATTCGTTCGTGAGAAAAAAGGGGGAAATGGGATAGAGACCAAAAAAGCCGCCGGAAGCAAGGCAATATTTTTTCTGGTGTCTGAGCTAAAATTGACAAATTTACGAAAATTGTCCTTACGTAATTAATGAATGGCCCCTGTATAATTAAACTTACCAATTATTGTCTGCTTTAGGTAATATATTCATCATCATCCTAATGCAACGCATTAAATATGAATTGAATAGGTACTTAACAAAATTTTGCAATTGTTTGGAGGCACAGAAACAGTCGCAGGTACTACGTGGGTAGGTATAGTAACCTCAACGTCCGCTCATCATCGTCATGCGACTAATCTTTCTTTACAAGTGTCAAAAATAAACAGAGGCAGGCAGGTTTGCCAAGAATATGTTAGCTTACGTACATCCTGACGTGATACCTCAAGAAACAAACAAACATGGTTTAAATATAAAAATAAATCGGAACTTGATCTAAGTCATCTGATTCTAAAGACACTAAGAAAATCTGATGCTTTTGTTGTTTTCAAGATTTTGTTTATATACGGTAATAATTTGAATCTAACGTACTTACGAGTATGAATCTAGACCTTTGAAATGTATTTTAAATCTTTACAAATGGGTAAGGAATAATTTTACTCTGGTAATCCATAAAATCAAGGATATTTGGCAAAATTGCATTGTTTGAATAAGGTATTTGTATTATAATTTATGGAAATAATTTGAATCTTAAGTATGTATCTAACAAAGCCTATAAACGTATTTTAATTCTTTATAAATAAGCCAGAAACAATTTTACTCGGGTATCCATGATTTCAATAAAATCAAGGATATTTATGCAAAATTGCACAGTATGAATGAAGCATGAAAATTACGCGAAAAAAAAACGTTAAAAATATTAAAACTTTCTCAAAAGAATCTCAACTTTCTTCAACAAGTGATACTTGAACACAGCAAATATTTTTACATGCCAAATAATACTGGCCGTGACGTAAGCATGAGTGTGGTGATCCTTATTTTTCAACAAACAGTACTAGCTAAGTTTATCTAGTTTAAGCCGGAACGTATATTTGTAATTCTTATCAACACTTCGATTAGCGACTCCTAACGCTATTAGCACGTTTGGCATTAAATGTATGCTGGAGTGGAGGTGATGGAAATATTAGGTGGAGTCTGAATTAAATAGAATATGCCTATTTCATTACCCTTCATTTAATTCTGTAATAAACATATGCACTTGAGCACTTAATTTAACTACCTAATTATTTTTATTTAATTACGTATCTGTTTATAAAAACAAATAAATTTTAATAAGTATATTTTAATCGTTTCAGGCATAATTTGAACAAACAGTACATATTGAAAATCTAGCTAGTTTTAACAAGCTTTATGAACATAAGTTCCTTTTATAAATACAGCCCAATCAGCATTAGGTCAGTAATACCAAAAATTATATAATATTATTACTAATAGTAATACTATAGTCGTAGTCTACACAGAAAATGTATTTTCCCTGAAATTGCAAGTTCGCGACCGACGAGCGCTCACAACAAGGAACGCATGTGTGTTTACATTGCACACTACCAAACCGGTCGTAAAATAGAATAAGAGGAATGTGCATGACGTCATGAACGAGCCCACGCGTTGGCCAATCAGATGCATACAATAAGAGGCACGGCGCAGGGGAAATGATAACAGCATTACAATAAAATTGAAAACAGCCATTGAAAATGTAGTAATCTAATGTGTTTAAATATACTTTTTTTAATTTCTTTCAAGCTATGAACCATCTTTTGGTATTTTACATAGCTAGGTAAGTGAAAAAATACATCTGCTCTATGTTTGCATGGGCAATCCTGCCTCACATGAAAGAGACGACAGTAGTTTATTATCATGAATGAAAAATTTGCGCTTGTGTGCGAACGAGTTTGAGCGGCGCCGTCGGTCGCTGCTGCGGTGACCGATGTTCTGTTCGCTAGGCGCTAGCAGCTAGCTGTATTCCTCATTTCCTTGCGGGTTTGGCAAGACGTACCGTAGCGTCGAAATAGCTTCTGTGTTGTATAATTCTTACAAATCCCTTTGTATCGATAACAGTGTTTTAAAATGGGTATCGTTATTAACAACCTTCCTTTGGTGAGTTGTATTTTTTTTCAAGTTTATATAAAAACAATATTATTATGGATTACCGGCGTCGAATTGGAAAGTAGCGTATACGAGTGTTGTAATGACCGCTTTGACCTTGTGAAACTTGCTCGCGATATTGAATTATAATCTAAGCTAGTTGTTTGCCCACAAGGATTGTCATTATAATATTTAATGTGTCAGTTCTTGAATGATACGATCAGATATTTTGGATGACTGAATATTATTAAAATAGGCATTTAATATTGAAAAAATATATATACTTTGTTATCATTACATATAAATAAATAAATAAATAATGCAGATGAGATGATGCATTTAACATTATAAATTTGATATCCACTTCTTTAGATAACACTTAACAAGGACAATATTGTTATTTTATTTATAATAAAAAAATATACATTGTTTATTAATTTAAAATTCTGTTTGTTTCAGATTCGTGAAGAATGCGAAATATTACATTTAGGCGATAAACAAATAAAAGAAATAATGAGCAGATTGCACAACGATCTGCTAAAAGGACTTGGAAAAACCACACATCCAACATCAATTGTAAAGTGCTGGGTCACCTACATTCAAGACCTGCCAAATGGCAAAGGTAGCGTAGAGTTTTCTAATTGATATCCAGAATTTAAGTTTACAAAACTTTGTTAATATGCATGGATTTTTTTTTCAATTTCTTATATTTATTATTTAATCTTGCAGAACGCGGTAAATTCTTGGCGTTAGATTTAGGAGGAACAAACTTCAGAGTCCTTATCATAAACTTAGGTGAAAATCACTTCGATATGCAGTCAAAAATCTATGCGATACCACAACACATAATGACAGGCACAGGAATCGCACTTTTTGATCATATAGCAGAATGTTTAGCCAATTTTATGAAGGTAAGAAAATATCTTTGTATGTCTATAATAATGTCCTATTCGCGGTGAGCGTTTATTTATTGTTTGTCGTTTATAGGAGCATGATGTATATGAAGAACGCCTGGCTCTTGGCTTCACATTTAGTTTCCCACTACAACAATTGGGCCTCACAAGGGGTATCTTACAGCGGTGGACCAAAGGTTTCTCGTGTTCTGGCGTGGTCGGCGAGGATGTGGTCCAAGGACTTAAAGATGCCATCGCAAGACGTGGTGTAAGTTGCTGATCAATATTTTATACAAAAACGTTTTTATGAATTTGAAATTGTTACATCGAAACATTTTACAGGATATTTCCGTAACTGTGATGGGGATCCTTAATGATGCAACCGGTTGCCTTATGTCATGTGCACATAAGGAACCCACTTGTAGAATAGGTGTAATTATTGGTGAGTTGACGATGACAAATCAGCTCTCTTTAGCGATTTAAGGCATGAATTCAAGGAGCCAATCGAGAGCAAAGTAGGGGCTATTCAGTTATTATGTAAACAGTGGATCAGAGCATAGGTATCGCAGCATATAATGGGATGAGTTTATTTTATAGAAACTAAATATTATATCGTTAGTATTATTGTTTAGGATTTCAGAACTAAGGTCGAATAATCAGTTTCTTCATAAATTCTGTTTAGCCTGGTAACTTTGCATGACATTCAGTTATTCTACTAAAAATCATGGTATTTCGAAGATTTATTAATTATTCTTCACTCAAATTTTAATATTCTATTTCTTTATAAGATCTAGCTTACTTTCTGGGCACCTTTCACACATATTTACTGATCAAACATACAAAGGTATTTGTTACAATTGCATCACCGTATGTACTGACCACTGTTACAATCTTACGACATACACGAGAATGTACGTTTAAACTGAAAGCCTCTACAATTGATCATCTTCAACATAATCACTGGACAAACTAAAACTTTCCTCTGGATATTGGAATGTCATATACTTCTTTACTAAGTGCATGTTTTCTCACTCTTGTAGGACGTACAGATTGACATATGCGCTATCCTCAATGACACAACGGGTACATTAATGTCCTGCGCGTGGAAAAACCACAACTGCAAAATAGGACTCATTGTTGGTAGGTTTTACCTTATTGTAAGATGTGGTGGTGGTGAGTCTAGCTTATATTATGTTTATGTTGTTAACACACAACGGATTTATGTACAAAGCATAATAAATGTTACTTACATCAGCTTATTTCGTTCATATTTTGATGTGTCATTGATCTATTCTAAACAGCAATGAATGAACTTTGTATTGTTTAATGAATAAGTTAATAAGTCGTACCTAGTTTGTTTTAGAAAATTAAAATCACGTAAGAGTAGAATGAAAAAGAATTACTTAGTTTAAAACTCTTATTAATAGCTAATTTTTCGTAAACGTATTTAATATTTGCATGTATTCTTACTAATTCTATTACACTGATATGATCTAATAATTATTTCAGTAATCTAATAAATGCATTAAATCTAATGTTAAACTCAGGAATATCCTCATTTCATATCGGTTTATGGGCAACCTACAATTTTATTGAAGTTTTTTTTAAATTTTCAAAATTCATCACAGTATTTTTTCTCACTTACTAACTCTACCTACTAGTTTTTGTTACATAGTAAACCATTATACTTACTGGTTTCTCATTAGAATGTCAATGTAAATAGTGTTAACGCATTTCCGTTATAATTAGAGCAACCATGAAAGTCTTTCGTATAGAGGTCGTGCAAAAATGATTCTGCCAAGGTTTCTGAAAGCCAGAGTCAAATGAAACAGACGTCCTAATGAAACACTTTCGTGGTAGAAATGTCATTGACTCTCATAGTCTCAACTAACAGCTTTTTGAATATAATAACGTCAAGTTAGATCCTGAAACGGATTCAAGGCCTGCTTTGTTTATGCTTAGATATTATTAACTTAGCTAGCTATGACAACAAGAATGGTTGAAGGTAATTTATTTTATCAAAGCTACAGTAAAATCAACAGAGCAGGTACAGCAAGAGTCACTAATAGGTAACCCCTTTTGCATACAAACCACCACAACAAGGATGTTACCAGATCGTGACGCTTACTGTACCTACGCTATAAACAATAATTATAGAAAACTTACATGGTCTATTATTTAGGTACTGGCAGCAACGCCTGTTACGTAGAAAAGACAGAGAACTGCGAGGTGTTTGATGGAGAGAAGGGAAAGCCGGATCTTCTTATCAACACTGAATGGGGAGCGTTCGGAGATGACGGTGCTTTGGACCTCATCCGCACCGAGTTCGATAGGGAGGTCGATAACAACTCCATCAACCCTGGAAAACAAATGTGAGTTTTAGAATTACAAATTTTAAATAACGTCATCGTCTTTCTGTCCTTGTCATACATTGTGTTGCCTACTATGTTGGGGACTAATGACTGTACAGACGTCTCGCTCTGGAGTTGATTGTGTGTTGCATAAGTAAGCCCAAACCAGCCAAACAAAAAAAAAAAAAAAACTAAACTTTTTTAACTCTGACGTCATATGAAGTTATTATTTTGCTTCAAATTGGCAAATTGCAATTGTTATAAATTTTCCTGTTGCACCGAGATCAAAATACCCACGCACAATGAACGTTTATACCTTTTGAAATAATCTCATGTATGATAATGATAAATAACAAAATTAGTACCGTGAAATAATACAAGTCTACCGATGACAGTCATCATGACTTTTATTTTATTTCATACCGCATACATAGGTACATAATTATGCCTAGTATGTGATGTGTTGTTTTTTGCAATGTATGGTCTTATTCTATTCGTATTTATCTTTGCAGACAAGAGAAAATGATCTCCGGAATGTACTTGGGCGAACTAGTGAGATTGGCGTTGGTGAAGTTCACAAAGATGGGTCTTCTATTCGGTGGTCAAGGGTCAGATCTCCTGTTCCAGCGAGGCAGCTTCTACACCAAATATGTGTCTGAGATCGAGTCGGACAAGCAAGGAGACTACACTAGCTGTATGGAAGTTCTTGAGGAGCTTGGTAAGTTTCATTTCACTGTCCCAAAATAAATAAATACAATTCCCGTTAAAGATAAGGGTAGATTACCTTCTTAAAAAAATAATCAGTCCATTATTTAGATCATTTACAAAAATTGTATCGGTATTTTTCCATTTAGGTACTTGCAAACGAAAGATTAAGACGATACAGTGCATTGAAGTTTCGCGTGACGTAACGATTTCGTGCGATTTTTACTAAATTTATTGTTGATTATGTAATTGTTATATAATATACACAAATTCTACAAATATTATAAAATGCGAAAGTATGTGAGGATGCTGAGTTCGATGCTCTTTCACGCAAAAACTACTGAATGGATTTTGATAAAACTTATAATGTACCTACCCAGCTTACAATCAGAATAAAACATAGGCTACTTTTACCGCGGTAAAATAGGTACCAGTTTCGGGAAAAGCCGCGGGTGGTCAGCTAGTGATACATAATTAATAAGCAAAGTACAACATTACTATTTATGGATTATAGTATCGAATTATCCGGTAGGTTGTTCGGTGATATTTGTACAAAGTAGGTACTTACTCTCAACGCAACCTTTTAAATCGTTTACACGTTCAAGTTCAAGTATTGCTTACACGTGCTAGTTAAACTAGACAAGGACATTGTATATTTACTACTAAACATTATCTTATCTGCCTATTAGAGCTACAGCACGAATTCAACTATAGCATCATATGTTTTATACCCACCTACTATTCTGAGCAACCATTAAAAAAAATTAAGCACATTAATAGTATACTAGATACGTATGTACTTTGTATATCCAACGGCTATAAAAATGACTATCTTTTGAACAAACAAAGATTTTTCAAGTGCAGAGTCCGCATCATAAAAAAGATTACAAAAACACAAAACGTCATGATTGAACTTTGTAACATGCAAATGAGATTTATAAATAAAATAGAAGAAGCAATCAAGTGTGGGTGTATTAAAACTTAACAATTTAATAATTACTCAAATTATATTATTTTTAAAAATTGAGACCGGTATCATTACTTACATTAATACTACTCGTCGTAGATGTACGTCATCTTGAACGTTTTATATAAAGGTGTTAAATCAGTGACCGCAAGTGGTGATGAAACGATATATTGATGGATGATGAAATTCTATATGTAGGTACCATTTCAAGCTTTATGGAATGCAGACATGCCTGCGTTGTGAAAAGTTTTCTTAACATCCATCATGTTGTAACAACATTTGATAAAACATCGCTCTTTACTTTGTTACATAAACATGTAACATCATCGTGTGATATTATATTATAAAACATGTATTTAGGCAATAAAGATACTTTTATTTTTATCGTTACCAGGCACACAGAAAAAATAATTTCAAAAAAATACCGAAATCTATCAACTACCTATAAAAACTCCCTAAATATTTTGATGAGATATAATTTCACCATCAAAATAAATATAGGTTTAAAAATTTTACACCAGCATACTTGGAATACAGTTAGTTAGCTCTCATTTCCCGTGGCCTTATAAATAAATAAATATTTCCGGACAATCCACACAACAACATCTAGCCCCATGGTAAACTAAGCTTGTGTTACGGGTAATATCTGATATATATTTAATATAATAGACATGCTTGAAAAGATATTTTTTATTGTACATATTTACACACCTAGACCAAGGAGAAAGTGCTTGCTACCTCTAGCGCCGCAAGCGAACCCTCACCCACCGCGCCACTGAGGCAGACAAAGCCTTATGGATAAGTTTTGATTTCGACTGATCTTATTAACTTTGTGGTTTCCAGGACTATCACACGCCACAGAGTCCGACATGGCAGCAGTACGGCATGTATGCGAGTGCGTCTCGAGGCGCGCGGCCCACCTCGTGTCTGCGGGACTCGCCACCCTCATCAACAAGATGAACGAGCCCCACGTCACCGTAGGGATCGACGGCTCAGTCTACCGTTTCCACCCGCATTTCCACACGCTCATGACTGAAAAGATCGCGCAACTTGTCAACCCTGGATTAACGGTAAATTTCCTTACAACTCCATAAATAATTTTAATGTAAAATATTTACAGTTTTAACAAGTATTTATACTTAATATTTAGAGTTATGTTGCTAGATTTCATAACTTATAACACGTCATGTCTGAATTTCATCATAATCTCTTTATTTACTTAAGTTCCATAAATCCCTGGTAGTAAACGCAATAGGTTTATCACAAATTACTGCGAACAATAAGATAAAGTCATGAGCTCATTCGATTTCGAACAACTAAATGCAGGTACTTTTCTTAAGCAGTTTTTCCCCACATAGCACATTTTAGGTTGATGTATGCGACGCAAAGATAGATTTATGATTTGATAACGATTTTATCAAATTTGCAGACGCTAACGTCATAAAATGATGGAGATAGATAGATACGAAACTCTTTAAGTCACTAAGAAAATTAATCAAGGCCTTATCATACCAGTAAAGACGAGCTGTTGATACAACTTAAAACAAGACGTGACGCAATTAACTACTAAATTGACAAACTCCTAAGTCTAGTTTTATCTGGCTTTAATCAATGTGAGGAATATGATTTGTTTGTATTAGACTTATCAGTTGTTATTCATAACTCGACCTTATTAATCGCATACCTACCAAAGTAATCGGTGGACTTCGTATGGGTCAAAGACGAGCCCCTTGTACTGTGGATTGTTTTTCTGGTTCATTGATAGATAGCTTATTTTATTTGCTTTATTTACGGTATCAGTATATTTTTCTTCGAAGGCGTACTAATGAGACATTGATTTAATACAAGTACTCACATTCTTATCGTCTAGTATTAAAGAATTTATCTGTGGGTCATTGACGTAACAGCAAGCAGGATTGTCACACCCATTACTAACATATTATGGACAGGTTAAACAAATGTTACCTGAACATTCATTAATAAATCTAGTTTTCCTTGTTAATAAAAAAATCATTATTCAATTCTCGTTTCATTAAGTTGAAATTTGTAACGCTTGAAAAAAATCATATAAAACTTGATCAGAAATCACAAACCACATGGTTTAACACATTTTATTTTTGTAAACGCAAACTAACGCATGTTTTGAATTTTATTACGTTTTCCTTGTTGCATTTTAATAAAGTTTATAATTTTCCTCTATTTCTAGAGACGCGTACCGTACCGTTTTATGTATGGTATTTTAGACTTGAAAACCCAGAACCTATATATTTTATAGGCAAACCGCGCGAAACCCGAACTAATCTACGAACCATTAGTTCCGTTCAGTTTCTTGTAATTGGACTTTGCGCTTGTAGTGACAATTTGCTAATAATAATAATAATAATAATAAGCCCCTCAAATCCAACCATTCGTCCGGATCGAACACCAGATCCACGTGGGGGGCGGACACGTGATACTATTTTACTGGCACGGCTAACATGGCTCTGGGAACCCATTTTAATGGAGATGAAGTTAAGAAGTAAACGTATAGGGCCGCTGTCCGGGGGCGATCGCCGGAGCACACCTGGAGCTGACGCTGGGTGTCACAGCATGCGAACCGTCAGCGGAGAGGAGTTGAATAGGCGGGCTCCCTCCGGATCTTCCGAAAATGCTACAGCCAACCCGACAGATGACAGACTGACAGACGATGACAATATTAGTTTAAATTCATTTAATTTAGGAGTAGAACCATATAGTCCTTCAACCGTATCTTACATACCTTCACCCGTATCATCCGTAGGTCACAGTTCTCGTGGAGCACCTACACCAGACTTAGATGTTGCGCAGGTGGCAAATGCCTTTTTACCTGCGTCCACTAAGGCTGGAAAGCCTAGAGTGCGCATGAAGTGGAGCAAAGATGTAAACCTATTTATCATGCGCACCTACTATTACATAACAAAATTAGAAACTGACATGACTACATATCGTCAACAACTTCATGAAATTTTCTCACGACAATATCCATCGGTAAATGTTTATTCTTAATACGTGCAGAATTGTGAGGAAGTTCATGGACTTAGACCCATCATCCACACCAGTAAATTAAAACACAAAACACGCTGTATTTACTTGGTATATATACCCGTAAATACAGTTAATACCAGTCTTTATGGCTGAGAAAAAAATAACCTCTTTGATAATAATAATAATAAATCATTTATTTCAGGCATCTAAGGCCCATATAAACATATACCTTATAGACTAACATACATAAAAAATATAAATCTTATAAACTAAAGTGTCATATCATCGTGCATCTGTTACGGCGGTGTCGCCTTGCAAAAACTTGCTAAAAGTGAAATAAAATTATAAAGTGAATTAATAGATGTTACTCAGTTCAACGCCATTTTTCCATTCTAATAGTATTAATGTGCTCTGGCCCCTATTTTACCACGCCGACAATTGTCAATGACATTATGTCGGGTGGCAATTGTCGAGCGACAGTTGACATTACACAATTTTTTAAAATATTTTCTATAGAAATACTGACAATTACATACAAAAATGACTGGTATTATGTTACAATTGTATAGACTAAGAATTATGTTGTGAAACGATACTTATTATTTTAAGTCGACATATTTGTAGAATTGTCGGTGAATCTTGGCATGACATTAAAGCTGAGTCGGATTTTCGTAACAATTGTAGTGTTTTATGATGTACCAACATAATGCGTAGTTCAAAATGGCTCGCCGTGCGAATAGTAGTGACTTAGTAAATTCATTAAATAGGTACCAATATTTTTAGGCTAACAAAATTCAATTTTTTTTTGTTGCAATTACTATGCATTTTGAATTTATGAACGAGAATTTTAAATAATATCAATTCAAGTAGGCTAACAGTGGTTGTAGACCGCATTTAACTGGATTTTTTAAGGGGAGCCTATGTCCAGCTGTGGACGTTTATAAACAACTGAAAATATGATGGTGATTGTATTTAAATTTTATGGTTACCTACTGAGAAAGAATGAAGCACGCTCTCAATACAAAAGCGAGTCAACTTTTTTATTCGTGAATTCGTCGGTGTATTCGGTATGTAAATAAATAAATGAATGGTTTGGTAAATTACTCAAAAAGTCCACCATTTTTAGTTATTTACCATACCATTTATTAATTTATTTCGTTAGCACCTAAAATCGAGTTTTGATGATTAATTTAATTATTATTTATCCTCAAGAGCAAAACGTACGATTCAATAATATTCCGCACAAAATGTAAGTATAGGAAAAGTTTTTGGCGATTTGTCATCCATCACTCAAGCAATTTGATGGCCCCTTAGTCTTTTGATCATTGCATGAAATAGGAACGATTGAGATAGAAGTAATATTTTCGCTACTTAAGCATTTTAGTATTTTTCTAGCTGACTGTATTACCTAATTTACCCAGCAACTTTAATATTTGAGACATATTTTGCCTTTATTTAGCTTGTCGCACCTGTCGCCGCGGCGCCGTGGTGAAATAGGGCCCGGAGATGCAAAAGGGCGTTCATCTGAGTAACATGTTTTTCACATAATAATTTATTTAACTTGACACTGGTAAACTGACAAGCGCAGAGTCCACTTATAAGGAAGTGAATTGAATTCAATTGAAATAGGGCCCTGGTTACATAACATTACAAAAGAAACAACTCCACCTATTTTATAACGCATAATACTCTATCTATCATGAGTACGATTCATTATAGTTAAATAATTTGAAGTATAATCACGAAATAAATTTATCGTATATAAAAATATAAACTTCATTAAAAAATACTTACCTAATTATGTTTCATGAAGAAATATACAAAAGCTTTCATTACACAATATTCTCTTTGCAGTTCGACCTGATGCTTTCTGAAGACGGCAGCGGTCGCGGCGCAGCCCTGGTCGCCGCTGTGGCCTGCCGGCAGAGCCTTCTAGGTGCGTAGACCTACGTCAATAGCTACCCTGCGATCTCTCCGCCCCGGCAACGCAGCCTACAGCCACATCACAACGGCCTTCGAGTATGGACTTCGCCTCCACTATTGTTACAACAACCGCTTACTTATATTAAAATATACTGTTGAAGATTGATTTGAATATTTAGAAGAATTTAGCTAGAGAAATTTAGTACTTAAATGACTACAAGTCTAATAAATTTACTTAAGGCGTAAGTACATATATAAAGGCTTTAGGCTGTTTAATTTAGGCTGAACTTGTGTAATACATCTGTGTGCTAGCCTTGGCTGTTTCGTTACGTTATATTTCAATTATACACAAATATACCAATAAGGATCTAATATTTCTTCCTAGCGCTAATATTATATTTATAGCGCTTACGAGTACCTCATTTATCAGCAAAACAACGATTTTTTAATTATGTATGTAACTCTGTTCTAGTCACAAAATAAGGGTTAACGTGTATTCAAATTAAAAGTATTGTATATGTCTTACTTCATGTCTTAAATAACAGAAGACTGATAATAAAGTTAAAAGATTGAGTTTAAAGTGAAAGTCATGGCCAGCACACAGTTCATCATGGCCGAAACAAAGTTCAGTGATTAAAATTAATTTACTTTAGCAATAAGTAGGTAGGTTTGTATGGTTAAAATATTTATATCGGAGAGAAGCTCTTAAAGATAAGTAAAATACGTTTTGAACAGCTATTAATTGTAAACCAATAAATATCGAATTAGACATACTCTAGATTGTATATAACTCGCTATTACAAACAGTTTAAAAAATATAATATTTTACGAGTATATTAGATATACATATTTTTGTCTCCATATACTTAACAAACACATGTTGTACGTGTGAATCTCAATTATATGCAGAAATTTAACATTCTGTCTATTGTTAATTATATGATTACCTCACTTCTTATCAGAAAACAGTTTTATAAGAACATATTAGAACCTAATACATAAAAATTAATAATTTCAAAAATAAAGGAGACAAAATATTGTTTACATAGGTGAACTACTATTTATAACGTGTTTTGATATTTTACTGTGATAGATCTAGGACTACTCCGAATATATATAAAAAAACATAATAGAAAATTACCTATGCACTCTATGCTTTGAAAAAAGAAAAATAATGTTTCAGCTTATTTGAAACAAATGCTGTGGAACCTACTGTGTTAACTTAAAATCCAGTATAAAAATGTTACCAAGCTCAATATTTTGGCAATACGTTTTATCAAATTAATCTTATGTATGTTTAATCTCAAGAAAAATTTAGTTATTTGAACACATCACAAGCTGTTGCCTACATAGTTCCTAGTTATATAAAGTTTAGGTGCATTTCAGTTTTAGATAGAAACATTTACTTAATGTGTATGTCATTTTGTATTGTTAATATGTTGCATGATTTGTAACCTAAGTCCCATTTAAGATAAGTGTATTATTTTTGTTAATCCACGGACACCTGATTAATTATTTGCCCTTTGCAAAGGTGGTATAATTATAATCACAAACATAAAATTGTAAAAAAATATGCATTAAATTCGTCAAAAATTTGGGCAAAGGTTATTGGGTGTGCGAGGTTGAGTGTTATATATTTTTATAATAATTAGTTATGTAATAATCACGTAAGAGATGATTTCGGACGTTATACTTTACGTAATGTACAAATTTTCCAAACTAGAGACCAAGTACTTAGTAACAGTCCATTTCGTTTAAAGATCAGGTAGGTAATGAATATTTTAAACTATAACTATTTAATTAAAATATTTTTCGTTAATTTGCTCAAAAACAATGGTTTGCACAACAATGGATATTAATAGAGGGTCTCCAAGATCATTGATATTTTATCTATACAAGGTTGATGGACACAAGAAAAGGTTGACAAATTTGGCAACATTATTATTTACTCATACTTAATTCAGTATATTTTTGAATTTATTATACTAGAGTCCAACATTCCACGATTCAATATAATATTTTTTTACAAAATTAACGATCTACATAGCTTTACTAACCCACAAATAAAATACCTATGTACCTCTAATTCTTGTGTCTTGTTAAAAAGCTTATCATTATCTCTTTACCTCAATTTGTCTGAGCAAAGAGGAACGACATTATATTTAATTAAAGGGAGTGGTTATAAATCATTTTATATACCTACGTTATGTAAATAGGTTTAATATTAATGATTTTATTTTTTGTTGCGTCTCAATGGCGAATATCAAAATGAAAAGCATTGTAGTTGGGTAAATATTACCCATAGATGAGTTATGCGAAAAAGAAATAAATTATTATGAAATATAACGCTTATTTTCATTGTTACTCAATACCTACTCTTACCGACATTTTAGTATGGAGTTCGGCATACCTACTAGTCCGCCATTATGAAAAATACTATTTGAAAGTTTTCAGAAACCAAACCAACCAAAAGTTGTACAGTTTCTGCCTTATTTGTGCTTAAATACCATAAAAAAATCAGCTCCTACCCTACCCATTTTGAAAAACGTGATTCTAGCCAGTGAAACTCACGTCAATCGTGAGAGTAATGCTTCATCAATAAGTGTTAAGCCTCTATCGCACGGTTTACGAGATATTTAGGTTTAAGAAGTATTAAAATTATGTTGGAACAACATTATCGATTACAATGATATCGAACAAAAACTGGTTTCCTTTAAAATAAGAATCAATTCAAGCGGAATCTAAGGCATAGATACTTTACTGAAAATTCGAATTAGTCGTCCTTATAGGTGCATATACATTGATTGGCAATAAAAAACTTTAAATCAGCTACCACCAATGTCAAAAAAGAAAAATAGCACTCAATACCACAGCATTTAATTTTATCTGTGGTTCATTCTAACTAGAGAGACAAGTGTAGTATAGTTTTTTTATGAATAATAATTATCTTAATATATATAAATCTCGTGTCACATCGTTTGTCCTCAATGGACTCCTAAACCACTTAACCGATTGTAATAAAATGCGCACACCATGTGCAGTTCGATCCAACTTGAGAGCTAGGATGGTTTTTACGGCGAGAAAAATTCGAATAATTCCTGGGAAAATTTTATACCCGTGCGACGCCGGGGCGGGCCGCTAGTAAATCTATATAAATAAAAATGAATTGTTGTTTGTTAGTCTGATTAAAACTCGAGAACGGCTGAACGGATTTATCTTATCATAGTCTTGAAATGTTCGTGGAGGTCTAGGGAAGGTTTAAAAGGCGAGAAAAAATCGAATAATTGCCGGGAAAAAAAATGAATAACACCCCGTGCGAAGCCGGGGCGGGCCACTAGTTATTTAATAAATAATAATGTTTTCATTCCAATACTTATTATAGGCAGGCTTGGATATAAGTACAGAAAATTTCATTAAAATTATTTTGATGCCATTTTAATTATTTTTTTTTTTTGCTCTATAAGTCTTCAATTTGACCACAATCTCACCTGATGTAAAGTGACGATGTGGTCTAAGATGGGACATGAAGACCTAGAAGGTAGATGGCTTCTCCGGGCCACATTACGAAACACGAAAAAATCGCTTCACGCACTGGCCCAGCCCGGAGGGTGGTGACAAACCGCGGCCGAAGCCTACCACCAGAGACTGTTTTTAGCACCACCCGGAGGTCACGTGTAAGGATTCAGAGGGTTACCACTTACGGACGTGAACAGACACAACCTCCAATTAATGGAGACAGCGAGATTTATCAGTTATTTATGTGTCTGTAGATGTAGTTAATATTATTTATTTATTCATATTTTGTGTGGACACAAAACCATAAATTTTCAAAGCATAAATTTATTTATTTAAAATAAATTAACACTTACTTGAATTAAGTGTGTTTTTGATATGGAGCTTGCAAAACTTATAAATAATTTTCACTATTTTCTTATTAAGATGATCATCTGAAAAACAAAGTGAAAAGTTCTTATAATATAATTAAATCCACAAGCAGGTAACTTGTAACAGGAACAGAAGTCACCTTTCCTAAATAACATAGTTATAATCTAATGCTCTGTATTACTGTATTACAAAATAAGCTGCAACACTGCAATATTTTTTGATTGCTTACTTTCATAAAATCTAACTTGATTTTTATAGGATTTTTAAGAAAAGTGAGTTCATATAATTTATTTGATATAGGTTCATAATATTCTAGAAGAAAAAACTTAATAGAATTTTACTAAATACAGTAGGTTTAGGTCAATACTGTGTATTTTATAGATAGGTGAAATATGTAAATAAAATATTTGTAATAGAATATGATAATTTTGGTCATAGTTTAATTTTAATAACATAGCTTTTAAGACTACTTCCTTATAATAAAGATTAAAAATAGTAACCAACCAACAACACAAATAGATTTCACAACATATGGAACTAGTATCTAGTCATTATTATTATTAAACATGATCTGAATTAGAAAGATGATTTAACGTCATTTTTACTATAATCTTAATATGTCATTTTGAAAAATGTGAACAAGTTTATTTAACTTAAATTCTAATGATATCCAACTTATTTGATACATGCTATGAATCAAGATAAAATGATCACAACAAGAGTTAACAAAAATAAAAACAAATTAATAACTCAATTATTTCACAAACAGTAAATATATTATATAATGACAATTTTTATATCACCATTGCATTATCATGGACTTCATAGTATACAATGACTATAATGGTGGAGTATCTAAAAATCTTGCTTAATGTGACATATTCTTTAATTTTAAATTTAACTGAGATTCATAACTAAATAACATTTTTTTTCATAACTTGATACATAATTAAATTCCACCAAAGTGCACTTTTAAAACTTATCTTACAATGGCAAGTGGTTATACTTGCCACTTCTATAATGCTACTAGAATCACATTTTGCCAACAAAAGTTCTATAGAGACTCATTCTCAGTAAAGCTCAATGTGAAACTTAAACTCTGCAGGCACACTCAGATGGTGCTCTAGCAGGTTTCTTTGGTGTACTAAGGCGTTTAGAAGTTCCAGTGCCATATTGTATGCCAGAGCCAATTCTTTCCGGGTCAAGCTCACCAGTTTCAATCTTTGCAAGGATTGTTTTAGAACATTTTAAGAAGGCTTCTTCAACATTTTCTCCTGTTTTGGCACTTGTCTCTAGAAACATCAGTTCTGAAAAAAGAATTGGCTACATTTATTGATATCATAAAATTTTATAAATAATATAATATTTTATGATTTCTTATTTTCTTAATAAAGCATACATCAGACCTAGTTAAGGAAAGCAGGAAAATCTAGATAATGATGCACCTTACCATTGTCCTGAGCAAACTGACTGGCTTCAGAGAATGTGACCTCTCTTGATTCTTCAAGATCTTTCTTATTGCCAACCAATAGAATTACAATATTTGGGCTAGACAGTGTGCGGGCGTCTCTTAACCAATTTGCCAGAGCATTGAATGAGTCACGGGAAGTGATATCATAGACAAGCAGAGCCCCAGCAGCTCCTCTGTAATATGAGCGTGTCACAGACCTGAACCTTTCTTGCCCGGCAGTATCCCATATCTGCAGCTTAGTAGATTTGCCTCCTATATTAATGATTTTAGAACCAAACTCAACACCAATAGTGTGGCACCTATCTTCTTTGACTAAAAAGTAAAACAATGTTTAATACCCTCGAAATACAGGGTAGATGCGTGTAGGTGCATAGGCGATGGACGTACCGAAAACAAATTAAGGAAAAATTACAAGTTCTTATCTAGAGTCAAAGCACCATTTAAATATACACTGAAACATATGATCTAACAGTAAAATTACATGAACTTACATTTGTTCCCAATAAAATTGTTCAGAAGGCTTGATTTTCCCGTCCCAGCACTTCCAATCACAAGGAATTTAAACAGGTATTCTAAAACAAAAATCAGTAACCAAATAATAAACATGTATTTTGAACAGCTATTCATACAACATACATTCTAATCATATATGTATCAGTTTTCATCTGTACGAAATCTTATAATCATATAAGATTTCGTACAGATGAAAACTTTAAATCATTTAATCTGCGATTTCCTTGGTGGAATTGGTGCAGTTACACTTGTACGTGCACTTACCGTAAGTTTCAGACATTTTGTTATTTCATAAGCAACGTAATTGCTCTCTGTTATTACTTGATGGACTTGTGGGAAATTTAACACTATTTTACAAGTTTTTCAGTTCTTTTCTAACGACGAGGAACCCAAAAAGTCCAAAACAAAAACCTTCATGTAGAATTAAAAAAAATCAGAGGCCAAAACAAAACATTTTTTCTCTCTGCCTGCGTATTGCGTTCCATTTCACATCACACTTAGAAACAAAACATCTAAACAGAAAACTTAAATAAATCTTAATTTAAAATTTAAGATAAAACTTCGATTCCAATGCCTTAATTTCCATAAAAGTAAAACACCATAATATTTAGTAATGTGCACGCGATGCTCTTTCATTTGATACCCCACTCGAGTATAGGTACATATTTGCAGATTTTCGGTTTTCCTTCCCCACTCTTACCCTCATAAACTTTAAACAGCTCAACCGATTTTCATGAAACATGTTTAAGAACAGCCGGGCCAAACTCACCTTTCATACAAAAACTAAATTAAAATCGCTCCATCCGTTCGGGAGCTATGATGTCCCAGACAGACAGACACACAGACAAACAGACACGTTAAACTTATAACACCCCTCTTTTTTGGTCGGGGGCTAAAAAGTCGATCGAAGTAGCGTGGCATGGTCGCCAGCGACTGTCGCTGACGACATCGTTCGTTGCTGTGAAAGTGTAAAATGAAAACGTTTAATCATGTTAAATTTTGTCTGTCTGAATATGCCATTTTAATGACATTGAATAAATACAGTTATCGGATATCCGACTTCAACCCTTCCATTTTGGGTTCCCATTTCCACCGGTTAACCGAAATTTACATCCATACGCACCGCACATAACACACTAGCTTCTGGCTTTAGTTTGAGATTTTTTTTTCAAATACACGTGAAAATAGCTCGTAATGAAACAATATCTGATTTCAATTAAATTATTAATGTATTTTACGTTGATTGATCTCTATTAATTAGTCTTCAATAGTCACTTTATTTTGTGAAATCAAATTAAAAACATGTTTAAAGCTTTGGAATGCGTATGTATTTTACTAAAGTTTGCATTGCATGTGTTTCTGTGGTAATACAATAGCAGCATGTTTATTTTTAGATCTCAAAACTCAATCGTTTTACACCAGCACCAATTCAAAAAAGAACTTTTTGGGATTTCGTTAATCAGATGTTTAATAAACCTGATCCTGAGAGGATTAAGAAATTCGGTCCAGACCGTGCATGTGCTGAATGGATTCTGAGGAATGGGGGTAAAATTGTCTGGGATAATGGAAAGATATTGTCTAGTTTTAACTATTTACCAAAGGAAGATATACCAGTTCCCCGGATTGCAGAAATAGACGCGACGGACTCAGGCATTTCACATTATGGCTTTGGACATCTTGGTAACTATTTTGTAATACTCAACAATATACTAGTGCCTATCATACTGTTTTGAAGTATGAGTTGGAAAAATGTGCTTTAAAAAATCTACTATAAAGGCTTCTTATAACAAATCAGGAAAAAATTACCCTATATTCAGGTCAAATTTATTTATTTATCTCTGTGTTATTAGTTCCTAATACCTACCCAATTTGCATTAAATTAAAAGAATTACCTAATTAAATTTATTTTATTTTCAGAAGGCTGTACCTCAATTCGTAAAATCATATTGCACAATGCTAGTTATATAGATGACAGAGCTCTAAAAGGTCTCTCCTATAGAAAAGACACTCTCAACTTTCTGCAAATATCGAAGTGTGATAGTGTGTCTGATTCTGGTATAAAAGAATTGAGAATTTTACAAAATCTATCGACCTTATCAATCTTTGATCTTGCTGGAGTAGATAATCTTAAAGAATGTAAGACTTATCTGGAAACATTTCTACCTAATTGTAAGATAAGAGGTAAGAGTTGACGGTGTTCTTAGGAATTTGGCAAATTAAATATGTGAACACTCATACATTGTTTTTATTATTTTCAGATGCTGCAATAACAGATTAAATAGTTATTTGGATAGGATTGTACATAAGTTATGTAATTTTTAGACTAGTAGTAGTATTCAATATATTATAAACCATACACTTTGTAACATTGCATTGTATTTGAAAGTAATGTAACAGATAATTAACAATTAGCTAATTGCTTAAAATATGTACTTTTTGTCTATCTGATGAGGTAGTTTGGTTATATACAATTGTTTAAATTTACACTAAATAAAAATCACTAAAAGCATCAGTTGGAATATTATTTTTTAACACAATTTTTTATTTAACACCTTGGCCAACAGCGTCATTGACACTGTTATAGCCATTCTTTTGCAGAAGCTCTGCTAATTCAGTTTTTATTTTAGAGATTACAGGAGGTCCATGGTATATAAGAGCTGTGTATATTTGCACTACACTAGCCCCTGCTAATATCTTCTCATATGCATCTTGACCAGTAAATATCCCACCTACTCCAATGATGGGAATGTTCCCTAAAAATTTCAAAATAAATTAAATTAAAAGTGCACAAATGCACTATCTTATTAAAATACTTGAAAAACTTACCATGAGTTAATTTATACATTTCTTTTATCATTTGTGTTGATTTATTTGTCAATGGTTTACCACTAAGTCCTCCAGTTTCATTCTTAAATTCTGAATTGTTTAATTCAGACCTGTCAATTGTTGTGTTTGAAATAATTAGGCCTTCAACTTTGCTTTCCTTCTTTGTTATTACAGCCACTACATCCTTCATTTCATCTTTAGTTAGATCTGGAGCTAATTTTAGGAATAGTGGGGTAGCACTTTTTAAGCTTTCTCTAGCTTTATTGATGACTGTAAGCAGCTTTTGAAGTTCCAGTTTATTTTGTAATGACCTCAATCCTGGTGTGTTTGGGCTAAAACATAACAATTTTTATATCTCTCAAAACTCATAAGAAATCTCAAATAAATCATAAGATTTTACCTGCTGATATTAATAACAAAATAATCAGCTACATCATGAAATTTTTTTATTCCTGCCACATAATCTTCTGTGGAGTCTGTGGACAATTTGTTTTTACCAAGGTTTATGCCTAATAAACCCTTGTCTAATGTTCCCTTTAAGTCCTTTACTTTGTTATAGACCTCGTCATGACCTTCACTATTAAAACCATATCTATTTATTACAGCATCATCCTCAGGTAATCTGAAAACTCTAGGTTTTGGATTCCCAGGTTGAGGTTTTGGAGTCACAGAACCAATTTCCACTATAGAAAAGCCTAATTTTCTAAGACCTGTGACTGCATCACCATTTTTATCAAAACCTGCCGCAATGCCGAGTGGGCTGTCAAGATCAAAATTTAAAAGCTTTGTGTTCTGAAACAAATATGATATTTATGTACTTAAGCTTCAACCTGGTAATACAAATTATTCGTAATCATAGAAATACTTAGAGTGTGATAAAAATATGACATCCTAAACATCAAAAGAAAAATACTGACATTATTGTTTTTTTATATATATTTAATTTTTAATTAATATGGTATTCACATTATTTTAAAACTTTCTTTAAAACAATTAATACATACCAATACTTTTGAATATTCAGATTTGTCCGGAGGGAACAAACCATATTTTATAGCTGACAATCCAGTTTTGTGTGCAAGTTCAGGGTTCATAAATTGGCTAAATGGCTTCAGGTATTGGTCATAGTATCCATTGAAATCCTTTTTGTAGTAAATCAATTGGTAGGCTAAAGCACCTCCAAGTGTGACATTGACCATGGATTTAAGTTTTTGCTGAAAAATGTGTCATCCGTCTGTGTGAATAACCTTAATTAATATTTTTAATATGCATATACTAGGTTAATATTAAATATTTACTATTGGTGTCCTCTTCATGATTGATGGTGAATATTTCACTTTTTGAAAACGACTGTAAATATTTAGATATAGAATATTTTTTTGGTGTTGGAATTGGAAACACTTCAATTAATGTTTTATCGCACCGAAAAAACAAATAGTTTCAAAACAATGAGCTTGAATGAAAATTAACGATGCAAGATTGTCAGTGTCTGTCTGACTGACTGAATTTCTCTGTCGCTAATCACGATATATTTCCGAAGTAAATTTCGAAACGAATGGCTTTCCTATCCACAGATCCAAAAAATAAACAAATTTTATTTGTTTTCTTGGCCATGCTTCCAAGAGCCACCAGCTCGGCTGCCATTGGAAAACATGTGGTTATTTTCTTCCTATTGGATGGCTGACATGGCTGTTAATATTATATTTTAGTGGAAACAACGCGCAGAATAGGGAAGAAAGCTCCCTTAATCATGATTTTAATTGTAAAGAGGGTACCTATCAATGTAAACTTACACACAAAATGAATGCGCCTTACGCCTTATTTATTTGATTTATTATAATATTAATTAAACAACTTGTTAAATATAAAAGAAGAACCCTATAAATAAAATAGATTTGATTGAAAATGTATTTAGTAGATTGAGGATCTGCTAAATACATTTTCATTTTGTATTTCGTTTAATAGATACTCTAAGGTTTAGGTTCTTAAGTATTTATGAAGGGGATATTGTGGTAACACTATGGCCTCTGGGCCGTATGACTGGTAGACTCTACTCTCTGCTCTGAGAAGGATCAGAGAGTATACAATCACTACGTTTTAGACTATTTACAGGCTGGTGCAAGTCTCTATGATCGAAATTAGAATCTGGCATAAAACTTTGCTAAGGCATTGCTTTGACAAAGTTTGCCACCTGAATAAAAAAAATGCCAACTTAATAAAACTAATCGCGACTATAATACTTCCAAATATTAAAAACGCTTTAGAAGTTCGCAAATCTTTTTGTAACTAGCTACTTCTGAGATAAGTGGTATTATTATTCTTCTTCTTCTTGTTAAATAGGTTTTATTCTTCATGTATCATTGTCAATTTGTCACCTATCAGTCTAGTACTTGACCATTAATTGACATTTAAGACCGCAAATTTGTGAAAATTATGATGAACAAAACAATTCATAAAAATTCTATTCGATGCGAAATTTGCAAGAAACTCATACAGCAGACAAGTGAAGACATAAAGCTTATACCAAATATTTGCCCTGGATGAAGATCGGTGAGCACATTTACCAATATGTTATTTATTGCTTCTGTAAACAATAGGCGTTTTGTTTGCTCGCCTATCATCGGTATATTTTCATACCACAAAATTGCAAGTCCACCAGACCTAAATGGTTCTACGCTACAAATTAAATATGAATTATTCATCATCATTTTTAATATAGGACATAAGCCTCATTTCAAAATTATATCTATAACACGATTATATGCTATGGCCTGTTATTTTTTTCTTTATTTGAACATAAATATAACGAATTTGTCTCCCACATCCTCAGTTCAACACTCGGAATCTAAAACCATTAACCATCAAAATGATCAGGAGTTTAAATATTATATATTAATTAATTTGTTGTTGTGCTGTTTTTCCGAATATAATTAAACTTTTTTTTCAGATGATGCTTGGTCAACCTCATTTAAATGACACTTATAGGAGGAGTATCATATTCTTAGATTCATCTCGATGTGTTGAAAAATAATTTGCGGTTTTAACACACTTTGCAATAGCGGAACATTTTCTTTGATTTATCTGATCATAATACCAAAAGTTAATTATTTATTTATTCAACAACAAAATTACTTTCTCATTCTTTACATCATGTTTCCTAGTGCAATAGAGTAACTCAAAATACATTATAATATACTATGTATTATTTAATTCAATTTAATAGATCATGTTATCATCATGATCATGTGATGATGTTTTACATCTCGCCATAAATAATGGGTACGCACTATGAACATAATATATTGTATAAATAAATATTATGTTTTGCACTTTGTTTTTGTACTAAGTATCCTCCTCCCTGTTCCCAATTTCAGTATGTAGGTCCAACCTATTATTGAGAGAATCCTAAATCGTCGATATCGATAAAACTCGATTCTGTACGAGTGCAACCCTATATTAACCTTCTTCTTCTTTAAGGTTTAAAATTATCTGTAAGTTGGTTAACTTCTAACAGATTGTTTATTATGTTGGTGTTTCATTTATAGTAAACTTCGATTTGACATTTTGCCTAGATCAAAAATTTCCTTCCTAGTCCCGTCTCATAAAACGTAGGTAGGTAGTGATTATACATAATAAACTCTCTGATTTACACAAACAAACGGAGGGATAGTGTTTTGAAAAATCATTAGGAAATTATTATAATAAAATTATTGTATTGTTATTGCAAAAGGTCCTCGTTGAGGAGTAACGGTTTATTCTAGAACTATTTGTGAACGATTCTATAAATTTCACATTGCAAATTCTGGATAATTTATAATCAATTAATCATGAAAGCTACACTAGTGTTCGACAGTGTGAATGATTTACTGTATTACAAATGGGACGAAACATTTATTGAACACATGAAATCCTTCAATAACCAGGTACGAATGAGTCTTTAATATAAAACCCACATTTTAGTTAGATGTTACTGAACTTAATGAATTAATCACCTATACCTACATTTGTTGACTTTGAAAAACATATAACTCGTCATGATTTTCTGTGAATATAGTTTAAACTTATAAAATCTTGTTATTATATTAAATACTGCGCTAATATAAAAAAAAAACACTGATTAGAAAAGTAACTATAAACATTAAAAGACCAAACTTTTAATAGCAACATATTTGCTGCACAAATAAACATTTCTATTTATTTATAATTATGTTTTTATTTCTCTTAGGATAATTCAAACAATGTTGGTGACTGCAACAATATATCCCAGCTCTTAGCCCCTATAATAACATCGCAAAGGGTCATGGCAGCTCAATTTGGCAATACATATTCTTCTATGCAGTGCAAAGATGGTACTACTATAGTTTTTGATGAGGTAAGAACTGTATACATAATATATAATTAAGGTTTTTAGCATTGCCTTTAAACAGGGTATCATACTGTGACATTGCAGGATTTTAACTTTTCAGCCTCAAAGCAAGTTTTCAGCCATGATCATGGTCATTGTAAAAGCGCTGAAATATATTACCATCTTTAAAACCATCGAATCACAGTATGAGTAAATGATTTAATAAAAGTTTTTAAGAGGAAAGAGCCTTTTTATTGTAGGTATGTCTGTAATCATAAGCTAGCTCAAGGCCTGTATCATATTACTTATACTCTGAACTAAGACTAACTTGTGGTCTAGTTTAATTACGACAAATGACCTTGTAACAGCTTTAAAATGGTTGCTTCTATAATACCATCTTTGCTGATTTGTTGAAATTCAGGTCAAATAATTTATGTCATAGAACAATACTGTAAGCGACGCGTAGTGTTTATAGTTTTAAGTTTTAATTTGATTTTTATTTCTTTAGTTTATGGTAAGAAACAAACCTTATTTTATCTGTAATTTAAAAAATGTAAATAAAGATATATGCTGTGGCGCGCGGGGCGACGATCGGTGAGGTACGCGGGAGGGTCAGTGTGCATGACGACGGCTCGCGCGAACGTTTCGTTTTCTCGCTCGCCATTGCTTTTTGGTACATATTTTATATTTTATTGATACAACACCTACAAATACCTTCATCACCAACTGAACTGAAAAGTAAAAAATGATGGGCATGCCATAGTAATATGATCAGGAAGTTTTATGATTACTTTTAGTTATGACTTACTTGACTTAAGGTCCTATGTCCCCTAGATGGGGCAGAGGGCGTCCACAGTGCGTCGCCATCCCGATCTGTCTTGAGCGTCGCGCTTAATTTCACTCCAAGTCTTGCCGATGGCCTTCGCTTCGTCAATGACAGTCCTCCGCCAACTTTGCTTTGGGCGACCACGTTTACGCTTTCCTTGGGGATTCCAGTCTAGGACTTGCCTCGGGATATGGTTGGGTTCCCTTCGGAGAGTGTGGCCTATCCAGCTCCATTTGCGGCGTTTAATCTGCTGGTCGACCGGGACTTCATTGCAGCGCTCCCAGAGATGTTGGTTGGATATCTTTTCGGGCCAGTATATACAAAGTATTTTCCGAAGACATCGGTTCACGAAGACCTGGAGTTTGTGCGAGATTTCCTTGGTGACTTTCCACGTTTCACACCCGTATAGCAATACGGTTTTAACGTTAGACCGGAATATTTTGAGCTTGACTCTCCGTGTCAATTTCCGTGATTGCCATACGGGCCGCAGCTGTGCAAAGGTTGCTCGTGCTTTGGCGATCCGCGAAATGATGTCCTCTTCGCTTCCTCCAGTCTCTGACACGCAGCTGCCAAGGTATGTAAATCGGTGGACACGTTCCACCGCCTCTGTGCCGATTACCAACGGAAACGAACTCGTTGCACCACACCTCATTTCTTGGGTCTTCCTGGTGTTAATCTTCAGTCCCGTTTTTGCAGCCTCCATTCTTAGGTCGTCCAGTTTAGCCTGCATATCTGCGCTAGTGTGGCTCAGGAGGCATATGTCGTCGGCATAATCTAAGTCCTCGAGGGTGTTAGTTATGCCCCATTCTATGCCACGTCGCTTGTTTGCTGTGGTGTTATGCATTATGCCATCAAGCACGACCAGGAATAGCAGTGGTGACAGTAAGCAACCCTGTCGTACACCAGCCTGAACCTCTATATCCTCCGAGACTAGCCCATTATGAGTCACTTTGCAAGAATAGTTCTTGTACAGGGCTTTGGTGATAGTTATTATTTTCTCAGGGACACCAATCTTGCGTAAGCGGGACCAGATACTAGCCCATCTCACCGTATCAAAAGCTTTTTCGAAATCTACAAAAGTGAGGTACATCTCCCTTTGCCATTCTGATGCCTGCTCCAGTATGATACGTAGAGTGTTTATCTGGTCTATACACGATCGGTTCGGTCGGAATCCAGCTTGCTCACTGCGAAGTAGGGGGTCAACAGCCTTCGAGAGCCTATCCAAGATGATTTTGCACAGCACCTTTGAGGGGATAGAAAGCAGTGTAATACCCCTCCAATTGCTGCATTGGCTGAGGTCTCCCTTTTTCGGCACGGTGATAAGAAGTCCTTTGTTCCAGTCGTCAGGTAGCTCTTCCTCTTCCCAGATACGCTGCATCAAGGGGGTTAGGGCGTTTGCAGCTGTAACCTCATCAGCCTTCAGCATTTCCGTTGTTATGAGATCGACACCCGGAGCCTTGCCATTTTTGAGCGTGTGAATGGCGCGAATCACTTCATCTCCTGTCGGTGGGGAGCAGTTGATAGTAAGGCTTTGAGAGGGTAAGCTATCTTCCTGTGTGGGGTTACTGGGGTCGTCAGGGATATGGAAGATTTCCTGGAAGTGTTCCCGCCAGCGCTTCAGCTGTCCTTCTGATGTCACAATTAGCTGGCCATCCCTGGTTTTCAGTGGCTTATTCCTCGCACTTCGTTTCTCTGAGAGCGCTTTTGTGGCTTTGTACAACTCCTTCAGATTACCAGTGTCCGCAGCTCGCTGTGCTCCATCTGCAATACCATCAGCCCACAATCTTCTGTCCCGACGGGCACTGCGATAGATACGCTTGCGCATTTTCCGGTATTGGTGCCTGAGTTCGTCCTGTATAAGGTCATTGCTTGCAGCAATCAGTTTTAGGTGAAGCTCTCGTCTTTGCCCGATGAGGTCCCAGGTTTCTTGTGACATCCAATCTTTTAGTTAGTAACTTTTAGTTATCCTACTTCTAAAAAGAAATGTGGGCTCTTTTTAGATTGAAGAAGGATATTTAAGTAAGTAACTAAATGATAACTATGTTTGCACACAATATATATATTATGTGTGTGTATGAAGAGTATACATAACTTTTTATAAAAAAATATATTAAACAAATAAAACAAGTAATACATAATATCTACATAATTATGTCGAATGTGTGTGTTTGCATTGTAGCAAAGAGTCACTAACTCAGTGATAAGATATTAGATGTTTTTTTAGAAAGTTTTGTTAATTGTTTAGCCAATTTTACTGTGTTCTTAGTAGTTCTTCGTAGGGACGAAGACAAATAGAACAAACCATAAACTATTCAGTCAGTTCAGCCATTCTCCAGTAACAAACCTGAGGCTGTTAAGCACAGACTTTGCTTATATATCTATATAAATAAAAATGAATTGTTGTTCGTTAGTCTGATTAAAACACGAGAACGCCTGGCCCTATTGAGCTTATTTTGGTTTTAAATTGTTTGTCTTAGTCCAGGGTAGATCTAAACGGTGAGCAAGTAAGGAAAAATTGCCGGGAACTTTTTTTACCCGTGCGACGCCGGGGCGGGCCGCTTTTATTTTATGGTTAACTCAAAAACTACTGAATGCAAAATAATTCGTTTTTCGTTTTTTTGGTATCCAAGCAAAGCCGGGACGGGCCAGCAAGTTGATGATAATTAATTTGCATTACTCAAGCAATCATCATTATGATTTCAAGTTACATGGGCCCTTAAATTATTTAATATCTTTAATTTTATTGTTTCAGTGGCTTGACCATGTATTTGTCATCATCAGTGAAGATGATGTGGATGATGCTAGCAGGGAGTTACTAGATTGCAAAACGCTAGTTCAGCATATTTGTGGGCAGAACATTAATTTGTGAGTAATTTTTTGTTTTAATATTTTTAACTTTAGATAATGATTTATAATCTTAGTTTTTCTTGTCTAAACATCCTATTAGACACCATGATATTTTTTTAAGTTTTACCCTTAACTCTGGTAATTTTATTTATAACATGTATCATTTAACCATGACTTATTGCTTGAAATATAAAACAGCTTATATAAAGCAAAAGTCTTTACACTGATATTTGCATAAGCATATGATAGGTCACTTAAGATGTGTGTGTATCAAAAAAGTGTATCAAAAAAACGTTAATATCTAATTTAAGTTATATTTTGTTAGATTACAGTCACCCATCTACCGTGATTGGCTGTCAACCCTGCTAGACTGCCGGACTAAAGGCGACAACATACCCGGCGCAAACGGCGTGGTCGGCGAGAGCGGGGCGACCGCCGCCGCCCTCACCGCGCTGAAGGCAGCCTCCAAGGACATCAAGATTTCACATTCCCATTACCATCTAATGCTCTTTGTGGGTGATAAGATGCTGGCTTTGTATTCTAGGTAAAATATTACAAAAAGCTTAATAAATATCTATATAGTATAGCTATACTAGCTGTCCGCCCGCGTCTTTGCCCGCGTATTAATAAATATTCCCGCGGTGAAAAGTAGCGTTAGTCCATTACGTTAGGTAGTTATAGCAAATGCTGAGTGACGACCTTTTTCGAACCACTGTCTTTATTTTTCTCATGTTTTCTTAAATTCTTGTTAAATTATAATGTGTCTGTATTTGTTTATTTTGTTTTTCTTTTTTTTTAATTTTAATGTATGTTTTATATTTACTGTGGTCCGAAATAAATGTGTCTTATTCTTATTACTGGGTAAACAGCTTTGTTTATGCCAAATTTGACTCAAATCGCACTTTGCTCGTAATATTTTCTCGCGAAAAGCGACATTTAATCACAGTTAAAAGTCACTCATTTATTACCGTTAGCTTATACTTACTGTTGGGGCCCTCTGCTGATATTCATTTATATTTATTTTTGTTGTAGGTTAAAATATTAAAAGAAATCCCATTCCATGGTCCACACTGTATGAGCTACAAATTCAGGTCCTATTTTTTTTGAAATTTTTCAAACATCTTATTTCCAGTCGGGGATGTGAGGACCTGTCCCCTCCAGATCTTATAATGTTGAGCATCCAGTGCATTGCAGCGCAGGAATACTGGGAGGATATGAGGACTGATGAAAATAACTTGGGCCTGCGATTGCCATGTAAGGTATTCATTACCTAATAGAGTGTATCTATACTAATATTATAAAGCTGAAGAGTTTGTTTGTTTGTTTGAAAGCGCTAATCTCCGAAACTACTGGTTCGAATTGAATAATTCTTTTTGTGTTGGATAGTCCAGTTATCGAGGAAGGCTATAGGCTATATAACATCACGCTACGACCAATAGGAGCAAAGATATAGTGGTAAATGTGTAAAAAACGGGAGAAAATATTTCATCTTTGAAGGCTTCCGTTGCGTGCGCCGTGAAAACGGTTCAAGATACACAAAAAATATGTATTAAAGAATAATAGCTCTTTTAATGATCTAAAAAACAGTCCGCGATAGTATATGTCTATCTTTTAAGATTAACTCACAAAACCGTTTTTATGGTACCTAATTTGGTCGAAATAATTTGTTTAAGTTGTATCAACATAGTAATATTAATCTTTATTCAAATAAATATGTTGTTGGTTAAGAGTACTTCATCCATTATAACGCGGGTAGCACCGCAGGGCACAGCTAGTGTTAGTATAGAGTGGATGTCTTGTACTATGTGAAGTATGGGCGAAAAGGCAAAGACGTTATTATTAATGAAATGTATGAGATTTTTACTATGGAATAAAATGATAGATAAAAGTTTGTGTCGACTATCAAGCATTGCGCAATATTGTGCTTTAATAACCTTAAACATAATAAATTAAAAATGTAAAGTAATGATTCTTATAATTCGTTGATTTGAAAAATTTTATAAGAATGGACTCATAGTACACATAGAAGAGAAGTTTATATATACAAATTTTGTAAGTAAAAAAAAAAAATTTTTGTGCTAAATTATGTAGTCAGTTGTCACCCATCCAATTACTGGCCTCGCGCAATATCGCTAAACTTTATAAAAATCACGTTTGTTGTATGGGAGCCCCCTCATATATTTATTTATTATGTTATAAGATGTGTTTTAAGCATTTGTTATTAAAGGGTGCATCTTTCGAATCTTCTATTTGCGCTTTATGAGTCGGATTCGTGTAATTTAAAAGTTATCTTTTATATTACACGGAATTTTAGTTCATCTCATTTAATTTTAAATCATATGATTTTGACAGGGTTATCCCAAGAGAACAGTGCGATAGTGAACCTATGCGCGGGCGGGAACAACGCGCCGTGTGCGCCGCACTCCCTGCATTTGGCTGAATTGGCGCCTCGGATCACATTTGCGGTACTCGTTGATATGGATATGAGGTATTACGTTTGTGATGTTCATTGTTTCCACATATTTCTACTGCAGAGATAGATAACAACTTTATTCATACGAATAAAATTCCAAAAAAAAACAGTATAACGCTACTAGTTAAGATTAGCTTTTGATAACATTTCTTCGGGCATGACCTTTTCATAGTAACATTTATCTAACAATAAACAGTGAGTACCGTGTCTCATTGTAGTTTTATGTTAGTGTTTGTTTTTGTGTTCATCAGAAGGCGCCACTGTTTGTTAAGTGTTCAAACACCCAAAATAAAACAACAATGAAACTTAAGTTTTACTGTAATAATACATATCACAATAGACAAATTGAATGGATTGTCCATTCAATTTGTCTATTGTGATATGCAATATTTTCAGAGATGCTGGTATAGCAACATACTTGTCGAATCAAATACTGGCGAATCTCAGGAGATTGCTTCTTCAGAGAAACCTTGATCTTCTGCCAAACACTCTGGATGCATTAGAAGTAGCTGTGAAAAAAGTAAGTACTTACCAAGCTAGGTATAGAATAATCATAATCACAAACAAACAAAACATTCTACGGTTAATTGAAAATTCTAATTAGTAGCGAATAAAATTCAGCTATTTGAGAGAACACCAGTTTTAGCCGGCAGGTTTGGGTGTCAGGCTTGATTTACCCACAAAAAGAAAAAATATAAATCAGAGTTTGTACACATGGTAGTGCCAACACCTTTTGGTCCACATATAGTACCTAATATACACACTGTATTTTTTATTTTAGCAGAACATCGTTAAAATGTCGCTTTATTTTACATTGGTATTATAATATGTTTAAATCTACAAAAATGTTTCAGACTACAGACGCCCTCCGTAAGAATAAATCGACATCGAACCTCTGCGCCCGTGTACTGTCTCGCACGGCGGAACTGCGCAAGTCTTGCACGTCCACTACGCCGATAACGCCGGAGACCGCAGCCGGGGCCATGCAGACCGCGCTCGAAGCTGTTATAGAACAACTTAAACCAGGTTTCATACAATATTCCGCTTTATTTTCCAATAAAAATGAGGTTTCAAACACCATCCTAGAGCCAACCTCACCAACCTGTGGTATCCCCTACCGGCCCACGAATAATAATAATTATTATTTAGCCTCTACTGTCCCTCTGCAGGGCGAAGGCCTCTCACTCTTCCTGAATAACTGATAATGGGAAGTTAATCTTAGATATACCTAGACATCACAAATCGTCATAGATAGATAGACAATTCTTTATTACACGCACCAATAAACATAAATACAAAAATTCTTTATTACACGCACCAATAAACATAAATACAAAATGATTAATAGTAAGGTAACATTGCGAGCTGTGGCAAAATGTTCAGTTTCAGCATAATATATGTGTGGAGCTCACTTAGAGCGTGGAGGTGCACCGTTTTTCAGCCAAGCTGTTTCAGAACAACTCAAACCACGTTCGATAAAAGATTATCGATATGTTTATATTCTTCCACGGTAATACTACCTAATTAGAGAGATTAGGATATACCCTACCGAATAACGAACACAACACACCTACCACCTCATTGGACCTGCATTGTGGTTCATGATCAAACTAATATGTAGCTCTCATTTTAACCAGAACCTAAACAGTTAATTGACATCATATCTCAAGTCAAGCGTCAGACTACAATCTAAAGATTGCCAGTAAGCAGTGGCGTCTAATAGATGAAAATTAAAAACTTGTTTACAGATATACCAAGTCTCAAAATGGAAATACCGCTAAACCATCTCCGCTCAGCTCTATCGTCGTATGTCGACTTTCTGCGCGTGAAGGCAAAGCGTTTCTTCAGCATGACATCATATCCTTTTCAAAGATACTGCAAGCTATATTTAAACATGCTTCGAATCAAATATTTTTGTGACAGTATTGTTTTTGTGTTCATTATCAAACAAGATAAATTTTTAACAACTTTAGTTATAAAAGAAAAATTTATTGTAGAGAACTGAAGCCATTCTCATCAGATTGAAGCAGGTATAACTAGCAAGATGGTTGCAGGCAAACTGCTTGCTTATATAACAGCATAAATATCCATTCACTCGAATACTCTGGGCAAATTAAATCAATGTGTTGTATATATTTTTTTAAATATAATGGGCTTGCATACAGGCTTAGCCATTCATGCTTGCATATTTGAGGACATTTGCTTTGTGAAGTTATTGTGAATGTGAATTGCCAACATTTTATGATGATAGTTGTGTTTTGGTTATACAGACCTGTGCTTATTTACTACTTAGGCCGGAATTCATAGTAACAAATAATCTTAGTTTCAATCTATGATTCCATCTGCAATTGCTAACAACTGTCTATAGTCAATTACAGATACAATCATTGATTGTAAATAATCGGAGATTATATGAATCCGTCCTTAGATTTATCAAATAGCTGAAAAAAGTTTTATATATCTACATTCATGACTTAAGACACTCGTACACCAGAGATTGTTTCTTATTAACCGAAAAAAATGTAAAAGGCGTGCCCAAAAATAGCGCTTATATTTTTATTTATTTATTGTTTACACTCCGTCATTGACGAGCGAACACTACACTAACACGCGCATCAACACATTCGCGCGCGGCAGCAACACGCGGCATTCGCACACACGTTATCCTTGGACACGCCTCAAAAAGTCAAAACCACAGCACAACTAATCAATACCATCTTATCATTTGTACCAATTATTTCGCTTAATGTGGGCTATTGAACTGACACGGGCGAACAAGTGACATTGTCCCTAACGGCGCACAAGTATGTGGAGGAGTTCCCCGGGCTCGTGCACTTCATGTACGTGGACCGCGCTGTGGGCCGTTCCCTGGCGCCCGACATGGCGGACTGCGCGGACATGTTATCTCAGCAAACTGTGAGTACCGATAATTGACGCTACTGTAATACTACTTACTTATTGTAATAAATGGACGGGTACAAGTGCAAATATCTAAAGATTTTTTCGAATTTATAAGTTTAAATCTAAAGCCAAAATTTCCGCCACGGCGCGACAGTGTCATTCAGTCAGGGTCAGAATTAAAAAAAATATCTACTTATCTAGAGAAAGTCTTGATTTAGCTTGACGTTTTTGATAATACAATGTATAAATATTACTATTTATTTTCATATCTATACTTTCATAGGTGCAACGCCTCCTAACTCGCAGTTTCGCGATCACCCGCGAAGGCTACTGCGGCGCCACCTGGCGGCGAGGCGCGTTGCACGTCTGCTCCGTGTCGTGGTGGGAACGCCGCGGCACCCCGATACGCCCCACGAAGGCGCCTCATCCGGCCGCCGTTCGCGCTTTACCACCGCCGGGAGATATACTGGGGACTTTTTACAGGTAATATTACCTATTTGGCTTGTCCAAAATACCTCAGCGCTCTGAGACGACAGTTTATAGCCAGCAGCAGCAACAGCTCTGTTTTTCATATACAAAATCTAGATAGAAACAGGTCAGTGACCCTTGGGTCACAAACAGTTATTACTATTAGTTTGTTTAAGTGACAGCCTAAGCGCTCGTAGAGTCTCTAGGTTTTCGATTGGACAGTACAAATTCGGCAAGCATAGAACACATAAAAAAATAATTATAAATGGTAGCAAGCTATGTTAGCCTTTTTCAGGCATACGAGACACAATGACTTGGTCGCCGGTTTAGTTTAGTTATTATTATCACAGGCAATGCCTTTTTTTACATGTTTCGTTTTTTAATACAAACAGTTACATATCTTAATTAATTAAGATTTCAAAATATTTGTGTTTTTTCAGGCAACTCACAGAACTAGCTTTTCCCAACGACCACCAGGGTGTCAGCATGAAGGAGTTGATTTGCATTCACCTGGGTTTGTTGCCAGCTTCAACGGCCGTGCAGCAAGCGCGACGGTTAGCTCACTCGGTGCATGAGCTAGCAGGCGACACGGTTATGGCTGCAGATTTACTTTAAAACTATTTCAAATACGGTTTGATTAACTTAAACGGGGAGTTTGCGTTTCGGAAAATTCCGCTTTAGCTGCCAAGCTTAGGAAAGTGTACATGCCATGTACACTTTCCTAAGCTTGGCAGCGAGTGACAGCGAGTGCCATGTACTACATGGCACTCGCATTCATCACAGTTACGGTTCCCCCTAATTCCGTGCTTTGACTTGCCGTCGTGACACTTCATAGTATTCCTACGGCGGCTATTGAAATTGTAACAAGTTATTGATGTAAGTGGCACTGTAAAATTAATGTAGTTTAAAATGATATCTGTGCACTAGCAAATCCGAAACTCGTGCCAATTTTATTATTAAAATGGGGCACTTGTGACATAGTTGTTATAATTAGCAAACAGGTTTTTATACCTTATATGAGAACATTCATTTGACATGAGTGTGCCCTTATTCCTGCTATTTTAATATCTGCCTCAGTCACATGTAATGATTAATAGTTGTATGAAGCCACAATCCTAAGAGTGTGCCAAATATTGCCAATTTTTTAGCTTTATGTTAATTTATAATGTACCTGAATTTAACATTCCTTAAATTTGTTTTTATCATGTTGTGTGTTTTAAAGTACAAAGATGTAATTTATTTATAATTTGTTTTTTTTTTGTTAATCAGAATAATCATGTATTTTTTTATAATGATTTATTTACATGAAAATAAAGTTTTGTACAATTCAAGCTTATTAGTATAGAGTGACATAACATGATTGTTATATCTCCATTAAACATACCTAATAAAATTTGTAAACATAAATGCTGAACTTTTTTTGTTAAAAACTAACATAGGATACTAATAAAAACATTACTGTATGTGCCCACTATTAAAAATTAACCTTGAGTTCTATATAAATAAAAAAGACAATACTTGTGTAATTTTTATCACTGCTAATTGGATTAGAAAATCAATTTAGAAATAAAAAAAAGTAATTAATAAGTGCAAGAGCAATCCCAGAATATTTTTAAGCACTTCTGATATGTGTAAATATACACTTAGAACAAACCTGATAATAAATCAGAAACTCTTGATATTTTCAGTTATGTATAGTCTTCTTAAAAAGAACCACTCAATACTTTTAAATAACAACAAAACAGAAGTTTCCTAAAAAAAATAAGTCTGTTTTAAAGTATTATTTACATTTTATTGACATGGTCATAGAAAAATAAATAGGAAAGAAGGCTCACTCCATACTACGTACAAATCTTACTTAAAACTTATTATCGCTGCTGGTACCCCCTAGTTCCACCTATTATGTTAGATGGCGTTCCATTTATACTGCCATCTACTGAGCAATGTAGAAACTTATAACTCAGAGCTGTAGTATTATTTATTGGATATTACGTCTTAAAGCGATCAGTAAATTTGGTAACATTGGCAGTGACATAATAGCCTTACGGTATGGAGCTCGACTATCGTGCCAAGGGTCTAGGGATCAAATCCGTCAATGGTCAATTAGAATTTTTTTTAACGTGCAATAAAAATAAAGGCAGCTTAATTTATTATTTAGGTTCCTACATTCAAAGGAGCTCATCTAATAAAGGTAAAATTTAAAAAAATATTTTCAGTTAATTTATTACAGATAAATCAGAATAATCGACGATGAATGCAATGAGTGATAAAAAATAAACAAAAACTTAAGCACATTATGTAAAAAAAATTATATTCTTAATTTTGAATGTAATTTGTTCAACAAAATTTTTATTTAATGTGATTTACAATAGTCGTAAATTTTGACGAGCAGAAGATGCATGATTATAATTCTTGTGTGCTTTAAAAAAATAATAAATTTGAATTTACATACATGAGTCTTAAATTTAATGTATCGGTACAGTTTTGCTCAAAAATAATATCTTTCAAGCATTTTGGCAACTTACAACGCTCCGTCACAGAACCAATATATTCGATTTTAAATTAAACTAGCGGGCCGCCCCGGCTTCGCACGGGTTTTTATTCAATTTTTTCCCCCGTCAATTATTCGATTTTTTCTCGCCGTAAAAACCTATCTCTCAAGTTGGATCGAACTGCACACGGTGTGCGAATTTTATTATAATCGGTTAAGTGGTTTAGGAGTCCATTGAGGACAAACATTGTGACACGAGATTTGTATATATTAAGATTAAGATAATTGTATTATCTATCTTTATATATTTAATTCTTCTGTGAGTGTGTATGTCACTGAACTTCTCTCAAACGACTGGACCGATTTTGATGAAATTTTTTGTGTGTGTTCAAGGGGATCTGGGAATGGTTTAGATTCACAATTTCCGGGAAAATTTTATACCCGTGCGACGCCGGGGCGGGCCGCTAGTTTTTTATAAATTTCATCATAAGAATTCATACAAGAACTGACATTTGTCAAACGCTCGTGTGCGTCAAAATGAGCATGTGTTTGTTTTCTGTCAACGTGTGCGAGCGTAAGACACTGTATCTATTAGTAACCTTGTATGTATTTGTCGCTTCCTCACCCCCTCCCGGCACAATTCTTTGTATACAGAAAAGCAACAAAAACGACTCCAGTACTGACTTCTCTAAACCTAAAAGTAAGATAACAAAATTATGATTTATTTTTTTCCGACATTGTATACCTAAATTAACATGATTCACAATAATTCACATGTTTTTTCTGTAGACTGGCATCACAATGGCAATTTGCAATGTACGTTAAGCGTTTCCGCCATCTACCGGAATTTAGTATCAACAGCATGTTGCCTTTCGAGCAAAATTATGCTGATTACGAACAAGTTAAATAACGTAAAGATTGATGAAAAATAATCTAATATTTATTTGTTATATTCAATTGTTATTTAGTGAAATATTATATTTTAACACTAAAACATTGTTATAACATAAAAGAAGATAGTAAAATTCAATCTAATGTCGTCTTCCGCATTTTATAATTTCAAATGAGCATTGTGTCGCCATCTATCAATGTTTTTTAAATACTCTGCAACTTTACAAAGAGTTGTCCTTCTATCCTATTTATTTTTCTATGACATGGTGAAATATTAGCCAGTCATGGTATTTGAATGGTCATGGCCATCAAGTAGTATATATATCCATATAATATCCACTTGAATACTTATTTACACAGATTATATTGCATACAGAAAATACAAAAGTATTGTTATACACAAAAATAGATTATGGTCCTATGGTAACATAACACTTACACAAAAAAGGCACTATTTAATATTCTGGGGAGCTGTCTCCAACCCCTTTGCTTATTACAATGGTTTTCTTTGAATTTACGTCTTCATCATCAAATGTGATCAAGTCTTCACCATGGTTTACAGTTCTCTGAAAAAAAATATATTTTGATAACTTTTATTAACAAAATTAAGAATTTATTTTAAAACCTTGCATGTTTTATAAACACAAATCGTCGCTATACAGCGAAAACCAGTTAAATCGAAATTTTTACGAAAATGACTTAAGAATGCCAAAGTACTTAAAATTTTCTGCTCTTTCGTCTGCGAAAACCCATTAAACGCTTAGTCTTGTAGTTTTGGTTTTACTAATGTGATAACCAATTATTTCAAGCATTACCAAGGTTTGTTTTCAAGTGCAAAGCATTAAATAGATTTAACTTATTTGCCGACATTTTTGGCGCCAATGATTGTCAGTTAACCTGATAAAATTTGTTTTCCTTATAAGAGAGCTCATGAAATGCTTTATTTTTTCCTCAGTAACAACCAATTTATAAGATTTAAATCTCCATTAATAGATTAAAATAGTCAAGTAAAAGCTTTTAAAACAGAGTAATTGTGTTTCTCCGACAATATTGATTCACGGATGCAACGTAATAACTACAGTGAAAAACGATTAAACCAGTTAAATTTGTTTAACTTGACGAATTCCATATTAAACAACACAATATAATCGTCTAAGAAAATATTGTATGTCCAGATAATTGTTTTCTATGACGATATTGACTCACAGATGCAACTTAATCACTACAGCGAAAAACGATTAAATGCTGTAGCAGCTAGGTGAGCTGGCTACAGCGCTGGTTTTCAGTGGTACCGTACAGCGCAAGGCGGCCCTAAAGCGAAATACCTAGGTACCTACTTATAAATATAAAAGTAAGTCTGTTTGTTTCTATCGTGCTGGACTGGGAGCAATAAAAAAGACACTGTTCCAGCTGCTTCTCTCCCGGGTCTACTCTAGAAGTCAGTAGAGGGAAAATGACAGTAGCAGAGTATTGTAATTAGGGTGATGACTGAGAACCTATCACTAATAGCAATACCAATAAAAATACATAAACTACTTTTTACATCGAGAAAACATCACATTGCCGCAGGAAAACATAAGTTATATTAAACTATAATTTTCTTTATTTTCTCCTTACATTTTTTTATATGTTTTAGATCCTGTAAGCAGTAGTGCTGCTAAACATGACATAACACATTCAAGCTCAAATCCAGATTGGAGCTTTGCCGCAAAGGTGTTATACCTGAAGAATTTCATAGATGGTTTGAAAATTTAAAAACTAACATTGCAAATAAAGACAGGGTACCTGATGCCACTATATCTGATGATGAACCTACCAGTTCCGACGAAATTTAACGTAATGACGAAGAGTTTTAGTTATAATATCTTTGTTGTAATTATTTGAAATATTTTCCCCATAATTTTGGTTGATTTTCTCAATAATTTTTTTAAGAAGTAACTCTTGTATTTCTTTCATTAATAAGTTAATAATAGATAAATATTGTTTACGCTTAAATTAAATTGGCTTTGATTTGGTATGTCAGTCATTCGGTCAGTCACTCAATAATAAGTCCGTTTTCCCTTTATTTACATTGCACCTACTAATTGCATTTGAAGCGCGATTGTATCGTTATTTGAACTAATCAAGCTAATTTGTACTTAACTCATTATTTCGAGTTATAATTTTGATAACAAATAAACGTACTGAAACTTTAAAAAATTACTTGCTTAACTTTGTAGGTTCTTACATTTTCTGCAGGGAAAACCAATTATCTTGACACATTTTCACTTGTAACTTCACAAGGGACAGTTGTATAGATATTTTTTTACCATGGTTAGTATTAATTAACTAAAAGAAAAAAGTAATTTCTCGGGATTTGCTGTAATCCTCTTACTTTGATATATACAGACATTTATCAGTTCTCAGGGAAAACCAATTAAATGGATGACCTTATGACAAATATTGAAAATTTCATTACAAACCAATAATGTTTTTAAACATTAATAGACATGTTTAAACAGAACATTAATCTATGTATTGATGCTATGAAGAAATATTAACAATATAATACTGCAAAGGTTATTTTCAACCCCATAAACTTTGTAATTGCGATATCTCCGTTTGCACTTTTGACCATTTAACTGGTTTTCGCTGTATAGCGACGAAATCATCATCATCAAAAAATAGCACATATACTTTATTTTAATCAAAATTGTAATTGACTAATTATTTTTTTAGTCTCCTGCCTATTGAATGTCTTTCGAGACAGCCATTAAAAAAAAACAGAATATTCAGTTTTACTATAGAATTTAAAAAAAACTTACACTTGTGGTAGCTATATCTTTATTCTTGAGAGCTGCTGCATAATTGAGCACTGGTTTTGGCTTTGATGTCATCAATATTGGACTTGAGCTTCTTTCATTCTCATCATTGTCAACTATACATACTGTGTCACCATCACCAAGGTGATTGTTTACCTTCATGTTGAATGAATTCATATCTACTATTGCAGGATTTTTTATCGCTTCAATACAGGCTTGTGCCATTTCAACATCTCTATTAATTAGTTTCTCCTCTGTTATCCGATTATATGCTGTCTGTAATTCAGTTGAAAGCTTATCTGACAGGATGGAGCTAATCTGTCTAATTTCAGCTTCCAATTCCTTGATAGTGCTTTCATTTTTTGCAGCCAATTGGGCTTCTTTCACAAGCCTTATATTTACTGCTTCTTGTATACTCAGAATGGCATCATTTGTATTATTATTTTGAATATTACTCTCTTTGATAATTTTATTGAATATGCTATGGGGAGAGTGTCTAAGGCCTTTTCTATATCCATTGAACTTTTCACCTAAGTTTGCCGTAACATCTTCAATGTACTCATACATATCAAGACAGTTCATTTTACCAAATCTGTAAGTAAAAGTATGTGTTGACCCACAGGATGTTGATCTGTTGGATAGATTGCAAGTGACAAAGGTTTTCTTGCCATGATGTTTCTCAAAATACTTTTGTAAACCCTTTGTAATGAGCTTGTCTCTGAATGTCGGTTTTATGTTAGTATTCTTTCTGTATTTGTACCAGCCAACTATTTCACTTGCAGTGCTTGATAATATTTCACCGAGAACATCTTCTCTTATTCTACCGGTTGGGAGATAAAACACGGATACAGAGGGTAGAGGAAGTGCTGTACGGATCACAATTTGGGTATCCAGCCGGGTGTTATCACTTTGCGAATCAGATATGTGGTTAGTTACTTCAGAAGTAACCTCTCCAATGAGAAATCCCTCCTGAAAACAAAGACTAGTAATCAGATTGTTCTACTTTATTGTAAAGAGCATGTACCAGGCTAATGAAAGTTTAATTACCTGGCTATTCGAAGAATTTACACATTCGTACATCAAAAATGATAAAGCTGTACCACTAAGCAAAACTTTTTCTGTATACGCCATTGTGTCTTTTTTACAAGTCTACCTGGGCACTAGTGTTGGATATATTTTATCACTAGCGAATTTACGAAATATTCTATCTATTTTTAGAGAAAATCATTTTTTGATACTTTTACAATTTCTTTGATTGACTTCAATTCAAATTCATTTCATTCATGTTCTTTCTCTACTCTACGCTGCTTGTTTGCTAACTTGATTTGATTTTGATTGATAAGATATAAGGCAATATCAAGCACACAAGCAATCAAACTGAAATTAGAGCTTCCAATCTTCCAAAAATATATAATTTATTAAGGTCAAAATTAATAAATCACTTAATAAATATAGGATACGATGACACTACCGAAGCTTTTCAACTGTGTGTGAACGCCCGACTCCTGGACAAATTATCCTGATTATACAAACATAAAACAAAATGACTTAACTTATTATAATACAATTATTACGGTGTGTGTGAGTGTGTGTAACACCCGGCAAGGTTCCTGTATAATGTATGTATACCATAATTTAATAATATTATCGTTATAACCCTTTCTTAATGTTTGACCCAGCTAAAGCTTGCTTTAAATAGGAGCCTCAGTAACACCTTAACGTAACGTAACGTGCTGTGCCGAATCGAGTCAGCTAAAACCGAGACTTATAATGAAGGCGTTCGTTGGTTTTGTCAATAATAACATTCATAACCGTCTATTTATTGTTTTACGTTATCATTATGGAAGGCATTATCAAAAATCAGGCTTACTTGCGCTTCGGCGGCCGCTATTGCGGCACATACACTCCGAAATCCTTACAAATACACACATGTTGCAAATAATATATATATAATCCTAAGTTCAAGCATAAAGATACCTTAAACAACAAATTTGTAAATAATAATAATTTTTCAAAATCTACTTAACATCCCTAAAATAAATCATCCTTTTAAGTCTAATGGAACATGTATGAAATTTATATTTACTCATCCTGGTTATGTATGTATAATTGAACCACTTTTAGTCAAAATGCTTTATTTGCTTAACGTCATTAGTTATTTATTTTATTAAGTTATTACCAATTTTGAGGTTAACTATCTATATAAATAAAAATGAATTGTTGTTCGTTAGTCTGATTAAAACTCGAGAACGGCTGAACGGATTTATCTTATCATAGGTAGTCTAGAAATGTTCGTGGAGGTCTAGAGAAGGTTTAAAAGGCGAGAAAAAATCGAATTTGCCGGGAAAAAAAATTGAATAAAAACCCGTGCGAAGCCGGGGCGGGCCACTAGTATATAACAGATATTTATTCTGAAAGGTTTATATTTTAGGGGCAGCTCTATGCTTGCTCGTTCTTTGATTGGTCAACCATCAAGTTTGCTACTTGTTTGTTTGGTCTTGTTGTCTTCTGTCATGTTGCCAATCTATCATTCGTTTTGTTTGTCAACGTCATAAAATAAGAAATACAAAATCCGGCAAAAATTAAAAATTGTTTTGTTTTTGCCGTTAACAAGAAAATTTTTCGTTGGCCTTTACGCATTAAATACGTAAGCCATAATACCTTCGGAGACTTATTAATTTGCATAGAAATAATTTCATGTTGGCGTTGAGTCGAGTGTGCAATAATTATGAGATTGTGCACTGAATATCCGTCGCTCGATTGGTTTGCTGAGTTTCAGTAAAACTCTGCGGTGGTTGGTCTAATAATAAATCATTACATCGCCTGCGTCGCACCTTTGCTGTTTGTTTGAATATTTCCTATTTATCTCTACTTGATATAAGTCGTGGGTAAGTGGTTGTCAATTTCTTTAAATAAAATATAGTGGGTACAATACAATACCCAAAAAAGCGACATTCTTTGTTTTTAAAATTAAATGGATTACTATTTAAATTCTAAAATGTAATGATAAATATATATGAACCCTGATAATGATGGAAACATAATAACTGTCCCAATTTAAAGATATATTTTGTGCAATGTAAGAAAACTAATTAAAATCTATGTACTCAATAAATGGATGAAAAAAAAGATAACTCAGTTGACATATACCTCACCTTTAACAGTAGAGTACATTTTAATGTTATAACAGGATAAGATAAGAGGCTTAAACTTCTCATTTGTTGCAGTAAATATTATCGAGTATCAAGTTTTGCATGTATAATTTGCTGAAAAGTGTATGGAGACTAAAGATAAACCACAGATTTGTTCGTAATATTTATTTAGAAGCTGGTACGGAAGTTCAGATACCATTAGAATTCAATATGGATGCTTGTAAAGAAAAAGATTGTAATCTAATGGAGAAGGCTAATGCACACCGGAAATATTATAGACGGGCAGAGCACAGGTATGTATAACAATAAATTAATTACATAATAATAATATAAATGTGTCATATTTATACTTTTAATTAATAGCAAATTATTAAAATAAAACCTTTAAGTAGGTACCTCCAGCTAAATTCTCCAGAAATACTAGTAAAGACTCCAACAAAAATGATATAATTTTCATTTTTTTGAATAAATTAAAAAATATTATGTAATTTTAATAGGTTTTTCCTAGAGAACTTTTAAATTCTTACTATCTGTCTGTCCAAAAACCAAGTATAGTTCTCAGAATCAAAAGTTTGTGTTGTTTTAAGTTATGATAAAAAATCCTCACATTTTACTTAAGATTTATGTTGGCACACATTAAAAACGTTTTTGATTTATTCATGTCAAAAAAAAACACACAAAATAGTGCTACCAAATCATACAAATCATAGGCAAATTAAACTTTATGAAAAATATTTTTAAACTTAATTTTAATAAAATAAACAAATTGTTTAACCCAAAAAAAAATAAGTATGATTTTCTATTTTCGCGTGATAGGAAAAAGAGTGATATATCGCGCTAAAAAAAAAATTTTTTACTTAAGTAAATAAAAATCGAAAAAATGGTAATTCATAATTCAAATTCTTCTATTGATAGTACTGTTGTCAGCAATTACTTATTCTCGTATATCGGCACGTATTTGATTTACTTCACCAGGGCAAGTTAATCTAGTACAAAGTTTACGTCATACATACGACCCGGGGCCATTAGCTTATCACCATGTGGGGTCATCATTATCATGTTATTGTAAACTGTTGTTCTGCTGATTCTACATCACGTCGTCAGTTACAATCGAAAAGTAGATCGAGACGGTCAAAAATACAAAATTCAAAATTTTGTAAATCGAGACGGTCAAAAATACAAAATTCAAAATTTTACTGAACTAAGAAGGTCAAATATGCCATACGAAAGTGCGTACCCTCTATCGCCGACGGTGAACCCGCAAGATATTCGCGCACGCGCCAACTCCTCGTCAAAGAAACGGCCGGTAATCACGTTTTTGGCTGGCAACGAGTCCGTCCAGATACCAGACAAGTCCGAGGCCGGTGTGGACAAGCCGTTTTCGAAGGAACCAAAGGAGATTGAGTTGGATAGCTTCGCTGAATCCCTCACTACGATGCACAGCAACTGGTTTGATAACCGAGATATTGACCACAGGTATGTATTTACGGCATTATATAATAGCTACAAATATGATGATATCCAATTAATAACAAAAAAACACGTCCTTATTAAACTTATAAACATTTAAAATAGATTGGAAACTTATAACTAGTTATAACACTTGTAGTATAACATAATCTAAATTTAAAATTAAAAAAAACCCCGATTTTAAAACCTTAGTTCCCTTAAAAGTCAAAAGTCATATTTGTAATGTGCACGTCATGCGCTTTCATTTGTGACCCCACTCGAGTAGGTATATTTGCAGATTTTCGGTTTTCCTTCCCCACTTTCGACCTCATAACTTTTAAACGGGTCAACGGATTTTCATTAAACATATTTAGGAACACTCGCGCAAAACTCACCTTTCATACACAAAAAAACTAAATTCGCTTCATCCGTTTGGGAGATATGAAGCCCCAGACAGACAGACAGAATCGTCAAACTTATAACACCCTTCTTTTTTGTCGGTGGTTAAAAAATGTACTTTAGTTACTTTCAAGAGCACTATTGACGATTAGAATTTTCATATTATCAGGATAGGTCATATTATCACGACAAGTAAAGGGACTAGTCTGAATCTAAGATATCTATAAAAATAACAATTATCTGTTACTGTTTATAAATAAAGAAAAAATACACCAACCTATGTTTTTTTATTAAGCCTAACGTTTTTATTAAGCCTGCAGAGCAACGGCCTCTCCCTAGTAAATAAATGATTATTATTATTATTTATTAAATTGACGACGTATTTATTTAATACATCTACTAAAATTTTGACCTTTATAACAATCAAGCCCCGCATCGAAAACTAATAGAAACACGTATCTTACCTACCTTGAAGCGAATTTCCCTAAATTTAATCAATATCGTCTGGCAATGTACTCACCTGACGAATTCTATCACCATTTCCATTAGTCAAGGTTTCGCCAAAGTATGTGTGATTATTGATTAAATAGCATATGAGGTAGGTACTGCATCGAAATTAACACAATTAATGGTAGATATCCTAGCCAATAAACCGATAGTAGGTATTCTATAAATTGTGAAAATAACTTTAGAATTATCAATACCTATTAATTACATTTAGGTCATAATCTAAATATAAAATTTAAAAACAAACTCGATTTCAAAACCTTAGTTTCCTTAAAAGTATAAAATCGTACCTACATATTATTATGTAATGTGCTCGTGATGCGCTTTCATTTGAGACCCTACTCGAGTATATTTATATGTATTAGGTTTTTCTTCCCCACTTACAGCCCTATAACTTTAAAACGGCTAAACCGATATTCATCAAACTATCATAGAACACTCGAGCAAAAGTCACAATGCATACAAAAAACTAAATTGAAATCGTTTCTTTTGTACGGGAGCTATGATGACACAGACAGTTAGACATACACGTCAAACTTATAACATCACTATTTTCGGTCGGGGTTTTGAAAAGAACTCAAACCGTGGCGTTGGTTGTTGCATGCACTTAGAAATAAAATCTTAAAAGTTTTGTGCCACAGAAGTGGAGAAACAACGTTCTTTTCCATGTTGCAGATATTTGCATCTATTACGCACGAAACCCAACGGTGTCCTGAATAAAATATCATGCATGATGAATGATCCTTTGTGGAGTTTTGGTGTTTATTTTTGAATCTGTTTTAACGTATTCTACAAATCGTATGATAGGATTTTTTATTGAACTGTGTGAACCCATTTTATTCATATGAGATAAACTATACGACTATAATATCTCATATTTATCAGTCACATAATTTAAACTTGAAATTAAATGGCCTCTTTCGTCACCCCCGCTGATACAGTAATGTGTGTTTATCAACTTTCTGGTCATTACTCATAATATTCCACTTGGGTACAAACAAATTAGGTACTATTTAATTACCTAATCTTGGGTAAACATAAATTGTTTTGTGAAAGCTGTGATGATTTCATTGAGTCGATATCGGTTCTGATGCTGTTGTGTACATCGCGGTAGTTAGACAGGCGAGGTTAGTGAATCAGCTGTTAGTAGAGGGGAAGTAGCTGAGGTGTAAGCGAGTGCGACGCTGACACAGGCGTCAGTACCCTCCGCGTTGTCCTCCCGAACCGCACGCCTCTCGGCCAACACGAAAACAATAAACCGCACTGGTTCCGATTCACTTTCACACATATCGTTGTATACTCAGTGTGAAAAATATTCTTACGTGCTCGAAATTTGTTATTGGTGGTACTAGACGTGGCTGTGAGTTTTACGAATTCGCATCATTGATCCCCTTTGCGTATTTGTGATATTTTTTACTTGAACAAAGGTGTTTTAGATCATCATTAATTTAACAAATACACGGTAATATGCATAATGATGTGTGAAAAACTTCTACAACTCCTATATGCCCTAGATTAATGTAGGCGCTCTAGTTATATCTGTTTTGTTTTACCTTTTATGTGACTCTTAGGTTCAATATACACAATTATCAAGTTTTGTTACTATAATTAAAATTGTTTTTACTCGTAAATTATGAGTCATGCAGTCATAATAAAGCTAACTGCGACGCAGAATTCGGTCTTTGTTTCAATATGTGCACAGATTGCTTATGCAATGTTGATTAATTCTTCTATAAGAACTCAAATGTGAGCTACAGTATTTTGTGTAAAAAAAGTAAACAACGAGACAACACGCAGTACCTACGCGTACATGTTTATTGTTTAGACATTCTGTTTCGTTTGTTCTTCCGTGCAAAAAAATATTTTAACACATTTTTAATGACATTTACAACGTTTTGTTTATAAGAAAATATTGGAAGAGGAGTAAGGAGAGGATAAAGTGAACCCAATCTAATTTTATAGTGGGCCATAATATAACAGATCTGCATATTTTCCTTTTGAATTCCATACACAGAAATGAAAATTGATAACCGGTCCAAACGTACCGGAATGATATTATAGTATTGATTTGCCGGCTTCCTGGCAAGAGTTCCCCCATGCGCCTTGCATCCATTCAACACTTCACTTCACAGTTCGGTCCCCTTTCCTCCCAATCAAATATAATGGAAATAGCTTTATATCGCCCATAGACCTAAGTGGATATTTAGGAGACTTGTAAAAACTAGAATGTACGAGTACTTTTCATGGGCAATTAACAATTTCATTGCTTTAGATACACGTTTTAGATTATTGGCTAAAAACGTTTCATATTCTCTAAATTAAAAGAATTTGCCACATTTTGTTGCACTTTGTCATTTAGTTATTTGCGACTAACATTACTCTGCTGCTGTCGTGAGATACGGTCATTGGAGTAATAAATCTCTTCAGGCAAGTCAAACTACAAGTAATGGACTCGTTATTGTTAATTCGTTTGATCTTATATTTTTTTCTCATTACTCCGTATACGTATCGACAAAAAATACATTATGTATATTATCATTAATAATGAAATCAAGCACCTAATCCCAGAAGCCTAATAGAAATAATTGATGTTATTTCCGGAAATCTGAAAGAAATTCGACGCCGTAAACTAAGCAATGGATAGTTATGTCATTAATACGTGTCAATTATTAGTTATGGCATGTTGGTGACTGAGCCAAAGAGCTCTTTATTTTAACCATTGTCTAATTTTACTCGGAGATGGTGAAATAGATCCGAAGTCTGTCATTTAACACAGAAGTACTATGTCCATAATCCGTAACATGCCATATCAAAATTCATAAATTATGATTTGCTGGCACTAAATCAACACTTTTCGCAACCGGTCTCTCAACCTTGTAACTGTCAAGGATACCAACTCACAGCTTCCTTTGTACCACTGACACGTATGTTCATATGCATCAATAACTAACGCCTAATTTGTTCAAAAACAGTTGTGAACATTGAGAAGTGTTGCCGAATTATAGAATTATCGTAGTAAAGTGTATTATTGTATAATAATAATATGAAGGATCACAAGTCGGCAAATGGAAAGTCTGTTGTTATTGTCGATCCCGTTGTTTCAAATGGTTCTTCGGCTTACGGCAAAGGTGACAGATACACAGCAGCTCCTAATGAGTAAGTATAAAAGAGGTTTCCCTTTTTGGGTTTTTTGACACGAAAACCTCATTAACGAGTTTAGAACTTGCCAATATTCCCTATTAACAGCTAAATTTATTGACAGTTCAGCAAGTACAGCAAGTTCGTATTCCTAGTTATTATTCAAATATAATTTACTCTTGTTTGTTTTAGTTTGTTACCATAGTGATTTGATGAGATTTACAGTATTATGTAGGTTATCATAGGTATGGTATGGGGTTGTATATTAATTTTTTTTAAACGATATAAATTAACCGAAAACTTGGCATGATCTTGGCATGATGATTCTGGATTCCATGTCACGCATGTCAGTTTAATATGAGTGTGAGCGTAAACACGAGTGCTGTCGCTACAAATTGATTATTTACGATTACGAATGATCTGGACATTAGGTATACCGATCGGCGCCAAAGCTGTATCTAATTTTGGATTGTCCACCTGATCGAATGCATTTCAATGTCGTCTATTTTACTGACTCTGTTCGCATTTTTCCTCGTCTAGCTAATTCCAATACATTGTCCTACCTAGAGGGTCCTGTCGTTTATGGTAAAATAATGAGCTTGCGGGTATGCCTTGACCTATTGAATAAATTATTATTGTGTTTACCAGTTATTTCTAAGATTTCTCTATCCCTGTTTGCAATCTTATTTTCTCGGAATTGTATGGAATTAATTATGCACAGGCTCCCCGATATACAGATTTTCCGAGAATGATTGTCGGCAATGCAGAGATTGACTATTGATCGCCAACATACGGAGTGCCATGCCGCTGAAAGTTTGGTTTTAATTTGTGATGAAGGGGAAGTCTCAGTATCCAAGCATTTATTACGCTATGACGCAACAATCCATTTTACGGCTTTCATAAAAGACTCCTGGTCATTTTGTTATTAAAGTTTCTGTCGACGAGAATTGAAAAAGGAACTGACACTAAAAGAGGCTAATTCGTCCGGTCATACTCGTAATCATTCATCACGACACGACCGTTCCTTTTCTATAGTCGGAAATCGGTCGTGCTTGCTGCGTACCTACTTATTTTATGCCTTATCGTCGCTTCCTGTTGGCAACGTTTGGAGAACTCTTTATAATGATCCTCATTTAACCAGTCAAGTAACCTTTAACCTCATACCATTGCCATTCTTAGAGTTCGTGCTATTTGATTGTAATAGTTAAATAAAAAAATAGCTAGGTCAACATATTTAACCATGTTGATAGTCAGTCACACATGGCGATAAGTTATTATAACTACATACAATAAAGGCATGCGATAACTATTTCTATTTTATCTTGAGTCTGTAGGCGTATTGCGTGTTAAGTGAGAATTTACTAAGTATAAACAAACTGACGAAAAGAATTACAAAGGAAATGATTACGTAGTGTAACATTGGATGTTTAAGTGGTTCAATAGACGCTCTTTAACACGCCAATGCCTTATCGAACTCTTGAAACGCTATCGTTATCAGCATGCGAATTCATCTTCATTTATGGAAGGTTATTTAGTGTAACTTTATGAAAGTAATTTCATGCTTTCACAAAAAATTGGTGATTTTCAACATAATTTAACAAGGAAAATGTATATTGAAGTGATTAGTAATCAAACCTAGCTTAAAACAACACATTTGTTTATAGATAAAGTTTTATGGTTAATTCAGGTACTTATCAATAAGAACAAAAATTCGTGATGGTCTCAAGGACTTGAATATATTGCTGTGTCAAATTCCTTATTGACTGTTTAATCATATGTTATTTATAAATGTTTTACGATGGATGTTTCCATGGCATGTCGTAAGATATATTAAGAGATTACTATTTATTGACATGATATCACGTAAGATTATATTGAGAGAGCGGGTCAGGGAATGATTCGGAAATTATAATCTGCTTTCGCTCTGCACCAAACCAGCTCAGTGTGGGCGTTAAAATGTTTGAACTATTAATAGGCTTTTGCATTTCAACCGATATGGCGACATATTTGGCGCCTGCCTGCTTGTTCCAAATAGGACTACATTTTATGTTAATCGGGCACTTGTTTGGCAATATTCATGTTAGTGGTTGAACTATGCTAAGATTTAGAGATTCGTTATAAAAGTATGCCAAACATAACTATTACTCATATCCCTATTAATCCATCTTATTACTCAATTTATTTCTTTTTGAGAAATATTATTTCGCAGTTGTGTTGCAATAGGCTGTTAGATTATAAATGCTGCATTTTACGGTGTTGGTCACACATCATTGATTGAATGTGTAGAACAGGTTTTTTACAACAATGTTTTATTTGTTACAGAATTTTCGTAAACAGATCGCTGCATTTAGAAAATGTCAAATTCTACGGGTTTGATATGGACTACACATTGGCTGGTAAGATTAATAAAATATTACATATTTGTATGGGATGTTTGATTAGTTATACAAATCACACTTTTACATGTCGGTATTTAAAAATAAATAAATATTTCTACTACTCACAAAGCATGTCGGTATTTAAAGTGGCTACCTTTAAATACCGACATGTAAAAGTGTGATTTGATAAACAGAAGTACAGGTTTACCTGAATGAATAAGTTGCAAAACTATACAGGTTTCGAAAACTGGGTGTAGTCCTCTACTCAACTCTAACTCAAAAAATCTGTACCTGTGACTCTACTTTATAATACCCACCATACTACCCATATAATATTTTACTAATAAATGCAATTTTCAAAAACATATTATTTCAAAGCATAATAACGAACAGTTGTATTGTTATCACTGACATATTCCGATTCAATTATTTATACCGCAAATCATAACTGAAGGACGGATCGAAGTCATACAAACATGAATGAACAGTTGAAACCACACAAGTTGCATCGGTGTGTGAAATCCATGCGTGACTTTCTCTACGTACCGCGCGCGAATAATGATGTCTTTGTTTCAGAGTACAAGTCGCCACAGTACGAGACTCTAGGTTTCAATCTGACCAAAGAGAGACTGATACACAAGGGTTACCCTCGTGAAATTTTAGAATTCGAATATGACCCCTCATTTCCAGTAAGGTAAAACTAAAATTTTATAAAGATTCCCAGATATATTGACTTACTTTCTATAAAAATAATTTCTTACATAACCACGTTAATAAGCCGTATATTTCCTAAATCTTTTAACTAATTAATCTAAATTTGATTAATTACAGCCTTCATTTTGATTTGGATCGCCACAAGTACTAATTTGTAAGTTGCTGTCGGTTTTAATACTTTTGTTAATTGTTACAGAGGACTATGGTTCGACACACTGTATGGAAACCTCCTAAAGGTCGACGCCTATGGAAATATATTAGTTTGCGTGCACGGATTTGAATTTCTGAAACAGTAAGTTGTTGTTTTTTATTTCAAACTTGTATTATGGTATGCTTGTCTGTAATCAATCATCAATCAAATCTCGCAAGTTAAATTTGACACACTTACTAGTTTCTGATTGAGCTGAAATTTCGTACGCATTATGGCAATCGTGTGATAACGCATTTGTGTCAAACAACAACTACAATTTATTAAACTATAAGATTATTTATGTGTTAACGAAATTATGATAATGACTTATATCGAAAGAGCCAGATAAAACAATAGAATTCTATTAACACAGTTTACGTAGTAATTTATTATTCTATGACACAGTTATATTTCCCTACCTAATCTAATTAGATAAGCACCTCTTTTGTCGCTACCCGTGATTTTTTCTTATCTTATGACATCAGTGATAAAGTAAAGATAAACCAGTATCAGACGAAAACTCTCGTTTAAAGGTCACGGGCGTGATAAGTACCTGTAGAACAAAAGGTTCCGTATCCACTCGATAAATGATAAATATGACAAATTATCATATTCCTCAACTTGTTAGAATTTTAGTGATATGAGTAGATAGTGGGATAGATAGATAAGCGAGTTACTGAGAAAAGTATGTTTTTAACTAAACCAAATAGTATTCAATATTCTCATAATAGTGGCTTGAGATATCTTTACGTAGCAACGATGCATAGATTCGGTTGAAAGACCCTTCAAGAGTACTTTTCCGCAGGAGCTTAGCTATTAGTAATGTCACTTTGGGTGCAACCAATTTTCACCAATCAAACTAGCTAATTCTTAGGAGTGAGTGCTGAGATGACGCGGGTGATAGAGGGAAATGGAAGCAAAACACATGTTGTGCCGACCCCACATAGTGTGGGACAAGGACAGGATGATGATGATGAAACTAGCTAATTCTTATTTTCAATAAAATATTGCTTCATAACTTTTAAGACTGCCTCAGTAGCGGGGTGGGCGAGGGTCCGCTTGCGGCGCAAGAGGTAGCGGGTGCGGTTCCCGCCGAGGGAGGGGTCAAGTTTTTGTATTTTCTACCAAGCTCTTTTTCCTTGATCTGGGTGTTTAAAGTGTATACTAAAAAAATATCTGTCTATTATATTAAGTATATCAGATGTCTGGTACCCTTAACACAAGCTTAGAGCTTACCACTGGGCTAGATGTTGTATGGATTGTCCGGAAATATTTGTTTAATTGATAAGAACCATAGAAACACTTAATTTGCCACACTCCTGGCCTCGCTCATCCAAGTGGCGTTGTTCTATAAGTTAAAAGAAATTCCTTGCGCATACCTACTTACACATTAATGGCGTTTCCGCAGAATCTTTGTGATTTAACGAATAAAATCGATCAAGTCTTAGACGCTTTGGATGCACGCGTGATTTGTTAAGTCTCTAATAGTTTTCTTTAATTAACCGAACAAGAAATAAACGTTTAGTTTTTGTATGTCTGGAGGTCAAGTCTCTATGCGAACGAGCATACGCTCGTTTAGGTTTGTTTCGCAAAGACCCGACGAAACGTTACACTCGTATAAGAGTGTAACGCTCTTATACGAGTGTAACGTTTCGTCGGGTCTTTGCGCGAAAGCAGAAGATACGCCTAGGTCCGACATTTCTAATAATAAATTTCATCATATCACATTTTATTTCAGTTAAAACACTTTTTCATTAGAAAAAATATCTAAAGATGCAGTTAGTCCATCCAAGTACTGGTCTCGCGCAACGTCGGTTAACTTTATAAAAATCGCGTTCTTTTTATACAAATACGCAGCTATTATATACTATTAGAATTATTATTATTATTTCTTGTTTATAGGTTAAATCTACGATTTTTCTTTATTAGGCTAATGTTTAATTAATTTTGTTTTATATTTTTATTACTACTTAAAATACAACGTTTTGTAAACTTATAATTAAGTAAGGAAGGAAGAGCGAGATCTCCTAGCACAGGTATATTATTTACTTAAAAGGAGACTCAAAAAAACTGAATTGTAAACCTTATTATTAAGTTACTGTAATAAAACATTTTTCATTTAATAAAACATTTTCATTTTATGTGTTTTATATCCCATGTATATTTAATTATGTATTTTTATATTTGTTGTTTTAGCGTCAAAATAAATAAATCATCCCGCGTAATTTCAACTCTCTATCTATCACGGTTCTTGAGGTATACAACCTGGTAACAGACAGATACATGACGAAATCTTAGTAATAGGGTCCCGTTTTACCCTTTGGTTCCGGAACCCTAAAAAGAGTGATAGCTACCTGTAACGAAATATTACGGTTAAATGTTCAGTCTTAGTGCAAGTGCTCGTAGCAATGCGCCAATATTACATTGCATAGAAAACAGAGCGCCGCCGTGCATTCGCACGATTATTACATTGCATAGAATTTAAGTGTATCACCGATTTTTCTAACAGATTTTAAGTATTTTAATTTTATTTTCAACGAGCTGTGCCCTGCGGTGCTACCCGCGTTATAATGGATGAAGTACTCTTAACCAACAACATATTTATTTGAATAAAGATTAATATTATTATGTTGATACAACTTAAACAAATTATTTCAACCAAATTAGGTACCATAATAACGGTTTTGTGAGTTAATCTTAATAGATAGACATATACTATCGCGGACTGTTTTTTAGATCATTAAAAGAGCTATTATTCTTTAATACATATTTTTTGTGTATCTTGAACCGTTTTCACGGCGCACGCAACGGAAGGCTTCAAAGATGAACAATTTCTCCCGTTTTTTACACATTTACCACTATATCTTTGCTCCTATTGGTAGTAGCGTGATGTTATATATAGCCTTCCTCGATAACTGGACTATCCAACACAAAAAAAAATAATCAAATCGAACCAGTAGTTTCGGAGATTAGCGCGTTCAAACAAACAAACAAACAAACTCTTCAGCTTTATAATATTAGTATAGATTAATAACGAAACATAATAAGAATATTTCGCGACGTCTTCCTAAAGGTAATATCCACTTGTTTAAGTAACAATAATAACTTCGCAATAAACACGAATATAATCTAGAATTATATTAACTTTAAGATGCACACACGTTAGACCGTAAAACAAAATAGTCCGAGCGCGTGAATTCGTTGAAACAACGTATTTTAAGAGTATATTGTCTGATGTTACCCTTGCACACATGTGCAAAATTTTATAACATAGGTACCTACCGGAATTTGATGTCCGGCTGATGAAGTAATGCTTAAGTTTTATTTAAAAGCAGAAAAGATTAGTCATTTAAATCTGCTTTACTTGATTAGCAAAGTTATACCTAGTCCAGATATATACACATAAATGAAGGTGTCATTATTTTAAGTTTTATCTGCACTGTCGATTTAATTACGTAGAGTTTTCTCTCCATATAATCACAGATTAGAATCTGTGATATAACGAAAAACATTGATTAATTTCATTTAAAGAAACCTCACTGAAATGTCTCGTTACCAATAAATCATCTTAAACTTAAACAAGCTAAAATAGGTTATTTATTAGATATGTACCTACTTACAAAAGTATATATTATCATATGAATCTACGCATTATACCTCTAGTTTTTATTAGCAATTGTAATCTAATGATTTAAGGTTTGGTCATTCGTGAGTAACTTTGGAAGATTCGCTTCTTTTGACGCCTAACAATAAGTAGCGAAGTTTCGATTTCCATCACAGCTCAAAGAAATTATCTCTTTTTCACATTTATTTTCCTTGCAGTTCTCAAGTATACGAGCTGTACCCGAACAAGTTCTTGACACTGGACGAGTCGCGAGTGTACGTCCTGAACACGTTGTTCAACCTGCCCGAGACTTACCTGATCGCTTGCCTCATCGACTTCTTCACCAATTCACCGCAGTACAAAAGGTAAAAACAACATCATTTACTAAACTACGTTATAAGACACTGAAAACGTTACTACAACACTTGTCTTACTTGACTTGAGGTCCTATGTCCCCTAGATGGGGCAGAGGGTGTTTACAGTGCGTCGCCATCCCGTTCTGTCTTGAGCGTCGCGCTTAATTTCACTCCAAGTCTTGCCGATAGCCTTCGCTTCGTCAATGACAGTCCTCCGCCAACTTTGCTTTGGGCGGTTACTACAACAACAGATAGTTAAAACAACAGTTTGTTTCTATTTAAAACATTACAACACTACACACAAGAGCGCCCGTACTATTTTTGCTTAATTATAAAAAACATTTTTTTTAAACAAGTACGAAGCGCTACTCTCTAAAGTTCTTTAGAAAGTAAAAACTACCGTTCATATTAAGTTTCAAACACCATGCTAGAAAACCAAGCCAATATCACAAACCCGTAATGTGCCGGACTACGAAAGTGTCTGTTGCATAATCACCAACCAGCATTGGTTATAGTCTAACCTCCTTTTTAAGAGAAGCCTTTATCAATATCAATATTTAAGTGAACACATTAATTCCATGTATCAAATGAAATTACATTGTTCTAGAGTGGCAAGGCTTATATTATGTTGAGTCCCACATCAATCCTATTTTAATGATGTCATTTGATCGGGGTTGGGTCGTGATAAGGGTTAAAGAAATTTTTCAAAGTTATTTTAATTTGTGTACCTCTGTTTATTACCTCAGACGTCAGTATCGTGTTCGTGTATTGCACTTACGTCATGGACGATGTCGTGCCTATGTGTGCCGCGATAAGGGAATGCAATCTATCTAACAAATGTATTCCTAGATAACACTTGTTTTCAGAAATAGAAAGTGCTGTAGCTACTAATGATTGGTTTGCACTTAAAACGTTAAACTTGATGTTAAACATAAAATAGACACATACATAATATTTTATACATTTTTCTCTTTTTGTGTTTTATTGTAATGTTGTGTTTAATAGAGAGTATTCTATTGAAATAGATAATAATATTACTGACACGAGTATATATACATATTATATATGTTTTTCCTAGGTAAGGTAAAAATGATTATAATATACTTCATTAGTTGATGTGTTTTGTTACTGCCGACCCGTCAAGCGCATGGTAGATCGTTCACCATCTAGATGAACCCATGACTTGATTCAACGGCTTTCAATCGAAATAACTAGAAATAGATGATGGACCTAGATCCTATAGTGCTTAAGTTAAAATCATGATAAATTTATAGTAGTGTCATTTTAAAATAGGATTTAATGGAATAAGTATATTATTTCCTTATCTCTGCATCCGACCGAATATTAGAATAAAACAGTGTTTTCCGCGTTGTGCACAAAGCATAGAGGTAATTATGGATATTGTCGTTAATCGCAAAAATATCGTTTTCAAAGTCGTGCTTTACAGCACTCATAACTGGGGAACGGCTGACCGATTTTAATAGTTTATGATTTGTTCGATTTGTGTCCGTCGGAACGGCATACAAAATAAACATTTCACCATACTCAACATTATGTTGCCGGGTTTCATTCGTGTCAAATTTAGGAAACAAAAAACCGAACATAACTGAAAGAGGTGTCATTGTCTGTAAAATAAATTACGTGCTGTCAGATTAGAAATTACCAGTTGAAAATATCCAAGGCAGTAGAAGTGTAGGAACGGGAGCGGGATTGAGAGTATGTGTAGGTTTAGGAGTAGGAGAAAGGATAGGAGTAGGAGTGGGCATGTGATTGGATCAATGTAAATAGTAAAACAACGTTTGCCGGGTCAGCTCATTTTGTTATAAAATCATATATTACGCACTAGTACCTAAATGTGTTTATCTCGTTCACAATTAATACTCAATATGATGATAGAATTGTAGCTTTTTTTATTGAGTTGCACGTCGTTGAATTGATATTTTATCTATTATATGTCTTTGCTTATATCATACTATAAATATAACGCATAAATAAAGTAAGAAGTACAGTAAAAATAACAAACATCTATCTGATATCTTCTCAAAACATGTTTGTTTACTGAAATCGGTTTTCTGTAAATGAACTGCGTATTACCTTGATTAGTATAGTTTATCGAACCTTAGGTATTATAATAATATATGTACTCGGTTATTTATAGTTTAGGCAGAGTGAATAACTGCGCGACGAGTACATAGAATATTTTATACATTAGACTAGCTTTTCACGTCACGGCGCCGGCGTTGCCATAGATTTTACCGCGGTATAAATTTGACAATGAATTTTTTTTTTGGGACCAGTAGTTCCAGTGATTAGCTCGTTCAAGCAAACAAAAAAACAAACTCTTTAGCTTTACAATATAAGTTTAGATATACAAGAAACAAGAGGACTGACATAAATAATGTAGCTTGGGTTAAGATATATAAATAATTCATAAACGAGGCTGCTTGTCGTGTCAACGCCTTACTCCTTGACACGAAATAAAACTGACTTTGTATTATATCTATAGGTCCATTTTACAACCTAGTAAAATAATATAAGAAATTGTTGACGAGGTTATTACTTCGTCACAAATTGACAAAAACGATTGCTGATTTAAACACAGTACGTATTACGTCGAGTCTACCTCTGCACCAATTTAAACGAAATTGGTACGAAATTATGATGAGTGTAGTCTAGGTCCTTTCCTGTGTAAGGGAACTAATATTACATAGCGTGCGAAAAGATTCTATATGTTTTTATATGTATGTAAAATGGATTTACATATTGTTTACTGATGGTTATCAAACTGTATAAAGCCTGGTTCATAACTAACCAGGCTTTATACAGTTACCCTAATAACATCTTCCGAATTATAGCATCTTGATTTTGTGTTAACATTGCAATAATAACAACTAACCACACACAATTATAACATCACTTTCCAGGGAAAAAACCGGTGTAAGATGCGGAGACTTGGCAATGTCATTCAAATCAATATTCCAAGACGTAAGAAACGCAGTGGACTTCATCCACACACACGGCGACCTGAAGGCCAAGACCGTGGAGAACATAGAAATGTACCTGAAAAAGGACGAGAGGCTACCGATGTTTCTGTCCAGAATTACGGAGAGTGGAGCCAAGTTATTCATATTGACAAACAGCGAGTTCAACTTTACGGATAAGATTATGAACTATCTGTTCGATTTCCCACATGGCGCTAAGGTAATTACTGTTCAAGTATATAATTCTAATATGAGGTTTGTGTAGCGATGTCTACTGACATTTTGCGTAGGAGTATTGTTTACCTACGAGTATATCCCTCAGCCAAAATTGCAGTAACAAGCCCAACGGCTTGATGAAGTGGAATAGGACTTATGATGTTACCATAACTTATAAACTGGCAATGCGACCTCATTCAAAATTTACTATTAATTAATAAAATGTTTTTCTCGTCACAGCCTTAACCGTATTTTCTGTACCGTATGTATTAACTTTTTCGTGGGAATAGGGAAGATTTTCTTCTTTGTAGGTCATAAGCAATATTTAGAAATGTAATGATATGTACTATTATAAATAACATGTTCGTTACATTATCAGAGAAAAATTAAATAAGTTTTTTTATAAGTAAGCAAAAATGTACAGCAGACAGCTTATAATTAATTCAAATGCTCTTTTATATTTAGATTTCTGTGTCAAGTTTTGGTGTTTCGTTGACTGCGCATGTTTACAGAGGCGTGATGCATTGTTTCTGCTCTGACTGTTTTTACTGACAATGGTATTTATTTGTTTTAATTCACCCGTGTTATGATTTGCATACTTTTTAAAAGGTTACATAAATTTGGAACAGACTGAAAAAAAATTGAAATGAGTGTCACTTAATCAGCTGTGCGTCGCATACAATGTATAGCTCGGAGCATACAAACAATAATGTACATAAAAGGTTTTATGTCGTAAAACATATTGTAGTGATATTTTTATGGTTTTTAATTATGTACTTATAAAGCATGACAGTGGCCCAAAGAGTATCACCCTTATAAGTAAAACACATGCTAAGTTCTAAAAATACCATGGCATTGATTCTTTGGTACAAGGAATGAAATCGAATGAACAAAATCACGCATCGAGAGTAACTCCGACTGCCTGCTAATGCTTATCGATATAGAATGAGCTGAAAATTTTCATGGTGATTAAATTCCGTTGAGGAGGATGTACATGGTCTATTTACACTTTAAATATATTTTGCTGCAATAAACATTTCGTTTTAGATCACCGATCGCCCAACGAATATGTCCCATATAATCTAACCACTGCTACTTTGCTCAGAGACTAAAGTCTATTGACCCCTAAAGATGTAAAAGAAAATCTTGTATTTCAACGCATCTATGTAAACATCAATTAAAGCCGCATTTTTTATCTGGGGGCACGGCAGTGCCCCCACCAAGTCGAGCATTCAATTTACACGCAAGGTAATCAAAACCAATCTACCTAGAATCTTGAAATTTGGTTTTAAATCCTAGTGTTTCTTAAACATCCTCTCGCTCACCGTGGGTGCCGTACAGAGCGAGTTCGACTTGTACTTGGCCGATTTATTACATTGTCGATAAATCTTTTATAATTTAGAGATATATCTACTCTTTCGAAACGCATTCTTTGGCGCACATAACAAATTATAACATACTGAGTATTTACCTTTCAGCCAGGAGAACCTCACAGGAATTGGAAGACATACTTCGATTTCATAGTCGTGGACGCTAAGAAGCCGCTTTTCTTTGGAGAAGGCACCACGCTAAGACAAGTGGACACTCGCACTGGGGCTTTGAAAATGGGCCACCATGTCGGTCCGTTACACGAGGGCCTAGTGTATTCTGGAGGTGAGCATTTAATTATCATACTTTCACTTAATCATTTTCCTGGTTGAACATCGGATTCCTAAACATTAGTTTCCTTGAAAGTAAAAAAAAACATTATTTTGTGTACGTGATGCGCTATCATTTGATACGTCTTTCGAGTATATCTTCAGATTTTCGGTTTTCCTTTCCCACTTTCACCCCCATAACTTTTAAACGGCACAACCGATTTTCATGAATCTTTCGTCCTAAAACACTCGCGCAAAACACACCTTTCTTACAAAAAACGAATTTGAAATCGCTTCATCCGTTCGGGAGCTACGATGTCCATGACAGACACGTCAAACTTATAAAACCCCTCTTTTTTGGTCGGGGGTTAAAAAGGGCAAAAATTTCACTGAATGTATTTCCTGAATGCATAACTCAAATTCTCAACCAAATAATGAAATCCCTCAGGATCCTGCGACGTATTCACCGAGCTGATCGGCGCGAAAGGCAAAGACGTGCTATACGTCGGCGACCACATATTCGGGGACATCCTCAAGTCCAAGAAGATCGGCGGCTGGCGCACCTTCCTCATCGTGCCGGAGCTGGTGCAGGAGCTGCACGTGTGGACGGACAAGTGCCAGCTGTTCGCCCAGCTGCAAGGCCTCGACATTCAGCTGGGGGATATGTACAAGTGAGTGTATACATACAGCCGTGCCGTACATGTATAATTGAGTGTAAACAGGGTGGATTTTTGAGGAGGGACCATAAGGGCAGGTGCATTAACAGTTATAGTTACAAGGAAAAGTGATTAGGTAACTATGCTTAAATGTTAAAGATATTCTGAACTGCATTCTCATACATATTTTGGGAAAGGTAGTAAGCTAGGAAAATACCTAAATAGCAAAAATCGCGCTACATAAGGCGCGTAGAATAGATTATGGCTACGTCGATGGTAGCGTTCTTCTACGTATCTCCACATTTCTTATTCGATCTTGCTTAGTCCATTCTTTACAAAGCTCGCTGAGGGTCTATGAGTCTGGTTACACATATGGCTATATGCATAGGTTTGAAGCACCACGTTTCGAATAATTTTTTTGGGATAAAAAGCATGAATCTTCAATAGCAGGTATATCGTCATGACAATCATATCATGTTATGATCGTTTTTATAACAATATTTCTTTTCAGAGACCTAGATTCCAGTACTAAGGAGAAACCTGACATTTCCAAGTTGCGCATGGCGATCCGTGACGTCACGCACAAGATGGACCTCGCTTACGGCATGCTCGGGTCGCTCTTCCGATCCGGCTCTAGGCAGACTTTCTTCTCTTCACAGGTAATTTACATAACCATAATACATGATCATTAGCCGAAAACAAACGACTAATCGGCTATCACTGTTAAAACAAAAATATCCTAATGTGTTTTTGAACGCATTGACGTTTTGGAGACGAGAGTAATGTAAGCAACTGTAGTTAGGCCTTAAAATCATTAACCAAAGTTAAACACGGACATGGGACATGGGTTTTGGACATGGGAATACGGGGTTTCGAACACTATCTTTGAGACTTAAGCCATTATCACCGGCTCATGTTATCCCCTGTCGAACAACGAACGAGTCTCTGGCACACACACTTATGCAAATATGTATATGCCAAATGAATGCTATACTATTATGATTTTGCAGGTTGTAAGGTACGCGGACCTGTACGCCGCGTCGTTTCTGAACTTGATGTACTACCCATTCTGCTACATGTTCCGCGCGCCCGCCATGCTGATGCCCCACGAGTCCACAGTGGCGCACGAGCAGAGGTTCACCGTGGATATTCCTACCATCGACAGGTTAGTACGTCCTTATAGTAGTAGTAGTTAGTAGATGGTGAGGCACGCGGACCTGCACGCCGCGTCGTTCCTGAACTTGATGTACTACCCATTCTGCTACATGTTCCGCGCGCCCGCCATGCTGATGCCCCACGAGTCCACAGTGGCGCACGAGCAGAGGTTCACCGTGGATATTCCTACCATCGACAGGTTAGTACGTCCTTATAGTAGTAGTAGTTAGTAGATGGTGAGGCACGCGGACCTGCACGCCGCGTCGTTCCTGAACCTGATGTACTACCCATTCTGCTACATGTTCCGCGCGCCCGCCATGCTGATGCCCCACGAGTCCACAGTGGCGCACGAGCAGAGGTTCACCGTGGATATTCCTACCATCGACAGGTTAGTACGTCCTTATAGTAGTAGTAGTTAGTAGATGGTGAGGCACGCGGACCTGCACGCCGCGTCGTTCCTGAACTTGATGTACTACCCATTCTGCTACATGTTCCGCGCGCCCGCCATGCTGATGCCCCACGAGTCCACAGTGGCGCACGAGCAGAGGTTCACCGTGGATATTCCTACCATCGACAGGTTAGTACGTCCTTATAGTAGTAGTAGTTAGTAGATGGTGAGGCACGCGGACCTGCACGCCGCGTCGTTCCTGAACCTGATGTACTACCCATTCTGCTACATGTTCCGCGCGCCCGCCATGCTGATGCCCCACGAGTCCACAGTGGCGCACGAGCAGAGGTTCACCGTGGATATTCCTACCATCGACAGGTTAGTACGTCCTTATAGTAGTAGTAGTTAGTAGATGGTGAGGCACGCGGACCTGCACGCCGCGTCGTTCCTGAACCTGATGTACTACCCATTCTGCTACATGTTCCGCGCGCCCGCCATGCTGATGCCCCACGAGTCCACAGTGGCGCACGAGCAGAGGTTCACCGTGGATATTCCTACCATCGACAGGTTAGTACGTCCTTATAGTAGTTAGATGATGGTGAGGCACGCGGACCTGCACGCCGCGTCGTTCCTATACCTGATGAACTGCAGTTTTTTTAAATATCGTGAAACAATCTGTAGAAGACTGATAACGCTGTGGCGTGAAAGGCTAATAAGTAGAGTAGATGAATTCCATCGTTCAAGTTGGACCAATATTCAATTTTGAACTTTATTATCTCAAAAGATTTCCAATTCACTTAATGAGATATTACAACACATTATAATTGGATTGTACAGAGGTTTTCACTATATTATTCACTACATGTCCGTAATATTCCGTTTTTATGCATGTTTGTAATGCAACAACTTTAAATTTGTTAAAATCACGAATTTACGTAGATTGGTCAGCAAAATAGGTTTATCGTTTTCGAAATATTTATACTCCTGTGAAAATGTTTATTTACCTCCTTAAATCGATTTGATGTGATTGAAAGGAGGCTAAGAGGTTAAGCAATTATAAATTATTTATTTTATAACATAGGCTCTTGGGTAATTAAGAGGTTACGTCCTAGTCAAGCCAATCATTACAAAAGAGGTCAAAATTGTGTTCATGAGTTCTATGTTTGAGGCGAACAACTAGTATTATATGAAAGAGACTCTTGCTGCGACGTAACAAAGTGATGGGTCAAAGACGCTAAACTTCTTCAAATGTTTGGTTCCTCTATATTCACTTAACATTGTCGGTCTCTTTTTACATGGTAGCTTTATCGCCTAGATATTAATAGATTATCGGGTTGTCGACTTTACTCTTTATAACTATTTTATTTGTCTCGAAACACAAGAACAAATTACTCACATAATTGAACAACTGAATTCCATACTAACCAAATTCTACTACATATTTCAGAACCAGGCAGGCTGTGCGCACCATAATCGAAGATGAGACCGATGACAGTTTGACAGGAGCTCCACATAAATCCTACGTACCTTTGGTAAATATACTTTCGATTTAGATCCTTAATTAGTTGTTTGTAAAAAAAAACAACCAATACGTCCGAACCAAAAAAAGGTCGTCAGTATAGACCAAACATGGAACTGGTTGTACTGTGTTAATTAGTAATAATAAAAAACCGAACCCGTAGGTAATCGCGTAGCAGACGCGGTCGCTTTGCTGTTGCCGTCGCCAGTCGCTAAAGTTTTACGTAATAGACCTACCGATTGTCCAGCAATATTTATTTATTGTTAGCACATTATAGCTATTCTAATATTATATGAAGTAGAGTTTGTTTTTCGAACGCGCTAACCTCAGAAAATACTAATCCGATTTGAAAATTTATTGCACTGGTAGATAGCTAATTGATAGAAGAAGGCTACGAAAATCCATAAAACACGGGCAATGCCGTGGCGTGAAAAACTAGTGATGTACAATAGTTTTTAACCCCCGACCAAAAAACGTTTGACGTGTCTGTCTGTGGCATAATAGCTCCCGTTCGGATAGAGCGATTTCAATTTTTTTGTATGAAAGGTGAGTTTGGCCCGGGTGTTCTTAGACATGTTTCATAAAAATCGGTAGAGCCGTTCAAAAGTAATGGGGGTGCGAGTGGGGAAGGAAAACCGAAAATCTGCAAATATACTCGAGTGGGGTGTTTTACTTAAAAGGAAATTAAGGCATTGGAATCGATGGTTTTTCTTAAATTTTCAATTTAGATTTATTCAAATAGACACATAGACAGTATTCATTTTGTTTCAGGCATCTTCCACGAGTGTACCCCATGTCCGCCCGGAGACTCCGCGCCAGCTCACGCACACCCACGACGAGGACTGCTCGGACGACGACGAAGGCTCCAAGACCCATGCCAAATAAGGCCCACGCATCCACCGCGATGCTACTCTCCTCCCGCCAACACCCTAGGCGAAACACGAGACGGCGGCGCCTAATGCGGTATCGCAAATGTTGTGATTATTGTGATCTTTCCATGAGCATGGAATATAAAAATAGTGATGGAACTTTTCAAAAGATGCGTTCGTTTGAACGCAAATTGAGTACGCGTTACCGGACGTTGATAGCGTATATTTTTGTTTAGCGCGCGATTGACGCCCCATTATAACCTTTTATGTCGTTTATTTTTCGTTATGTGTGAATATTTTATGTAACTTTTATGTTATTGTCATATCAGATATTATTTTATAATTATGCTGCTTTTAGATGGTTGATAATGTTTTTTAGCATTCCAACGTTCAAAATGATATCGAGTGAATTTAATGTTGAGATCAATTATTAGACAGGTATGTTTGTACGTACGTAAACGTTAACGTAGCATTTTGTATTTTTTAAACCATTTAAATGGAACAGTTTGAGAGGCTGTAATTGACATTAATGTACTAAAAGTTAGCTTATTTAATACTAAATATTTCTGCTCTGTTTATTTTGTTGCTTTATTTGAGCTCAATTGTTAGCAATTCCATTTTGTAATACAAGATATCTAGGAAATAGAATGCAATAAAAGATGTTATAAACAAGTAATTTTCTTTTATTCTTAAGTTCTATAAGTGTAATGACGTTCACCTTACTTACTTAAGTTCAACGTTCTAACTATAAAATATTAATCTTCATAATAGCAAATCATCCAGATAGTCTTGGAATTCTTCTTCACGAGATTTTTCTTCAGTTTCTTGTACACCTAAAATGAGATAATCGCGTATTAGCACTTATTGCCATACTATTAGACCTACATTCATACGTTTTCAAAGGCTTTGATTAATGGTTAATTTAGAACGCTATTTGGCAATGGAGGCTTTTAAGAAAATCGAATGGTGATGTGGAAACCAAAATCACAGAATAAACAAATTACTGGACCGATTTATAAAATATATCTAGTTCCCAATTTATGCTATAGGATTACCAAAAAACTACAAAAGTAACTTAGTAAACGGTTAAAAGACTTCGGAAAAAGAAATTATATTATTAGGAAGATGAGAAGGTCGCCCGGAGGCTTAGGCCCTGCAGTTGGAGTGGAGGATAGTTAGGTACATACCTACATCTTATTCTATTAACGTAGAAAAAGCTACGAGTGCAAACGGGTATAAAAGCAGTTTTCATCAATAGATAGCGAAAAGGGGCGGGTCGCTAATATAATAATAACAAAAACAGATATTGGCAGCCTTAGCATTAGCGATAATAGCTACAAATCTTATATCCAGATCCTACTGATCTAGGAACATCATGGCTTGGCTTTACAAGTACCTAAAGAATATTGAAAAACTTATGATTACCTTTCTTCCACAAAGAATCTCCACTTTCACTAACAACTAGCTCTAAAGCTTCCGAAGACGTCGAGGGTTCATCTAACTCGGGTGTTTTCGGACTGAAACCTCCTTCCTTTTCTTCATCAGAACATTCGTCCTTTTTGTACTTCTTCGCCCTTTTGCTCCTTTTCTTGAGCCGCTTAACTTCTCGTTTTTTGGATTTGTAGTTTAATTTGTTTGAGCATTCTGGGCATAGACCTAGAAGTAGGTTCGATTCCTTAATTAATAATAATTATTTTATTTTAAACATTATTCGTATCGTCAGCTTGTGTTTATATGTCGATGAACACGTGATGAACACACACATTGCGGATAGAAACCTAAGTAGATCAGCTATAACATTTCCTTTTTGTATGGCATTTTTTTGGAATTTAACTACTGTTTATAATATAAAGTGGTTATAAAGTAAATACCACTATACAATTAATCTTTAGAGTAGCAGTCAGAGTTTAACCTAAGTGATTAGCAATCCTAAAAAAAGCCGTGTTGGCTAAGTGGGAGGACACTCGACTTTCATTCCGAAGGTCGTGGGTTCAAACCCCGCCACGCACCTCTGGATTTTTCTTGAGAAATTTATGTGCGCTTTAAACACGTGCTTTAACGGTGAAGGCAAACATCGTGAGGAAACCGGCATGTTCTGAGAACTTCAAAAAAAAGAGTTTGAAGGACATGTGACATTCACCAACCCGCACTTGGCCAGCGTGGTGAATTAAGACCTAATCTCTCTCGTCAAGAGAGAAGTCCCTGTGTCCCAGCAGTGGGAACGTTAATAGGGTGATGATGATGATTAGCAATCGTATATGACGCTCAATGACTTGTTCTTGGTATAGGCACAATCTATAATGAGCATTTAAATAGGCCATGTTACTTAACTGTTTTAAAGTATACTTATGAATAGATATTGTTTAGATTAGTTTAACGTGATCTGGGTGGGTGGTATATAAAACTTACGTAGTTTGACAAGAGCGTTTTTCTTTTGTCTGTCTTCTAGATATGCAAAGTTAACTTCCCAGGATTTGAGTCCCTGGTCGCTGTTACATTTCTTGTTACCGCACTGGAATTGTCCCTTTCCCATGACCACTTCCTGCTCTATGCGCCATCTTAGTGCTACCTTCAGTTAAATTAAAGATTAAACATTATTAAAAATACCTAAGAATCAATTTATATAGGTAACCTTTGAAAGACTTAATGGTACGTCCAAACATACGACTTTTAAACGCATCATGTAGACGGATTTGCGATCTATATCTTAATATGTATATATAAATCTCGTGTCACAATGTTTGTCCTCAATGGACTCCTAAACCACTTAACCGATTATAATAAAATTCGCACACCATGTGCAGTTCGATCCAACTTGAGAGATAGGATGGTTTTTACGGCGAGAAAAATTAGAATAATTTCCGGGAAAATTTTATACCCGTGCGACGTCGGGGCGGGCCGCTAGTAGTATGTAATACACGATGCCTTTTCCGTCAGAACGAGATGAACCTATCTCATTAACCACTCGAAAGATTTAGTCAAAAGCATTTCAAAGAAGCTCATGAACCATTAAATAAAAAACTCGCAGTCTTAGACTAGTCGCATTTAGGTATGTTCCAAAGGGAGTTCAATATTTATATCCATATCGTACGTATTTAAACTTCTTTCACTTTATAGAAATGCATAATGTTTGGGGTAGGTAGGTACATGTCGGCTTAAGTGAGAGATTTTTTTCATGACGTAAATTTCTCAAAAACTTACGTACCACCTACCCACATGTTTGATACCAACAACCTATAAATATGTCAGGAACTTATTATAGAATAAAATACTCCCTGCTGTATTCGATCGAGCCAGTAGGTATTTGAACTGGAGGTCGTCTTGGGTTAGAGCCAAGCGCGGCAATGCCTGTTTATAAATAGATCAGTAAATCTACCTACTTCCACAATTTTATCAGTGTGATGCCTTTAAAATAAGGCAACTCGTGTTATTGCGTATTTATAATGGTTTATCAAGTAGGTAAGCTGTACTATCAGGCCCAGGCCACAGCAGGCCTTATAGTGTGCGACCTTTGAACTATTTAAGTAGTTTGGAAAAGTACTGCCTTAGTACTTCCAACTTACGAACACAATGTATCGCGATATAATTGCTTCGTTTTATATCTACTGCATTAATTTTGTTTTGTACATATTAAGTATGCTTTAAGTTTATTTTGGTTCAATACTCCCAACAATATGGGTAGTTTTGTGAATTAGTAATTAATTAATCACCGAAATGTTACCTTATGCACTTAATGGGGAACGATTGATCAAATTTTATAGATTCTTTCACTAATTAATAATTTTGTGGTATTAAAATTGTAGACATTGTTTGTACACAAAAATTTGAAACGAAACATTATATTACACACGAGCGCCGGCGCCGGTGCAAATATAGTTTTTCATTATAATGCAATACCGATGATACCACACTAGATCGCATGGTGGATCAAAGTACACGTTTTATTAAGTTTTTAAACTTTTAAAATTTAAAGTATTTCCTTAGTCAGTAGGCAAGATTTTAATAAGCGACTGTCTTTAAAAAATAAGTTTCTGTATAAAAACCCTAACTAAACTGGTTAAGTTAGGTAGTACCATAGACTAATTAATTAGTCTATGGTAGTAGGTACCTATTGATAAATGCAAATGCATTTGCCCCACCTCGGCCTTATAACCTACATTCATTAGTATTTCCTGCCAGAGGCACCACGTTCGCGTGTACAAAATTAGATTAGACACAGCCACTACAGCCAGGGAATAAAGCCAAACGGTTCGGCGGTACAACGTTTATTTTAAACATTTTCCAGCGGTCGTCCTATGCCAGCAGCTTCATTGCGCCTGAGCATTTGGTGCACAATGAAGCTGGTTCGATCGAACAGTCTTAATCGTAAACAAAAATGATTAAGTATAAATTTCCGTTAGTTTCATTTAACACTAGGGAGGCTTCGGATAGCTAGAACGAAATATAAAATATTCGGTCTATGATAGATAATTCTATTAGTTACAGCTCACTTCTGTGAGTAATAAATCTACACACGTACTTACCTACAACATTTATAACAGGCTTTTTCAGATTCCGAAGCCTTGAATTAAGAACAAGAAAAAATATATATATAATAAGATGATATAATAAACGTTAAACAAGTAGATACTTCCTATGAGTATACTTATAAGATCAAGCTAGTTACAAACGGTTATTCCCATTATAATTTATAACAAGCGTTGTTATTATTACGAAGGAACGCTTCAATGCATCTATCCTATGCATTTTGTTATTGATTTCGCTTTAGTAGGGCGGTCTAACGGGCAGATGTGCGCTGCCTACTGTACCACGCGGGTGAACGCTTGCAGCTATATTTAGCCAGCCTACAAAGCCAATAAGGCCTTTGTGCTCTCCCCAGTTCGAACGAACAAAGGAAGGTCTCGGAGGCAAAAAAGGCAATTGACTCACATAGGGGATCGCCCCATCTCAGCCTTACCAAAGGGGCCAGCATCACACGAATAAATTAATGTTAATGTTGCCTTCCTTGTGTGCTGATATTCTAAACGTACGTGGCTTCGTTTTAATAGGATCATTTACTTTTAAAAGGTCCAGTTATAGACGATAATATTGTATTTCATAAAGACATTTCAAACACAAATTAGAACCTTTAATAGCCTCAAATCATGATAAGGCTTACCTAATTACATTAGAGCATTACAAAACAATTTTAATGAGAGCTTAACACAACATTAAAGTAAGTTTTGTTTAGCCAAAGTGAATAGAACCCAACAAAAACATAGTAGATGCCTAAAACTATGCATCAAGGCTCTCTGTAGGAATGGGCCATGTGTTTTGATGATTCATACTTCCAATGGTACCTACTGCAGAGTTTAGTGTGTATAACTTACTTTGTTCTCTTTGAACCTAGTTAAATCGCAAATACAATACTCCTTGAAGAGTTTATCGTAATATTTTCTGGCTAATTGCTTTTCCCACGTATCGGCGACATCGTCGTCCTCCCACAAAAACTTATGGTTTTCTCTGATAACGTCAAGATCAGTTTTATCCTTTGTCGTGTCCCGTTTTAAAAGCTCTGTGGACCCTTTCGCATTCAAACAATAGACATTTACGAGGTATTTATGCAATTCATACGGATTAAGGTTACGCAACCTTGCAGTCATCGTTAGACGCTACTGTAACCTAGAACAAAGGGAAAACAACTGATTTAGATCTGAAATAAAACATACCGATTTGCAACAAACAACTCTTTAATAAAATCCAAAATTATTATTACATTTTTCATAAAATATGTATATTATACAACTAATTGTCATGATGAATGTTTAACAAGGTGCAGTTTTAATAAATTACTACAAAATTGTTGTTCATCAAATTAATAAATAAGGTTTTTGTGCGTGAGTTAATAATATCTACTCTGAATATTAATGTCAGTCTTGTAGATTTTTGTGTATTTTTTCTCATTTGGCTCAATATCAATATCTTAAATCTACAAACAAGTCATGCATATTATACTCCTAATCCATTGTCTATATATAATAAATATTATTAAAATATAATTATTATTGCCTATGTCAATATGATAAAACTACATAGAAATATTGTAAGACTAAACAACCGGTAAAATAGAATGTGGCACAGTAAAAAAGTTTTCATACTTTGGTTTAGAAGCCAATACATATTGATAAGCAAAACAAATTTAACTACTACAATCTTTGGGTGTCATTGTCCTGGGGACAGTATTAAAGTTTACCTCTTCGCAATCCTATATTAATAGATATTGAGATGAGATGCCTACTTAAAAATATTAAATATAAAGTCATTGGGCTTAAAAATAGGCTAAAAATGACTTGGTACAGAATATACCTAGAATTAGGAATCTGAAAATGTTTATCAAAGGAGACTTAGTTAACATTGAATTAATTAATTTACAATATATCTACATTATTATTTGGTACCCTAATAGTGAATCCTTTAAATACAAAGATAGACACATAGAAGATATTGCTTTGGTAAAAACAGTTCATACAATAGTAAGAATTACTTATCTAAAATTTGGCAAAGTTTTATTAACTGGTACATTTAAAAAAATGTAAAGTATTACAAAAATATATTACTTTAAAGCTTCTTGTAAGAAGGAGGAACACATATTACAATTGTGACATTTAAAAGGCCTCATTTTAGTATAGATACTCTCTTATCTAAAACAAACACTACAATAAGGCTATCTGAATCTTTGGTCATTTTGACCTATATCCACAATGTTAAACTATCACTTTATCATATCTAAAAGGCAACTTTGGATTAAGATTATGTGTATACCTTACTGTAGAGCACCTGAAAAGGCAGTTTTCCCTATATACTAATATCTTATTGTCTCAAACATGCACTTGAAAATTATAATGGTTAGTTATGAAAAGTAAAAACCTTAGCTAAAGAAAGCAACTACAGCAGCACACATGAGCTTGAAAGCTCGCATAAAAACACAATAAACACACCACATAATGACTAAATTATGAACTAGATCATATTTTGGTATAAAATTAACAAACATACAACTAAATTTTTGGCAAATAGAGAATCTGATATCATGAAAGCCTTACAAAAGATAAAGGCAAATACAGCATAATTTACAAAAACATATTTCAAATCCATCTACACTCCTAGTGCAGAAGGATGATGAAGGATGAAAGTTAATCATCCATGAGTTTTTTCATGTTTCTTCATATTGTCAGAGCGAGTGAAAGCTTTATCACAGACACCACAGTAATATGATTTTTGTTTAGTGTGAACTGTCATGTGACGGGACAGTTCACTCTTAGTGACAAACTTCTTCTCACACACAGTACAGGCATGTTTCCGTACATTGAGATGGAACTTCATGTGAATGGAAAGTGAACTGGACTGAGAGAATGCTTTATGACATAGCTCACATACAAATGGTCTTTCACCAGTATGCTTGCGAAGGTGGTTCATAAACCCTGTCTTAGTATAATCTTTTTGGCAAAGGTGGCAAAAGCTAGACTTTGAGTCTATCATTCCAGGGAAGTGTATATTCATATGCTTTCTGAGTTCTAAGTAACTGGGGAATTTCTCTGAGCAAACATGACAAGGATATTTTCTTTCTTCGGTGGGCTTAGCACTACATTTATGTGAGGCAAGTAACTGTTCACTAGTAAACATCTGATTGCACTGGCTGCAGATATGACTCCCTTCTGGGTCTGTTGACAGTGTAACCTCCAGATAATTTTCAATGGACATAACATTCCCATTGGAACTGTCTGCATCATCAGCAGTTATTTGAGAAATTATCAGTTTATTATCATTTTCTTTGGTTTCAATATTTTTCTCTAGATAGTCTCTGTAGTCCAAGGAATCTTTACCAGAATTGTTGTTGTCAGGCTCAACAAGATGTAGAACGGGCGATTCGCTTTGTTCCCTATCAGGGGATGAAGTTTTTTCGTTGTCCGAATGATCAGGACGCGAAGAGACATTGTTATCGGATTCCCATTCGTTCTCTACTATTTCGACGTCCGAATCTGAATCTTCCGCGCTTGATGTCGTATTATTCACTAAGTGGAATCCGATATCATCGAAACGCAACACGTTTGGAGGGAGTTTCACCCCGACTATAGTTTGAATCGCCTGCCATGAGAGCTCCTGGGGGTTGTTCTGCATTATTAGATCGCACTACTCTAACCTATAAACGATTTCACTGATTACTACATGTTATAAGCGCGAAATGTATTATTAAAGACGAAAAATATATTTACCTTAACCGTGGCGATCAGAAACAATTTAGTTTGGATGACACTCCCGATTTCTACATCTAAAAATATTTTGTTGAGCACTGGCACTACGAATTACAATGGATGGAGTTTACTGATGTGTTGCCAGCATTTGAAAGTTTATTCAATTTTTCGTTTGACTTTTGACTTTGAAATATGAATTTATAATTTATTACCAATATTATCTCGAAATGAATTTGTAGTAAAATAATTGATTACCACACACAATGATAAGTTGTATTTATTATGTAACAAAACAATATAATTACGTTTTAATGATCTGCACATTTATTTTCTACTTTTATACTGGCAACATTTAAAAGAGTGTCAAATCTATCAAACTTCGTTCAAAATAAATAAGGGTTACCCCTTAGTTAAAAAGTTGTCATTTCCAGAAACTTTATTCTAGCTTACTTTTATCTTCACTTGTAAAATACATTTCTGATGGTAGCACAGTGATAACATCGAAGTAAATTAAAATTATTTCAAATTTATTATACTCAGTGAGTTACTTATAAAAAAAAAAGAAAAAAAAAGGTGTGATTGCGATTCACACACGATAGAAGTGAAACTTCAGTAAATCGACAAAAGAATAAGAAGAATAAAAAAATAAAACAAAAAAAAATACTATGCAAAAGATTTTGTTCGGGCGGTCACCCATCCAAGTACTGGCTGGCGTCGCGCAAAGTTGCTCAACCTTGTTAGCGTTTAAGATTGGCTTACCCGGCAGGTAAGCCAATCTTATTTCCATTTCCGTTGCATCCGGTTTCAAATCACAACGATTCTAAAAAAGTTTCAATTCAAAATTGACAAAATTTCTGCTGACTCGCTTAAAGAGAAACAATGCAAGCTACACCAAAACTAATAATAACAAGAATTAAGAAAACACTTGATGTAATTAATTTACACACTATCACATGTTTTATGAATGCGATTAAAATTATTATGACATACTATTTGGGTTGAAAATGCAGGACTTCAACTAAAAATCATGAAAAATATGTCATTTCTTGATAATTCAATCCCAACCTAGGTGATTTGATAAGCTCGCTACACGTTGGGCTGAGGGCTTGGCTCAATTTCTTGGCCTCGCGGCCTCGGCCCAACACATCACAGAGCCCCTTGTACACTTACATATTATTCCAACGAAACACAAAATATTTTGATGGCAGCATTTACTTTGTTTGTTTGTTTGGGCATAGATAGAATAGAATAATAGTAAATTACTTTTGATAATTTTGTCTAAATATAATTTGTTTTGTTGTTTCTTAGCTTATTTAAAATTTCAATAATTCAGTACTAGTATCTAAAAGAATAATATAATGGATTCATTAAATAAATTACAAGAGTTCATAAAATCTAAGGACAATTTCAAAAACTTCGTAAATTGTTCCGAAGTTCCAACTATTTGCAAATCAGAACCATGTAGACTAGGTGTGGATGAAGCTGGACGAGGGCCTGTGCTTGGTGAGACTAGTACTAACTATATTTCTTTATGTTTTTCATCTGATCAATAGCATATAGCAGGTTTATAGGTTTCCCTCGTTTTTTTCCTGACATAATTCTCAGATTCTAGGCATTACTTGCTTATTTATATTTACATGGACATCATATTTGAGGCTACTTAGCATCATTTTATCAGTTAATATCTATATAAATAAAAATGAATTGTTGTTCGTTAGTCTGATTAAAACTCGAGAACGGCTGGGCCGATTGAGCTGATTTTGTTTTTAAAATGTTTGTCGTAGTCCAGGGTAGGTCTAAACTCTAAACGGTGGGCAAATAAGGAAAAATTGCCGGGAACTTTTTTTACCCGTGCGACGCCGGCGCCGGGGCAGGCCGCTAGTACTTAATAACAATGTCAAAATTCTGCATTTCAGGTCCAATGGTGTATGGAGTTTCATATTCACCCCTGAGTAAAGAAAAAATTCTCAAAGACCTAGGTTGTGCGGATTCTAAGGCATTAACTGAGGCTAAAAGAGATGAGATATTTTCCAAAATGCTGGCCGATGAAGAAGCTATCAGTAATGTTGGCTGGGCATGTGAAGTAATATCACCAAATTACATTTCAAACTCTATGTATAGGAGGGCAAAGCATTCTTTAAATGAGGTAATAATTGACATGATGTATCTATACTAATATTATAAAGCTGAAGAGTTTGTTTGTTTGTTTGAATGCGCAAATCCATAAACTACTAGTCTGAGTTGAAAATTTATTTCATAGTTGGATAGCCTATTTATCGAGGAAGGCTATTATACTTTTAACACAAGAAAATAAAAAAAACATGGGCAATGTGTGTATTTTATAAATTTTGCTGAACCAACATATTGTGCTGACTCCTCATAATGTGGGATAAGACCAAGAGAATGATGACAATGTTGCCGTACACCCTCGCTTTTCCAATAGAGATGTGAAATAGGATGATACTGATTTTGCTGAAAATTTGTCTTTATTAGATTTATGCCTTAAATAATTAGCTTATTGATTGGCTTTTTGCCTGTGTGCCAGTATTTAAGCAACTAAATCCAATTTTTTTTTAATAATCTGTTTACATCCTTTTAAACAAATATTATTCATGATGTTACTGTTTACAGGTGTCAATGAATTCTGCTATATCTCTAATCAAGAAATGTGCGGAGGATGGAGCTAACATAGCTGAAGTGTATGTGGACACTGTAGGTCCCCCGGAGAAATATCAAGCAAGGTTGTCCGAAATCTTCCCTAACTATAAAATCACTGTAAGCATCACTATTCATACTGTAAAATATTCATATATTATGTATCCATTTCAGATAGGAAATTATTATTGAATGGTGAAAGGGCTCCTTAGGAGCACCATGTCCAATTAAAGTCTAGTGGTATCAGTATTAGTACCTAAAAAGCATGCTGCCTCATTTGGACTATTGTGTAAATGAACAAGACCACTGATCAGCTTCTTGGGATTGTGAACTCGGAGATAATAAAATAAACCAAAGAAGACAAATTGATATTCTACAACTTTACCAATAAAAGGACTCTAACAATATTGATACTTTTAGTTTATTTTCTAGCTTTTTGTTAATTTTTAGTTCAAAGTTTAGTTTTATATTTTTAACCTAAAATGAAACTCTCATTGCATAAAAAAAGCTGGAGTAGTTTTTACCATTTCATAAATTCATAAATTCTTAAATGTACCCAAAAAAGAAACATGAAGGTTTTGTTATTAATGTTCATGTGCAAAAGCGAGCTTAACCCTATATGAGTAGCCATTTTAAATTTTATTAATAAAATAAAATCTAATGTTTTGTTTAAGGTTGCAAAGAAAGCTGATTCAATATACCCTATAGTATCAGCAGCCAGTATTGTTGCAAAGGTAACCAGAGACCATGCATTGAAAGTTTGGCAGTTCCTGGAGGGCTTGGAAATGGACCAAACTGAATTTGGCAGTGGATATCCTGGAGGTGACTTTAATGTTTACAATTTATATATTTGGTTTTATTCTGAGTGCCCCTACAAAGCATTCTCCTATTTGAACCAGAAGACAAGTGACAGATTTTCCTGGGACCTTTCATATAACTCCAAATATTTCTATAATATTTATCTCTATTCTCAATTAGAAATCTATATATCTACAAATTAATTAAACGGTTTAACTTTTGTACACTTCAATTGACAAATGAACTTTTACAAATGAAGACACTTCCTGATTTTATATTATTGTGATGCGATAAAGATGATGAAGTAAGCCGCAAATTTTGTTCTGCCATTTTTAAACGCAGAAAACTGAAGAGTTTCGTCTGTTACGCCAATACAGTACGACTACTCTCCCGATCCTTTTCGCCCTCGCTTCCTCTATACTAAACACAAAAGTTTGTTATCAGCTATTTCTTCAATTCATATAGTAATTTAACTCCAGTCAAGCTATTTTTTTTCTCCAAATGGGTGCCTTACCCTGCAGTGGTCTGAGCAAAAAGAGGTTTTTTTAATCTTTAAGTAAAACAAAAGACGTGAGTTACTTTCGTTTTGAAGCATAAATTATCATCTGTACTGTACACAATATGGAAATAAAGTACCGATTGCTGTGCTATTAAAAACTTTTGCAGTGGCAAGTCCAGATTTATAGTCTTCTCACATAATAGAATATTGCTGGATTATGCATAAATCATAGCCGAAAACAGAAGTGCAGATAGTACTGAGGGCGTTAGGGTTTATTCAGAGAGATCGGTCAGGCGTTCCAAGTTTAGAATAAACTAAACACCTAACAAAAGGAAACGCCTGACCGCTTTTTGTCTGACAGGACCTTTGCTTGACGCAGTGGAGAAGGAAATTTAATACCTGGTAATTGTACGTCTTATCCAATAGCATTCTTTGAAAAATAATGGCAGACTTTTTTTTCAGACCCAAAAACTAAGAAGTTCATACAAGACCAGATAGACCACATATTCGGCTACCCTCTACTCGTCAGATTCAGCTGGTCAACGGCAGAAGTTATGTTACAAGAAAAAGCAGCAACGTGCACTTTCGAAGAAGTGGACGACGATGGAAACACTAAGAAACCTAAAAAATCTATTAGTTCATTCTTCAATGTTAATACCGAAAATGACCCCCCACGAAAAAGACATAAGTTCTTTGAAGAGAGATACCTAAGCATCAGTAACGCTTTTGACTGATCTATCATGTAAGTAATAAATGTATTTTATAAATTATCTCAGTTTATTTATTTCCTGTAACAATATATGATATATTTTGTAGTTATATTAGTTCTTGTCTTGATACGCCTATTCCGACACAACGCGCTCTTTATTTAGATCACAGATATATCACAGAATACAAATCGAAGTATTAAGTACAAAATGTGACTCGTCCAATGTGTTTTCTTATTACTTTAGGGGTTTATATGGTCGTACTGGCCCCTAAACGCCATTAATCTTGTTTAAAGTATATTTGCATGTATTTGTTTAATGAAAATTCATGAGTTTACGAGCAGACTTTGTACAATGTAAGAGAAAATGTGGTGGCGACGCATTGCTGATCAGTAGAAATCAGGATTTAGGTACAGTTTATGCATTCGACGTTTGTTTTAACATACCATACACTGTATTGTTTTATTGTACTTATTGGATTGCCTCCAAACGAAATGTTGCTAAGAATTTGCGTTTAAATTATGATACCTTCTTGGTTTCTCTCAAAACTACTCTCGCGATTGTGACGTTCGAGCGATTATGTCGAAACTGTTCACAGGATCACCCACTGAGCGGTTGTCTATTTTGTAACTGTTTAGATAAAAGTGCCCATTGTATGGGGCTACATTAAACTTTCACTAACAAATTACGGTCTATAAAAGACTTCTTATGCGATGAAAGGTCCCAAGTTCGGGGCAAGTCCAAGACTGCTCGATGGCAAGTCGTCAGGACGCGAATGCGAGTTAGCCATTTGGAGCTGTTTCCATACAAACATGTAGCCTACACACAAAATGACTCTGAAAATCGAAGTATTTTCCTACCTTATATACCTATTATAAGTCGGAAATCAAACATGGTTGTGTCTTTAGAAATTTTAAAGAAGATATTCGTGCATTTGCTTTCTTAATTAAACAAACAAGTCAAATTATTATTATTTGATTTGCGTCTGTATAGTAATTGTGTACTTTCCTCTTATTTTCGCCGATTATTCCTTGATAAGTATGAAAATATAACTTAAAATGTATCGTTTTTGTAAGGAATACGTGTAAGTATTCCACTCGTGTCGCTACTCTGAGACCATTGAAGTTTGTATGGAATCAACTCCAAACGATGGACTTCTAACAGTTACTTAGCATGCACCATGCATCACTCGGCCACCTACTTGACATGAGCAATGCGGAACGCCCAGCTCACTCGGAGAATTTAATTGTGTTCCATTATCATATTTAGGTTCTTTTACTGTAACTCAAAAGTGAAAACTGAATGAGAGTCAACGTCGCCTGCCATTCGTCAGCCGCGATCGATGGCGACAACTGCTTCCCGGCGTTAGGATTAACAATATGGCCTTCCGGTGCCTTCTACTTCTCGCGCTATGCGCCTCTTCATTGGCCATCATGGGCCCCAACAACGCGACGAAATCCATGAAGACTGATACGTACTTAGACGCGTACTCCAAATCCAGAATCGAAGCTGAAAAAGCCAAGCAAGGAGTGATAATAGTGACCGCTAAACAAGACAAGAAGATTTCCAACCGTGATGACAGTTACAGCTCAGGCTATGATTTCACTCCGTCTTACTCTAGTGATAGCAGTGGCTTTAGTTCTGTAAGTTCAGGACCGAGTTACCAGCCGAGCTACTCGCCACCTGTGAAATTTGAGTCGGATATCACATACAATTCACCTCCAAACAGTTACGGGCCACCAGCGCAGTCTTATGGTCCTCCGTCGAATTCATATGGCCCTCCGTCGAATTCTTACGGCCCTCCGTCAAATTCCTACGGCCCTCCAGCTCAGGCATATGGTCCTCCTGCGAATGTTTACGGACCGCCAATAGAGAAACCTATCCCAGTTTACGGTCCTCCCAAGCCTTCATATGGAGTGCCGTATACAGCTCCGGGATTTGGCGGCCTAGGCATGGCCTTTTTGGATAAACTCCATTTAAAATTAGATTTATTGACCATTGCTAAGTTGATGCTTAAGTTCCTGATTTTCAAAAAGATCGTGTCTATGATTGCTGTTGTGTGTTTACTGCTTGTGATACCGAAAATTATAAATTTCAAGAAAGGTCACGGCTCTGATGCTAGCAACGATGAAGACAGGATGTTTAGTGAGAACGGTGAGTTTTACTTAAAGATATATTATTTTTAGTTACTTAATCCTATGCAAGCAAATGTAATTGAAAGATTGTTTCGTTATTAAACTTTAACCATTACAATAATCAGCAGCCCTCAGACTGCCTCAGTGACGCGGTGGGCGAAGGTCCGCTTACGGCACAAGGGTCCGATTCGATTCCAATATCTATACATATACATATCATCATCATCATCATCACCCTATTAACGTTCCCACTGCTGGGACACAGGGACTTCTCTCTTGACGAGAGAGATTAGGCCTTAATTCACCACGCTGGCCAAGTGCGGGTTGGTGAATGTCACATGTCCTTCAAACTCTTTTTTAGAGTTCTCAGAACATGCCGGTTTCCTCACGATGTTGCCTTCATCGTTAAAGCACGTGTTTATAGCGCACATACATTTCTCAAGAAGAAAAATCCAGAGGTGCGTGGCGGGGTTTGAATCCACGACCTTCGGAATGAAAGTCGAGTGTCCTCCCACTTAGCCAACACGGCTTTTTTACATATACATATGTATGTCTATTATGTTAAGATCTAGTACCCGTAACACAAGCTTAAAGCTAATCACTTATGTTTTGTTAATTTATTTAAATAATTTAGTTAAAATGTAAAACCGTGATATTATAGAACCTAGAACATTGTATTAGTTTACCTCGAATAAATACGCTATAATCAAGTTTTTATAACTTTTATGTTATTAAAACTATACATGTTTTCGTAATAGCAAGCGTAGTAACTAATAGTTTAATTCTATTAAAGCTTGGGATTACATTAAATTTCTTACAAATTTATAAAAAAATTGTTTTAAACTATTCCCAAAAAAATAGGGATTGCTCTAAATTTCCTGTATGTTTTATGTTGCTAGTTTCCATTTTGCACCTTTGCCCGGGTTTTTTTGTCAAATATAAAAAGTATTTTCCCACATAAATTACGTGACTTAAATTTTGCAGACTAATTCAATTTTATTCTAGGGAATAAACGGTAACGGTAACGGTAGGCCGTTACGAAGATTACAAAGAACAAGATATGAATTATTGATTACATGATTCTTTGTATCATTGTTGATTTATATAATTTCAGTGGTAGAGCTATCATCAGCACAACAGCTGTTGAATCGCGCCATCTCAATATATGGCAGACAAGAGGCTTCCTGTGGAGTGACGTGTCGAGTGGGCCGAGTGATTGATGATATTTATGAGTTCCAGCCATATGTCAGGTAAATTAATAAATTAATATTAAGCCTTTGTTTTCCTCCAAGTAACATAATGTTTTATCTTAAAAATATTGTTTAATCTAATTATAGTTAAAGTATACGTCATGTATGTAGATTTTAAATATATATACTTCCTCGTATTTTCGTTGATTGTCTAAAAATTATGTAGCATTCTGCACTCACTTTTGTCTATAATAAATATTTGATACCTTAAAGTCTTAAAGGTATTAAAAATGGATTTCCGAAAAGTACCGCATGAATATTGCAACATTATACGTAACATTCGCCCGTACATTGATTCATTTTGCCATCAGTAAGCTGAATAGTAAATCTTATTTTAAAATTCTTAATTATTCTAAATTATTATAACCAATATTTTAACAAAGAAAATAATATATCAATCACAATATCCAATATGAATATGAATATTAAATGATTTCATGTATTTGATGTTTATAGCAAAATATTTTTTCTCATTTCGTCCACATGATATAAGCCACAGAAAAATATAGCCAAACTTTATTTTAATCCTACCTACTGTATAAACATTTTTTTTTACAATATATTTATTTTTTCAGGGGAGATGCAGTCAACAAGCTCAGTTCGTAAAGGAGGTGGTGCCATTTTACTCACATAATCTTAAACTTAAGTCAACAAATTTTGTAAAGTTTAAGATACACTCATTAGTCTGCATTTTTAGTCATGTAGGTAATAACTATTTATATACATTTAAGTAGTTAAGTTGTTAAATTATTAACTTTATTCAAATAAATTATTTATTATTACACATAAATTATTTTTTTACTCAATTTAAACATTGGGTAATCGCTGAAAGTGAACTATTATTTGGTAATTTAGTATATACTAAAAATCTGTAATATCCAGTTTCGTTCAATTCATTTCATAGATTTCTCTGCCTTATTTAATCGCAGGTTTGTTAAGTGAAATAAATTATAAATAGTTGAATGTAGTGAAATTACACTTTCTCCAGTCCAGATTGGGATCAAGGAGTCGAGACCTCGCAAACGATATCAATGCTACACACAATACAGTGTTGGACGAGGCCTGCATAGTAAGCGGAAGAAATTAGTTTTAAACATTCTTTGTTGTCCCAAAAGGCCACGCCACTCTTTATTAAGCTATGTGACATTTATATGGGCTCTTTATTATTTATTATCTTTACGTGTTCTAATTCACGTTTTATACGTTTAAGAACAGAAGAAAGTCGTTTCTGAGTGTACGAACAGTTTTGTGATGCACATCAAGCACACTTGCCAAAATCCTGGAATTTGAAAATATTCCATTGTTCTCAACATCGCATCGTCTTGGGTTTTCTCGGGTTTAAATTCTACTTAAAAACTTTTTTCTTGAACCACTATCTATTGCTGAAAACTAGTACCTATGTGAAGATTAATTGTATATTGAAGATCACTCGATGGAAAAAGTTTTAAGTTTGCATCGTCGATCGATGCATTTCAACGATATTTATGGATAAACAGTTTTAGGCAGATTTTACTAAAACCCAAACATCACATTTTTATTGTATCTGTATAATATTATTGAATACCATATTAATATCATGGGGTGATTATAGGGATCCAATATGGGTTTGTCTAGTTTACACCACACAACATGGACCTTCGTATATTCGTCATTGCATGACTTGCATGCAGAACTTGGATAAATATTGCGTAATTTTCTCTAAATTCCGTAAACTTTTGTATTCAAAGAGAAAGTAATCTCTCGTCTTGAATTTTAAATAAAGTTTTGTAATATAACGTGACATGAATTAAGAAAAATCATTTTAATTAAATATCTGCGCCATTAGGCCATTACTCGTAAGGTGCTTAACATGCCCATATTTCTTATTCACTACTATATTCAGTTGCCTACTTTGGGCATTACTTTTCGTCCTGATATCATGAAATCCTGCCGGTGGTTGACTTAACCTAAGCACAGTTGTTATATTGTGTAATAATTATTTCTTTATCCGAAAACAACATGTTTATTATCAATAGGAATGATGTACATAAAATAATAGTATTCTGTTTCGTCTGTCTGTTAGCGCGTCCAAAAGTAGTGAACACCTATTTCTTGCTTTTTCAATTCATTAGGAGAAGGTTTTAGGGTACCCAAAGTGTAAGTTCGAATATTTATTTTTTAAATACGTGTTTCTAAAGACAATAGCAGTAGACATTATTGAAGAATTACACGGAACCCACGGTGTATGAGTCCATCTCATAACTATCGATTTTTTAAATCGTAGTGTACCTAAATGACGGACTAATATTTTTTTTAGTCATTTACTCCATTCTGTTTTCATCGATTCACCAACCAGTTTGATCGTTAATCCAGTTAATCGATTCAATGTTTATTATTGATTTTTCTTCACAAGAAGTACGAAGTTTTATGTCTTAAACTTCGCTTTGTGAAACTTTTCTTGGGGTATGTCCCAGTTGTCCCATTTGTCCGAGTAGAGGGGACAACTGGGGTATCGCTTATACGATGTCCCTTTACCGGTCACTCAGTGGGGACAACTGGGATATTGAATTCCTGGGTCCAAATAACAATCCTAGAGAGGGAGGACAACTGGGACATACCCGTCTTCTTGTAATATATTATAGTGTTCATATTCTGCCCAGCGTGCCGAGCTAGTAGCGTAAGTTATCTAAAATACAACAAAAATGGTTAAATAAATTAGGGTTTATACCCACATATATAAAATTATGGCTGATGCAGGTACATACTCTGTTTATGTATGAATTAATGTTTCCGGGAATGTCTTTCGAGATCATTTACATTTTAGACCATCCATAATTCTTTCTTAGAATTCCAGTAATAGCTGGGTTGAGTTTTCCTTATTCTAATTAAAGTGTACAACTTTGGCACTCGTTAATTCCATCCAATTCAAGCAATTGAGATACGAATACGAGACCCAAGGATTTGGATGTTATACAATCCGGTCATTTGCCTCAGCGTGTTGAAAATTATATTATCTTTATAGGTACTCTATATAATGAAGTTGCTTTCGCTATATGTCCGCTTAGAAGGTTGTTCTACGGAATCTTCATACATAAAAATGTTTACTTAAAATCAAGAAACTCTTTTTTTTTTTTTTTTTTTTTTTTTATGATCGATAAGCCTTCATTTGACCACAATCTCACCTGATGTAAAGTGACGATGTGGTCTAAGATGGGACATGAAGACCTAGAAGGTGGCTTCTCCGGGCCACATTACGAAACACGAAAAAATCGCTTCACGCACTGGCCCAGCCCGGAGGGTGGTGACAAGCCGCGGCCGAAGCCTACCACCAGAGACTGTTCTTAGCACCACCCGGAGGTCACGTGTAAGGATTCAGAACTTTACTTCTTTACTTCTCTGTTGACTATTTAGGCTAGTGGTGCACTCTGGTGCGAGCAAATTGCAGTAATATCCTTTAATAGGGGAAACCACAAACATCCCCAAAATAACCTTGCAGATAATAAACTGTCACTCTTAATTATTCACATCATTATGAAAATGACCTCAATGTTAAAATTTGTGCGGTAAATAGGCTAGTTAATTTTAGCGTTAGCGCTAATTCCTCCAATATTGATGGATCCGGTGTTGTGACGTCATTGAGACAGCAAGGTTGAGTGTTAGCCTAGATAGCCCTTATGATACGAGTAGATAAGATATTTCTACGTGATTGTAAACAACATCTTTACTTATCAAACTAAGACATGTGAACGCAATTACGCCCTAATTCCGTAGGATTGAATGGAAGGAGTTCATGACCTGAAACCGAAACGTGCAAAATTATCAGTCGGTTTACTCTAAGCTTTCTATAAAAAAACTTGGCGACTGTCCTCATCATTAATGAATGTAAAATAATAAATCTAAATTTAAAATATAAGAGAAACCCCCGATTTCAATGCCTTAATTTCCTTAAAAGTAAGACACCATAATATTCTGTAATGTCTCTGTAATGAAAGCTAAGCGCGTGCAGCTTAGCTTTCATTTGATACCCTACTCGAGTATATTTGCAGATTTTCGGTTTTCCTTCCCCACTCTAACTAACCCCCATAACTTTTAAACGGCACAACCGATTTTCATAAAAAACATGTCTAAGAACACTCGCGCCAGACTCACCAACTAAATTGAAATCGCTCATTTCGTTCGGGAGCTATGATGTCCAGACAGACAGACACACAGACAGACGGACACGTCAAACTAATAACACCCCTCTTTTATGGTCGGGGGTTAATTATACAATCATTTGGCTTTATTTTTATTTCAGTTTATTTAGCTAAGAAATCCTCCGATATTTTTATATGGCTTAATTAATCAATCGTATAGGGATCACTATCATCATCATCTACAGCCTGTCTTTGCCCACTGCTGGGCATAGGCGTCCCAGAGTTCGTACCATACACAACGGTATAGGTGTAATAATAAAGCTTATTTCCCTCTGAAACGAAGTTGTTTTCGATAAGTAAAATAAGGGCGGGGTCACATGACCACGACCGCGACAAGAGACACGACAATGAACTCTGCGGAAGCACTTGTCACGCCTGCGCTTGCGTCGAACAATGCCTGCATAACGCAGCCGATAACCACTACACCATCCACTATTATGTATCCATTTACACGAATCTAGGGCACTTAAATAGCGGAAGAGTGGAAAGTGTACCGATATATGACCGACATTATGTATTTTTGTGATAATCAGATGTTTATGTTCTTCAGGGAATTCGTGGTTTGGTGCCAATTTTTATGAGAACAACAGATTCTTTGATCGCTTTTGGTGTCAAACATTGCACGTCTTTCTATGAGTGTTGCCGTATCTGAAATATTAATGAAAAATACATCTCATAGGTATCCAAAGCTAACACAGTAGTTCTTCTCTTCAAATGGAAAATATAAAATCGCAATTCAAATATTCCTACAAATAAGGTAGGTGACATTCGTAGTCAGCAAGGGATTTTCTAAATTAAAATTAAGGTTTTGAATCCTGTAAAGCACCTGTCGTTATACATAGAATTGAGTATTTTTGTTAAATATCCATACTTTAGTTTATTGAACATTTTAGTTACCTAAAACGGTAGGTAACAAAATATTTTTAATTTTCAGAAAGCCAAAAAGAAAAGGTTAGAAAAGCCTCTTTGTTTTGACTTAAGTACCTTCTATGATATTCAGAGTTGAGTGTAGTTTCTCGAAGCTATTAGAATATTTGAAAGAATATTGTAAGAAAATAAAACTGCACATCAAAAAGGATGCTTTCGAAACGAAATTAAACTAATGCAACTCGAACACAACAATAGCGAGCATCGAGGAGTTACTCCAACCATAACCGCGATGGTCTGATGTAATCCAACCATCGCGATGTTTGCTCTATTTAGGCTATTGTGCTATTGTAAGGATGGGCAGGTTGGAGTCAAGTGCACCAGCGAACTGGAACGAAATAAGAACGGAACTCACTATGGAATCTGCACGTGTGACTTCCACACGTGTTATTCTTAAGCGTTGACGCAACATAACAATGTTTCTATTCCTACGAGTACCTTCCGTTCCTCAGTGTGCGCCAGCCTTCAATTGAAAGCTCACGAGGAGGGGACTAATAAGGCGAAGTGAATTGTCTTATGAACTGTGTTGACGTGCTTTGTGTTGTGTGGATTGGATTGGATAACTGAAAAAATGGCTGAAAAAGGACTCTGGCCTTTATCCTTTCGGTAAGTGATTTTAATGTAAGTACTTTTTACACTTTTCGCGTCAAAGTTCATTAAAACTCGATAACGCGATAGAATAGAAGTTTGCATTAATGCCAGAAATTAGATCATCACAGATTACCGAAATTTTGCTATCACATAAATTAAACACATTTAAAAAATAGGCAAAGGATTGTGAAAATTAGGTAGCTTATTTAGTAGTTTAGGGAAATCATACAATATGAACATAAAAAGTACCCATCTAAATAATTATGATAAAGTAGTGGCAGTCTATCAATTCTTCAAGTAAGACACATATTTATGTAGGTGCATAACATTCTATTAAAGCATGGAATAATCCGTAGTAGTTCAAATTTAATTGAGTCTTCATTTCCACTGTAATGGTTATCGAGAATTGCACACCTGTAATGACATAAAAATCAATCTACGTTCTAGATATTTCTAGTGCATTCCGATGTCCGTATAGAGTACGATTGTAAAAACTGAAGTACTGACATTGATAGAATAGTTTGTAATGCTCCCGCTGAAGAAAATTCCTGAACTTTAAAGTAGGTAGGTACTTTAGAAAATAACTTGTTTACATTATAATTCGTATAACGGAAATGTTTCCCACCGCCAAACACTTAAAATGTTTATGATATATTAAGATACAGCATTTGACCATGACGAGACGATATTTGTTGAACGAGAATGAATTTTATCTTATATTATCTGCTCTCACTATCTCTGCAGGGCATAACATTGTTTGGTCGATCGTTTTCAGTCAGTTACTAACTACACCAGTCTGCTGAAATATCTATCTTGACTGTGCTCTATTTAATAATTCGTTGATTTATTTAAGAGACCACGAATTTCCCATTTATTCTAGACAGAGTGTTTTGAAATTGTGAATTACATAGTTAGGTCAGGTATAGTAATATATTTAGTTGTTTCGGTACATTTAAATAAGAACAAACGTAATTGTATATATTTCTTTAAGCTCCCGTGTTTACAATAGACTCGTTAAATATGCATAGAATAGATATCAAATCTATTATAGCAAATATAACTATCATGTTCTTTACCGGTGTTTCCTTGAGTTTTTATGTAGTTATTTTGTCTATAATGGTCATGATACCGGTGAGGATGCAGAGGTTAGGTTGTGTTCGGAAGGACGTCGGTATTCGCTAGAAATCGCGGTTGTGGCTTCCTCTGTGAGTAATTGAATGTATGTTCGAGTACAGTAATCTACGGTCTACACTGTTTGTGTTCAGTGCCCGTAACGGGAGGCCGCGTCCCTTGGAGCTCTTGGCTCCCCGATCTGTTTTGAAAGCGTTCAGTTACATGATAAACAGATAAACTTTTATGACGTTTTACCTGAGCAGTAGGAATCAAATCAACTTTCACCATGTCTTTACCTCGGTCTTTTGATTCAGGTACGTCATGATTAATAACGCTGATGCTGTTTGAACGTGCGAAATTCGCGGTTATTTACCTCTACCTAATTAATGTTAACTGGGTACTTTTTATGCAAGAGTCATCTCTTGTGATTGGGTGAAGGGACTAATCAGTCGCTCGGGTAGACCTTTTAATGACTTAATTAGTCTTACTGTACCACCAGGCGGGGGGCCTGACCTTTCATCATTAGTAATTTCATAGCTTCTGTAGGTCACTCAAATTAAATTGTGTAACAGTTTCCTGTCTTTGTTTCAGTTGTGAGGAGAAAGACTGATAGGAGATTTACTCTAGCAACTTTACCAAAAAGAATAACCAAAGGCACTTTAACCGATAAGATTAATAAGTTCGTGAGAATGCCAGAGTTGGGACCTATGATGCGAGCGCTAGAGCTACAGAGAGTGATAGAAGACAAAGTGACGGAATGGCGGGAGAGGTCAGCCCGGGTCGCCGGCGCAAGCGTGGCCGACTCTTATCAACAGCCACTCAACTTCAAACGTCGAGCACACAGACGCAAGAATAGCGCTGAAATAAACAGAATTATCTCAAAGTACTCGAAGAATAACAAGAGTGCGCACGAACCTTTCACTAAGCGAATATTAATTGAGCCGCCACCGACTCGACCACCGAGATCTAAGAAACTTTCCTCCACAAAGACCTTCTCAAAAAGCGAAGACAATCTTGCCACAATGGATATACAAAATGATCCTTATCCAGTGGACGAAAATAAGCTTGTCTTCAGCAAGTCCAGATACAGCGCCAGAAGTTACGAAGATGTGACAGCATTCGTAGACGTTCACCACACCATGAAAAGCAAACACTTCGAGCAAACTAGTATAATGAATGGAAAGCTTCTACCAAGAAATCCACGATCAAGACTGTTGCACAGTATCAGTGAGGATATATGTGTTAAACCCGCGCTAGAAGACAGTGCCTTAGATTTACGGGAAAAATCTGAATTTGTCACATCAACTCCTGTTACGAAAAGGAAAACTTGTCCGTCGGAGAGTGCAGTGTTTCAAAAGTGCGCGACTTATTCGAGTGCGAGTGACCTTAGGAAAGGCAGTTCTGAGCCTGATATTCTCAGTGTGAGTTCTATCTGTACGACAGATACAGCGAAAACTATAGATTATAAAAAAAAGTGGAAGTTACTGAAACCCCCTTTTAAGAAAGGGGCTTTGGATTGCCTTTTTTTGTGGCGCGGAAAGAAAACTGTGCAGCGCGAGGAGGAAAACACTAAAAAGTAAGTCCCTAATTAACATTACTTGTTTATGACCTGAAAATATTGAGAAAACGACTAGGTATACATTATCTGTTGCTTTGTCATCCCATCAGATTATATTCTTAGCTGGATGCCTGATATGCTGTTATGATGTCTAATTTTTATTTAATCACAACAAGACCAACTATAGTCCTTTCTCAATGTTGTGAGGTCTACTTAATCTATAATATCATATTATACAATTCGAAAGGGTAACTTTGTCTGTCTGTCTCGATTTCACTGAAAAACAAATGGTCCGATTAAATTAACGAGTAAGAAGAATAAGAATACTTATATTATTATTTTAAAAACATAGCTTAGGTACTTACATAGTTAAAGTATCTTTTTACAAAAAAATAGGGAAACTTTATAATTTAAACACTACTTAACTAATGAAATGTAATTTTACAATCATATTTCTTTCACATAGTCTAACAAAGTGTTATGTTTACTTAACTCTTTTTGCCATTATTTAAGTTAAAATTTCGGTACGGGTACTTTGGTAGGTACTCATGTTCTCTAGAGTTAGGAGCCTAAGATAGGCTAGATAGGTCTTTATACCGCGGTTAAAGCCACGGCGCACTGCTTGTGTATAAATAAATGCATTTATCATAAGCTAGTGGTAATAATAATTAGAATTACAAACCTATGATTGGTTTATTAGTAATTGCTGCACTTGGATTACCTACTTACATTCTCGTACATTTATAATGTGCGTTGTTTTATCTGTTTCGATCATTTTGTTGTACTTATCGTGAACTGGCTCTGTTCGATAATTAGATCAGCATGTGTCAATTACTTAGTCAGTTTCCTTGTCAAGATAAAACTAATGTGGAGTAAGAGGTCATGTGTATAAACCATTGCAGATTCCAGCGAATCACGGCCTGTTTGGATTTGCAGTTTCTTTATTAGAAATTGTTGATTGAAAGATAAAGTCTAATTCCCTATATTTACGTATTACGGAGGAAACAATTTACTTGCATAGCTAAAAACTTGTTTCCAGAATATTTGTTCGTCTTGGGTAACTAAATAAATAAATAAAATAAAATAAATTTATTTACACTTAACAAATTTACTACACATTACAAATACTTATATATATATATATTATGTTCAATAAGCCTTCATAAGAACAGCAATGCCAGACCTCAACTCAAGGCAATCTAAACGCCTATTATACCTTAAAAGAACGGACCTTCGAGTCCTGATAGGAACTATCACAGGACACATCACCCTCAACAAACACCTCTATACCATGGGATCCACGGACAGGTCGAGGTCCATATTATATTAGTAACAAATGATCATAGACTATGTTAGTCTTATAATTAGACACACTAATGTTAGGCAGTGAATCATAACCTCCGTATTCATAAAAATATGTCTTTTTTAATATTAGACTTATAAAAGCTAAATAGAAAGTTTGATAAAAAACGTTATTTATTCATTTATGACCGCAGCATGTTTTTTTTGAAGTTATAAAATAACTTTTAAAGAAAAATACTTAAATTTCTATAATTTTCGATAAAGTCCCACCCGCCCGAACAGCTTGTGTCTGTCTGTCTTTATATTCGGGATAAACTCGAAAACCTCTGGACGGATCTTTATAAGGTTTTAAGCAATATATAATAATTAATAAATAATAATTAATTATTTTAATAATAATATTTAATTAATTAATAATAAAAACGTACTTACGTAGTAATTTATTATTCTATGGCAATAGGTATAGGTGATTCAAGAAAAGGGATTTGTATTATGTGTTAAGCCGGAACGGACCTACTTAAAGTAAAAAAAATACAAAAATAAGAACAAAGTAGCTTGTTGACTTGCCAGCGCCTATGTGAATTCTAATAGTCGGGGCGGTTGACTGCTTCTTATTTATAGTAAGGTTGCTTTAGACAGTTCTTAACTCTATTTTGACACCTGTGCTAACATCGTTAACGTAAGATTATAATTCATAAAATATGACGTTTGATAATTTTGATGTTTCGTCGGCCCGCCATACACGGACTGCTTAAAGCTGCGACTGCATAGTGAACTACAGACTTTTACGTACGTAAATACAGGAACCGCTCAATCAGCTGCAACTACTTCGAGCGGTCATACGATCAAGGAGTCGCCAAGCATACACGAACCACTCAAGCAGTTGCAACTGCCTCGGGCGGTGATGCGATCAAGCAGTCGCCAAGCATACCGTACAGTACATAGCATACATAATGGCCTCTCAAATTGGCAACTACTCGAGCAGTTATCAATGGCAGCCTCAAGCTGTTGAATCTTGAGTGCAAGAGAGATCTGTGTATGTTCAACTGCTCGAGTAGTCCATATACGGCCCGCCTTAACATTATTTATATCAAATACGCTTTGAACAAAGAATCTCCTTTTATTTTGTGGAAGTCGATTAAAGTAGATTTTTTTTAATGAAACTTCTTTAAAATCAATTTACTACAACATTATTACAATCTAGCCATGTAGAGTAGGTACTTATATTAAATATAATATGTAAGGTATAAATAAAAGGTATTTACTGATTATGATATAAGTAAATAAAGTTATCACGGGAGCTTCAATAGCAAAGAGCTTATGCTAAGCGTTGTTATTAGAAATGTTTCGAAATATTATTTCAAACACATTTCTCGTTGAGCTACCTCGCTTATATCTTGAAATCTAATTAGTACCTAAGGCACAGAATAACAAACTAAGGCACTAAACTAAGAAAATATTATCTAGACTGCACGTTGAGATCACGCGTCGGTAAACGTATCGTACATTGGCCCAATTCATGATTCATCAGCGGACTCATTATGTCTTTAAGCTTGTTTAACGTCATTATGCACTTTGTTGCCATAAAGAACATTCTTTATACCTATAAGAATGTTTAATTACATTACAACACTCATTGACCAATACAACAAAGAGAAAATGATTACAGTTCATACAGGCTAGAGTTGATTAAACGAAGAGGCAAACAACCTTTTAAACAGTGCACAAAATATGGAATACAGAAATTTATTGAACGCCATAGTAACACCCTCTTTATTATTTCAACTGTAGGATGTCCACTACTGGATATAAGCTTTGAGTCATAGACTTCAAGTTATTTTGGATAGAGCGGCCTGCATCCACCGGGAACACTAGTTGGACTTAGTTGCATGCCATAATTGAATTCCATTCTAAAATAACAGCAACGAACTTTTAAGTCCTCTAGCTCATTGTATTTTTTTAAACCTTTTGATAATTCCTTATTACTAAATAACATACCATAATAATATTTCGTTATTAAAAACAATGCATTTTAAAATCTAAATTTAAAATTTAAGAAAAACCCCCGATTTCAATGCCTTAATTTCCTTAAAAGTAAAACACTATAATATTTTGCAATGTGCATGCGAGTTAGTATTACGCACACATGAGTTATTTCGGTTCAAAAAGTATTTACATACATGTAACTACATACTTACTATAAATCTAATGAATAACTATTTGTTTCATATTTTAATGATAGTCAACTACCCCATTATGCTCACGGCATACTCTAAAAAGTTGATCTATGCAGGAAATAATATCCACGATCACACAGTGCAGGATTTGGCCATAAATACTAATTTATAGATAATAAAATTATGCGTCACAATTACAGCTACATATATGAAAAGATAAATATAGGTACATATAGGAATAAAATACATTTCGAGCATAATGTAATTTCTATCATCACAACCGCGCAGTAGTTCTCTCCAGTTAATATTTTCTTCAAAGTGAAATATAAACTTAGAAGTATTTTCTCAGTCAAATAGGTCTCTTCTTTTGTCACTGTTATTACGTGGTATACCACCATTTTATTAGTTCAAGCAACGCTTTTAAGCGTGTTCAGTGACGCAAAATGGCCTTCAACTAAGTAACATCTTTTACACTTTATTATTTAACTTGACACTGGCAAACTGACGCTTTAAGCGCGATTCTAATTATAATAAATTGAATTAAAGCATGTTCACTTTATGTTTCTGCATTCTAGATACGGATTAAATTCTATATAGTTTACAAAACTCTCAAGTTACTGAATGACAGGCAAGCTACATGGCAATAAACTTTACTAAATAAATAAATAAATGAACACCGATAAAAAGGCATCGTTTCAACACTAAACTCTCAGTTTAGGGGAAGCAGTATTTACCTGAACTTCCGAAACACCAAAAACACCGATATAGTTAATCGTTCAAGATAATTTATTGATAACATAGGTAATAAATAGGTCAGGCTTGTATAAAGGAATGTACTTAAAATAAAAAAATAAAAAATAATTAAACAAACATTAAATATTGAGTATTAAATTTAATATTAAGTAAGTCATACAATGTCAATTAATTTATAACAACTGTTAATAAAAATTAACATTAAAAAATATATATTTACCTAATATAATAAATATCGGTTTACGAAGAGTACTCGAAGTTAGCTCGCTCTAATTTGGTAGATAACTCTAAGTCTTGTGTATGTAATTTTAAAGAAAAAAAATATTAAGAGTATTTATTCATAAATAACCTCGAATAATAAGGAAACCCTCGAATATGAAACTGAATCACTGGGAAATACACACTTGCGAAGATATTGTATAAATAATATTTTCTTTACCTGTTTAGCAACAATCCGTCAGCCTGGAAAATATGAATTATTAGATTAACTCGAGTCGCGGGCATCGGCATGCCCCCCGCTCCACTCGTGGGTGCAACCATTTCCCAACATTTTCATATAAATTTGGAGATAACTCTAAAGAAACACGTCAATTTTTTTTTGCTTGAAGTCGTTTAAATTTTAAATAGATCAAAAAGAAAGAAATATATTTATTTGTGTACAAAAATATAACAGACATATTTATGAAAAAAAAAATAGTTTAATTATTAAATTAAAAGATGCCCGAACTCTAAACAAAAACAATCTCAGTAACGCGAGATCTATAAATACATGTCGAATTGAGAACCTTTTGCTACTCAAAAAATAATAATAATATGTATATCACAAGAAGTAAAAATAAAAACAATCGTAAAAAGCAAAAGTGAGATTCGAACCTAAGAACTAGGTATAAAATTAGTTATTTTTTTAACGCTTTGTACTACACTCAAAGGGAGTATAGTAAAAACGCACAAACAACCCACGATTCTATTTTTCTATCAGATTTTATCAAAACCAACTTTTAGTTTGGAAATATGAGTTAACATTCCGCAACCATTTTCGAACTTAGCTACCTGTCATGTTTTAACTAACCAGCTTTTAACACATTTTTAAGATTTCCGTATCCAAGTGATAAAAAATGATAAACCTTCTCTTTACAGTCAGCGTCAAATTGATACAGGGTCAGCGCCGATCTTTCCAACTTTGAAAATGAATATAAAAACTACTTAAATTGTATTTTTGTATTAGAAGTCTGATACCCGTAACACAATTCAAGATGTCTTTCATCAAAAAATGACGAACGAATTTGCCGAGAAGCACCGGAGTTCGTCAGCTGATATGGTTGTTGAGTTCAGTCGACATTTGTAGGGCCAAATGGCAAAAAACGGAATCCTTATGGATTCATCGCAGTCAGTCTCAGTTACTTCTTTCCGAAACTATAAGAAGAATACTGTTGAAACTTAGTAAGATACTTTATGTAATACGCTTTATTGAAGTAATATAAATTATCCGAATAATTACAGATATATGTTTGTTTCTCTTCATCATCACCCTATTAACGTTCCCACTGCTGGGACACGGGGACTTCTCTCTTGACGAGAGAGATTAGGCCTTAATTCACCACGCTGGCCAAGTGCGGGTTGGTGAATGTCACATGTCCTTCAAACTCTTTTTAAAGTTCTCAGTACACGCCGGTTTCCTCACGATGTTTGCCTTCACCGTTAAAGCACGTGTTTAAAGCGCACATAAATTTCTCAAGAAGAAAAATCCAGAGGTGCGTGGCGGGGTTTGAACCCACGACCTTCGGAATGAAAGTCGAGTGTCCTCCCACTTAGCCAACACGGCTTTTTTGTTTCTCTTATCATTTTTAAATACATCTATATTTTATGAACTGCATTAAGATTTCACTCAGAATATAATAAAAAAAAAGTGTGCGTGTGTCAGCTACGACGCACGATTGGAGTTTACTCCTTACGAACGATAATTATGATATATATCGAATAGAAAAAAAATGATAAGAGAAACAAACATATATCTGTAATTATTCGGATAATTTATATTACTTCAATAAAGCGTATTACATAAAGTATGTTACAAAATAATATAAATAAAATACAATGAGACTACGAAGTATCGCGCAAAGAGGAGACCCCGAGAATGATGTCCCCGCTGTGTAATGTATTCCATCTCATTCTTTTACACGTTCAATCCTACAGATATATATGTTTGTCTCTATCTACGTAGCGCCTCAACTTTTCGTGTTACACTTGATTTTACTCCTCATAAAATCTCCGTACCGGGCCTTATAACTCAAATCGTTTCCTAAGGAGTAAACTCCAACAATTATGGGGTTTAATTTATATTTATTATTATTTTGTAATGCTTTCTGATCAATAACGTTAATTTTGACGATTGACGTATCCTACGAGGTGAAAGTGTGACTCTTCACTTAATTTTACAATGGGCACAATGGCCATCCCATTGACTACTCAAGACAAGTGTCTAGTGTAATCAAAATAATTTAAAAAAATCCTCTATAAGGATAATGAGTGTCTCAGCACCAATTCTCAGACGTTTGGCTAGAGAAGTCAAAATAAACTGATAAACGGAAAACCAAATTAATTTACGCAGTTCGAATTATTAGAATATTGCATCCGCCCAAAGTGATTAAATTAATCTCACTTCTATTGTTTCATATTTTCATTTATATGAAGCGGACAACGTGTTCAAAACTATCTGTGCAAACAAAGTTAACTTTGAGAACTCAAACTGCTTATAATGAATTTGGTTTTGATGTTTTTCCGATTTTATAATGAATGTTGCCACTTTTTAACGTTAATAACAGTATAACATAGTGCACCAATTCCACTCGCATTTAGCCGCTGGTTTTAAAGAAGTGTCACACTGTAAAAAATCTAACCACATATGCTTCCACATCCAATTGATTTATTATTCGTCTAAATTAATATATTGTAATTTCTACACATATAACAACCATAATAATAACCGGGACACGTGTGCAAATAGAAAAGTCAAGTTTTGTATGTAGGTACCTACCTACTCATAATACACCAACAATTGTATAAAAATGGTATATACCCATTTTTTTTCATAAAAAAAGTAGTAACAGGCCATAAATCATATTATAATACAATATAAAAAAAAATATCAATAAAAACTACTTTAAGGTTAATTTACTCGTTGTACTCGTATGTACCTACAGAGTTTTTCAAGATTACCCAGAATGTTTTTTACAATTGTTTATATTATAAAGACTTTTTGATGGGCCAAGTTCTTGATGCGCTTTTCGTTAAAAGTGCGTACGTACCCTTCATTCCCGAGGGAACGTCGTTCAATGCGAGAAGATCTGCAAGGTGTAAATATATACCGTTTACTCCTGGTGTTAGGTAAATAATATATGGGATTATCTAAGATATCTTGGTGGGTAATTTTGTCATATTAACCTAAGTAAGCAAGTTGGCACGTCTATTCCATTGTATTGTTCAATGCCTTGAGAAACATGATGTGTCTACGTCAAAGATAGCTGACCAATTATAAATTGGTACTCTAACTTGCAGTTACGCTTCTTGCGTGTTTTTTATTTGGTTCTGTACATGGGTTTTCTTTTATGTTTCACTATGAATCGTGTAAGAAATGTACTTATTTAGTATCTTATTATGGTAGCAGTGTTGGATAATCGCGGCTAACAGTAAGATTACAGGCATCTTTGACCCTAATTAACAATGAAAGTCAAACCAATTAGGTATCTAGTAAGTAAATATTGTTAATTAATTCACAAATGTTTGTAAGCAATCAAAAATTATTAACAATCACATCCTTCAAACTTAGTTTTGTGTGATAACGAAATTAGCTATCTCTGACCATTATTACCTTCTTAGGTTGCGCTCAAAAACCACTGTTTATTAATAACATAAATATAGAATAATTACATAGAAATAAAAAAACACAATCCTATGTTTACTTAATTCCTGAAAAGGTAATGATGACGAATCATAGATCGTAAGAATCATCACGGGTTCTAAAAGGCTTCTTAAGCACTAGTCATTGATGGATCAAGAACCCGCTAATTGCCTTACCGAAATTAACAATAGTAGCAGCAAAAACTATTCACACTGCCTTGGAACTCTAAAAAACTAGAGTAGGTAAACCCCAGGCAAACAAAGCTTGCGGCAGCATGTCGTCGCGCAATTCAGTCCTCCAGTCGCTGACTTAGCGTGCACCGAGAAACCTGAAAACATTTAATATACGTGTATAAATATAGTTTTCAGTTAAATTTTCCTTTTTTAACTTTTGTGTAATATTAAACGTTCAAAGACAGAAAGGACATATTTTAAAAGAAGTGATTGTGCGTTAATAAAGTCAGTGAAAATGCCGGCCCCTCCGGAAGATCCATGGTTGTTTGTGTTTAAAAAGCTGCAAGATAATAAAATTATTAGTAAAAGAAAGTAAGTCCGAATTTATGTATTTTATTGTTTATTTTAGTAGAGTTTATTTTCTGTATTTTATTTTATTAGGTCGAAAAGGTTTTTATGCCCCTGAAGCACTTTTATCTAATACAATTCAATAACAGGCAGTTTGGCAGTGCATGGTTATGGCATTTTCCTTATTAGTCTAATTTAAAGTCTTTTAGATTATAGAACTGAAATGAATTAAATGACTTTATGTAACCATAAGAACTAACACAACTGACGATACCATAGATTTCTTATGTATAATCTCTACGGGAACTATTATTAATAGTAAGAGATTCTCACTGGCTGACTGAAATTAGAGGCTTTCGTACAGTCTAAATTATATGAATAACTAGCTTTTCTAGTCACGGGTAGCCATCCGTGTTTTATAGACTTTACCGCGGCAACAACGTAATTTACCGTGGTAAAAGCAGCAAATAGCCTTCCTCGATAAATGTCAAAGTCAAAGTCAAAACGTTTATTTCCTTAGAAGCCTATGTCCTTACATGGACATAATACGCTATCTAATAGTGAATTTTTTTTTCAAATCGGACCTGTAGTTCCTGAGATAAGCGCGTTCAAACAATCTCTTCAGCTTTATAATATTGGTATAGGTAGATAAGTCTTAAGAAGGTACCTAAATTAAGAGGGAGAGGCAAATTACAAGGTAGGTAAGTGAAGTGGTGTTGGTTCATTATAAGTTACTAGCAGCCCGCCCCGGCGTCACACGGGTAAAAAAAAATCCCTTAATTTTTAAAGTTTTTTGTTGAAATTAAGTTATGTCAAAGACAATTTTATTCACAATGAAGTACTCTTAACCAACAGCATATTTATTTGAATAAAGATTAATATTATTATGTTGATACAACTTAAACAAATTATTTCGACCAAATGAGGTACCATAAAAACGGTTTTTGTGAGTTAATCTTAAAAGATAGACATATACTATCGCGGACTGTTTTTTAGATCATTAAAAGAGCTATTATTCTTTAATACATATTTTTTGTGTATCTTGAACCGTTTTCACGGCGCACGCAACGAAAGGCTTCAAAGATGAGCAATTTCTCCCGTTTTTTACACATTTACCATTATATCTTTGCTCCTATTGGTCGTAGCGTGATGTTATATAGCCTATAGCCTTCCTCGATAACTGGACTATCCAACACAAAAATAATTATTCAATTCGAACCAGTAGTTTCGGAGATTAGCGCGTTCAAACAAACAAACAAACAATCAAACAAACAAACTCTTCAGCTTTATAATATTAGTATAGACTAGCTGTGCCCTGCGGTGCTACCCGCGTTATAATGGATGAAGTACTCTTAACCAACAACATATTTATTTGAATAAAGATTAATATTATTATGTTGATACAACTTAAACAAATTATTTCGACCAAATTAGGTAAGTACCATAAAAACGGTTTTTGTGAGTTAATCATAAAAGATAGACATATACTATCGCGGACTGTTTTTTAGATCATTAAAAGAGCTTTTATTCTTTAATACATATTTTTTGTGTATCTTGAACCGTTTTCACGGCGCACGCAACGGAAGGCTTCAAAGACGAACAATTTCTCCCGTTTTTTACACATTTACCACTATATCTTTGCTCCTATTGGTCGTAGCGTGATGTTATATAGCCTATAGCCTTCCTCGATAACTGGACTATCCAACACAAAAAGAATTATTCAATTCGAACCAGTAGTTTCGGAGATTAGCGCGTTCAAACAAACAAACAAACAAACAAACAAACTCTTCAGCTTTATATATTAGTATAGATAGTATAGATAATAGGAAAAGGATAGGAAATTATAACATACTAGCTGTGCCCTGCGGTGCTACCCGCGTTATAATGGATGAAGTACCTACTCTTAACCAACAACATATTTATTTGAATATAGATTAATATTATTATGTTGATACAACTTAAACAAATTATTTCGACCAAATTAGGTACCATAAAAACGGTTTTTGTGAGTTTATCTTAAAAGATAGACATATACTATCGCGGACTGTTTTTTAGATCATTAAAAGAGCTATTATTCTTTAATACATATTTTTTGTGTATCTTGAACCGTTTTCACGGCGCACGCAACGGAAGGCTTCAAAGATGAACAATTTCTCCCGTTTTTTACACATTTACCACTATATCTTTGCTCATATTGGTCGTAGCGTGATGTTATATAGCCTATAGCCTTCCTCGATAACTGGACTATCCAACACAAAAAGAATTATTCAATTCGAACCAGTAGTTTCGGAGATTAGCGCGTTCAAACAAACAAACAAACAAACAAACAAACAAACAAACAATCAAACAAACAAACTCTTCAGCTTTATAATATAGGAAATTATAACATATAACTCGATCGCTAGCCATGAGCCTCCTTCATAGATTCGGTTGAAGGCGTCCTATACTGTATCCAATGTGACGCAGCTTCACGACGGAGCCATTCGTTCTGCCTAGTGCTGCTTTAACAAGCATCTCAGTCAGCTTAGTTCATCATATATATAAATATATATTTACGCTGGATAAGCCTTCATTTGACCACAATCTCACCTGATGTAAAGTGACGATGTGGTCTAAGATGGGGCATGAAGACCTAGATGGCTTCTCCGAACCACATTACGAAACACGAAAAAATCGCTTGACGCACTGACCTAGCCCGGAGGTTGGTGACAAGCCGCGGCCGAAGCCTACCACCAGAGACTGTTATTAGCACCACCCGGAGGTCACGTGTAAGGATTCAGAGGGTTACCACTTACGGACGTGAACAGACAAAACCTCCAAGTTCATGATATAAGTAAAGTAGGTACTTACATTAACTATTTATAGCACGGGTGTATTCGTGCATGTTAAAAACTGCACTAGTTGTCCGATGTAGACAAATATTATCTGTAACAAATAACGTATTTTAGTTTTGTTTTATGTTGTATACAAGTCGAATTCTGCGGTCTAATAAATGTAAAGTAAATTATCTGAAAACGCCAAGTGCTCGCTTAGATTTACCCCCGAGGCCCCGACCTTCAGAAGTGACCTTCAGTTGCCTGCAGAATAGTCAGATCGATATAAAGTTTACCACGAATCCGAAGTTTGATAACATGACAATACTGATTATTATAAAATTCGTGTCCATTGAAAGAAAGACCTTCGTGCTATTATGCAACGGTCTTGAACAGGGCTGTAAGTACCTTTGGAGCTATTATGTAGGTAACGATGCGTTGTGATTAGTACCTTTTTAATGTCTTTTATAGCCAGATGCATTAGGCTCTATTTTTATCGGTGACTTTATTGGCGACGAAGAAGCGACTTTACTGCGTCCGTCGCTCTTTCGATACGATAAGTATTGAAAACTCGGTTAAAAATGCTTAAAGTAAATTTATAAAAATTTTTAAGACTGTTAGATGTGTATTATAGATACTTACCTAAAAAGAAAATAAATAAATAACCGCTGAGCTTTGCAAAACGATTGATAGTCAAACTCCTTTAAATGTATCTTGCTTAAATGTTTGTCGCAGCGTAAACCACGATAAAAAAAGTTTTATTTTACATTGGTAGTAAGTAGTCAAATAATTATGTAGTATATACATTTTGGATTCATGCTAAATTTAAGCTAAGCTATTTTTTTATTTAAACATCATTAAACCCCAAACTAAGCTTAGCTTAAGCTCTTACATAAAGCTAACAGCTTGTAAGGCGACGGTATACCTAGTACCTATATACTATGTTAAGTATTGTATTTATGTATTTACAACACGTAAATATGACACTTAACACGCATGCAAATTATGATATTATTTAGGTACCAACATACGGAAAAAAATACTTAACTATGTAGTGTAGGATTTTTTATTTCGTGATTAGCCTTATAGTATACTTATACTAGCAGACCCCAGCAAACTTTGTTTTGCAAATTAAAAAATAGATGTTGGCCGATTCTCAGACATACTCAATATGCTCACAAAATTTCATGAGAATCGGTCAAGCCGTTTTGGAGGAGTACGGGAACGAAAACTATGACACGAGAATTTTATATATAAGGTCCTTACATATGAAATTGGCGTTTTTCGTACTGGCCACTTTAATCACAAATTTCTCCTCTTTGGTAAGGAATTCCAAATTCAAATTTGTACAGCTATAGACTCATGTATTTGTGCTTCGATGATCGTCATTCATTTGTTTTTTTTCTTCTGTTTTTTTCTGTTTGCGTCACTCATTTTACAAAATGGAAAACTTAAAATATCGCATTATTTACGAGTACGAGTTCCGCCGTGGCACTAGTGCTGCGGAAACAACTCGAAGGGTGAATGATGTGTATGGCGGTCGTGTTGCAAAAGAAAACACAGTTCGTTTTTGGTTCCAACGTTTTCGTTCTGGAAATTTCGACTTGCAGAACAAGCCCCGTGGACGGCCTGAGACTCAAGTTGATAATGAAGAGTTGAAGGCTATTGTGGAAGCGGATCCATCGCAAACCACGTCCGAGTTAGCTGCAGGCTGCGGTGTTAGTGATAAAACTGTTTTAATTCACTTGAAGCAAATTGGGAAGATTAAAAAGCTTGAAAGGTGGGTACCTCACGAATTGACTGAAGCAAACCGGCAAACGCGCGTCGACTGCTGCGTTACATTACTAAACCGGCACAATAATGAAGGTATTTTAAACCGAATCATTACCTGTGATGAAAAATGGGTTCTTTACGATAATCGGAAGCGCTCAGCGCAATGGTTGGATCCTGGCCAGCCAGCCAAATCCTGCCCCAAGCGAAAATTAACCCCAAAAAAGTTACTTGTAAGCGTTTGGTGGACTAGTGCCGGTATTGTTCATTACAGTTTTCTCAAATCTGGCCAGACTATTACGGCTGATGTCTATTGTCAGCAATTGCAAACCATGATGGAAAAGCTAGCGGCTAAACAACCTAGGCTGGTCAATCGCTCCACGCCACTGCTGCTTCACGACAACGCTAGACCACACACTGCGCAACAGACGGCTACTAAATTAGAAGAGCTTCAATTGGAAAGTCTAAGACATCCTCCGTACTCCCCGGACCTTGCTCCAACAGATTACCATTTTTTTCGAAATTTGGATAACTTCTTGCAAGGGAAAAAATTCAACTCCGATGGGGCAGTCCAAATCGCCTTCAAAGATTTTATTGATTCCCGTCCGACTGGTTTTTTTAGTAAAGGGATCAATGAACTACCTATAAGATGGCAAAAGTGCATAGAAAATAATGGTTCATACTTTGATTAATTAAATATATTATATTAAAAAATATTCGACTTTTTGTTCCTCCCATACAAAACGCCAATTTCATATGTAAGGACCTAATATTTACAAGATATTATATGATACTAATTGCCAAAACTGCATTAGATAAATTTATATCCAGCTATCATAAAAAAACGTTTAAGTCACGAGTTTGCACTTCAGTCGTTATACTAAAACAAAACCTGTTAGATCAATTCCACCAATGGTTGGCCACATATCTAGTGTTCATCCACCCACAACGATTCCACTTTAGTCATGCTGCCTGGCGTTCATTGTTACCCCTACATCCACCTGTATTTCGTGCTTTCTCTACAGTACTATATTAGAAAGGGAGCGCTGCAAAAGGCGTATGTGTCTGGTTGTTTGTCTTTGTGGTGATGTCATCCAGCTGAATATTTGCGTGTCAAGCAAGCCTCTTTGTTTCTTTGGAAACTGACTGAGATGATTAACGCCGGTGTACATAATGATAAGGGATGGAGTGATACATAATGATAACATGACTGATGCCACAGCCGGCTTTAAAATAGTTTGTTATAGAGACTCTTAGAGCGTGTTATGTTTATATAACAGAAAGACACATCTTTAAATGGTTTGTATATAATGTAATTTATATGTTAAGGCTTATTATATAACGGAAGTCTTTATATAGTTAAAAACCTTGACTATAAAAAATAATAATTATACAAATAATATTCTTCTATTTTTTTTTTTATGAGACTTGGGCCATCGACATAATCGCTCTAAGTTATCGCTCTAAGCTGCCAGTTCACGTTGGTTGCAAGTAGCTTCCGACCGGTATAAGTGAAGGAAATAAGGGATGCCTTTGCACAGCAGTGGACGTCCTGTGGCTGAAATGATGATCATGAATTTTGCTTTAAATAGATTGATATTATGGATGTTACTCGGTTACTCGGTATGGATGTGGTGGTGGTACTTTTTTCTGAATGTTATTCAAATTTAAAAGTTGACTATTTAAAAGTTTTCTCCTTCTTTCGATTTAAATTGAGTGTAGTTAACACGAGAGAGCGCTTGCAAATATTCGACAAATGGTATTTTTATTTATAATAGAACTTAATACCATTGATTACTTTACCACCAACTTATACCATAGATAACAAAACAAAAAAATACCAAAAAAATTAAATATAATAATACAAAATAATAATGCATATAATAGTGTCACAATGGGTGGCCTTATCACTAAAAGTGATCTCTAGCAGACAACCTTGGGGTAAACTAGAATAAATGATAAAATACGGAAGAGGCAAAATTGGTAATAACAAAAGTCAAGACAAATTATATAACTTAATTTAATTCAATATTACTACTTATAATTCATAAATAATAAGAACATACCTGTTTGAGACAGGTAGAAAATGCCTTGGCATAAAACCCACCTATTTTACAATTTTATTATTTTATTAATATTTCTGGTTAAAAAAAATATTCTTAATAATAATAATAAGCACTATGTAGGTACTAGAGTGTAAGTGCACTTAAAAGACGCCACATCGTAGTAGGTACATTTTGGTTGATTTGTTTGCCTATCGATCACTATAATTATCGATATAAAGACGACATTAGGTATCTTAACATCCTCTGCAGTTGAAAAAATATCAAGATATTTATTAGATACCAGCTAACCCGATTCAGCATTGCACGGATGCAAATATTATTCTTGAATCACTATTGCTGAAAACTACATAAAAATCCGTTTCGACAAGGTTCCCTCAGACTCGGCAGGGACTTTAATCCCAACTAATATATTAATGTGAATGTAGGTAAGTTTGTTTGTTACGCTTTCACGCGAAAACTACTCAATCAATCATCATGAAAATTTGTACACAGATTCTCTAGAGCCTGAGAAAGGACATACTTTTTCCAATGGCAATTCCATTACAACGCGGATAACACCGCGGGGCAATACTAGTTTAAGATAAGTATGGATTGGAATATTTCGATTTCTCTGAATCTATGAATATACTTTCTCGGAATCTGACTAATCTTTTCATAATGATATGATTATTGGTAATGTTTAACAGGAAATTTACGGCTCTGTCGAGTAATAAATAATCTTGGATGTCTGTATAATTGATAATAACCATTACAATAATTAATATTCTGAAAATACATATATTTCGTAAGTTTTAACTGATAACACAGGCGATGAACACAAAGCAGTTAGCAACAGTACCTACCTGTTTCTGTGGATGATCTATTGTGTTCAGGTTTAACATTCACAAAAACATTTATCCACTAATGCCTAATTAATTATCGAATTAACCTATTTTAGTTTAAACACACTGCTATCTAGCATAGTATAAAGTTAAAGTACCTAAATAATCAATTCTTTACTTAACGAATGAGTTACAAGCATCAAACGTCAATTACCAAGTGAAAGTAGGTATTCATATTATAATTAAGTCCTTCGATGTTGTGTTCCAAGATGCTGTGCTGGCCGCCTTTTTGTTTGCTCGCTAACCCGCCTGCCAAGCGTGGTAGTATGAGAACGCCTTAATATTTGGCCAGTTCAGTGGGAGGTTCAAGTCAAGTAGTGGCCATTATCACAGCTGATTACTATGAGGAAGATTGGAGTGCTTACCCGTTCAACCCATGATTTTTCTACCCAATATTATTTTTACCCGTTCAACCCAAAACATATGCTCCGTTCTACCCAAAGCATAAATCTGAGTCACAGTGTATTCTAAATAGTACAGACACCATAATCCGTATATAATATATATAAATCTTGTAAGTGTTAGTCATTGAAAACCTCCTAAACGGCTAGATCGATTTTGATTAAATTTTTTGTGTGTGTTTAACTGGGTTTGAGTATGGTTTTGATTTCGACGAGACTAGGTGCGAAGCGAGGGCGGACCGCTAGTATTTATAAAAAAATCTTGATGGTATTATTACTAACAGTAACTTCAAATTTTGTAACTACAATAAGGAGGTAATAATAGTTTATGATCTCTTTAAACGAGTGCACGTGCAACACCTAGAAAAATTAAGGAAGGAGAACTTGTTGTATGTACAATAAATAGATAATCCAATCAACAACGGTAAGGATTACTATTGTTTTTCTTATCTATTGAGGTAGTGTATGGATTTGGTTACACGAAAAATTTCAGTGGGACATTGTTTAGAAAAACTGACAACTTTTGTATCTTAAATGTGTTTTTTTTCTTTAATGTGTTGAATAATTTAGATGATTTTTATTTTTGTTAATCAAGAACATATTTTATATCTATTATACCATCGATAGGTTTCATATACACTCGAGAGCAATGAATCCGGGTCACTCAAAGAATCCAAAAAATCTCGGAAAGTAAGAATGCTAGGTTTATGCAATAAATTGTATTTAATAGACAATTTAATACTCCTTAAATGAAAGTTAAAAAATATGAGTCACCATACATTTTATTTACACAAAATTACATAAAGAAAAAAAACTGCTGATCTCTCCTTAAAACAAAAATAGGAAACATGAAATTTTTGAACTTTATGACGATTTTCTTGAATTTCAATACTTCGTATTACCTCCTCGTGCTTCCATTACTGCGTTTACGCGGTTTGGCATGCTGTACACCAAGTTCCTTATACGATTTTGGGGAAAATTCTCCCATGAGATATTGATATTGAGAGCAATTTTGAGCTCAGGAAGCGTGATTGGGGGAGGGTTTCGTTGTTTTACGCATCTCCCTTTAAGGAGAGATCAGCAGTTTTTTTTCATTATGTAATTTTGTGTAAATAAAATGTATGGTGACTTATATTTTTTAACTTTCATTTAAGGAGTATGAAATTGTCTATTAAATACAATTTATTGCATTAACCTAGCATTCTTACTTTCCGAGATTTTTTGGATTCTTTGAGTGACCCGGATTCATTGCTCTCGAGTGTAGTTTATTTTGTACCTATTGTTACGTATACTATTAATATATATTTTTTTGAATCAAATATGTGTACCTGTATCCGAGTGTTTAAAATATGTAATCACGAAAAAAAATTGATTTTGCATGAATAATATTATGTACCAAGATAACTTACTTACTTAGAAAAGTAACTTTATATTTACCTACCAAACCTGCATCTGAAGAGTGATGTACTATTATACTATATAATATTTTAATAATATAATTATTTGATTATGTTTGTTTTTTTAATGATTATTTTTATTATTAGACTAGTAGACAAATATTTAACTGACTATTATCTTAACAATAAAAAAATATTAATAATGAAATATATTTAATGAATTTCTGCATTTTTTGTCTAATGTAATGATAATGAATGACCCTGCTTCTTTAGTATTTCACCATGACATTTATTTGAATTCAAACAATAGAAATTAGGAATAAGTAGGTGTGGGTAGAACGGGTAACTTGAAACTATTGTTTTGGGTTGAACGGAGCAAAATACCTATTGGGTAGAAAAATCTTGGGTCGAACGGGTAAGCACTCGAAGATTGTAATAACTTTTTGTAAACCTAACAATAAAATGAACAAAAGAACTTAAGCACCTACCTACTAGAAGAATAGTTAAATCAAACTACCAAGATATAATTATGTGTTTACGATGCATTTCTTCAAGTAGGATGCGCATTGGGACAAATTATCACCATCCAAATATTAACATAAGTAATGAATGCCGTACAAAAACACGTGTGCCATTGCAGCTCGGTTAGTCAGCTCAGCGCCGCGACCGGTCGTGTGCGTGGATTTCCGCAGCCTTGAATCTAAGATTACGTCAGCTGATTCCGTCCAGTAACAAAAACACAAACAAACACGCGGTCTACAGAGCCAGTCCTTTCTCTCAGTTTTTTCTCAATATTAACATCAAAACTCGTCCTGGAACTGAAAGTTGTGATCATGTTAAGTCAGTGACCGCAAAGTGGTCCAGTTCTGTTCTGAATTTGCATTGTGAAGCGCTATTTTCTGCTCTGTTCGATCTCAAGATCGGCGTTTTGTGATGTTTACGTCATTGGCTTCCTAAAGCAGTGACTCCTTCGTTCATGTGATTCATTGTGCAAATTAATAAGTTCCCATATATTTTGTCTTCGAGTCAGATAAACGAGTTTTCTTTATCTCAGTGGTCTATTGTATTGTGATAAAAGTATAATCAATTGGGTTGCGAAACTGTTTTAGAAATAATAAAAAATATATAAATATATAACTTCCTTCCAAAATGGATGAAGAGTCAATGTGGAAAGGTTTTTACGATAAGCTGCAGCAACAAAAGTCTGTAGAGGAACGAGTTCACGATACCAGGTTTGTTGAAATTTAAGCACTTTCTTTATTTGTAATAGTTGTAGCTTCCCCCATATACAAAAAAAAACACTGTTTATTGTAGGCCCATAGGATAAATAACGTTATTTATTAACCTAAATTAGTGCCTAATCTGCTAACACTACTCGTTGAGGTAGTGATAGTAGGCAGGCAGGTTATGCAGCACGTAGAACAGATTATTGTTTCGTTCGGCCTAATGCTTCTTAGGTTTTTGTATGGAAACCGCTAATTCGGAAAACCGCAGTAGCACTAAGGACGCCCACCAAGATGGGAAGATGATTTTCAGATTATGAGTAAAAGCTACAGGTTCACGGTGGCTGCTAGAAGATATTACTGGAAGTCAGTCATGCCATGCATGAGACTCATGTCATGAGTTTCATCACTGGCAGTAGAATTAATGTTTTTTTTAATTCATAATGGGCAGGAGCGGTTTTTTAAACTTTTTAGCCCCAAATATCTCACCGTATGACTTAGAGATTTTATTCCTTATCACTGTTTTGTCTATAGAAAACATAAAGTAGAACAGTTACCTAGTCAAAGTTAGCATTTACTCTGTCGATTGATGATATGCCGTTTCAACACTGGCCGCAGTACCTATTCATTTTTTTTGGTAAATAGGGACTAGTTCTCCAGTATGCCGGGCTCCATACGAAATTAAATTTACTAATTTATAACATAGCAAATGAAGTGGTCTTCTGAATTTTTTACTTATATAAAGTTAAAAACAATTTAAAAAAAGTTTATTTTGTACAACGCCTGTGACGATACCTACTACCATATGGCAATATGCTTTCGTTTTTGGAATGGCAAAGTTATTATCACTCTACTGTATTACTTATGCAATAAGATTAAAAAACTACATTATATGTACGAGACGAGACGCAATTCATACTCTAACTAAACTGTTGTTGTTCAAAAATTTGTTTCTGTTCTGGTTGCGTGGGACTGCGCGTACCTACATGAGAGCTTTTTCTAATGTTTGCGACGGATAAGACGGAAGCTTTGAATGAATTGAATTCAGACGTCAGTCAACGTATAAATGTCAATGTCAGTTTTCTTCTCCACGAATGAACGAGTGTATTAAAATGTTGTCTGTGGTGGGGCCCATTACGAATTCAATCATGTCGTTCATTCAATCATTGCATGCATTGTTGTTGTGTTGGGGTTGTGCAAATGTTACTGTTCCAAATAATTTACAAAAACAAATCAAGGAAAAACATTTATATCTCTGTGTCCGCGCCGCACTCCGCGCAGCTCTAACCGGTTGTTGCTTTATAATTTATTATCAAGTTGCTCTCGACACTGAGATAACGTAGCATTACATAAATGTACCTTCAGTCTAAAAATGCTCATAATAGAATGAATATTCTACGATTGGGATTACAGCATATAACGTGGAGTTCTCAAAACCGAAACATGCATTTATTGAAGAAAGAAGCTTACGTGAAAGGACAATGGGTGCAGGCTGCGTCTAAAGCCGTGTTTCCTGTACTCGACCCGGCAAATGACAAAGTAATTACCGAGGTACCTGATATGAATGATTCCGACGCTAAAGAAGCTCTAAAAGCAGCTTATGATGCTTTTCAAACCTGGAAAACTACAACTGCAAAAGAAAGATCTTACATACTCCGCAAGTGGTATGACATTTGCCTCAAAAATACAGAGCAACTAGCTGAGATTATCACAGCTGAAGCTGGAAAACCTCTGGCAGAATCTAGAGGTGAAGTTGCATATGGAAACTCATTTCTTGAATACTATGCAGATACTGCCCGGCATATCAATGGGGAAGTTGTCTCCTCACCCTGGCCTAACAAACAAATGATTGTGACTCGTCACCCTATAGGTGTTGTATCCGTGATCACTCCATGGAACTTCCCATTCGCCATGATCACTCGGAAGGTAGCCGCTTTGATGGCAGCTGGCTGCACCTGTGTCATTAAACCTTCCGAGGAAACCCCACTAGCAGCTCTAGCAGCAGTAGCATTAGCTGAGGAAGCAGGAGTACCTAAAGGTGTCATTAATGTAATAACTTGCACTCGGAAAAATGCACCAGTTGTTGGAAAAGTTTTGTGTGAAGATGACAGAGTTGCTTGTATTTCATACACAGGATCTACACATGTCGGTAAAATATTATACGGCATGGCTTCTCAGGGCATTAAGAGGGTTGCATTGGAACTTGGTGGCAACGCACCTTTCATTGTTTTCCCAAGCGCAGATATTGATCATGCTGCAGAGCAAGCTATGTTGGCCAAGTTCCGAAACAATGGCCAGGCTTGCATTGGGGCTAATAGATTTTTGCTGCATGAAGATATCCATGACAAGTTTGTGGAAGCATTTAAGTCACGCATAAGTCAAAAATGTGTCCTTGGCCCTGGAAACAAAGAGGGTGTAACATGTGGTCCTCTTATTAATTTGGAACAAACTAAAAAAGTATCTAATTTAGTTTCTGATGCAATTTCTAAAGGAGCTAAGCCATTACTTGGCGGAAAAATCAATGAGGCTCTTGGAAATAAGTTCTATGAATCAACACTTTTAGTTGATGTTAAACAAGATATGCAGATTTATTCCGAAGAAATATTTGGACCTGTTGTATCCTGCTTGAAGTTTAAAACCGAATCAGAGGTTTTAAAAATAGCAAACAGTACAAGAAGTGGTCTTGCTTCATATGTTTTTACAAAGGATCTTGGGCAAGCTTTCAGGATGTCACAGAACCTTGAGTTTGGCATGGTTGGCATAAATGATGGGATTATATCTGCTCCAGAACCACCATTTGGAGGAATAAAAGAGTCTGGCATTGGCAGGGAAGGAAGTTTACATGGAGCCCTGGAGTATACAGATTTGAAATACACTCTTTTCTCAGCTTTGGACAAGTGATTGTGTGTAATGAGTATTATTCAGCTGCTATACCAAATATATCATATAATTAATATTATCAAAATATGCAATTGTAGTATAAGATAAAATCAAACTAAACTTTGTTTTGATTCTTTGTGTAATCATATTTAATGTTGCAAATTAATTAAGAAAAATCCTATCATTCCAGTCTTCCAAGAAATGTGATGTTAGATTAAACATTATGTAATTTGTTATTATAATTTTTGTTATTGTGATATATCTTTGTTTTTGTGTATTTTGTTAAATATTAAATAAAACTATATATATATAAATAAAATGTCTTTTATAATAATAACATTCACTTCAATTTAAATATTCAAAAAGGTATGTTTAAATACTTACAATAAAATAAAATGCAAACCAGCTGTGTGACAAATTGATTTACATTCGTTTCTTTTGCAGAGTACAAGAAGTGGATAATGGATTCTTTGAGAAATTCGGATCTATACTGAAGCAGGCGTCTCAAAGGGCAGCATTAGAGGAATCTACCCCCCTCGCACCCTTGAAGGAGATCGAAGAACAGGAAGGCGAAGAAAAAATTGAACCAGATCTTCAAGCAGAAAATGCTAGTATACGCGACACTGACAGCGGAAACGGAACTCTTCTCGACACAGACTCTGAACCGGATGAACACGAAAAGATAGACCGCTACATTGAAGCAATAGGATGGAATGTGAGTATTTTATTACTTTTTTTTATTACACTGCGTTCTGGGATTTGATTCAACCATTAACATAAACCACTAGGTTTATGTTAATGGTTGAGATTATGATCCATATTTTCATAGTCGCATTAACCTGGTTTGGAAAATTTGGCAGGTAATACTTTAAGTTCCTAATGTGTTGAGCAATACAAAGTGTAGCTGACCTTAATGGCCAATAGAAACTTCCTATACTCGCTAACCGTCATAGAGGGCTAAACGAATAAACATTTCATTGCGTTCAATTGATTGTTGGATACGTCACACACACCAAGGCGTATTACTGTTCAACTCTTACTAGCATGTGGAATGTAGTTGTTGTAATTACATTTACAATCTCACTGTATTTAATTTGAACTAGACATTGGCTAAACCTATTTCTGTAGAATCGGGTCAGATTCTGGATGCATTGAAACGTTACGGCGACTAAACTTTAGTTTTCATGGGCACGATTCCAAGGGAATAGACAACTCACGGTACAAATACAAATGACTGTTATTTGTGTGTAGGTACTTAGATACGTTTATTATTCATTTCACGTTTAATAAACAAAGCAGGGACTGTTCTGATGGTGTTACTTGATCCATAATCTCAGCACATGCTTCAAATTGACTCCTTACGTTGTAAGTTCTAATCAAATGGTACACGTAGTCTGGGAACGCATTTGACGTCACTATTCCTCCTGGCGCATAGCCAGCGACATTTTACTTTCCTCCCGATAACTTTGTCAACTTTCTCAAGGTTATTCTCAATTATAATTTTGTTGCTGGCTACTAAAGTGAAAAAGATGTTACTCAGTTTAACATGAACGCCATTTGCGGCATTACTGACTCTGCTGCTATGTGCTAGTCCACATTTATTTCGATCCTCGGTGTTATTATGAAAATATTTTTTTGACTTTTAAATTGTCACTTGTTACTTCTGGCATGTCACACTAGAAGATGGTTTGGAAGTTGATGTTGATTCACTTACTTTTGCTGTTGACTGTACCTACTTCGTAACGCTTTCTCCAAAATATAGTTTTTTAATCCATTCCCATCATATATTCATTAGGTACCTACCTACTATTTACGTCATATTACAAACATACTTGGTTGTATGTGTTATGTAGACACTATCTATCTAGCTTTAAATAAGTCTTGCATACTCACTCTATTTTCCTCTCTAGTGACTTGTTTATAACTGAAACTATTCTGCATACATTGAGTTCTGTTTCGTTAGATACAGATATTGAGTTGAATTGCTTTAATATCTAATCTAGATAGCTAGTGCTGGATTCTGTTTGTTACAGAAAGCATTAGCGTTTACGGTCTGTAATGTATAGTTTCACAAGTAGTTGCGGATGTGTGATATATGCAGGTAGATAATTAGAATTTATAATGCCCGGTCCAGTCGCTCGCGCCTCGTCGAGGATCTCGGCATGAGTCGGTGGAGAGCTGCTGGCCATCCAAAAACTGCTATACAGTAGTTGCCCGCGCTTTATTGTCAATATCGCCTCCATTGACTCAAGCCCGAAAACCGACACAATGCTAGATCGGGATAAAGCGAAGACGAATTTGAGGATTATAAGCCACTGTCTTCATTCTAGCAGCGGAAGGCATTAAAGGGGCGAAAGAAGAACACGGTTACAAAGTAACTGCCGATTTAAGTGTGGATAAATTCTATAACTATGGACGACGCATATCATGGCACCAACTAACAGTAAAAAAACGTATTTATTGTTACCGACCCAATTATGTACGAATTATAAAGTTCAAGTAGTCGGCAGTACCAGCACTTTAATTAGCTCTAACAGCTAATTCATTAAAATTTTATGGAGAATCGGTTTTGCTAGAATTCTTATATATTTATTTATGTATCGTTAATGCATACATACATACAATACATACTTGGTAAAGACCATAACAATGATATCGGTGCCACTTAAGAGCTGTTTATCATTTTACCAAGGAGGACTTCAAGTAGTTGTTGAAATAAGTTGTGCTTTGTAAATAATATTATGAACTAAATAGCAACAGTAGTATTCGATCCCGGCGAACATAAACGCACGTGGCCAATAAAATAAATAAATCGCTCAACGCGTGCCTGTTTCCTACCCGAAAGAGCCTTGGCATTACCAACTTACGTGCTAAAACCACTCATAATTACTATAAACATTCTCTAAATATCTGTTTTATGAAGAACTGGTTGCGCGTGTGAACTTACACGAAGGGGTTTTCCGTTGATGAGGTGCATTAAATTACTCGCGCGTGAAATGAAGGTAATTATGTATTTATTGAATTGGGAAGTGTAACTTTGACCTGCACTGTTTCAAGTCGATCGGTATGCGTCGTGGTTTGTCTCGTTTGTGTTGAGTTAGATGCATTGCGCTGAGAGATAATACGCCAACAAGAAAACTTATACAATATAGTAGGTACAATTTCCACCGCAAAAGTTCTTAATGGTTTCTATTTTATCAGGGTCGTTCTTTTCTAAACAATCTGCCTACCAGACGCTAAACGGATTTGAATTCGAGTGCCCATATTTTATGACCTGTGCTCATTATTTTTAGGTACGTTAGTTATAATGCATAGGCATTAAAACTTAGATAAATGTTCTGTTTTATTAGTTATTGCATAATTGAATTCGATAGGCTAATAAATTGTTACTATCCATTAGCAAAGATATTTGCTCTAAATTAATATACTGTTCGTTAAACAATTTGAAGACCACACTTTTTGTACATTAGGTTCTACTATTAAATGATTTTCATAGCAAAATATTGAACTACGAGTAATTGCTTAGTAAATAATCTTCAGACAGGAAATGTCTGGATTCTATTCTAAAAACAGCTATGCATGTTGAGGTGCTCAAAAAATAATTTGGACAATACTTTTTTTTGGTCGGTTCAGCATTCGTCTTCGTTGTAGGCGCTTTGCAAAAATAGAATTTGGCGGCAGAGGCGGTTCATTCCCGACTCCCGGCCGAACTTCGCCAGTGCACCGGTAGCTCTCACACATTTCAGTTTCAGCACTCGTGACAATCGTATCCCTTTCAGGGAACCTCCCATTCTTAAAGCATGAATGTGGTCGTAATCTCTTTTACCTATCAACTATTGTGATTTTATGTGTTGTGTGTGCAAACGTACCTAATGAAAATGGAAGGGTTTGGAACACTTCGGACTAAGTTTAGGGGTGTGAAGAAAGAGCTCTTGGAACGACAGACCAGTATAATGATTCAATCCATGACCGTGGGTATATTAAAATACATTGTATTTTGGTAGAAGTTTATGTTATGTCAAGGTTGAACGCTGAGAATAAACACTCAACGAAAACAAGAATCAGTTCATTCATCATAAATTGTTTAAACTATTGTCTTGTTAGTCTATCTTTTAGAACAGTGATAAAGAAGAATAGACCGCCACAATAATTGCATGCGAAACCTAAAAGTTGAGGTTTTTATGATGAGTCAGTTTGGAAACTTGCTTGTGGGCCACTTAAGTCGCAGTGTGAATTCCGGCGCCGGTAACCAACGACGCGACTGACCCATAACATAGTATCCTGGCTTTCAATCTGATCAATAAGCTTCCTACGTCGGCGCAGTAACCCTGCAGTTTGCGGAGGGTCTGTGCATACAACTGTCGGGTAACTGTGGCGTGACATTTGAAATCGGTCGCTTGGCTAGTGCTGTTCATTGTGGTGGGTTCCGGTAGCAACCACGGCACCCCATAAGCCAGAGATGATTCATAGCATTTGAGCTTCAGTGTGGTGCGGGATTGTTTACTGTTTGGTTGTTCCCTAGCTTTATGAAATTGAGATACTATTATGATACTTCGGTATGTTTATTGGTTATGTCGAATGTCTGTGTTTATAATGTTTTGTGTTATAAATTATCTTTCTAATTTTGAACATGTCAAAGTTTTATCGAAACGAATGTTGTAAGACAACAATGCGAAAAGTTTACGCAGTAAAAAGTAACATAAACTTTATAAATGGAAACATGATTTTTTTGTTAGTTTACATCACTAACATAACGTATTTTTATGTCATACAAAATATTTTTGCGCACATCTAAGGAAAAAACAACCTGAATTGTCGTCAACCGCATTGTTTACATTGTTTTTTCTTTCAGATCGATGAACTTTACTTGGAAATACTTTACGAGATCCTACACAATGTGGGGGGCTGTGACGTAGGATGCGAAGTGGGGCAGCTCTCAATGCTGTCCTACGTCCAAGAAGTCTTCAAGATATCTAATGATAAACACAACCAACTGCTGACTAAGGCTGAAGCTAAAGAACCTCCAGAACTCATGTTGAATGTTGAAGTGGTTGAGGCTAAGGATCTGGTACCGAAAGATCCTAATGGCATGAGTGATCCGTTTGTGACAATATACATGATGTCAAACACATCGCAAAGGTACAATTCGTCAGTGAAACAAAGCACGCTGAATCCTGTTTGGGAGGAGCATTTCTCTTTGTAAGTACCCAGTCTTTAATTAATAAGAATTCATACGGCTTAAATGTTAACAATAATTTGGATTTGATTTGGATTTGGAAACCTGGATCGCGTGATAATTAACAATTATTGTGAAGACAACATCTTACCGGAACATGTAATTATAGGTATATTTAGTTTTCAATCGTTGTCGGAAGTTTACAGATTGTTGTACTTTACACACATTTAATGTTTAGGAAATATGTTTTTATGAACCATGAAACGTTGTTGCATAATGCAGTACTGTTATGTTGTCATATATTACATAATTCTATTCGCTCAGCTACTGTATTGGATATACTAATTAAAATACTCGCATGTCGTTTTGCAACCAAAATAAAACAAAGATTCGTGTAAAACAAAAGAAGGAAGGTATTTTGAAATTTCATACATGTAAGATGCTCGTTGGGTACCCGTTTTATAACAATACTAATCAACTTCTATCCTTTCTCCGTAAAACTATTTTTATTGTTTTATTTATGTATATGAAAAAACAATATTATATTGATAAAATTGGTACGATTTTAATTCAATATAGATGTGAGTGACATGAATTTTTTAGTTATTTGTTTATTTAATATACTCGTAACCTACATAGGTAGGTAATCGGAGGTACTTATTTAATATAATCCTACATGGATATGTAATGTAATAACTTAAAAGCCACGGCCTTATATTAAGCGGTTTGTATTTGTCAAAACCAAACTGTCGATGTTTGTTTCTTAAAATATTAACAAATATGAATCCCCTAGCCGAAAGAATACTCAGAAGTGCATTTATTTTACCTTGTATATTTGTACTTTGTACTTATAAAAACTTATCACAAACTGTCTTATTGTCTTATTATTCTAGGTCGGTAAGTAACTTGTATATGGGATTTTATTGATATTTAAGTTATTATGTCATTCCGGGGAATACCGCAAATGCTATCAATTTACGTCAAGAAATAATTTTCAAATTGTTATTCAAAGTATATATTGCGGTTTCTTAAGCAAATATTAATTTATTAATATTATATTTACAAGTTTCAATAACATTTTTAATTTCAGACCAATGCCCGGGAACTTCCATGAAGACTCATTATGTTTAGAAGTGTGGTAAGATTATTAAAACTTATATATATATTAGACTACGACTATATTACAAAGGATACCTACCATATCTTAAAACTTTTCAATTCAAATTCAGACACAAAAATTTAGGATTTTGTTCGCTCGATTGCCTTTATCAGGGCAAGTTACATACAGTTTTCATATTGTTTAGAGTGTGCAATACTAAGCTTAATTTACATTTTAGGGACTTTGATCCAGCTGAAACGGTAAAAGAGAAAATGGGGAAGTTATTTGATGTGAAAGGAGTAAAAGGCCTTAGGAAGCTTATGAAGGAAATTGCCATCACAGCCTCCACTGGGAAACATGACAATGAACTTATAGGAACTGCTAATATTCCTCTCAAGGTAATTTATTTATTTTTACATTCTAAACACTTGTTTAAAAAAAAATAACATTTGTTTTATAGCATTTTATTTATTAGAAGATAAGATGATATAAGATAATCCCTACTAAAAAAAAAAGTTTATTAGCAGATGGTTCGTACATTTATATAATAAATAAAAATTTAAAATTTAAGAAAAACCCCCGATTCCAATGCCTTTATTTCCTTAAAAGTTAAACAGCATAATATTTTGTAATGTGCACGAGATGCGCTTTCATTTGTACCCCACTCGAGTATATTTGCAGATTTACGGTTTTCCTTCCCCACTCTCACCCCCATAACTTTTAAACGGCACAACCGATTTAACCATGAAACATGTCTAAGAACACTCGCGCCAAACTCACCTTTCATACAAAAAAACTAAATTGAAATCGCTCCATCCGTTCGGAAGCTATGATGTCCCAGATAAACAGACAGGCAGACACACAGACAGACAGACCAGTCAAATTGATAACACCCCTCTTTTTTGATGGGGGGTTAAATAATACAAGTATAATGTTATTGTGATGAGATTTCGTACTGTTTTATAAATACGAAAGCAACTTTACCTATAGGGAGGTAGACTGAGTGAGTCTACCTCCCTTGTCTGGGTGACCTCTTCACACCTTTTCGGCAAATTATAGCTTTACTTAAGAAATATTAGTTTCAGTTTCTTTATTGCAATAAAACACTATGAACATTGAAGAACCTTGTGTATAGGGCATAGCAAAATTTACTTACACACTAATTAAATTATAGAACACGTATCTCTGAATAACTCTTCTTCAGATCTTTTCAGTTTATTTGGTAAGTGTTATTCCTTGCCGAGTAAATTTAAATATTTGCAAAGTCAAGGGTTACTCTAAGGTATCCTAAAATACCTTTTTGAAAAAACAATTGTTATTCTTTATTTTGGAAACGGGTAAAGATCACGTGAAATTTGGTGATAATAATATAGGAGAGGCTTTCCTGATAACGATTCCTTCTTCAGTTTAATAAATACGTCGGATAATCATAATAAATATGTTTTCAATTAACGTCAGTAATTAAATGAAAAGAGTAACATGCGTTAGTTTTCAAAGTAAAATGTTTATTATAATTTCTCCTATTTCTAACATCTACAAGCTTTAATCTTACATTACATTTGTAATTTTTCTCTCCATCCATGGTTGTCTGTAAGTAATTTCCTTAAGCAATAAGACCACTCATTACGCATTCTAGGTTTTGTATTTATTTTCATATTGTATTGTTTCTATGTTTGGTGTGTAACAAAGTATTTTCTATCTATATACCTAATCTTGTCATATACAGACAATCCCGGCCGGTGGTATGATAATGTGGTTCAGCCTGTCGAAGAAGAGCAAGCTCCGTCGCCAGGGCGTGGTGAAGGTTCGCCTGAACTTCTCCTCGGAGAAGAACCAGCAGGTCGCGGCGCAGGAACACCGTCATCTCTTGAGGATTATGCTGCTGCATGAGTTGGAGAATTCTAAGGTAAAGTAAATAAGATACATATCGCTTCATATTATAGCGACGTCTGTGATGAGCTTGAATGTCAGGCCGTTTTGTTTGTAATATTGTATTTTCCGCGATAAAGAAAATCCTAATACTTTTTTATAACTTTTTATTTTAAATGATTTTTTTCATCATTATTTACTTACGGCACAGTACCGACTTTTTTTATTTAGTAGGTATATACTAGACTTTAGTATTGTTAATATGGCATTAATAATTTCAAAATTGTTTTAGTTGAGCGTATTCGACAAGCAAAAATGAACGCTCTTCAGTTATATGAAACCTATAGTATATATTACAAGTACAATTTTAATCAAAAACAATATATTTCACGCTGCAATTTTAAAATCACCAGCTTTAAATACAGAATAAATCGTTCACATTTAAAAGACTAAGGATTTAATTCGCGTAAATTTCGGTATTTTAATTAAAATTAAATGTTTTGAGCGATCACGAATAAAAAAAATAGCATTCCATTTTTTTAAACCTGCGCTTGGGATATTTGTGGATGATAATAAAGACACCTTAACCTTACACAGAAGCCTAAAATAACCTCAGCTCACTATTACCATCGTTTCGTGTTTCGACAATCGATAGATTACACGATGTTTGATTGTTTCTTAATGCACGTGGCATCAATGTTTATACTCGTACTGCAAATGCAGGTTCATTTTGACCTGAATTCAGTTAGATTTGCTGTTACATATCAAGAGATTTATTCCTTCCTCTGATAGGTGTAAACATGCTTCACAACAAGCCTTGTGTGCGCTCCGACTCGGATTGAATAATAATAACAGGCCTTCACTAGCGTTAATTACGAATATGATAGCTTTATGGGTTCTTATCTATATATTTGAAATTGGGAATTATATTCATCAAACATGCATCTTTTGCCGTAACTTCTTCTCATATTGAGGTATTTAAAATGCAAAAGTAGCTCAGATTCTCTGTTTGTCAACTATAATTGTAACGATAAAGACGAGAATATAAGTATTTTATCTCAAGAAAATAAACTTTTTTTGAATTTTAAAATTTTCTAAAAATTTTTGAACTATTTTTTTTTATAATAAAATTCAAGGACTTACTTTTGTGTGAACTCAATGCGATATGCGTGACCGACCATTTTCATGCCTATTAAATGCAGAATGAGAAAATTCACGTTCCTCATTAACAATGAGTGAAATGTTTACCAACAGGTAGTGGTTTAGGAATTTCCTCGTTAGGTTACACTTGTTTGATTCTCTGTAGCTATCAATGTGTTCTGAGTCGTTAATTCTGAGTTCTGTTGCATTGATGTAATGTTCTAGGTCTATTTTTGGTTCTGGTGGTTATAAATAAATATAAAACAATAATTTTGGATTAGAAATAAATATCAAAAAATGCTGGCCGATCCACACAACAGCATCTGGTCTCGTGATAACATCTTAGCTGTGTTATGGGATCAAAACATACTTAGTATAATAAACAAACATACATATATAGATTTTGTATTATATACTATATGTATTTAACACCCAATTATTTATTATTGATAAACGAACATCAGAATAGGTTGCAAAGAAAAATATATAATTGAATGAAATGTGATGGTTGTTATTGATTGTTATTTTTAAGTTACTTTTACTCGTAAGTCACTCGTAGTTCGTAAGTATTGGTGAGCCATAAAGAATCTATCTATTGTCCACAGGTAGCACCTTTCTGGTGGTGTGGGAACTTCAGCGCCCAAGCTGAGGCTATAATCACCCAACACGCAGCTCAGAGCGGCCTGAGCCAGCAAGACAACACGCTGGTGCAATGGTGCGTGTACTGCGCCGTCACCGCCGACCATCCGCTTAGCTTCGTCCTTTTCAACACGCTACTGGATAAACTGTCTAAACCCGTCAAGTCCGGTAAGAACCAGTTACTATAGCAACCTGAGGCTGGGTTGAGGTCCAGATTGTTAAATAGTAGTTGATTTACAGAATATCTAATCTGTGTTTACAGTACTATATGGTCTTATAGCGAAACATTACTGTAATTAAACTTCAATTAGCGCAGGTGTTTCGTGACATATTATTTGAGGCATTTATCTTTATGATTTTAGGTGAAAGTACCTCAATGAGTTCTTTTAATTGTGTTGTAAAGTTTGCATTCGCTACTAATATACCTATTTTCATTTAAAATAATAAATTTAGTCTAAAAATATCGACCTTGATTTTGTCAACACTGTACCGCTGAAATTAAACTTGACTTAATTAACAGTTAGTAAAAATGATTTTGAAATGTTACGACATACTCATAGTAATATCTCTTTTTTTCAACTCTGTACTCGTATTATGGGTACTTATACAATTCTTTTGTATAATTTATGAAATTTGCGCACACTAAAGTACTCACTCAATTTACGTTTATTGTATGTTTATTGACCGCGATGTTGACCAACGACCCCGCGAATTATCCTGTTCTAGAATCACAAGCTGTATTCGCCAAGTGTCAAACCCAAGCAAATCTAATTACCGGCTTTAAGTATTCACATAATTATATAGTATTTTTTTACGGATTATCAAAGTATACCAAAGTGTATTTTGGGACTATGCAATTTGAACATGGATTTGCGTGTGCTTAATATCTTCTAATGCCATATAATTGAGTGTATCTAAGGTATATTATAATGATTGCCGAACACTGTGAAGGACACAATACTCGGCAAATACTAAAATTACTGTAATAAATTGTATTTAAATTATATATTTATAGATATCATGGAAAATCATGGATATTTACCATGATTGGTTATTTTTTTATTTTCCCTATATCTCGGCACAGTCTTTTATTACGAGACGATGCATGGACCTGTTTCGCGCCCGATTTACATACAATCGCCACGACTACAATTGATTCTTGCTGCTACTAGGGGTAATCCGTCTGCTCAGGTAGTGAGAGATCTTTTGTAATGGAGTTGAGATGGTTTTGATGGAGGACTTTATAAATCTAAATAGATCAACCCTATTGATAAACCTTGTTTCAAAATTATATAAATTGTATTGGTCCATAACTATATCTTATTAGTTTTTGTTAGACAACAAGAAGTCCTTATATGCTTGATTATGCGTTCAGCAAAACAAGTGTTCATGTCTAGACATTTAGAATACTGAGTCATCTCGGAAAAACTTATAGTAAAGTACCGGTTTACCTGTAGCAAAATTACCAACGCTGGTCTTTCGTAATATCAAATGTTTATTATGCGGCCCATTGTTACACTTCGAATATATACTAGTCCGATTAAACGTTGGCAATCTATTTACTTAATACGAGGTTTAGAGAAAAAATGCAAAGGGAATTACCGCTTTTAGACAGGTATACAGCAATTTGCCTAGTCATATCACTTAGCATAAGATTGGAAACTACATAAGAACCGGTTCAGTGACTGTAAAAATATTTAAATATTTATACGTAAACTAGACAGAGAAACGGGGAATACCTATTTATGTAAGATAATGTATGGAATTATGAGCAGATGGGCAGAAAAGATTTAACCCATTGTTTAAAAGATGCAATGTTCGCGAAGCTATTTTAATCTTTTAGGATAAAAAAGTTATTGAATTCAAATAAATTATAATAACACAATTTAAACACACGGAAACGTAAAACGTACGAAACAGTACTTTTCAAACATAATAAAAGTTTTTAAGTTTTTTAAATTGAATAATAAATCTAGGGAATTTTACTGTCCATATATTCCATGTATTTGAGAAAATATTTCGATTAATATAGTATTTATGCGTTCTATTAAAATACGTTATGAGAGGTTTCAATAAATTCGCTTACAGCATCAGTTCCGAAGTCAAACATGTATAAAAAGGTCTAACTTACCTAATGAATACTAAATGTTAATTATAAAATGAAACGAGTTCTCACCATTTAACCTCCATCAATTAAATATATTAAAAATGTCAAACATATTTATGAAAGCATTGCTTCAGCGTTTCTTTATTTAAGCATAATTTTTCAGTCGCCGCCGTGGCCGAAATCAGTCTGCATGTCATCATCATCATCACTCTTCTATAATTAGAATACTCTTAAGAAATGTAGACTTACTGTTGAGTAATCCCAATTAATAGAAATGATTCATGATGCCTATCTTAAGTCATTATTTGAGATGCACTATTAATCATTAAAGATAATAAGGCTATTGTTACCTTAATGTAGTTAAAGTGACACTATATCTTAATTGATTTGCCAAGTAATAATTTTATTAGTATGTACCAATACCAATCCACTTAGCTATTTAATTATAACAATCGCATCTTTATCAAGTCACGATAGAAAGATATACATACATAATATCTAACGGGTGGGTGGTGAACGAGCGAAAATACCGCCAGCGTATCGTCGCGACTCAAAACCGACACAGGCGTGTCACAACGATTTGGAACGGAATCGCCGCATGTCCGCAGAAAATGATACCTGATAACTTCTTTAGGATCCTATGTCTTCAATATAGTTTTACCTGATGTTAACATATGCTAAACATTATATTAAACCGACAAATTTTCTCCGCAGGCCTTATTAATGAAGAGGACGTCAAGCTATTTTGGGACGGTGCGAAAAAACTTCTTCCTCTATGCTTCAGTCGCATCAGAAAACTTAGAAAGAAGACAGAAGACGACAAAGCTATCTTAAAAATGTTGAGAGAAATTCTCAAAATACTGCACAAACTATCCGTTCTCGATGTACCGGACACTATTGACTTATTCCCTGACAACCTGTACGGATGGTTGAGGTACAAAGAAAGTAAATTGACCATCCACGATGTGTTGCAACAGGCGGTTATACAAGGTGCTTCGGACTGGTTCGTCCATATTCTAGACAATAATGAGTGTAAAGATAAAACTGAAGAGTCCACGTTGCAGCGATTGTTGAAAGTCATACAGTTGGTGCGTGCGGATTTGCAGAAGGCTGTGGAGTACTATGATAGGATATTTGTTGAGTGAGTAGTAATTTGGACTCTATTTTGTTGGCCTAATGTTTTCTTTTCAGAATTCATTTTGAGTGTATAGTATGGGAGCTCATGACTCATGGATCTAGTGATTTACACGTACAGTTTTTCTTCACAGCTTCGCCCTTGTTATAAAAACTGCAACTTCTCGTCTTATTGTACTACTTAATAGAAAACAACGTATTTTTACGGAATTCAAGCCATCTCATAGATATCGTCAATATTACAATAATATTGCGGGTAACTTTTCATTACCTACCCTTAAAACTAGAGCGTATATTTGGTAGTGATAATCAACAGCGAAGAAGACTCCTATTCTAATCTGAATCGCTTTAGTAAAGCATTCTTTTGTCACATTAGCTTCTCTACTATGTAATGTTTGACATATTTAAATGTGGACTTAATATTCATGGGAGTATTACTCAATTTGCAATGTAGATGCTATTATAACAAGTAGCTTAGATGATTCATTTGTAATGATGCGATCATTATTGTTCTTTTAATAGCTGTAGGTCAGTATTTAATGAGGCAAATTGTTTAGCGACAGACTTGTCGTTTGTCTGTAATTTTATGGACTAATGTTAGGATAATATCATAGCTACTGTAGCGAATAGGGCTGCGTTTCCACTGGCCAGAGAGATGCTATGCTATATCATACATAAAGTTTATGCTTTTAATCTGTGACGATATGTTAAATAAATACAGTTTAGTTGATTTATGTTCATTTCTGGTTGCGGTTCTGTATGTTTTCAATATATGTTTTCAATATATTTGCAAAAAAAAAAGTATCTTTGCAATATCTACATAGTACAAGCTTTGCTTACTTTAGGGTTTGGTGATACTGTGTTATTTATTTTATTTATTTATCTAATAAATATGAAAACGCTTTTAAAAACTATTAGGAAACAACAATCTAATATTCTATGTCAATTGTTAGTTGTGCAGATGAAGCACAAATTGGACTCGCTGTTTTAAGGCCCATAATATGTTATTTTCCATATATCATTCTCATTTATTACATGGTTGAAAAGCAGTATTAACAAAGAACTATGTATTCATTAAAACTAATATCTTTTGTTATCGGTTAGTCAGAGAAAGATTGCTGTAATTAGCGTGAGCGTAGTTACTTGTATAACTTTAAGAAATGATTGAGGAAAATGGGTTCTAAGAGACCAATTTTTTGTACGCATTACGTGCCTACCTATATTTTACTTTTTTACTATTTCTTTGTGAAGATTTGAATCCCTTTAGCTACATTTAAAAAATAAATTGAGAATACCATCGACTGTAATTTATTTTCCTTCCAGCTTAGCCTAAACTATAGATCGTCTTCACTTCTTGCCTTATGAGCTTAAACACACAGTTTAAATAAAAAGAGAGGCTTGCCCTAAATAAACGTTTTTAAGGTAACTCGAGCAAAGTCAAAGTCAAAACGTTTATTTCCTTAGACGCTTATGCATACATGGACAAGTCAACTTAAAGCTAATTCAAATAAAAACTAAGAATAATCAAGGAAATAACATTGTCTTGACAGTTCGCTGCAATTTTTTACACTGAGTTGAGAAGCGAATAGAATAACCCAGCTTTCATCTCTTATGTGCTAAAAACACTTATTAATTTTTGTTTTCTTTTTCAGCATCATGAGCTTCCCATACCCAAAGACGCTATACGGTTTATACCAAGGCAAAATAGCTTCTTTAGTCGAACCAGAAGTACTAGAAGTATGCAAAAGTCTCAAACGTCTCCGGTACAACGAAGGGTCTACCAACAGCGTGCATTTAGCCGGAGGGCTCAACGGGCAAACGGTGCTCGGCGCTCCAAATGTTGAAAACGAACCTTTGGTCATGGGGACTGCGTTGTTTGACTTATATCTGGCGTTGCAGAGATTTTTGACGTAAGTTTATTATAACACTCATAAGCAAAGTCATTACGCTACTCTTTATATTTACAAATTCAATACAATATTAATTTATATGCTAACTTTACAATGTAATAAGTGACTATAGTTATTTTCCTAGAATAATAATAATTCTTGATTGCGCACACAAATATAACACAAACTCTTGGCTTTCTTAGCTGACTTAGATCGTTTCAATTCTTATTATTTTGATATTAAAAGCTCGTCGCTTGGAATACTCGTAGGTATTTTAATTTAAACAGGACGTGGTCATTTTCTAGGAAAGCATTATACCCATATTCCATATTGCAAATGTAGCGAGCGATTTACTAGGTACACTTCATAGTACACTTCATACACTACACTAGGTTCGATCTTGAGAGCGTCTTGTGAATGACAAAAATGCCTATTTGATATTGTCAAATGTGCACTCAAGATTGAACTTAGGGTTGAGTGTGGTTTATTAATTGGAGCGTACCTACATATCGTAAGCGAGAAAAAAAACGAACCTAATTCACAATACTTAATTTTTCTGCTTGTACTAGGGTAATACTCTACTTTTAAACTTGTGTTCGTAAAATATTGAGCAAAGGTACGTATCACATAGTTAAGGTCAATCTTAAATTCTTTATGAACTCTTCATCATCATCAATCACCTTTAAAAGGTCACACGCAAGAATACAATGACAACTTAACCTAATAGCCATGGAAACAGCATAGATAAAAACTCCATATACAGTTTATTGACACAAATAGAATCGTAACTATGTTAATCAGTCAATGGGTGTGAAAAACTCTAAACAATAGATGATTATGTGTTACTAGGATTGTTCTGTACACGCGTTTTTATTCACTAAGCACCGTGCCATATTTATTTCTATTTGTTACATTGTATCGAAAAGTAAATAGAGCACACGTATTATTTACTATAAATAAATAAGTCGCATATTTGTGAACGTCTGTGTGTGATTATTATCCTTTTTTTTACTTTTAGCAATCAATTTTCGTTAAACTTAATAATATAATATATGTATTATTACTATTTAACCAAATCCAAAAAAAAATATCGTTGGTGTTACCTAAATTTGCATTATAGATGCCCGATAGTAACCTATTGCGGTTTAACCGATTGCAACGTGAGTGATCTCTAAAAGTTCACTAACATTATTATCTCTGAACTTGAACTCTTGATATAGTGACACAACTAACAAATCCATTATCTTGCAGTAATACACTTTTAATTTAATAATCACGTTGAAATTATAACATATTTATTATGCTAACGTGACTTTGAATAAACAATTAAGTAGGTACCTACGAGTTAGCCACGTGATGCTGTCCATTAAAACAATTAAAACTTATACAAAGCTCGATAAGATCATAATTAATTTTTATTATTACGGACGCCTTGAAGTTTATTAGATAAAGATCAGGACAGGACAGTTATTGGTAACTCGATTTTTAAGTATGTCATTTTGACTTTTACCACCTTTTACTAAACTTTTCTTATGAGTATTGGAGGAATGCTATTGTATTTTTAAGTATGAGCGATACTTAAAAATACTTTATCAGATTACATATATATACGCAATTCTTTTTCTGTGGTTTTTCTATCATGTCAAGCTTTTTCTAGGATTTGTAAATCAAATTATGGAAATAAATAATGTTGAAGCTTTAAATCTTCTTCCCAAGAATAGAGTAGAAAGGCGGTCACAATTGGTGCTAAGATCATAAAATAAAGATTTTTGTATAGTACCGGAATTTGGATATTAAAACGAGCACGTTCTTACCAATCCGTTGGCAAGGACCGCCCAGTCGGCCCAATCAACAATTCTATCTAGCCTACCATAATTTATACAGTAAATACTGTTGTCTCGCATTATCCAAACAATTCTTTATTGTACACAAAAAGGATACATTAAGGTTTATTAACAATGGTCATGTACAAAGGCGAGCTTAACCCTATAAGAGTTTTCTTACAGCAAACCTGTGGTGATGAAGAAATTTGAAACAAATAAGAGTAGGTAGAGATGCAGTGTACATACAAGTTAGAAAGAGAGAAGTAAATAGAAAAAAAGGCTTAAATTACAAAAACAATTTTAAGTACAAATACTATATATACTATATATAAATATATATTTATATTTAAACACTAAAATACATATACCTAAAATACAAAATACCTATACATGTACCTATAAATATTTATGTTAAAATATACATATTATAAATTACACATACACATACATATATCATTATACATAACCTAGAATATTTTCCATATAGAGAAATACCTAACTTAAAATAATACTAAGTGTTTTCAGAGAGATAATGATCTTTTACTTTTGCTTTGAAAACGTTAAGTGAAGGGCTGGCTAATATTGAATGGGGCAGGGCATTCCAAAGTCGGGGAGCGGCCATGGTGAAGGATTCGCGATAGCGACGAGTTCTATGATCAGCAGTTTTCAGAAGAAGAGATTTACTGGTTCTACAAGACGAGCCTCGCGGAACAAGGAACTCAAAACGTTCACGAAGATACGAAGGTGATAAAGGATTGTAAAGGGTATAGTAGAGGAAACACAAAACATGGAGATCGCGACGCCTCATTCGACGATCAATTCGATGATAAGACAAGAAAAGCTAATTGCAGTTTATCTTTTTCAGGCTAGGACAAAGTCTAAACGAAGCAGAATGGAGCAACTACGAGATATCCCACTGTCATTCTTGGTTCTTCGGTGGCGTCGCTCAATGGCTAGATATAGCCGCTTTCAAAGCCTTAACCAGAATAGAGAAGGCTGTGGAACTGGATAACCTAACGCCAGTGGACGCGAATGTGAAATATAGCAGCTCTGGGGTAGACACGCTGGCGATATTCTACCAGATCAAGATTTTCTGGCAACAGCTGGCCTGGCCTGACGCTGTTGGCTGTTACACGTTCTTGGCGAAAATTGTTGACGTGAGTTGTTTTGCGTTACTATGATAGTTTAGTCATACTGTTAAGGGTTTTTTAGTTTGCTTATTTTTAATTACTTAGTAAATATATATAGCCCATAGATAGCCCATTTGAAGCTTCGCAAAATAATCAAGTTACTACGGCTATCTATGTACGTTTTTATATTTTTAATGATTTCTTTAACATGTGCAAATAAATAATTTTATGACTAAGCGCGCAGCGCGGCCCGTTGAATCTACTAGAATATGAGCATTCAACCCGTCTTCCAAGCGTAACGAGTATGTTAACACCCCACATATTATGTTATATCTACACAATCTACCATTGTGGCTCAAGTCCAATAGCGTCGTTCTGTGGCTGAAGGGAATTGTAAATACTGAATAAAATAAAACTTATTTATAAAATGATTCATTCAGGACATTTGCCGTTGCTGCGTATTCTACTCCGACAAGATGGCGGCTCGCGTGGGCAGCGTGGGCACGGTGAGCACGGTGTACGAGGAGCGCTTCGAGGTGACGACGGAGTGGTGTGTGGCGATCAACAACATCGACTACGTGCGGCAGAGCCTCGAGCCGTTCGTGGAGGAGATGGGCATGGAGGATATCGTGCAAAGGTTGAGCGAAGCACGGTCTCCCGTTGAAGCGCAAAGGTACGTTGTAATGTTCCATTAAATTGTAGAGCTCTCCATAAAACTCCAGAGAATAAATCTGAATTTAAAATTTAAGAAAAACCGCCGATTCCAATGCCTTTGTTTCCTTAAATGTAAAACAACATAATTATGTAATGTGGACGCGATGCGCTTTCATTTGATACCACAGTAGTATATTTGCAGATTTTCTGTTTTCCTTCCCCACTCTCACCCCCATAACTATTAAAAAACGGCTCAACCGATTTTCATGAAACATGTCTAAGAATACCCGGGCCAAACTCACCTTTCCTAAAAATAAAACTTAATTGAAATCGCTCCATCCGTTCGGGAGCTATGATGTAACAGACAGACAGACAGACAGACACGTCAAACTTATAACACCCCTCTTTTTTGGTCTCCTTCTTTCTCTTCTCACATCCTACAAGAACTGAGTTTGAGACCTAAGACAGATTAATAATTGCTTAAGGCATAAGAGACTTAGGTACGTCCTAAACTATCTTATACATAATTGTCGCTACTTTGTTAATGAAATGTAAAGGCTTGATCACGCACGAGGTTATTATATCTTACTCGGAACACAATGTATCTGATTTTGGTTGCTTCTAAAATATATTAATATGATTGGTATTTCACAGATGCAAAGAAACAATGCAAAATGTGATGGCGAATGCGGTAGACACAGTCAAAAATAAAATTGTGGATCTATTACTGGTGATGGTCAGAAAGGTAAAGGTGTTTTTATTATTCAACTGTCCATTTCATACCAATATGTTTTTACATAAAATTAAAAATATTGGACAATACACACAACAATATGGTAAGCTCTAAGCTTGTGTTACGAGTACTAGACATCTGATATACTTAATATAATAGAAAACTTATAAAGATATTATTATTATACAGTCTTAAGGAAGTGCGTACAGAACAAAAAAGAGAGGCGGGAAAAGAACCCGCTATCTTTTGCACCGCAAGTTGACCTTTGCCCACTGCGCTACGAAAGCAGTCCAAAATAGGGAGTAAATTACATTTAAGAGTGTTACAAATAAGGGACTTTTAATAATTTAATTAAAACAACATTATAATTCGTCTCAGTAAAGTCGGCAGTTGAAAATATGCAGTAGAAAGTTGAAGATGACGTTTGTGATTTCAGATGATGCCATCCATCTCACGTTTCTTAGTAGAAGGTGCGGAGCTCCTACACCAAGACTGTTCAAGCATGGACCGTGTTATGCGGTATTTAGAAGCAAATTTAGACATGCTCTTCCAACACCTCAACATTGAAAACTTCTCGAGAACTTTAGACATTGTTTGGGAGTTGCTCGCGGAGTTATTGTATGAACTCATCCAGGCGAATCTCGAGGTATGAGTAATCTCAAGCTTATCACTTAAACCTATTAACATCAGCCTAATTCGTAGCTTTTGTTTTTATTTATATTAAATATATCTACTAACTTTCAACTAATCGATTATATGGGCCGGTAAAATCATTTTATGACGTGATAATTAATATATGGTTTTATTAACTTGTTTTCTACTGAGCCTAAGTTTTTGTAAATTACTAACATATTAATTTGGTTTTTAGAAAGAGAAACTCGCTACGCGTATCAGCTTCTTTAGACGTAGATATTTTGGAAAAAACAAAGTGTCCCCCATCTATGTTTTTCGGGTAAATAATTATGCTGTTGTGAGCACGCTGTCGCAATTTGATATCACTTAGTACACTGATGGAATTCTGTAGATTTACACATAATTCGTTATATTATTGAAGTTTATTTTTTACTGTTTTTAGAAAACCCTTTACGGTATTTGAAATTTTATTACTCAGATCGTAAAATGAGTTTTATTCACAGTACCTAATGATTTAGCTAAGTCACAAAACTAGCTGCTTAATTATGTTTTCGTTCAGGGTTGCTTCACCAGGCCGAATTTCTTAGAAATATCAATATTAATTTCAGTTATATAATATTGGACATTATGACCTTTATAAACATAAAGTAACCATAGTAGTTGTGGTAGATGCTCTATGCATTATATTGTTCACAAAACTGTGACGTCACAAACGTGCAAAAACTGCCATAAAAATGCCGCACAGCGTAGCGTCATTAAAAACGTATTGTGCCAGTGATTTGTCTATTTCTTTTCAATTTAAAATACTTTATTCCTACAAAAACTTCGTACAATAAGTGAGCTTAATGCCTAGACATTTTCTACCTGCCAACTTATCAATTAACTTTAATCAAAAATTGTAAGCTGGTTCTAAATACAATCCTTTATATTTAGCCTGTCCCATTGCTCAAATTTTGCCTCTAATATACAAAAACGCCTTTTTGATTAATTTGTTTTTATTTTACTAGCACCGAAGGGCAAAGATAACCCGCTTTATCGACCCCCGGCGGCTGACCAAGTCCGCCGCGGTCCACTTAGACTCGGTAAACATTACAGCACCTTGGTTTATGTTATGTGATTGCCCGTGATGTTTTACCTAGTAGCTGGTATAGATTAGCGTTGTCGACTCAGAAACAGTTTATTAAACAAACTTTAACCAAATGTTAATAAAACAAAAAACAACAAGTCTTTCGTTCTAAGGTATATAACGAATAGCGTCGGTAAATAGTCTTCGTAAGTGATGTTGACCAGAAACTTCACTTTTTTTTTTAAAGTATATTAATTATAAGAATATCCTTTTTTAGTATGCTATTTATGGATTTGATTAATAATAGTCTAAAATATGTACCAAAAAGTATCGTGTTTTTCAACGATAATGATTTATTTTTTATATGCTTCATCTTCTTCTTCATGCAATCATACATAGTGTATCAAATGAGTTTCAATCAATTCAATTGGATATAATTATCCAAATACAAACCAAGACTGTAATTAGATTACTGCTTTCCGAGTCGACAATACCTAGCGGAACTATTTATTTAGCCTTGATGTGAAATCAGATATGTTTGTAATGTGTATGCGCAAATATGTAACTAGAATTACTTCACATTGAACAACAAATGCTATAATATGTTTACTGTAACTTAAATCCTGATGTACTTAGCTGCGGCAACTGAGAATCGTGACATTAAATCTATTGATATAAACAGTATTGAAAGCCCTCAAGTATGCATGCAAGATTTCTGTGCTAATATTGTATGGAAATGTTAGTAATAATAATGTAGAGGTATTACAGCTTACCCTTGCAAAATATATTTTAGCGGTAACTTATCCCTAACTAAAGCAAAACGCATGTTAAAAAAATAATTAAACTGATATGTTATTAAAGGAGCTTTAGCTTAGTTTAGTGCACGCGGGATGACATTTAATTATAATGTAATATTATAATAATAAGATTACATAAAATCTTATTTGGTTGATGGGATAGATTTAGTTCACATTCGATATTACCACTGTAACTTTTATTAAAAAAAAACAGATTTTTTATTTTTTTGTTCATCGGTTATGGGAATCTTATATTATGTTACAATTATATGTTTATTTTGTGTTCGTTTTATGTTTTACGTCACGGTGATGGGAAACAAATAAAACCAAGTTGTATTTTTAAATACCTACATAAGTACCTAATTATTTACTTCCAATATTACAGAAACGCCGACCGCCCGCTTTCTTCTCAAATCTTCACGAATGTCTGAAAATAATGATTAGATCCTTCCGCCAAGATGGCGGCAAAGAGGCATTCGCGTCAGATACTTTAAAGCGAGTAGAGTACTTGCTGAAGATCCACGGGATGGAGACCAGGGAACTGATTCACCAATACCATTTAGAGAGGTGGCAAGAACAGCAGTCCGTTAACGAACCTAAGATGGGGATCTTGACTGTGCGAGCGCAGTTCATTGACGATCATCTGAAGGTGGAGGTTATGAATGCTAGGAATTTGCTTCCGACTGATTCTAATGGTGAGAAAATTATGGTTCTTAATGATCTGGTAGATAAAATTTTCGCCTCACGGTTTTTCTCTCATATAAATGGCCGAAACAAAGAACACTACGGCTTAAGCAACGACTTAATACTACTTATGTACGTCGACTGTGTACGCATAATTGATATACAAATAGACACAGTCTTATATATTTTATATGCCCGGGTTTTATTTCCGAGCTGAGCACCTAAAGTTTCTTTGAAAGTAATGGCAATTTTTATTAAACTAAAATTAATGGGATAGTTCCTAAGATCAAATCTCCGGTTTGTCTTATAGATTCATACTTACCCAAACAGGTTCGATTTTCATGTAACATCATGTATATAATGTGACTTAATTTATTTTGTTCTTGAATGTTGTGATATAATTTGTTATTTAAGATTTATATTTATTATCCAGGTTTTTGTGACTCTTACGTTCGGGTCGGTCTTCTACCAGAGGACACGTTTGCAAACGTAGTGAAGCCCAAAACCCAGACGCACAGCAAAAATCTATTCCCTCTTTACGATGAAATGTTTATGATGTAAGTACCACTTACATTTATTTATTTAAGGAATATAATTACATGGTCCAAACAGTAAGATGCACATACCAAGAGCGACAATGTAATTAACTTAATTAAGATCTAGGATATTTATAATTACACAAATATACAAACTTAAATCATGCGCATATTAATCCAAAACAAAATAAAAACAGAAATTTGGCATTATTACAATGAAATATACAGATATTACAATTCTTATAAAAACTGCTGCTTTATCAAACGTTTTTTTTTAACTTCCGACCAAAAAAAAGGGGTGTTATAAGTTTGACGTGTCTGTCTGGGACATCTAGCTCAAGAACGGATGGAGTGATTTTAGTTTAGTTTTTTTTTGTATGAAAGGTGAGTCTGGCGATGTGCTTAGACATGTTTGATGAAAATCGGTTGTGCCGTTTAAAAGTTATGGGGTTAGAGTGGGGAACGAACATCTGCAAATATACTCGAGTGGGGTATTAAATGAAAGGGCATCGCGTGCACATTACAAAATAGTATGGTGTTTAACTTTCAAGGAAATTATAGCATAGGACTCGTGGGTTTTTCTTAAATTTTAAGAAAATTTTAAGATTTATTATATATGTCGTTATAGTTGTGGTGGTCTCTACAAATGTAAATAATAATGAATGCTTCTTTCATCAGCCCTCTAACCCACGAGCAGCGAACAACCCCCGAGGGCGTGTTGCACTTCGTGATCAAGGACAAGGACATGTTCAGTATGAGCAACACGTTCGTCGGCGAGGCGTACCTGCACTTCAGCGAGGTGCCGGAATCGCCCGCGCCCATCACTAGTCTTCCGCAGCAGCTTCTCACGCTCACTAGGCCTGCTTCTATCGGTACGTGCGAAATAATTAAAAATATATCTAATATATAAAAATTCCATGTCACAATGTTAGATACCCTTATATGCGTATTCAGTAGGTCTGAGAATCGGGTACTATCCATTTTTCATTTTGCTAAACAACGTTTGCTGGGGTCAGCTAGTAAAAATGTAAAAAACGGAAATAAACGAAGTTCGCCGTTATATCCAAGCGAATTAATTACCTTCTGAAAATCCAATAAAAATTAAAGACGGTCGTTAGGGTTAAAAAGTTCTACAATGGCGACAGCTGAATCGGTAAACGCAGCAGACGTCCACCAACAAGAGATACAGATGCTTCGGGCAACAATTTTAGTTCTACATTATGTTAATCAACTAAACATTTTATTATTCGAACAAACACCATTTCTAGTCGATCTTTATTTCTGTCTTTTTAAATTTTTGCAAATCACATTGCAAGCATGGACTTCGTTTTGTTTCTACAAAGGCATTTTTTTTTTATTCGTTTTATTAATAACATTGTTATGTTCTATCCAACAGATGGCGATGCAATCAAGGCTCTTGAAACGCGCCAAGGAGACAGGCAAGCGCGCGAGTTCCTCAAAAAGCTAAGACAGAAAATGCCCGGCAAACAATTGTTCTCTTTCAGCTAAGACCACTTGTTTTGCATTGATAGCACCAGTGACTGTGTCAGTAGAAATGTGATTGTGTAAAGTGATTTAGAGTAAACGTACATTTCGTCTGTAAACTCTGTAAATAAACGCAACGAATTAGACTTGAAATGTTTGTAATAATTAAATCGGCTTATTGACAAACATTAATATTTAAATAACTTTTGATTCTAACAGCTAGCTGTCAAAGTGTCCATTTCAAATTCTTTCAAATGATGAGCAGACGAATTGGGCGTTCAGCAATTACGCATTTCCTTATGTGTTCACCAAATAAAGATACATTATGTATATAACGCGCGCAATTGGTTGACTCAAAATCGTATTAACTATAAAAGTTCTCTTTCAATGATGTTTTAACTTATCGTTTATATTTTAAGAATCTCGCTACCCATTATTATTGGAATATAATATCAGAATAAATGGTAAAGATCTCATGGGTGTTGCACAAAATGTATGATGTAGTAGGTACTACGTACCAATATTTAGTTCGTTTCCATCAACTCGAACTTTCGAACATTATTCTACTGTTCCGATATAGAACCTCGCCTCTTGATATAAACTTTCACGTACAATTCGTTCAACACACTATCCGTTTCGAATTAAAAATAATTTTGTACTTACTTTGTACTTTTTTGTAATTTGTGAACCCGTATTTTGTTAAGATTTTGGATTCTTGGTTGTCCGTCTTCAATCTGTTGTTAGGACAACCTCAATCGTTATGTTTCGAAATACGCCAACAATAAGTAAAATATTTTTCTAGACATATTAAACGAATTCCATCAACAAAGTACCTAATGAGACTTGTATTTTATATCCTAACAAGTTTTATGGGCTTTTATGGACACCCAAAATTATTATAAAATCCGTGTGCTGGTTATTCTGGCTTAAAGTAACTTTATGTCAGTCAAAAGATCGTGGCGATTCCTGTAGGATAAGTTGTATGTTAGACGTTAACAAGTGTAAGGCCATGAATGTTACATAAAAGGTTTATACGATACAATTTTATAAGAGTTTGTAGATGATGTGTTTCTGTGATAAAAAGAAGTGCCTTATTTATTTTTTTTCACTTCTTATTTTATTTAATTGTATCTTAAACCTTTACGAGTATAACTTGCGAAATTTGTTATTTATAAGATATTTTGCAATGTAAATACGTTATAAAGCAATATTGTACTGAATTGATATCAGTAATAAGATCTTTTTCTTTTATTTTTTGGTTTAATTATTTTATAGTTTATTTGTTCTATTGCCATTAAAACTTTTTTCTAAAAAAGTAATTTCTTTTATTTGGATTCCTACTTAAAATAGAAACGCAACCGCAAAACCATAAAATTTTGTAGATAGGTATTCTAAAACCTAATTCTATCTAGGTACTTAGCTGTTAACTTAAAACTTTCGATGGCTTGTTCTGGTTAAGATACCAATTTCCTGTGTTGGAAATTGAAAATAAATAGGAGTACTAATACCCGTCCTAGGAGTCCCAGGTCCCGTTCTATTCACCGAACCAGGTGTTTACTAACATACAAGGAAATGCAAACTTAAAATTAGGTTTTGTAGAGTGTATGAAGTGAATGAGTGTGTGCTATTGTTAGATCCTAAATGAGACATCGGTACCTAAAGCGCTAATGTTTCAAAACCCTAAAAAGACACTTGCCAGTCTATCGTCATTACCTACGTTAAGACTTGGACATTGTTAGCTACAGCGGTAATAATCTGCGACTACAAACCCCAAATTTTGGTGATTGCGATATATTTTCGAATTGACTGCCAATAGAGGCAATGTCAAGTGCATAAGTGCAAACACAGCACTTATGCACTTGACATTCAATATTAATCACATTCAATTAAAAAAAATTAAAAATATCCCCGCACCATAGAATAATAAATTAGCCCGCACCATGACTTTTAAATCACAGCTGAGCAGCGCAGTACAGTTCTTTTGTGTTAGTGCAAAGTTTAAGAATTTGGGTTCTTTTCTTTCGATTTCGACCGGGTTAGTATTGTATTCTTTTGATTTTATTATTACCTCATTCACAACGCCAGATCTGGAAGTTCCACTAATACTCCCAATGGAAGATCGTCGCCTAGATGTTAACCTACCGTTTCACCGTAACGAAAATCGATGGTATTTTGTTTTTATTAGTTTATTATTAATATAAAAATAAGGAGGTTATTAATTTAAGATTATATGTAACCAAAGGTAATACAATTTTCAATATAATATAATGAAATAAAGTTCCTAAGTAGCTTAATGATATGTTAAAAAATCCGCTTTGCCCGGGCTTCCCCTACAGAAGGGATTAAATACTTAGAACACATAGGTCGCAAATATTTCCTATTTGCACGATTTCCTAGTTAATGCTGCCGCTTTCGTGTAATAAAATATGACTACTTTCCTTTAAAGGACATTAAAATTATAAGGAAATACACCAATCTTTGTACAATCACAGTTAACGAGTGTTGAAAATTCACATTACGCGCGCCCTAGCGATCCCTGGCCAGTAGGTTAAATTTATTCGCGGGACGCTGTTGTGTAGATGAGTACTATGCTGTACTTTACTGCGACGTTCCGTTTGATCTTATTTAAGACCAGGCATGTAAAGTTCAAGATAAAAGCAGTTTCAACGAAGACTTGCCCGTCTTTTTGTATGCAGACATTTGATACAATGTATTCAATGTATTGTTATTAAAAATTCGGTTGAAATCGGCAAGTGCCGCTATATAAGATAAGTATGTGTTGTTTTTATAGAACGTTTGACACCAGTGTACATTATTTGAGTTTTTTTTTCCAATACCCTGTAAATGAACCTAATAAAATCGAATAGCTTTTTATTTCCGCATTTTGTTGGTGTAGGTTCTAGTTTGCGAACCTATAGTAACGAAATGGGGTAATGACTTGGTTAAAACCTTTTGGCTCACGGTAGATTTAAGCCTAACTGAAATTCTATGATCCACAGTGGACGTCTTATATATGAATGGTAAGTATAAGTATCTATATGATGTAAATAATAAGTTGACGAAAGCAAACATTTGAAGATGAATTAACGCGCGCTGAAAAAGCACTCGTGCGAACGTAGAGTTAGTAAGAAATTTGTAGCCTTGTAGAGTCATATAAATTGAAATCATAGTAGTATGTTCAGTCCGAGTAGATCTGTAAAGCCATTACACTTAGTGTGTCCGGACAAAGCCCGGCTCACCTGAGCTGCGCCACTCTGAACAACAAATTAATTATACAGGTCCCCAGTAGCGACCAGTTGTTATTGCTTCATGCATATAAAGTAATAACTGCTACAATCTCCGTGTTGTTAACTATTTCGTGCGTTTCCATTGTTTACGAGTATAATGAGTTAGATTGTTAATTGGTATAAATTGCTTTTCATCGAATCAGTCTGTTTTAAAGTTAATTTTTCAGCACTTTCTTCAAGTTTTTACTTAAACTTCTCCCATAATAAATTCGTGTTGCAATCAACCGGTTCAAAAGTTATCTTCTTAAATCTTTGTATGTAATCACTAGAATAATTATCTTATGGGCCGGAATTCATAGTCACAAATTAATTACACAATTGCTAACAAGTAAAAACTAATAAACTAAAGACTGTATGGAAATACAGATGTAATAATTGATTGAAATTAATCAGAGATTATTTGCGACCATGAATTCATTAATTAAATTTAAGTATGATTAAATTTATCAAATAAGGTACTTTGTGACTTTGGACGTAGCGTAGAGCTTAAATGTACTTTACTCTTAAGATACTTAATCAATTTGCCTAAAGCTAATTAACCGTGTCGCTTATGATACAAAGTTATCAACCTACGTCAAAGTCTGCCTCCATCAAGACAAACTGTTCCAAAATGAAATTAATTAAAATGTCACATAACAAAGCGATCTCACGTGAATTGAGTGACGGAGGATGCTGGACACGGGCGTTCCGCGGCGGCGGCGCCTTTGATGTCCTCCCTTTGATCGCGCCGCGCCGACGATCCGGACTACTTATCGGCTCAGATTTATTGTGATTCGGAGGCTGCGGTCGGCGCGGACTCTTCTTAGTGCTTTGCGAGCTTTATGCTTATTCATGATATATGGATCTCATACAACTTTGTATTATGTTTACGCTTTTCTGGAAGGAAATAATTTCGTTCGCTGATTTAGAGAGGTCTAAAGGTTTTTAATGTTTGTTCTTAAAAATTAGCGCGCTTTAACGTTATGGTTTGGTCTCTATAATTTTTTTGGGACATTATTTGAACAAAGCCGTACCTTACACACAGTCATAAGTTAAAAATTATATGTAGTTTACAGTTATGATCTTTAAATATCTGTTGATAAGAATCACTCATTATTATCGTAACTGAAAACATTTCCTAATTGAAGAACACCATTAGGTCTTGCGCTTGACGATATAACATTTTCCTCCGCACGATTACTGCGAAGATAGAAAAATGTTATCTTCCACAAATTATATCTTTTATATCTTCAATTTTAACATGTCAGCCACAACGATCATTTTGTCCTTTGCCCTGCATTATTAATCAGCATTATTAAAAAGCCGTGTTGGCTAAGTGGGAGGACACTCGACTTTAATTCCGAAGGTCGTGGGTTCAAACCCCGCCACGCACCTCTAGATTTTTCTGCATGAGTAATTTATGCGCTTTAAACACGTGCTTTAACCGCGTGAAGGCAAACACCGAGGTGAATTAAGGCCTAATCTCTCTCGTCAAGAGAGATGCCCCTGTGTCCCAGCAGTGGGAACGTTAATAGAGTGATGATGATGATGATTAATGAGCATAGGTACATAACCGTTTGACTATTCGAACCTATAAATATTAACTACACATAGCACTCTTCAGCTCTCTTTCTACGTCTTGGATCCTTCGTGAAAGAATAAACTACCACCATAGTCACCTTTCATACAGAAAACATCACAATTTTGTAAATGGTATCTGAAAGCAAGGCGGAATCGAAGAGTTTCTATAAAAAACGGTGGAGGCGAACATCGTGAGGAAACGGGGATGTTCACATGTGAAATTCACCAACCCGCAATTGGCTAGCGTGGTGAATTAAGGCCTAATCTCTCTCTTCAAAAGAGAAGTCCCTGTGTCCCAGCAATGGGAACTTAAATGAAAAATTAAATATGAAAATAAAAAAATAAATAGGAAAAATTAAATTAAATCACGGGTATTTAAATAAATAGGATGCCATAACAAACAACCCACATCATTGTGTTGTTTTGATTGAAATTGATTCAAAGGAACACTATAGTGTTCCTTTGAATCAATTGGGCCGATTCTCAGAAATATTTGAACCTATTCAACAAAACAGTCATAAAAGAGAACGTAAAATTTATATTCTATAAGGGTTTGTTCAAATAATAATTATTTAATTATTTTAATTTAATTTTTTAATTCTTAATAGGATAGCTTATGCTATACTTCAGGTTCTGGTGATCCTACCCATTCTGGAACTGTGTTGTCATTCTGTTCTAGGAACGGTAAATGTGACTGCGAGAAGCAGATGAAATCCAATAAAAATATAATAGTGACAAACATTGCTGGAAAATCCATACAGCAACATCAGCAACTAGAGCCGTGGTAAACATATAGAATATAGAAAACACTCAAACAAAGGAAGAAGTGCCACTTTTGCAAAAATATAAACACTGATACCTCAGTGGTAATCAAACAAACTACCTCTAGCGCTGCTGCAAATAAATTATAATAAATACCTAAAGTTAATGAGAATGATGGTTTTACATTTGAACAAACCCTTAAAGAATATAAATTTTACGTTCTCTTTGATGACTGTTTTGTTGAATAGGTTCAAATATTTCTGAGAATCGGCCCAATTGATTCGAAGGAACACTATAACACAATGATGTGGGTTGTTTGTTATGGCATCCTATTTATTTAAATATCCGTGATTTTTTCTTTAATTATCTAAACTGATCATCAAGGAATGTTTTGAGATTTAAGCTGTGCCAATTTTTCTTTTGATGAATCTACTTAACCGAAAAAATTGTTTAAATTATTTATTATTATTGGAAATTGGTTTATTATTTTTGCGGAAGAGTTGTTCACCAGTTCACAGGATTGTAACGGATGGGAGGGAACTCAAGACATGTCAATAGGAAAGAAAAATGTATGCATCATAAGTTTTACTCCATATAATTCAGTCCAGTATTTTTTTAGTTATCTTGTTATAGTTAGTCTGTTGTTCTTCCTTAATATGTCATAAAATACAAGAAATTTTCGATAATCCAAATAACATTCTACAAATTTATATACGCGTAACATTTCGTGAAAGAGATTCCGCAGTTTCCGCTGATGTTTTGCCTCTACCCCAACAACCGGTAGCGTTATGGGCCCCTGATAAAAAGCCTTTTGTAACCTCCGTGCGAAGTAACTAGCAAATAGACGGTCATTGTACGCGTAATGCTTTTCTCATTACAGGCCTCGTAAGAATACAAACTTAAACAAATTATAACTTAATACTTTATAATTTGATTTGAATTATGATGAAACTAGAAACTAGGAATATATTAATGAAAGGATAAGATATATAAGAACATTAAAACTCTTGGGCTGATACATATCAAATTCAAATACATTACTCAAAACAATCATAATTAATTCGGATTACCTAAGTTAAAATACTACAAATAGTATGTACGTCTATCAATATTTATTATAAATCGAATTTCCGTGTTTTCTATTAAAATCAACAAAAAATGTCGTTATTGTTTGGCTTTTAAGAACGGCGTTTCTAGCAAAAGGAAAACATAACTCGGAGAGCTTTCCCAAACATCGAAGATAATAAAACAAATTTCATCAGGAAATACCTTTTAGCCGCAGTCATATTTCAATAATCCGCGATGCGATATAACGAGAACATTGAACAAAAAATATTAATGTTCATTGTTATGGAAAATGGACTTTATTTTATAGTCTTTTATATTAAGAGCGCTTTTAAAAAGCCCGTGCTGCTAAGTCTTTAATGGGATTGAATAATAAGCCATAAAGATTTTGAATGGTCTAACAAAATGGTTTATTCTTTCCGGTGTGTTTGGTACGCCCCAGTAGCGGGTCTTTGGAAGAATCAAGGCTTGATTTACTATCCACTAGATGTTGTATCTGGGGTCGATAAAATAAGTTTAATGAGACTGCTCCGTGTATCGCAGGCGGCATCATAAAGGTACAAACTGTCAAAGGGCTTATTGTGTCGGCGTAGTTTGATTATGGCATTTTTACAAGCAGGTACCTACTTGCTTTGAGGGGATGCGAGGCCGCCCGCCAATTATATTCTACTTAGCAGTGTTCAACCAAAGCTTTGGGAATTATTTCATGTTTGTTTTATGGTATTGTAGTGTTCTATGTATTTCACGATCATAATACTACCTGAGAACAAAAGGCATCTAGGAGCTATAACAATTATTCTGATGAAGCTAGTTTTGAAAATGTTAATGTTGGTTGGTTGCCTGAAGACGGTTCTGTGTTTTATATATTACATAGTTTAAAGTTTGTTTTTGATTTAGTTTAGGTAATATTACCTTCTTATATAGTTGTAAAATGTTATAAGTGCGTGTTAGACCACGCGCAGTATACAACTCACTCCCTCTCCTTGGACTTTTTTAACGGACTTTGAAGGAAGAAAGGAGTGTATGCTTCCTTTAGCCTTAAATATCTGCAATGCATTGCAATGTACCTGCCTAATAAGTTGTGGTATGAGAGTGGTGTGAGCTTGTTAAACAATCTGAATAATTTATTTGAACTGCTTTTGTACTTTATAGCTATTATGGTTTCGCTGAAAGTCGGTGGATAAGGAAACATTCAAATGGGCTTTACATTTGAATTACAGTATTAATAAATTATTTACGCGAAGGGTAAAGAAAAATAGCATAACATTATAGGTATACATTTTTAGGAAATGAACTTGCAGCGTAGTAGTTTCATTTTTCCGTTCTTAGAAAAGGAACTTTAGGTACATAATATTGTAGTTTCTTTGTGAACGTCAAGAATTTTTCTCAGGCATAAATCGTTGCTCATACAATATGTTCGGGTGTGACCGCATTTCGTAATAAATCAATAAAAAAATGACCGAATCTGTACTAATTTATAACAAACGTAAAGTTTATGAATTGTTACAATTGTTGTGTTGCAAGTTTGTAAGGTTTTCGGTGGTATTATCAAGTAGATACTACTGCTCAACAGCTTCCAAAAATCTTCTTCCATTTTTGTCTTGGAAGCCTTCTTATTGAGATAGGTAGGACATAAAAAACTATTATTTATAAGGGGAAAACAGATTCCAATATTGTCTCAATACCCTTGGTATTCGAATCTCTGTAACACCAAAAATAATACTAAGCTAATATTCTTTGTTGACAATGTTGAAAAGCTTTTCCATGGTTAATTCGGGTGTCAAATTAAATGTTTACTTTGGGTTTTCTTTGTTTGCCACGTTATACTCTGAACACGGCTCATTGGAACTCAAGCATCTCATTACAGCCATTCTTGTATACAAATACCACAAGAACCGTTCTTTTGTTTGGCCTCTCAGCTACTGTGAGGTTTGTTTTTCTAAGATAATTTGATTATCTTTCCGTAAGTATCTTCAGAAAATAAGATAAGCTCTTAACATTAATATCTATTAAGTACTTAAAAAGCCAACGTTGATTAGAATTAATGGATTCATTAGGTTATTAAGGTTTTCAAAACTTTTTCATTACAGTTATTAATATCAGTTCTGTATTCTATGGTTCTGTAGTGTCTAGCAGCGTTTGATATAAGAATTTATTTCCCTATAATATTGCTTGAAAATAATTTCTTGAATGATGTTATATCGTGTTGAGTCAAACGATGCCATTTAAGGGAGTCCAAATTGAAATCGTTCAGAATGGTTCCAAAAAGAGCATGATCGTATCGAGTGGCTAATTTGAGCGGCGTAGCGGAATGGCAGTAGCCGGGCGGGGCGTAAGAGCGGGTTGCTTGGAGCCGCTGACAGGTGGAGGGCGCGAGGGTGCGGGGGGCCTGCGCGGGCGCCGCTCGCGTGGCCCTCTCGCCTGAGTCACGCGCGCCTCGTAATGCTTGCATAATAATAATGACGGATGCCGATCGCGCGGCGGCGCCTTTGATCTGCGGCGCGTTTGATCTCGCCGGCTGAGACGGGCTCCCCCGCCGCACAAACGAGCCGCTCACCTTTATTCGGCTCGACGCCGCGGTGTGCGTCGGCCCTTCGCCCTCGCTCTAAATAGAGGCTTTCGGTGCTACCGTGCGGGACTTCAGGTCTCGCGAGTTGGCAGTGGTGTGCGCGCCGTGCTCAGGATGGGGTGTGTCGCCGGATCCCGCAGCCTCGCCCCGCGATGAAACGCAGGAGTCGCGGCGACAGTTGCCGCCTCGCACATCTCTGGATGCTCGGCGTATGCATTTGTTTACAATTCAGTGATTCTCGGAAATGTGCTCGAGTAGTTCTAGTGGTTAGACGTGTAGAGCCTTGTATTTGTTGTGATTTTATGAAACAAAATATCTCAGTGCTACAGTGAACTTCTTACAGTTTATGATTTTGTATTTATTTTTTAGCATAGCATTAATTCCTCTATTTACGTTACCACTGCTGGGACACAGGGACGTCTCACTTGGTTTGATTTATTATTTGATTGGGGTTTATTATGTTTGCAGTAGTTTATACATAAAATAATCTAATTATTATCAACATATTATGTGTATGTAACTACTTATACTATAAACTGAAGAGTTTATTTGTTTGAACGCGCTAATCTCAGGTATAACTCGTCCGATTTATAAAATGATTTCTGTGTTAGATCGAGTATCGAGAGGGGCTTCTTTATACCGCGGGCGTGTAAAGCTAGATAATTAAACTAAAATAATAAATATTATATATATATATGTTATTACAATTGTTATTTATTTTATTTTATTTTTATTTTATTTTTACAATCTTAGGAGAACTTACAGCTAATAAAATAATAATATAAACTATATAATACTTAAAGGCTAATTACAAGTTCCCACAAATAATACAAGAACAATAACGAAAAAAAAATACAAACAAAAAATAAAAATAATTAAAATAATAGTAATTATTACGAGACTACTATATTACCGAAAATTAAGAATCTCCTGGAAACAAAATTACAGAACTTTCCAATTTGTTTATTAGAAGTAAATCCTGCTGTAAATATCCTTGTACGGTATCGTACCTACACAGGTACCAACTAAGTAGAATACTCAAAAAGTTGACGATATGATAAATTCGTTTGCTAGTGTATATTTCAGTGTCATCTTTCCAAACAGTACCTAATAGGAAGTGCTAATATGAACATTAGCAATGGCATTTACTTAACGAACAATAAAAAAATTAAGAATAATATAACAAAACTTCTTAAAAAAAACATCTTAGACTACCGACTTTTTCTTGTTACTTTAATTTTTATTTCTGAACAAAAGTACTTTCTGAAAAACAGTAACATTTTTATTATTTGTGCTTGTCGGTTGGGTTTCAAAGCAAGAAGCAATTAACTCTTGTTTGTCAAAATATTTTATGGAACAGCCATTTTAATCTCCGCCTAATTAATAAACTGCTGATCGCTTGTAACTTTTATCTTCTGCAATTTAGATTCGGCGAACCATTAAAAATCCATTTAAACAGAACCTTTTTAATATTTCGAAACAAAATGGAAAACAAGGCATGTGAAATTGAAATAACACAAAATGTAAACAAAAATTTTAATCTGTGTTTAGATAAGCTTATATCTCAGATATCAGACAGATTGTTGTTTTTGAAATTGTAAGGTTGTATAATCAACAGTATAAATTTATTATATATGTTACTTTAAAATAGCACGTAACTAATGATATGTAATAACAATTGTAATAACATATATATATATATATATAATTTATTATATATATACTTATGTTTTCTTTACAATTTAAAAACACCATAATACGTAAATAATGAATAATTTGTTAAGCCGTTTCGTCATGTTAATGCAACTAACGATAGATTGGCAAGCTATACAGTTTGTTCCAAAATTGGTATATAATGCGGATTCTTAAGATACATTTTTATTTACTTAAATGCTCATTTTTTGTGTAAAATTGTAGGTAATATAGTTAAAATAAATAAAAAATGCACACGGTTAATATAAAATAGTTAAAGTATTTTACTTCGTAAAGAAACTTTAATTTTAAGGATGAAATATTTTGCGAATCTCAGTTTATCTTTTTGTATTTTTCCATCGTGCATTTCTTGGATTAAAAAAATAATATATAAAACAATTTTATCTTTTTTGCAGACGGTGTTGACTTTGACTGCGGACGTCGTGAGCTCGTCGCCCCCCGATAGCCTGCAGCTGAATTGGCTTACCAACACGTCCATCACCTGCAATGATGGATCTTTGGCTGGGTACGTTACATCTGTTCCTTCAGTAACCTATTTCATTGACCAGTGACTATTTCTTGATGTTTATAAGTAACGCTACCTGTGAACGCGTTGAAGTCTTTATTATGGTTAGTGCAAGCGCATTAGTTCAGTTTTATCTTTATACATTTTAGTTCATAAAATAAAGCCGCCTTTGATGTCTGTTCGCTTTAATTTTGTAATCTACTAACTTGACGGTAACAAGACAACAATGCAGTTTTCAGCAATAAATAGAGTTCAAGATGAAGATTTTCTACCTATATTTTGTGCATAATGGTAAGCTAGTTAAATTTAATTAAACATATTTGGTTTATTTGTTCTAGGTACTACTTCCGGCGCGGGTCGAACAGCGAACACTGGGTTGTGTACCTGGAGGGGGGCGGGTACTGCTGGGACGCCCCGTCGTGTCGCGCGCGCTGGCGGCGCCGGCCCGCGCTCATGTCCTCCGCGCGCTGGCCCGTCGCGCGCCGCGCGCCCGCGCTGCTCAGCGCCGACCCCGCCGCTAACCCGCTATGGCACAGCTCCAACCACGTGCTGCTGCCTTACTGCTCCAGCGACATGTGGGCCGGCACCAGGCTCTCTCGCCCGCGAGGACGCTTCGCCTTCGCTGGCCGTCTTATCGTCCAGGCGGTCCTCGCTGACCTGCTCAATGCGGGCCTCAAGGGCAGGCTTCTCCTCGCCGGTTCCAGCGCGGGCGGCGCCGGCGTCATGCTTCACGCTGACTCCGCGAGACGAGCGCTCCGATCCCACGGCGTCCGCGTCGCCGCCCTCGCGGACTCCGGCTGGTTCCTCGACCGCCCTGTCCGGACCCACCGTCGACCGGCCGCCACGATCGCCCGCCTCGGCCACTCCCACTGGCGCGGAAGTCCCCCGAACTCGTGCATACGGCAGAACCCGACGGAGCCCTGGCTATGCTACTTCGGCTACCGCCTGTACCCGCACATCCGGACGCCGTTGTTCGTGTTCCAGTACCTGTTCGACTCGGCGCAGCTGGCAGCGGAGGGCGTGCGCGCACCGCGGACCCGCGCACAGTGGGACGCGGTGCACGCGACGGGCAAGGCGATGCGTGCAAGCCTGGCGGGCGTGCGCGCGGTGTTCGCGCCAGCGTGCGTGGCGCACGGGGCGCTGGCGCGGCCGGAGTGGCTGTCGCTGAACGTGTCCGGGGTGTCGCTGCCTCGTGCGCTGGCGTGCTGGGAGCGGCGCGTGGCGGGCGCGCGGCGGGCGGGCCCGTGCGCGCCGCGGAGGCTGGTGGAGGGGTGCTCGTGGCCGCAGTGCACGGGGTCGTGCCCGCGCCTGCGCGACCCGCGCACCGGCGAGGAGGTGGCGCTGGCGTCGCTGCTGCAGAGCTTCGGGCTGGACGTGCGCGGCGCGGCGGCCGCGATGGGCATCGACTCGCGCGCGCTCTCGCGGATGTCGCGCGCGGAGCTCCTCCCGCTGCTGGCGCCCCACACGTGATCATGGACTATTTTGTGTTAATTGGCATGCCGAATCTACCTCGTTTTGTTGCGCAAGTACAATAAGTAAATGTTAGATGCTAAGATAATTTATTGTTAGTGTGACCCTAGCACTTAATTTATTTTCCAACAATAAAATAAGTAAATTTGAGCTACGGCGTTTTACTTTAAATATTTATCTAATTATCCGTATATAAGGTAGTCTAGGAGAAACAGATAGTAAAAAGTCGACAAAATTTTTTAATTTATATAATTTATGCTTATCATGAAACTTCTCAAAGAAGTAATGGGACTAGTCATTTAACAATACACAGTCATCTCACTAGGTTTTCCTTTTAAAAATAAACGGCAGAGCTCTACCATTGTCCTTTAATATCGCTAACTTTGGCATGTTCCGGTGGCGGCAGCGATGCGGCAACCACGGTGTTCGTCGCCCCTTAGGCGCGTGATGGTTCTTTCTGCCTCTGAGGACAACCCCGCCGGTCCTAGAGCGTCGTTTGTGTCATAACCGAGCGCCTCGCTCTACACTAAGCGCTATAGATTGGTCAACAACGTCATTGCCTAGGAAGAAGTCGGTTGCCACTATGTTTGCTTGTGTGCGCCATCTGGTAGCGAGTCGTGCGGTAACGTTGCGGTTGACGGCGTCTGCGCTCTCTCTTAGTGATCCTCGGAGGAACAGGATGTCGAGTACTGTGGGCGTGGTCTGCGCCATCGCGGAGTGCATGGGCGATCGGGCGTTGGGCTGCGGGGAGGCGGCGATTGCCTGGTCTAAGTACTGGAATAGCTGGCTGGGCTCGTTTGTGTTTGCCCAAAGATGAGGCAAGATTGGCCATAACCAGTTGTTTTCTGAAATAAATTATGTGGGCATAAGTAGATTATACTTTGGAAAAGTACTCCTATTTACCTTCCTACTGCTGAGACACAGTCACTTCTCTCTTGATGAGAGAGATTAGGCCTGAATTCACCACGCTCGCTGGCCAAGTGAGTGTTCTTAAAACTCTTCAAGGTTAACAGAACATGCCATGCCGGTTTCCTCACAATGTATGCCTTTACAGTCAAAGCACGTGTTTAGGGCGCACATAAATTTTGGAGAAATAATCCAGAGGTGCAAGGCGCGGATTGAACCCAGGACCTTCGGTATGAAAGTCGAGTGTGCTCCCACTTAGCCAGCACGGCTTTGTTAAGATCATACTTATTATTTACACGCCTACGCCAAGCAAAACAAGCACAAGAACTTTTACTAAAGCAGGAAGGGCCACTCACCAGCAACAATAGAGTTATCCACATAACTGAACAGCAGTCTCTTATCAGCGTCCAGTAACGTCTGTAGGGTAGGCCCACGAGTGCCCACCCCTGTTCCGAACTCATTGGCCAAAGCTAGGTGTGGGCCCAGCTCTCTTTGGACCAGCTCTAGCAAACCTGCGTGCACGCTGCGAATAGCGGCTCCATCGGAACTATAGAAGCCGACGGGGAAATGATGCGCATCTAGGAAAATCACCTGGAAATTAAAGAAACAGAACTCAATCATCTCAAAATATATTCGATGAACTTCAACACTCGTTTATCGTTTATTAATTTTAACAAAACACATATTTGGAGCTGCGCTTCGGATTTATATTGATTATCGCATCGCATAGAGGAGAGAGAGTTTCTGATGGTTTGATTAGTGAGTCCACATAGAGATCTTCATTTACGGTGCAAAGTTCGATATTTTTTTTTCCTCGAAATGGTTTATGGATAGCTTGACTTAAAAACAATAAATATTTTTCACGGTAAGGAAGCGAGTAAATCGACACCTCCTCTATATTAAATCTTTTTGCGGAAAACAAGATATGAATTTTCATGAATCGCTTACACATGGTCTAAATAACACCTAGTTAGTCATTTTGTAGCTCGGCTGGGCTAACAGTGAGTAAGAAAAAGTATCTAACTTCGAAAAAAAAAATAGTTTATGCACAAGCTTCAGATATATTTAATTTTGGACAAAGAAGGTTAGTCTGATCTTACAAGGAAAGTGGTAAAACAAAAATGATTACAGGACATTGCATGACATTTCGTTACAGGTATCCTGCTCTTAACTCTTAAGAACTCTTAAGTGATTATACATATTAATTGTGTAAACATACCTCTTTGGTAACGTCTAAGTATCTCCTTACTTCTCTAAGAATGGGCACTAAAGGACGGACTCGAATTAAGTTGTGATTTAACCAATATCTGAAAAAAAATATATTTCAATTGATGCCTGTTAATGTGGTCTCATTTTCTAAAATAAGATAAAATAATAAAAATCTTTCAATTCAGACACAGGTCCATAATTTAAATAAGTGTGATCATAAAATAACATAAAAATAGATAACATAAACATAGACAGATACTGGCCTAATCTAGGAAAAAGGTTCCTTCAGTTATCACTCTCTGCACAAGAGAATTCCTTCCTTTATAAGGTAGATAAGAGCATAAATAATATTTTTGACTGACTATATTCAAGTCTTTTTCAATTTGTCGACGGAAGTGTTTTAAAGTAAGTCAACTTACGAAGAAAAGCAAACATTTATATTCCATTTTTATACCTATGTTAGGACTGCTCATATACAATGGGTAGCTTTTTATAATCAAATTATGTAAGTAACATATCGCATAACAAATGTTCTAGATCAGAGCATCGTATAAAACTGATATACTAACGCTCTGTTCATGATGTAATCTGAGAAAATTTATTATTACATCAGTATATCAGATGTCTAGTACACATAGCACAAGCTTGAGATAAATTTATTTATTATCTGTTTACCTTCCACTGTATTTAACTGTATTGTGTGTTTAACTATTTATATATAAGACTATAGCGGATGCTTATAGAATAATGTCCTAATGCCACCCTAATGAGTTTCACTTATTTAGAGTGAAATATCCACCGTCAATCTGCGGCATTGTTGTCATCCGTGCATCTCGTTACACTAAAAGTTGTGGGGTCCGTCTGAAACTATAAGTTAAACTAGCTCCTCTCAATCATTCTAAACAGATTCTGTCTATAAATTGATATTTCTAGCTCTAAAATCACAATATCTTCACGTTAGCATATTTTATAAGATTCTACATCTTAAACATTCGCAATAAAAACACTAAGTAATTTATTATTCTATGAAATAGGTATAATACATAAACAAACAAATAGCTATTAATAAGAACTCCGAAATTGTAAAACTGATAAAGCTATGTTGTTCTATTCGCTTCTCAACTCAGTATAAAACATGGAAGCGAACTGTGAAGACAATGTTTTTTCCTTGATCATTTTTGCTTAAACAATTTAGATTTAAGTTGAAATGTCCATGTGTTCCCTGTGCTTCTAAGGAAATAAATGTTTTGACTTTGACTTTGTATCACAGTTCTCTCACCTATCTTCTTCCTTTTCATAGAAGTTGTAGTAAGCTACCCGTAGGTCCAGGTACCGTATGCCGTGGGCCAGCTGAGCCCAGATGGAGCGGTCTTGGCACAGCACAAAGGTGTCCCGTTGGACGCTGCTGACCTCTGTGTTGAACCGCCAGGCGCCTGCGTTGTGCGTGCCAGCAATCACCAGATCGCCAATACGAAGATGTTTGAGTTTTGCTCTGAAAATTATAACAATTCTGTATAATGGTTGTTGTCATTGTGATTTGACTTTTAGTGTCGGATGGAAGTATGGGAGATTATTAATTTTATCATTCTTTAGACAAGTATTGTGTACAAGAATATACTATAACGTAATTATTCTCCTAGGTAGGGTTTATAAAAAAAGTGATTTTGAGGTTAATAAAACTTAATTTTTCACTTATTCACAAGGTACACCTTTTATTTGAGGCAGTCACAATAAACACATCAAATGGTTTAAGGTTCAGTAAACTAGACGCTCGATCTATCTATTCGGATAGACTTCTTAGAAGATCGTTTATCCGAAGATAAAAAATTAAAGAAAATGGCTAACGAAAGATAAGTTTTATTAACTTCAAAGAAGTTTTTGTAAAACAAAAGGAAACCACCCCTAGGGAGGTAAAACGGAGGTTTAAAGTTGAATTAAAGTTATTTGTTTACTTACTGACCTGAATAGATAGTAGCCGATTCTCAGACCAACTGAATACGAAAATAAAATTTCATGATAATCGGTTAAGCCGTTTCGGAGGAGTACGGTAACAAACATTGTAACATGGAAATTTTATATATAAGATGAAATAAGAATCTTCAATCTCAATTATATTGCATATCAATATGGCAGATAGGTTTCTTATAGGCTATCCGCTAAGAACGTATTTTACGAAATTCAACCCCTGAGGTGGGTGGAAGTTTGTAAAGTCCTATGTTTTTGAGATAAGAGACTCGAAATTTAAAATGTATGATGATGATTATTAATGTATAAATGTCCGCACCATCTATTATGTATATATATTAATATATATAATAGATGGTGCGGAGGTGAAGGTAATATAATAATATAGGTATAATGTTCCTTTAGAAATACCTATTTTTAACCCCAGACGCAAATCGGGGTGTTATAAGTTTAGCACGCATTATTAATAACATCCCGTAGCCAAATGTATTAGGAGTTAAAGTGACAATACAAATCCAATGTTTACAAATATATCCGTGTTGCATATCACATTAAAGCTCGTAAATTAGTAGTCACAAAACAGTAAATTTTATGAAATTCAGTTCAGACTTTTAAAAATATGAGGAGGAATTGTTAACAAATATTCCCGAGTGAGGTTGAACATTGGTTAAATGACATATCATTGACGTAATAATGCGTAGATTTTTGCTTTTAATTTAAAATGTTATTGTGTCTACCCATGGGTTTTCATTACTATTCAGCTAAATAACAAAGTCCAGTCGGACGAAGTCGTGGGCTCCTACTAGTAGGCATAGCATTTACCTAGCTAGCAGTATGTAACCGAATATTTGATTAATATCGATAAATAACTCTGTTACGGTACACAAGACAACAATCAATTCACAAATCTTGAGGGAAGCGCGGTAAAGATCGGGATATCCGAGTATTATTTCTGTTCTGCTCCTCTAATGGCCATTTTATGCCTGAAATATTCAGATTTTTGGGTTGCTCTACAACGAAAGATTGTTAAGACCAAGTGCCTTAACATACTTTCGATGTTGTAATAGGCCTTTGTTATATATTACAAATCAGGAGTATTGTTTTAGGCTGTTTCGTTTCCATAAAGCTAAAGTTCTAAATTCAAATTAATTTCCCACTATCATTTTGGTTCATTCAGCGTGTATCGACAAATCAGTCATCGAAATTTTATGTCATCAACGACGTGCACAGATTATATATGTCAAAAAACAGGATCGCGTTAGCAGAGACACAAGAAGGCAAGAAGAAAATCGATCTATCTGGCAAAATGAATACAAAATAGCCTGGCCAGAATGTGAAAACTCTCGTGTGTGTTGTGCTAACAAAGGACAGTGT